>CM041782.1:52758672-53358672 GCA_023374045.1 Limonium bicolor
TACCTGATCCAGCATAATGTCCAGGTCAAAGAAGAGCAAAATTAGCTTATCCTTAAAGGGAAACGAGAAATGATTTCACACCTCTATCAAAGTGTTATCAGCCTCTTTGATCCGGCTTCTTAGAGAAAAGTTCTCTTCTCGGAGTTTCTTCAGCTGCAGCTCGTACTCGTCACGCTGGCGTTCGCATTCTCGCCGAGACAGCTGCAGGTCTTTATTGATTGCTTCAGTCCTCTCCTTTGCCTTGCAGTCAATCTCATATTCAACCTGGTCAAGATAGGCGTCATGAGAAGAGCGGGACAACTTCAGTTCCTCTTCAACGTTGTTGGCTCGACTTTCTTCATAACGAAGCCTGGATTGAAGGTTACCAAAGTGAACCTCAGCACTTTGGGCCATGGACATCACCTAAATAAAGGGAATACACAAAGTCAGGGGAAAGCCAAAAATAAAACAAAAGAAACATGAGAATAACATACGTCCTAACCTGAAAGATTCCCCCCCACATCATGTCAAACACTTCATTTGCTGGGAGGGAATGCCGCATAATGGCATCAGCCCCCCCATCCCCGGCCCGCAACCTTTTTTTAGTAGCAGTAAAGGTGGCCGGAGGAGCGAAGATCCCGTCTGGATGGCCGGATCTCTTTATTGCCTCCTTCCAGACAGAGGAGTACTTGGCGGCTTCACAAGTTATTAAAGGAAGGGGGCGCCCGCAATGATAGAACCACCCTTCCTTTTGGGAGGGACCAGTATAAGACTCCTGAGCAGGAGGAGGGGGGGAAGAGGAAGAAGAAGCTATGCAATCCTCTCTCTGCTCACCCTGGGGCCCGGGGCCTTCCGGCAAAGGAGAAACTGTGTAGTCTTCCCTCTGCTTACTTCGAAACTCAGGATCCTCAGGCACCTGGCGATATTCCATCGCTCTACTCCGTGCCGCATCCTTGGCCGCAGCAACATCAATAGAGATTGAGGCCGGAGCCTCAGCATCGCCAGAGGTTTGTCCCTCTCCTGATGTCCCTGGCCGTGGGGCCTTCGGCTTTGATGTGGTTTTCTTTTTTAGTCTCTGCTTAACAGGTGCAGAGACTGTTGCGGCAGTAAAAGCAAATCAGTACCAGAACACTCAAATATGCACAAAACTGGAAGCAGAAGATGAAAAGTGAAGAAAGGGAGCAGAGAACAAGAGAAAGTGACGAAACAACAAAAACCTTCTCCGGCTGGGGGATCAGAGCGGAACCCGGATGCCTCCAGCGTATTCTCTTGGGCAGGATCTGAGGAAAAGTAACCCGACAAGTCAGGGAACTGCTCGCAAATTGGAGTTGGATGCCCAGACTCCCGCCCCGGGCGAGAGTCGAGGTCTAAACCAGAACCAGGGGTGAGAGGAAGGGACACACGGCGCCCAGACTGAGGGCTCGCGTGCCATGTACCTGACAGCCCGGCATCAGCACGATCAGGAGATTCCAGCCGTTTCTTTTTCTTTGAATGACCAGCTTGGTCATTCCTGGCTTCCTGCCTGGAGCGCTTCGCCGGAAGAGGGGCATTCTCCAGAAGCCGCTCGGCCGCATCAGTGGCCGCATCCAGTGTGTTGTAATAATTAATTACCTCGTCCCCATTTTTGAAGGTGACGAAGTTCCAGCTATGGAAGGGGCCGATCTTATCCCCCTTCTGGAAGAAATCTACATACAGCATATCCAAGCAATGAGGAAACCAACGGAGTGACAAAATTTATACTAAGGATTAGGGACACTTACTGTGATACGTCTTCAAGGAAGACAAGCGTTCTTTTGTAAAGAACGTCTCGACAGTCGGTAACTTCTTATGTATCGCCCTCAGAATCTTTGAAATGGGCATCTCAGCGGAGGGGTTTGGGGGCTGATCAACTGACCTCTCCCGGCCTCAGCAGCGTATGGGACACCCAAGACTCGACCGGGCGGTGGAACGACGACGAACCACCGCGACCCCCACTCGTGAGCTTTCCTGTAGTCAAAGAGGGAGTATCCAGCCTTCGCAATAAGGGTTAGGCTCTCGGGATCCTTCCTGACTGTGAAAAATTGCACGAAGTCGGTGCCTTCCGGCCGGATTTTGATATCCTCGCAAAGGGTAACAAAGGCGTGAAGATGCGAGATGGCCTTTGGGTGAAGATGAGCTAAAGAACAGCAGCGTCGAAGGAGGAAGCCCAACACAAAAGGGTGCGGGGGAATGGTCAGGCCGGAACGAAAAAAGTCGGTGTAGACTACGTAACCACGGCCAAAATCGTCGTTAGGGTGAGAGTCGGAAGACGGCAGGAAAATCTGTGTGCCAAGTGGGGCGTCGACACCCCCAAGACAGTCGCAGAGGGAGGAGTATTTAAGAGAAGAGGGGTAGGGTTCGCGGTCAGATCGGAAAGGTTTTATGGGCTTTAGATACGAAGGACGAAAGCCGTCAGAAGACCGAGAACTTGAATCGCTTCAATGGCGCGGCGGAAATTTAGCAGCAAGCTTACTCTGTTTTGTGGAGGAGGAAGACATTGTCGAGTTTTGCAAGGAATCGAAGGATGATGGCAATAGAAGGCAAGGTAGCGCACGACGACAGAGAGGTGAGAGAAGAAGAGCAGTCGAAATAAAGGGTCGGTAGAGGAAAGAACTCAAAAAGTCGGGCTTTAAGGAAAGTGTTTCCCGCTCAAATAAATAAATATATATATAGCGAGCAAAAGCCCCCTTTTTTTTGCAGGGGAGAGAAAGAGCCGCACGCTTCCTAAAGACGCTACTGATGTCTCAGTCGAAAGAGAGGCCCTGCAAATTCTACGCCGACAACGGGCAAAAAATTCAAAAGAAGGTACGGTCGGATTCGAGGCACGAGCTGTGCACGGCCAAAAAAAAAGTTCCTTTTCTCCAAGAATGAAGAAAAGAACTTGTGGGACTGAGATAAGGGAAAGACGAAGCACAGAAACCAAAGAAGAGTCTCAGAATCGGCAATCGGCCGCACGCAGTTGCAAAAAAATTTTCTCGCAAAAAGCACAAGACACTGAAGTTCTATTTCCTTCACCAAAATTCAGAAATAGAACTTGTGGGACTGATGAGAAGGGAAGAAAATGATACCAGACCAAAGCAGGACACGTAGAGCATCTGGCCACTTGGCCGGATGAGAAAAAGAATATAGCGACATCCGGTCACTCTAGCCGGATGAAGATAGAGGCTTATAGAACATCCGGCCGCCTTGGCCGGATGAAGATGGGAACACATAGAGCATCCGCCGTTTCTAGCTGGATGAAGGTAAGACTTAGACAAAGTAAAGCCAGTATGACCGATCACTTGTAATAGGTCTAAGGTACCAGGAAAGGGTAGAATTGTACTTAAACGTGTAAAATACAGGCTGGCACCCAGAGGACCAGGCCCGAAAAACTATAAATAGGGTACACCCCCATGGAATGAGATACGCGATATTTGGCAATAAAACTCGCACTCGATTCTAACAGAAGCTCTCTCTCTCCTTCTCTACCTACGTGAAACTCTGTGACTGAAACCAGGTAAAGTAGGATAGAAGTTAGGTCAAACCGTACTAGGATTGATGTACTGTTGCATTGGGATCGAACTTGGACGCGTTAGGATAGACTTACTGTTTCAAACATACTACCCCTCCTGGAGAAAGTAGAGCGCCTCATCGCACATGCAGCCGAGCTGATTCAGGGGCAGACACGGATGATGGACCGACTCGCCAGAATAGAGACGACAGTGGCGGCCTTGCAGGACCACCTCCTTGACATCCAATCCACCCTAACCCCAAACCCTTAGAATGACGTGGTTGTGTAGTGTTAGAACTTAGGTCGTTTTTAAGTTGTAAACACTTTTTAATGGTTTTTTGTGTGAATACTTTGACTAACTCTGTGATACTGTGGGCTTCCCCTCTGATGAAAGCAAAAGGGGGAAGCGGTGAATCCCGTCTGGTGTATGGGTTATTCTGTTGCTTGTTTAAAACTGCTTTTTGGATTACGCTGCTGGGACCATGTGGTCTAGTGTTTTTGACTGCTTATATACTATCCTGCCTATTACACTGCTTATTTATCGTTTGCTTGCCTGGAGTCCCTCTCCGATCAAGGGGGAACCTAAATAGAGTCCTTGAATTTAGTTGCTACTGCTGCTATTAAGGGGGAACTTTGACAGGGTCGGTTCCCCTAGTCCTTGTGTTTTTATTTTCAGGATTGACTCCATCGGGATTCACGAAGGTTTGCTATAATCAGCAACAAGGGGAAATTTTGGGACATCGAGGTGTTGCAAAGATAGCCTTTCACACCGCGACAGAGTCAATCATCACTTGACATACACAAGAGTGAGCCTCTTCGATAGAGTCCGACGCAACAAAGAAGACCTCACAAACTCTCTCGTGTGGTTGCGGAAAATCAGGAGTCAACTCGGAACACCTTAAGTGTCACAACGGTCATGAAGGTCTTCCTCAACATCCGAAGATCGCGGCCCAAGCAAGAAGACCACTTCAAGCCGTTGGGAGTTGTCCACTAAGTTAGTTCCGGCATTCTCGGAACTAACTCCTTCGACCTGCTGTTGTGCTTAGAGTATAAAAAAAGATATGTAATAGTCAGTTTTCTTTGCGCTTCCTTTGAGGATCATTTCAGAGCTTAGAGATAGAGAGAGAATCGCATTGTAAGTCAAAAAGGAGAGAGAATACGTACCAAGTTAGTTAGTACCTTAAGATAGACTCTACCTAGGAAGTTCCTAGTTTCATTACAGTTACCATTGTTCTGATTAGAGAGTGTGTTGGGTAAGTGAGTGAAAACCGCTAAGTAGATCTCTTCTACTTAGTGGGCATCTGTAAGTTTTTTTGTTTGACCAGGAAATGAAATAGCTTATTTGTGTATCTTGCTGAGTTCCACAGAGTCCTTATTTCCTTTTATTGTTTCACTATAATTACCGTAAAAGTCTTCCGTATCATTAGTTTAGTTAATTCGATTGAGTGCCTCTCAGTTGAGAAGGCTGATTGAGTCAAACCAATCCTTAGACTCACACCTTTGATTGGTTTGAGTTAGCCACCCGATCCTACAGCCCAGAAGGTTCCCCAGTTATTGGCTGCGATGCAGCAGCAAGCACAGCAAGGCGGTACAGAC
This sequence comes from Limonium bicolor, assembly GCA_023374045.1. Lineage (NCBI taxonomy): Eukaryota > Viridiplantae > Streptophyta > Magnoliopsida > Caryophyllales > Plumbaginaceae > Limonium > Limonium bicolor. The sequence continues at coordinate 52,763,756 of CM041782.1, forward strand.
CAACAAGGGTCATAACCGCAACCACAGCCGTGCGAGACCAACTGGGTCAAAGCGTTGGCAGATTTGAGATCACCGTCATTCCATGGGGAGACCGACCCTAGTATGTTGGAGGCGTATATCTCCGGACTAGAGACCGCTTTCGAGACCTGGGATGTGCCTGCTGGTGCCAAGGTTCGACTTGCCGCTAACAGAGTTGGTGGAAGCTGGTACGGGAGGGCAGACTTGCTGACCCTACCTTTCAGTGGAGGGAGTACACGGCTCTACTCGAGCCAAGTACTACCCGATACACGTGCAGGAGGCCAAGAGCCTTGAGTTGGATAGCCTGAGACAAGGGGATAAGATGACGGTAGATGAGTACTACACCGCCTTCGTCAACCTTATCCACCTGCTACCAGATCTGGGTTATTCGGACCAGATACTGGTAAACCGTTTCTATGACGGACTCAGCTACACCGCCTATGCTACGGGATGGGGCCACCGGATATACTACCTTACAGGTAATGGGATTACAGTGTGATGTGAATAAGTACGTATAATGTGCGAATGTAATTGTGAGTTTGGTTTGCGGGGCATAACTAACACCCTAAATAATAGGAGTGCTATCATGCGCTGCTAAGGTAGAGATCACTGTCCGTCTGAGGGACGAGGAGAATGCACACACGCGCAAGGCCACGAGCGAGGGACAAAGCACACAAGGGTACGGGGAAGGAAAGAAGAAGAAGTATTACCCCCAGTCCCAGAAAGGTCAGCAACAGGGTGGCAAAGGCCAAGCCCAGACCACCACTACTGAAGAGCCGTTGCAGCTCACCTATGCATACGCGGCTTAGCCCCTACGCTCTCAACCATTCAAGGGTAACCAATTAGTTCTGAATACCGAATTTAAGTGTGTGATGTTATAATGCGAATTGTGTTCTGAATGTGTGATGTGTTATCAGCTAGCGCGGGTTCTGGATCCAATCGCCACTACTACTACAAGTGGTGTAACGGAGACCACCCCGGCAAGGACTGCATGGGCAACGATGTGTGTGCTGATTCTGCAAGAAGATGGGGCATCGTGACTATGAGTGCTTCCAGAACCCTTATGGCAGAAACTACAGGCCTAAGGCGTAGTGGAAGGGTAAGGCCCTGCTGCGACCGCCGATGGCCCGAAGACGGCTAACCAGCCACCCACAGATCAGAGGAACGCTGATTCCCAGAAGGGGAAGGGGTCGGGGTCCGGCAAGGCCGCCCTAAATGTGGTGGACGGTCTGAGGCACCAGGACCCTCTTCTAGACCAGGTACCACCTAAACTGTTGAGTGAAATAAGTGTTTGCATACCGCATTTCATGCATGTGTGTTAGTGAGTCTGAATGAACAACCACATAAGTAAAGAGTTAAAGTATAATGTGAAAGTCACCTAAATTAGGTAATTTGAAAACTTAGGAACCTTCAATATTTGCTATCCAATCTCGCCCACACCAAACCCTGAAGAGACAACCATCAGCATCACCGAATTTCCAATGGAGCAATGTCAGGTCATCCAACCAGGTATGATATTATTAAATGGATACCTAACACCTGAAGCACAAATCCTATTATCCGTGATGCGACGAACTGGGAGCAGCACCTAGAGGTTTTTACACACCTGAATACCCGAGCGGATCAAAGATGAAGTTGAAAATGATGTGCATGGGTAAGGACTGGAATCCTTACACCAAGACATATCAAGATGTGTGAGCTGAAGACGGAGCAACTGTACCGAGGATACCTGAGGAGTTCCTTGTGGTCGTTAACCACGCTGTGGGAATTGCTCAGCAAGTTGAATCGGAACCAATTCCAAGTGTTAAAGCGGATTTGTGTATTGTGAACTTCTACCAGAAAGGGGGACGGTTAGGTTTACACCAAGATAAGGACGAAACACCCGAGTCTCTAAGCAAGGGAGTACCCGTGGTGTCTTGGTCCATTGGTGATACCGCAGTGTTTGTGTATGGCGAGCAGAAGCGTGGTGATCTCGCAAAGAAGTTAGTGTTGAAGTCGGGAGATGTGTTAGTCATGGGTGGGCAGTCAAGGATGCTATACCACGGTAACAAGAAGATCAAACTAAATACCGCATCTTCGACAGTGATCAATGCCACACACATGAAACCCGGACGTTTGAATTTGACTTTCAGGCAGTTTTAAAGCCTTGTGTAATAATGTGATGTGTTATGACAGTTGTATAATAAGGATGCTATATTTAGCTATGTCTACAATGTAAACCAACTTATGGTGTAAAGGGTATGTTAATGAATAAAGAAAAGTTGTTTTGGAGAATATCAACCGTGTTATTACCAAATACTTATAAGTTTGCCAATGAATTAGGCTGTGCACTCGGAACGGGAGGTATACTGAGTGTATGCAATGAGGTAGAAGCCGGCAAGAGCAGCACAATCCTCACCGGTACCTTTCTAATTAATGGCGTGGACGCGTCGATCCTGTTCGACTCTGGAGCCTTACATACCTTTATCTCGCTATCTTTTGCGAAGAGGCTGGGGTTAGTCGGTGAAGAGATGCCTGACTTCCTAGTCACTCCCCCGTCGAAAGAGCGGATCAAGTGTACCCGCTACCACCGAGATGCTATTGTACGAATCCGAGATGAAGAGTTTCCGATTGACATGATAGAGTTTGAGGGACTTGGATTTGATGTGATTGTCGGGATGAACTGGTTGGAGCGGTACAAGGGTAGAATCCTGTGTGCCGAGCACCGGCTGCTTCTTTGGAGTCCGTCTGGGGTTACTATATCATACCGCTAGAGGCCCAGGGAGCCTTCGACTCAGATCATCACACTCATGGCCATGTATCGTGAACTACGACGAGGGAATGATGTATACCTCTGCTATGTCCAGGACATAGAGAGAGACCCAGAGTTTAGCCCAGATGTGCCGGTAGTTTCGAAGTTTCCTGATGTTTTTCCTAAGGAACTGCCTGGCATGCCGCCAGCACGGGTAGTGGAGTTTGAGATTGATTTGGTTCCGGGCACCGGACCAATTGCGAAGGCGCCCTATCGTATGGCTCCAGCCGAGATGACAGAGCTCAAGGAGCAGCTGAGAGACCTACTCGACAAGGGATTTATACGCCTGAGCGTTTCACCATGGGGAGCGCCGGTCCTCTTCGTAAAGAAGAAGGACGGTAGTCTCCGCCTCTGCATCGACTACAGAGAGCTGAATGCAGTTACGGTGAAGAACTGTTATCCTTTACCACGCATCGACGATTTATTTGATTAGTTGAAAGGAGCATCAGTATTCTCCAAGATAGACTTACGATCCGGTTACCATCAGATTGCTATCCGGGAAAGTGACATTGAGAAGACCGCTTTCAAAACCAGATACAGTCATTATGAGTTTACGGTTATGCCGTTTGGTTTATCCAATGCACCAGCAAAGTTCATGGACTTAATGAACCGCTTGTTCCAAGATCAGTTGGACAGGTCAGTGGTAGTCTTCATCGACGATATACTTGTGTATTCAAAATCGAAGGGTGAGCACGAAAGCCACCTGAGAAGTGTATTGCAAACGTTGAGAGAGAATAGTTGTATGCTAAATTTTTAAAGTGTGAGTTTTGGTTGAACCAAGTATCCTTTCTTGGTCATGTGATTTCTGAGGCCGGGATCGCTGTTGATCCGGCAAAGATAGATGCAGTGCACACCTGGCCAAGGCTGAAGACAGTTACCGACATTCGAAGTTTCCTCGGTCTGGCAGGATATTACAGGAGATTTGTGAAGGACTTCTCCAGTGTCTCGAAGCCGATGACTTCCTTAATGAAGAAGGATGCACCATTCGAGTGGACAGTCAACTGTGACAGTTCTTTCCAGAGTCTCAAGGACGCTCTGACATCAGCACCAGTCTTGACGATACCAGACGCTCCAGATGGGTTTGAGGTCTACTGCGACGCATCAGGCAGAGGTATGGGTTGTTTATTGATGCAACACGGGAAGGTCGTAGCATACGCCTCCCGACAGCTAAAGAAGCACGAGGAGAACTACCCTACCCACGATTTAGAACTGGGTGCCATTGTCTTCGCATTGAAGATATGGCGACATCATTTGTATGGGGTAAGCGTGACAATTATTCTGACCACAAAAGTTTGAAGTACTTGTTCACTCAGAAGGAGTTGAACATGAGACAAAGAAGGTGGGTCGAGTTCTTAAACGACTACGACATCAATTTACATTACAGTACAAAGAGGGTAAGGTGAATGTGGTAGCTGACGCACTGAGTCACCGAGCACACTCTCTCCATTCGCTAGTCTCTCATTCTAGATTGGTTGAAGAGGTGCGAAGTGCTCAGATGTCAGATCAGTATATGTTGGAGATCAGGCAGAAGCTTATTGATGGCACATTCAAGGGTCAGAAGTACGACTTCCGACTCCACGATGATGACCTGATTAGGCTTAATGGCCGACTATGTATCCCGAGGAGTAGCACTGAGCTGAAGGAGCACATACTGAGTGAATCCCACTGTTCTACGACTTCGATTCACCCCGGAACTTCAAAAAAGTATAAGGACATGAAACGATATTTCTGGTGGACTGGCATGAAGAAAGATGTGAATGATTATATGTTGAGGTGTCTCACTTGTCAGAAGGTCAAGTTTGAGCACCGACGGCCTGGTGGCATGGTACAGCCAATGCCAGTGCCTGAGTGGAAGTTCCATGATATTTCTATGGACTTCATAGTAGGGCTTCCGCCTACAAGGGGAGGTCTGAATATGATTTGGGTCGTTGTTGACCGACTGACCAAGGTGGCCCGATTCATACCGATGAAGGACACCTGGAAAGTGGCAAGGCTTGCGGAGCTCTTCGACCGAGAGATTGTACGACATCATGGGGTACTGGAAATCCACACGAGAAGCGCTGGGTACTGAGCTGAAGCTGAGTACGGCGTTCCACCCGTAGACTGATGGTCAGAGTGAGCGCACCATCCAGACACTCGAGGATACGTTATGTGCATGTGCACTTGACTTTCAGACCAGCTAGATCGACAAGTTACATCTGATCGAGTTTAGCTACAACAACAGTTACCATGCTTCGATCAAGATGTCTCCTTCCAGGCTTTGTACGGTAGACCATGCCGCACGCCATTATGCTGGGATGAGTCGAGTGAGACGGTCATCATAGGACCTGAGTATCTAGAACAAGTACAAGCAGAAGTACGCCAGATCCGGGCTAAAATGAAGGCAGCTCAGGACAGGCAGAAAGCATATGCCGATGTACGCAGACGTGACCTGGAGTTCGCTGTGGGCGATCAGGTATTTCTTAGAGTATCCCCCATGAAGGAGTGTTTCGTTTTGGCCAGAAAGGCAAGTTGAGCCCGAAATATGTGGGGCCTTATATTGTGACGGAGCGGATAGGCCCGGTAGCTTTCAGGCTAGATTTACCTGCTGAGCTGGGCAAGGTACATGATGTATTTCATGTGTCCCAGTTGAAAAAATATATGTCTCATCCGTCTCATGCACTTCAGCCTGAAAGGCTAATCTTAGAGCCGACCATGCGATCAGTGGAGACTCCCGTATGGATTCTGGACACTAAGACTTGAGACACTCGCCATAAGTCTGTAAGACTGGTGAAGGTCCTCTCGTCTAACCAGGACGTCGAGGAGGCCACTTGGGAGCTAGAGGATAAGATGAAGGTGAAGTACCCATCGTTGTTTACTTCTTAGTGTTTATATGTATAGGGTACGGGGCGTACCCCTATTTTAAGGGGGGTAGAGCCATTTCGGTTATGCGTGTACGACATGTATTTATGTATACAGACCGTTGTGTCTAAATGATGTTTTGTTGTTTGGACCTTGAGTTCGATGCTATGTAGGTATGTTGTTATGGAAGTGTTGTTTTATAAGTAATCCCCGTGTTTTAAATTTAAGATATGTGGGAAGTGTGAACTTTAGGGACAAAGTTCTTTTAAGGGGGGTAGATTGAAATACCTTAAGCCTTTATACGTTGTTTAAACATTAAAATATGGTATAATAAGGCTAAAAAGTGCCTTAGAAACATTAGTGAACAATTTAAACCATAGAAAACAAAATAAACACTTTAAAGACAATATGGGCAAAAATGTGCCCTATGCCTGGGATAAGCTTGGTTAAGATCTAATAACCTTATAAAGATCTTATTTTTATATTACTGAACACATAAACCAACTACCAAAGAAAACCAAGCATGAAAACAAGTTAAGACACAAATGTGCTTTAAGGAGTCTTAAAGCACATTTTTGAAAAATTGTCTTGTAAATGAGTTTTGAGTGGCTAAATGTCCATCATTACTCTTTAATTAACATGTGTAATACTTAGTATCACATTAGGAAGTCTAAATCAATGGGAAATCAAAAATTTCACAATTATGTGCCTTGTTCAGTGAATAGTAACCAATTGTGCAAGTTTATAACAAAAGTCAATATAAGTGATTTATTGGTCAACAAAGACCAAAACACCCCTAAGTACTTAAAGGGGGGCGGTTTTTATAAGGTGAGTCACCACCCTTGCTAGTTAACAAGTAAATAAAGAATGATAAAGCAAGTTACTATTTACTTTAAGCTTAAATATCTTACAAACTTACCTTTCTCTTCATTCTCTTCTTTCCTTCTTCATTTCCCACAGTCTCCAACCTCTCTTCTTCCTCTCATTCTCGGTTTGCTACAGCACCACCACACACACACCACATCTTCAATCTTTTATATCTCCTAGCTCCAGTAACCAAATCAAATTCTAAGACCACCATTCTCTTAGTCTCATCTAGCTCTTCAACTTCATCCTTTCAAAACTCCAAAACAACCATTTCGGTGCCAAGGATAACTTTCATGGAAGGATCTTGAGCTTACATTTTTATGCCTTGTTGATCACCTTTGCTTCAAGGTAAGGAAAAACCAAAGAAAACTTCATTTCCTTCATGTTTGGTGTTGACCGAAAATGCACCTTGTAATGGTGTCTTCTCTTGTCTTGGTTTAGCTTCATTCTCATCTTCAAAGGCTTGGTGGAGTCCTCTCTTGTTACTCATTCTAACTCTCTTCCATTCCAAGGTAAAACAATTATCTTAAAGTTTTAAGACAATATGTAACTTAGGGTTTATAAATGTGTTTAAGCATAGAGCTTGAATGCTCATTACCTTGCTTGTATGTTGTTTAGAAAGTTGACAAGCAACCAAGTTCCTTGCTAATTTTGTTCAAGAAAACAAGGAAAAGAAACTTTGGAGGAAAAGAGGTAAATGTGCTAACCTAATGTAGTTTAATGCCTTAGGAAAAATGAGCTTGATTTGCTTAATAAAACTACTTAAGGAGCCAATGGTAAATGAGTTAGCAAAATGCTCTCAAGGAGATTGTTAAGGGCATATGTGTTGTTGTATGTATTTGCAGGTCAAAGGCAAATATAATGTGGGAAATTCAGTGTTTATGGTTTATGCAATTTAAGGGCCTAAGAGCTATGTTATTTAAGGGCCTAAGTGCCAAGCAATTTAAATTATGCACTATATGGTGATCTAGTGTTATATGGGTGAAGTTTTGTGTGTAAGAATGTTCTTGATGGATTTAAGTGTTCTTGGATGTTTAATGATGAAAACTATGTGTTTTGGTGTAACAAGATGTTAGTAGAACCCATGTCAAAAATTGGGTAATGTGTAAGAAGTTTTAAGTGTTTAAATGAGCTTTGGTGAACTAGGAAGTGTTAGAAATGAATAAGTGTTTTACTAGAGAAAAAACATGTATTAAAGTGTTCTTGAATGCTAAAAGGGTTTGGGCATTATCTTGGAGGATTTAGAAATCAAATGAGTGTCTTGGAATACACAAAGTCATTTTGGGATTGTGTCAAGGCTTATGCAAACTTAGGTAAAGAATGAGAAGGTATGAACTTGTAGAGAAATTTCAATAAGTGGCATAAAGGAGTTTTGGTTAGTGAGAAAAGATGCTTGGGAGATGATGTTGTAATGGTAAGAAAACATTTTGAAATAGTGGTTGTTATAGGTATAAAACACCACTTACAAACCTAGTGAAAAACATAATAAGTGTAAAGAACCTAGTAAGAAAAAGAGTAAGTGTTAAGGAGTTATGAAATGAGTTTTGTGGATGTTATATGAGGGTTTAAGAGTGCCAAGTGATGTTAGAACACATTAGGAGGCTTGAGGAAAAGTTTGGAGAAGATTTAACAAGTTTTGGACATGTTCTGGTGTCGACCGACCCAGGGGACCGACCCTGGCTGGGTCGGTCGGTCTCTGCTTAACCAGCCGGATGAGTTTCTGGAATCGACCGACCTTAGGGGTTGGGTCGGTCGGCCCCAAAACTTAAAAAAAAACAGAAAAGAATATGACTTATGTAGTAAACCCTAGTGGGTTGACGAGAACAATTGGATGTGAGCTAAGTTGTAAAACATGTCGTATGAGTTATAAACACTTAGTAAAATTTGAAGTCAAATACGGTAAACTAATTGACACTATTAATTATGTTTAGGGACTACGTTTGGCGGGTCAAGTTTGCAGCAAGGACCATGTAGGATCAGGTGGCTGACTCAAACCAACTCAAGGTGTGAGTCTAAGAGTTGGTTTGACTCAATCGATCTCTAAAAGTAAGAAACACTCTGTGATGTAGAGGCACTCAATCGAACTTCGTATGTGACAACACTTGAGACGTAGAAACACTTAGCCGAACTAAGTGCGCGGAAGTAATTGCTCAAGGTAGTGAAGTAAGATAGACTTAGCGGAGCTAAATGGATTAACACTCGAAAGGTGGAGGACTCTGTCGAACTCAGCAGGATACACAATATAAGTTATTTTATTTCCTGGTCAAAACAAAACAACTTATAATGCCCACTCAGTAGATGAGATCTACTTCGTGGTTTTCACTCACTCACCACAATACAATCTCTGATCAGCTCAACGATAAGTGTAGTGAAAACTAGGTCCTACCTAGAAAGACTCTATCGATATGCACAAACGAATCTAGTACTTCTCTCTCTCTTTTTCCCTCTCTAAAATAGGCAAAGCTTTCTCTAAACAAATGCTCTGAATGATTCTCTTTGGAAAGCTGCCATGAGAAATGAAATTACTACTCTCTTATATAGTGGAGCCAGTGAGGGAGTCTGCTTCCGAATTTTCTGCCATCTGAACGTTGTAGTTGCTTAAAATCCGGTCCTAACTTCTTTATGAACGTTGCTAAGCCTTGACCCTTAATTTTCGGACAATTACCAATCCATTGGACGACTTGGCAACGTTCAATTATGACTTTCACGTCTGATGTAGTAGACTGACTCTCTGAGTTCCGAAATTTCAGGAACCAATGACTCTTTCCTTGAATTTCGGAAGCTGGAGCCATATTTCGGAAGCTGAAGCCAAGTTTTCTAATTAGTGCCATGTTGAGAGAATTTTGGTCCAAGTCTGAACGTTGATGACCGTTGTAAGTCAATGTAGTTGCTGTACTTGCTCCTTAATTTTCGCAACTGACCGACAGACTCCTCGAATTACCAGAAAGTCAAGGCTTTGAATTTTGCTCACATTTTGCATGAATTTCGGCCCAAGGATGATAGTTGATGACTGTTATGGTTTAGTGGACGTTGCTCCTTGAATTTCATTACTGATTGATGAATTCACATGGATGGACTCTCTCGCTCTTTCGGTAAGGACAGAGACTCATTCGATCTTTCAAGGTTGACAGACTCTGTCTTGTTTTGAGAAGTGTGATTGACTCGTTTGATCTGGTTGACTATCTCAGCAACACCTTCATACTCCAACAGTTTCCCCCTTGTTGCTGATGATAGCAAAACTCTTTTTGTGAATCCCGAATGAGTCAATCTGCAAAACAAGACAAGGGAAAAAAGTATTTTGAGGAACCGACCCTGTCCAAGTTCCCCCTTAATCACAGCATAGATTGAGTAACTCTTGTTAGAGTTCCCCCTGAATCGATGAGTACAATTTGGCAAACCACAACCTACTAAGAGAGATTGGAAAAGGGAATATATGACTATGTTAAGAAAACTGCAACCAACATGATCTAGTACCAACAGAGTAAAAACGAAACAGAATATCCAAACTTCACCTAAGACCTAGTCACATAGAGACAGAGTCAATCCAGAACATAGGCAGAGTGACTCGTTCGTGAGAGACGGGATTCACTACTTCCCCCTTTTTGCTGTCATCAGTGAAGGAAGTTTGCAACAGAGTCTAAGTCAATCCATACATTAAAAAACAAATAGACTATATCCATAACGCAAACATACTCATGGACGACAAGGGGCAAGAAGTATTGTCATATTCCACAAAACCTTTCATTGCCACATACTCATAACTTGTAATGATCCCTGTTGCATTGCATTGTATTTTTGAAGACTTTATAGCTCTATATTTGCAATGCATAGATATTTAACAAGTTTGAGCACACAGGGACTGTCTCCATCCCCCAGACTTTTCTCTCCACCCATGTAACAGCTTTGGGCCAACTTTCCCAGGTTTCGCATCCTTAGGAAGTTAGGTGATAAAGCACCCTTAAAGGCTTAATAACCGAGTGGACGAGGTCCGTTTTGGTTCAGGAGAAACAAGTTAGCGGAGTACCTTGCCTTTGTCCTCTCCTTCTTCTTCTTTTTTTTTTAAATGAAAATCGCTAAGGGATACAAAGAACAGACACAGTCTATCGATATGAGAACACAGATTGACTCAAACAGTATGCAAAGCACCTACTAATTATTACAACCAAGGGAGAAGAGAGATTACCGTCTTCCGTTGATTGAGTCATTCCGAGTGCTGAACGGAGTGCCTCGAATCTGGTGGTAGGAAGAGGCTTGGCAAAGATATCTGCTAGCAGATCCTCTATTGGAACAAAGTCAAGTTGAATTACCTTTTTCTCAACACAGTCCTTCGAGAAATGGAAACGTATTTCAATATGTTTGGTTCTTCAATGTGTTTCCAGAGATTTTAAATGCATAATTATTATCATAAAAAATACCAATTTGATCTCAGCAAAATTTTGCTTTGTAGAGGACCAAGAGTCTAAGCATAGACAAAGGAATTTTGCATTGCTAGATGTACTCTTTCGATCATGGAGAGAATCTATCCAGTCAAAATCACTAAAACCAGATAAAGTAATATAGGGGAACGAATGTACCATAGATGAAGTTGACTGGTTCCTTTTAAGTGTCGAAAGATTCGCTTGACCGCCTTGAGATGGGACTGTTTGGGTGCTACTTCAAAGCGAGCACATAGACAGACTTGGTCGTCAGAATGTATGGCATTTAGACACTTCTTGTACGTATTTCCTTCTTTACGTCCTGTGGTTCTAGAGATCCTGTACGTTCATCAAAAACTTTGCAAACGACATATGAGAGAAGTACTAAATTGAATCTTTCACAAATTTGAAAAATGCTTAACAGACTAGGTTGAAGTCCAGTGACCAGATGGACTCCATCTACCTTAAACTTGGAGGGGTTACCTATGGTGCCAACTCCCATGATTTCACCTTGGTTGTTGTTTCCAAGGTGACCTTACCTCCTTTGTATGAGATGAAAGCGAGCTGTATTTGTCGGGATTTCCAGTTCTGGAGCACCCTCTGTCCAAGTACACATAGTCCATCTCCACGCTCGCTTCCACCTGAAAAAAAATCACTTAGTAGTTTTGGAACCCAAATATACTTGGGTCCCCTTGTTGAACCAGATTTTTTCAGCTTTTCTCGTGCCTCAAGGATAAGATTGAGTCGCTTGATATTAAATGACACATCCTTGTGAAGCTTTTCACAGGCACTATCTCGATGTCCAAGACTCCCGCAATAACCACAAATCTTAGTGGGAGGAAGATTGACGTATTTTTGCTGTCCTTTCCACCAAGAATCAAAATTTTCTTTTTGTTGCTGGCGCTTGGGTTTGTTGTTGGATTTGGACATATTTTTAGGGATATCGAATTTACCTTTATGCCACTTGGGCTTCGATTGAGTGGATCCAACTCCAGATCGTATATTGACTATCTCCTGGGAGAGTTTTTCAACTTCCTTTCGAAGATTATCACAATCTTGACTAACTTCCTTGATCTTGGAGTTGGCCCACTCGGGCAATTCTGATGGAGTGACCTGTTTGAGGAAACTGACTGGTTAGAGAGAGTGCATGTTCCTTTTCTTTCAATTTTCGAGAGAGTTGCTCAACAGAAGAGGTTAGAGAGATAACTTGAGATTCTGAACTATTTAGCTCATTCTGCAAAGAACAACACTTGTCAGCGAAAACAATGAGGTCATGTTTGAGAGAGTCAATCTGAGTGGGTGACTCTTCCTGTTCCTTTTGGTTGGATCCGGTAAGACTCTTGGTTTTGTTGAGCTCCTTTTTAAGGGAGTCAACACGACGCCGAGAGTCTTGCAAATCCAATCTAAGTGAGCAGGAAATAGTCTTATGTTCCTCAGCTTCATCTCTCAAAGGATACATAAGACTTTTGAGATCTCAAGTTCCTCACTTAACTCGGAGATTTTTCTGTTAAGATCAGCTTTAAGAGAGTTAGTTTCAGAAGCCATTTTAGTAATTAAAGTCATAAAACCCATAGGAGTTATACGATAAAGGTCTGTTTCAAGATGGGAACGAGTTACCTCATTGTCGGGGATCATGGACTCCGTCGTATCATGTGCCATGAGACATACCAAGCCACTAGACTCTGTGTCTGGATCGTCAGAGTCTGAATCACCCCAACCGACAGCTGCCATAGCTCGTTGATTGACTGTCAGCCTAAGCAAGGCTCTGATACCACATGTAGGATCGGGTGGCTGACTCAAACCAACTCAAGGTGTGAGTCTAAGAGTTGGTTTGACTCAATCGATCTCTGAAAGTAAGAAACACTCTGTGATGTAGAGGCACTCAATCGAACTTCGTATGTGACAACACTTGAGACGTAGAAACACTTAGCCGAACTAAGTGCGCGGAAGCAATTGCTCAAGGTAGTGAAGTAAGATAGACTTAGCAGAGCTAAATGGATTAACACTCGAAAGGTGGAGGACTCTGTCGAACTCAGCAGGATACACAATATAAGTTACATGTAGGATCGGGTGGCTGACTCAAACCAACTCAAGGTGTGAGTCTGTGAGATGGTTTGACTCAATCGAACTTACACTTGAGACGTAGAAACACTTAGTCGAACTAAGTGCGCGGAAGTAGTTGCTCAAGGTAGTAAAGTAAGAGAGATTTAGAGGAGCTAAATGGATTAACACCCGAAAGGTACAAGGACTCTATCGAACTCAGCAGGATACACAATATAAGTTATTTTATTTCCTGGTCAAAACAAAACAACTTATAATGCCCACTCAGTAGATGAGATCTACTTCGTGGTTTTCACTCTCCTCACCCAAAACAATCTCTGATCAGCTCAATGATAAGTGTAGTGAAAACTAGGTCCTACCTAGAAAGACTGTATCGATATGCATAAACGAATCTAGTACTTCTCTCTCTCTTTTTCTCTCTCTAAAATAGGCAAAGCTTTCTCTAAACAAATGCTCTGAATGATTCTCTTTGGAAAGCTGCAATGAGAAACGAAATGACAACTCTCTTATATAGTGGAGCCGGTGAGGGAGTCTGCTTCCGAAATTTCTGCCCCACTAAGTTAGTTCCGGTATTTTCAGAACTAACTCCTTCGACTAGCTGTTACACTTAGAGTATAAATAAGATATGTAATAGTCAGTTTCTTGTGCTTTCATTGAGTATTATTTCAGAGCTTAGAGAGAGAAAGAGAATTGCATTATAACCTAGAAAGAGAGAGAATACGTACCAAGATAGTTAGCACCTCTAGAAAGACTCTACCTAGGAAGATCCTAGTTTCACTACGCTTACCATTGTTCTGATTAGAAAGTGTGTTGGGTGAGTGAGTGAAAAACTGCTAAGTAGATCCTTCTACTTAGTGGGCATTTGTAAGTTGTTTTATTTGACCAGGAAATGAAATAGCTTATTTGTGTATCTCGCTGAGTTCCACAGAGTCCTTCTTCCTTTTCATCGTTTCACTACAATTACCGCAAAAGTCTTCCACACCCTTAGTTCTATTAATTCGATAGAGTGCCTCTACATCACAGAGTGTTTCTCACTTACGAAGGCTGATTGAGTCAAACCAATCCTTAGACTCACACCATTGATTGGTTTGAGTTAGCCACCCGATCCTACACGTGGTATCAGAGCCTTGCTTAGGCTAACGGTCAATCATCGAAGCAATGGCAGACCTCTTCGCCAATCAAAACAACAAAATGCACTTCGAGCATCCCAAACTCACCTCCACCAACTATGACCACTGGAAAAACGAGATCGAGCAACACATTGAGTCTGTCAACTCCGAGCTTTGGGAAATAGTCACTGGAGGAGATCTTGTAGTCAATCCAGACCGATCCACATGGACTGATGCAGATCGCAAGAGGTACGAGCTGAATCGTCAAGCATCACGCGCAATATACACCTGCTTGTCCATCCCAGAACAAAGGAGAGTAAATCACTGTAAGTCCGCTAATGAGATTTGGACACTCCTTCAAGCAACTCACGAAGGAGTCACTGAACTAAAGAAATGCAAAGCTCAAGAACTTCGAATGGACTATGAAAATTTTCTGCAGAAACCTGGTGAGTCTCTGGAAGAAGTGCTTGATCGTTTCTATTTACTAACCACTACTATGCAGGAAGTTAGCATCCTACCAGATAGAGAGAGTGTCTTGCACAAATTGCTGGACACTCTGAGAGAAGAATGGGCGGAAACGGTAATCTCTACCAAAGCATGCAAGGACTTATCCAAATGGAGCTGTCAAGACCTAGGTTCCTATCTACAATCCGTAGATAAATATAAGAAGAATGTTCTAAAAAAATGTGGTAATACTTCTTCTCCTTCTTCTAGTAAGACTACTACTTTGAATGACCCAGCCTTGCAGGTTAATTCAACTCAGTTAACTCAAGAAGGAGCCTATGTTGCTGATACTCAAATCAGACAAGCCAAGGCTGAGCTAGTGGACATTATTGTTGAGGAAAGTGAGGCTGAGACTATGGAGGACTTTGTCTTCATAGTCAAGAACTTTCGAAAGTTCATGCATACCAACCTAATCGACAGAGTCGGTCGTTCTCGAACACTTCTAAACAAGTTTTCAATTCTGTCACTTGCTTCAATTGCAATAAACTGGTCACTTCAAGAAGGACTGTCTTTTACTCAAAGGCCAGTATGGAAAATCTCAAGGGAGATCGCTCATGGCAGCTGTTGGATGGGGCGATTCAGACTCCGACGATCCAGACACAGAGTCCAGCGGACTGGTATGTGTAATGGCACATGACACGACGGAGTCCATGATCCCTGATAATGAGGTAACCCGTTCTCACCTTGAAACAGACCTTTACCGTATTTCTCCCATGGGATTTATGACTCTAATTGCTAAAATTGTCTCCGAGAACAACTCCCTCAAAGCAAGTCTTACCAGCAAGATAACCGAGCTATCCGAGGAACTCGAAATCTCAAAAAGTCTTATGTATGCACTAAGAGATGAAGCTGAGGAACACAAAACCATCTCTTGCTCTCTCAGGTTAGATCTACAAGAATCAAGGCGTCATGTTGATTCCCTTCAAAAGGAACTTCATGATACCTTAGAATGCACTCAGTTTAAACAGGGTGACCAGAAAGAGTCTCTCACCCTGATCGACTCCGTCAAACAAGACCTCACCATCTTTACTGATAAGTGTTGTTTTCTTCAAAATGATCTTAATGCTTCTCAATCCAAAAACATATCCCTGAACACCACTATCAAAAACCTCACTCAAAAACTGAAAGAAAAAGAACATGCTCTTTCTCTTAAGCCAGTTAAATTTATCAAAGAAGTCACCTCCTCCGAACTACCTGAGTGGGCCTCCAAAATCAAAGAAATTAGTCAAGATCGAGATGCTCTTCGCTCTAAAGTAGAACAACTCTCTCAACAGATTGTGAATCTACAATCCGGAGTTCGATCCACTCAATCCACGCCCAAGTGGCACAAAGGTAAGTTCGACATTCCAAAGAATATGTCCAAATCCGACAACAGAGCCAAACGATATCAAGAAAAAGAAAAATTCGACTCCTGGTGGAAAGGACAACAGAAATACGTCAATCTTCCACCAACCAAAATTTGTGGCTATTGCGGGAGTCTTGGACATCGAGACAATGCATGTGATAAATTGAATAGAGATCTCTCATTTAATGTTAAAAGTGTTAAATTGATACTCGAAGCACGAGAAAAATTGAAACATCTGGCTCGAAAAGGTAACCCAAGTACATCTGGGTTCCCAAATCTAACAAATGATCTGTTCTTTTGTAGGTGAAGGCGAATGGAGACAGCTGGTACTTGGACAGTGGATGTTCTCGTCACATGATTGGAGATCCAAATCAATTCAATTCGCTTTCATCCTACCAAGGAGGTAAGGTTACTTTTGGAAACAACAACCAGGGTGAAATCGTGGGTGTTGGGTCCGTAGGCAACCCCTCAAAATTTAAAATTGATGGAGTCCATCTGGTCACTGGACTCCAACACAGTTTACTAAGTATTTCTCAAATTTGTGATAGATTCAACTTGGTACTTTTCTCCTCTTCAGATTCTAAGGTTTATGATGAGCGTACAGGTTCATTAAAAGCTATGGGACGTAGAGAAGGCAATCTCTACAAAATGTGCTTACACTCTATTAACCTAGACGACCAAGTCTGTCTAAATGTGCATTCCAAAAACTCACTGTTGTGGCACTCCAGACATGGCCACACTAATCATAGGCTGTTGAACAAACTCAAAAGCAAGGACTTGGTGATTGGTTTACCTGACACAACCTTTGACACAGACTCCGTCTGTGAAGCATGTGTAAAGGTAAACACACCCGTCCTCCTTCAAAAGTAAGCCTACTCTCTCTACTAGCTCTCCGCTAGAACTGCTACACATGGATCTTGTTGGCCCCATGCGCACACAAAGTAGAAGTGGTAAGAGGTACATCCTGGTCATAGTTGATGACTATTCCAGGTGGACCTGGGTCATTTTCTTATTTACCAAAGATGAAACTTTTACGGAGTTTGTCAAACTCCATAAAATGCTTGTCAACAAATTTTCATTCACTCTAAAAACCCTGAGAATGGACCAGGTACTGAATTTTGCAACAAGTCGTTTGATGAGTTTTGCAGGGACAACGGAGTGGATCACCAAATATCATCAGCACAACTCCAGAACAAAACGGAGTAGTTGAACGCAAAAATAGAACCTTGGTAGAAATGGCTCGCACCATGCTCATCGACAGTCAACTCACTCCATCTTATTGGGCAGAAGCCGTTAATACAGCCTGCTATGTGTTAAATCGTGCGTTGATTCATCCATTCCTTCACAAGACACCCTATGAACTACTCCGTCAACATAAACCAGTCTTATACATCTCAGGCGTTTCTGATGTAAGTGCTTTATTCACAATAATGGTAAGGACAACTTGGGTAAGTTCTCTCCTAAAAGTGATGAAGGTATTTTTGTTGGCTATTCTTCTAAAAGCAAAGCTATCGTGTTTCAATCTGAGAACTCAATGTTTAGAAGAAAGCCCACATGTCAAGTTGATGAGTCCCACAACGTTGGCTCATCTTCTGATCAACTTGACTTTGCCCCTGATGCTTTTCTCACCAATCCACTCTTCATCACTATACCAATAGGAAGACTCCCTGAGTCCCACTCTATCACTCCTCATGATTCCCCAGCAACAAAAACAATTATCAGAATCTACTGACTCAGACAATAACCCGGAGACACCCTTACCACAAAACTTGAATTTTGACTCCTCTGACAAAGACACACCCCTCCTGCTTCACGTCGCCAGTTTCAGCAAAAATCTGCTCATCCTCCTGAAAACATCATTACGACCCAAACACCGGTGTTCAAACACGCCTACAAGTTTATGCAAATCTTTGTGCCTTTGGTGCGTTTCTGTCTAGTACTGAACCACGAAATGTCAAAAAAGCACTCCTTGATAGTGATTGGGTTACTGCTATACAGGAGGAACTCAATTCCCTCCAGCGACATGCTGTCTGGGAGTTAGTCCCTCGCCCCACACATCAACAAGCCATTGGTACTCGTTGGGTCTTTCGTAATAAACTTGATACTGCAGGCCAAGTTTTCAGGAATAAAGCTCGATTAGTCGTTCAGGCTACAATCAAGAAGAAGGGATCGATTATGATGAAACCTTCGCTCCAGTAGCTCGTCTTGAAGCAATTCGCATGTTCATTGCGTTTGCTGCTTACAAAGTTTTCCAATTATATCAAATGGATGTTAAGACAGCCTTCCTTCACGGCTACATTGATCGAGAAGTCTACGTCGAACAACCTCCAGGGTTCACAGACTCCGTCCATCCCGACTAGTTTAACAAACTGTGTAAGGCCCTTTACGGACTGAAACAGGCTCCACCGCCTGGTGGGGGGGGGTCTTAAAGACTGTCTCATATCTATTGCAAAATGGTTTCTCTCGAGGTAATGTAGATAAAACGCTCTTCATTCTACACTCATCACATGACTTACTTCTAGTACAGATCTATGTTGATGATATCATTTATGGTTCTACAAGTAACACCCTCTGCGACCATTTTGCTAACCTTATGAAGCAAGAGTTTTCCATGAATGAGTTAGGTGAGCTCAAGTTCTTCTTAGGATTACAAATTCAGCAGGAAAGGACGGGATCAAGATCATCAACAAAAGTACATCAAGGAACTCCTTGATAAGTACAACCAAAAAATGCAAGAGTATGTCCACACCAAGCTGTACATCTGCCAAACTGCATCCTGATGATGACGGAGTCGGCGTCAATGCCACAGAATATAGAGGCATGATAGGGTCCCTCTTGTACCTGACTGCCAGTCGCCCAGACATTCTTCACGCAGTCTGTCTTTGTGCTCGCTTCCAAGCAGCACCAAAACAGTCTCACCTCAAAGCAGTCAAGCGTATTTCGCTATCTCAAAGGTACAAGTACACTCTATCTATGGTATCCACGATCTCCTACTTTTACTTTATCTGGATATAGTGACTCTGATTGGGCTGGTTCTCTCCAAGATCGAAAGAGTACTTCAGGTAATGCACAGTTCTTGGGTCTTTGCCTTGTTTCATGGTCCTCCAAAAAACAAACTCTGTAGCACTCTACAGCAGAGGCAGAGTATGTCTCTGCTGCAGCTGTTGCTCCCAACTCCTTTGGATGAAACAACAACTTCAAGACTATCATGTCACCCAAGAACAGATCCCATCTTTTGTGACAACAAAAGCACAATCAAAATATCAGAAAACCCAGTCCAACACTCAAGAACCAAACACATCGAAATTCGCTTTCACTTCTTGAAAGACTGTGTCGAGAAAAAGCTTATCCAACTTGACTTTGTGCCCACAGAAGATCAACTTGCAGATATTTTTACTAAACCCTTGTCTACAGCAAGATTCGAAGCACTGCGATCGGCAATCGGATTGACTCCGTCTACCTAGACGGTCGCATCTCCTTGCCCCTACCGCAATCTTCAGCAGGTACGCCCTCATGTCTCATAGAGTCTGTCTTTGTTTGCACTTGCATCAGTAAATGTGTTTTATTACTTAGCACACCTAGTACTCTAGCGCTACTATCCACGTCATCCATCCGCACCAGAACCCGCCTAAATCGTCGCCCTTATCTCGCCTTACCTGACGTCGCCACATTATCGCACCTGACACACGCCTCTCTGCAATTCCAGCCTTTATATCTATCACCCGTCCACTCCATCTCTCTCACTTCAACTCCCTTTACACCGAGTATCCTTCAACTTCCAAATGGCCGGCATCAACTTCTCTGGAATAACATCCCAGCCGAAATTTTCGCCGATCCCATTCGCCTTCAGGCGTATCTACAAGCGATGGCAAACCCTAATCCCCTACACTCACCACCACCACTACATCTCCCACTAAAACCACCGCTACTTCTTCGCCCACACACTCCTCCACACCACCACCTGACACCCGCGACCCATCCACCCATCAAACACCGCCATCTGCTGCAAGAACAGAGATTCTTGACACCGACATTGAAGAAGTTACCCCAATCCAAACCCTACCACCATCCCCAACCCCACAAGCTGACAACCCTCCCGCCGAAAATCACCAACTGATCAGCCACAAGCCCATGCCAGCAAATCACCGACCAAATCTCCTACACCAACCCCACCAGCATCCCCCGCTAAATCCGCAACACCACCACAACAACCTCCACCCAAAACCCGCAAGAGAAAAGGCCAAACCTCAACCCGACCCACAGCAAAAAGAATCCTCCGTTCCTCTGTCAAGGCCCAACATGTCTCCTCCGGCTCCGGTGAATCGTCGCCCGTCCAAGAACTGCCCACCGCCAGTCACGATGCCTCTACGGGTGCTACCTCCGCCAGGATCAAAACCTCCAAAACCCCACCGACGGAGTGTGAAGGTCGACCCCTTCACTCAAAGGTACATGCTCGGGGACCCTGCCTCGACCGTAACATAGTCAGGGGTAAGTTCCTCGACTTTTCTTGGGCTCTGTCTTCCAACTTAGGGGAGTTAGTCACTATGCTCGAAATTCAGGGGTGGAAACACCTCTTCTGTGAGATAACTGAGTGGTATCCCACAGAGTCTGTCGACTTCTTCCAAAACCTTGTCATCCGATTGGGTGCTGCACCAGTCTGTTGTACCAATCCACCCCAATCTTTTTTGATCTTGCAAAACTGTCTGAAATTCTTGGTGTTCCTTTCCTGCCACTGGCCCTGTCATTTTATGAAAAAGGAATCCTTCCTGAGATCCCCGGGTACCCCATAACAAAATCTATCGCTTTTTCTCCTCCAAGAAAAGATTGGCTCCCCCAACCCCGTGGCGATCTCTCCATCCTACACACTCACTCCACATTTTGGTCATCAAAAATATGTCCCCAAAGGAAGGAAATTTATGTCAACTGCTTGGACTTAACCATTATTTACTGCATCATTAATCGTCACTCTATCATCTAGCACACATAATTCTCCATCACTTAGCCCAGTCGGTCGACCCCCCGAAACACTTCCTTGGGGTACGTGTTCTGGTTGCCTCGCATATTCCAATTCTTTCAGGTACTCTTTGGCGACTTCGACGCCAGAGTCCATCGAAGAGGCAGACACCATCAACCTGCGGTATCTGAATCGGCAGACTTCAACCGACAAATCAAAGCTGCTGCGCCCCCTCCACTACTCCAACGACGGGGGACATCCACTTCACAAAGAGGCAGTTCCTCAAGCTTCACTCACAACCTCTCTTGGAGAAAGTGGAGCGCCTCATTGCGCATGCAGCCGAGCTGATTCAGGGCCAAACGGATGGTGGACCGACTCGCCGGGTTAGAGACGACAGTGGCGGCCTTGCAGGACCAACTCCTTGACCTTCAATCCACCCTTACCCCAAACCCTTAGAGACGTTTGTTTGTAGTGTTAGAACTTAGGCTGTTCTCTTTTAAGTTCTAACACTTTTTAATGGTTGTTTTGTGTGAATACTTTGACTAACTCTGTGACCTATGGGCTTCCCTCTGATGAAAGCAAAATGGGGAAGCGGTGAATCCCGTCTGGTGTACGGGTTTTCTGTTTCTTGTTTAAACTGCTTTTTGGATTGCGCTGCTAGACCAAGTGGTCAGTATTTTTGACTGCCTTATATACTATCCTGCCTGCTTATTTAGTTTGCTTGCCTGGAGTCCCTCTCCGATCAAGGGGGAACCTAAACAGAGTCCTTGAACTTATTTGCTACTGCTGCTATTAAGGGGGAACTTTGACAGGGTCGGTTCCCGTCCTTGTGTTTTTATTTCAGGATTGACTCCATCGGGATTCACGAAGGTTTGCTATCATCAGCAACAAGGGGGAGATTGTTGGGACATTGGAGTGTTGCAGAGATAGCCTTTCACCGCGACAGAGTCAATCATCACTTGACAGACACAAAGAGTGAGCCTCTACGATAGAGTCCGCGCAACAAAGAAGACTCCATAGACTCTCTCATGTTGTTGCGAAAAATCAGGAGTCAACTCGGAACACCTTAAGCGCCTCAACGGTCACGAAGCTCTTCCTCAACACCCGAAGATCGCGGCCCAAGTAAGAAGACCAAGTAAGAGCCGTTGGAAGTTGCCCACTAAGTTAGTTCCGGTATTTTTGGAACTAACTCCTTCGACTGGTTGTTACACTTAGAGTATAAATAAGATATGTAATAGTCAGTTTCTTTTGTGCTTTCATTGAGTATTATTTCAGAGCTTAGAGAGAGAAAGAGAATTGCATTATAAGCTAGAAAGAGAGAGAATACGTACCAAGATAGTTAGCACCTCTAGAAAGACTCTACTACCTAGGAAATCCTAGTTTCACTACGCTTACCATTGTTCTGATAGAAATGTGTTGGGTGAGTGAGTGAAAAACTGCTAAGTAGATCCCTTCTACTTAGTGGGCATTTGTAAGTTGTTTTATTTGACCAGGAAATGAAATAGCTTATTTGTGTATCTCGCTGAGTTCCACAGAGTCCTTCTTCCTTTTCATCGTTTCACTACAATTACCGCAAAAGTCTTCCACACCCTTAGTTCTATTAATTCGATAGAGTGCCTCTACATCACAGAGTGTTTCTCACTTACGAAGGCTGATTGAGTCAAACCAATCCTTAGACTCACACCTTTGATTGGTTTGAGTTAGCCACCCGATCCTACACGTTTTATTTTATTTCCTGGTCAAAACAAAACAACTTATAATGCCTACTCAGTAGATGAGATCTACTTCGTGGTTTTCACTCACTCACCCAATACAATCTCTGATCAGCTCAATGATAAGTGTAGTGAAAACTAGGTCCTACCTAGAAAGACTCTATCGATATGCACAAACGAATCTAGTACTTCTCTCTCTCTTTTTCTCTCTCTAAAATAGGTAAAGCTTTCTCTAAACAAATGCTCTGAATGATTCTCTTTGGAAAGCTGCAATGAGAAACGAAATGACAACTCTCTTATATAGTGGAGCCGGTGAGGGAGTCTGCTTCTGAAATTTCTGCCATCTGAACGTTGTAGTTGCTTAAAATCCGGTCCTAACTTCTTTATGAACGTTGCTAAGCCTTGACCCTTAATTTTTGGACAATTATCAATCCATTGGACGACTTGGCAACGTTCAATTATGACTTTCACGTCTGATGTAGTAGACTGACTCTGTCAGTTCCGAAATTTCGGGAACCAATGACTCTTTCCTTGAATTTCGGAAGCTGGAGCCATATTTCGGAAGCTGAAGCCAAGTCTTCTGATTAGTGCCATGTTGAGAGAATTTTGGTCCAAGTCTGAACGTTGATGACTGTTGTAAGTCAATGTAGTTGCTGTACTTGCTCCTTAATTTTCGCAACTGACCGACAGACTCCTCGAATTACCAGAAAGTCAAGGCTTTGGATTTTGCTCACATTTTGCATGAATTTCGGCCCAAGGATGATAGTTGATGACTGTTATGGTTTAGTGGATGTTGCTCCTTGAATTTCATTACTGATTGATGAATTCACATGGATGGACTCTCTCGCTCTTTCGGTAAGGACAGAGACTCATTCGATCTTTCAATGTTGACAGACTCTGTCTTGTTTTGAGAAGTGTGATTGACTCGTTTGATCTGGTTGACTATCTCAACAACACCTTCATACTCCAACAGACCAAAGTATGGTTTTCTTGCAGTCTGTTGCCTACCGGTTTACACCGGCTTGTGTGTTGTTTGTTTTTCTTTGTGTTTGTGACTTTGTAAGACTTAAGTCATGAAATGAGTTTACAGTTGTAAATATTATTATTATGTTGCTGACTTATATCTCTCTTCCCTTGTGTGTGTCTAACTAGACTTAAACACTTGCTTGTTGAGCTCACTTAGTAAGTTTCAATAATGGGACTTCTAACAAGTGCTGACGGGGGAAGTGAGGAGTCCGGTCGTTCCGGCCAACGCGTGTGAGTATGGGATTCGATGTCATAACCGGTTCGATTCTCTGTGTATGTTAAGGTTGTCTTCTCTTTTGGTTTTCAACCTTCCCTTTAGCTTAACCAAGGCTATTTTACTGACTCACGTCGGGCCACAGGGGCATACTATGTTTGTTCGGTGCGCTTGGATCACTATATCCGACGCACCTTTGAGTTAAGTTAACCGTTCATCTAACAGGACGGTAACGAGTTATGTAACGAGCTTAGCATGAGTTTGGCAACAATCTCTAGGCTCTTCGGGTGAACTGACTATGTTTTGGTTCGATTCCAAAAGGGAACCGTACTGGTTATGTTATGTGCTTATGTCGTGCTATGCAATATTACTTGCTATCCGTTATGTGATGTATGTTTAAAAAAAAATCAATGCCATGTTATCATGACAAATAGTTGCGTGTATCCCGATAGTCGATGGGCTGCGCGTTAACCATACCAGCCAAGGGTTGCTGACCCCCTCGGGGGCTTCATATTTACTTGCAGGATGTTGATCGAAGAAGCGGAGTGGCTGTAGATCTTAGGTCGTGAAATACTTTTGGTTATTTTGGATGTTGGGCCCGGGTTGCGCCTGTGCTCCCGTGGCGTTATATTTTGGATTCGTTGTTGTTACAGTGACGTTATATTGACGGTTTACAGTGATGGGTTGTAACTAAATACTCGGTATTGTATATCATGTATTTATGGTTTTAGTTCTATGCTCGGGAGTCTGATCATCAGACCGGTACAAATTGTATGTATTCTGCCTTGTTAGCCACGTGGGTGGCTAACGGCGTGTAACAGCAAACCGTTTAGTTATTGTTTAGTTGTTTTGTTCCGCTGCGATTTTGTTTATTTTTAAGTGCGTAGTAGGGGTGTTACAAGGCCTGATTGCAAAAGCAATACGGCAATCAAAATTCTTCCCATACCATCAGCCAGTATGCACCTCGAGGCCGTCAAGAAGAAGAGGTCCACCCTAAGCTCGACCATAGCAAATCTGTTGGTATGATTACAGGTCTGTAAGAAAGGAAAGTAAAGCTTTCTTTCCAGCAACAAGTGTCATAGGAATAAAATTCATTATAGATCGCCTTTTTCTAAAAAAATCAAAATGTATGAGAGTAAGCTTTGCTAAAACTTCGCATTAAGAAGTAAAAGGATCAATAACATTTCATTTCACATTATATTTCTTGAAATACAGTAGATTTCCCCCTCATAGAAGGCTAACAAAAATTCTTTCTAAGAAAACTCACAGGGCTTTTTTCAGAGGTAGGACCTCTAACTCCTAATGAAAGGAAAAGGCACGTTCATGAGGTGCATCAGGATCTCCCAGAGAAAAAGATCACCAAAAGAGAAAGCTTCCCTCCAATTTTTTTTCCGATGAAGATGAAGATGGAGTGTTATACCCACACAACGATCCACTTGTCATTCGTGCGCAAGTAAACAATCGAATGATGGAAGGAATCCTGATTGACAGTGGAGCCGGAGCAAATGTCATATCAGCAGAAGCAGTGAAAAAGCTAGAAGTGCCGGAGGACCAGATCAAGCCATATTCGGCAGTTTTGGGAGGATTTGTAGGAGGAGTTTCCACCATATCTTCCGGCAGTATAGATTTTATAGTAACTTTGGGTCAAGGAGATGAAAAAAGGACAGAAACACTCACGGCTTTCATTGTGCCAGGCCTTACTAGATATAACTTGTATCTCGGAAGACCAGGGATCAATGCTTTCAAAGCTATATGTAGTACCCATCATTTAAAATTTAAGTATCTAACAAAAAACGGGAGATTGGTTATGATAAGAGGAAGTCAAAAAATGGCTTGGATATGTGAGGTCTGCATTATGTACAGTCTTCCTAACGAAGAAGTGGTCAAAACTGTAGGATCTAAAAAGGAATTCAATGGGAAATTACCGCTTCCGCAGAGCCAAGTCAAGGAAAAGAAGAGCATCAAGTGACTCAGGATTCCCTTAGAGAGATATATCTAAAATCTGACCCTTCTAAGTTTTTTAAAATAGGAACTGCATTTGACAGTGGAGAACAAACTCACCTAATGAGGTTCCTGGAAAAAAGAAGGACAACATTCGCTTGGAGCACGGACGAAATGTGTGGAATAGACCCAAGCGTTATCCGGCATGAACTCAGAGTGGATCCAAAGCATCCGGCGGTCTGGCAAAGGAAAAGAGTAATAGGACAGGAAAGGGATTTGGCAGCCCGAGCCGTAGTCCAAAAGCTCCTTAAAGCCGGATTCATCAGGGAAGTAACTTACCCACGGTGGCTGGCTAACGTTATCATGGTGAAAAAAGAAAATGGAAAATGGAGGATGTGCGTGGATTTCACGGACTTGAATAAAGCATGTCCTAAAGATTTCTATCCCCTGCTATCAATAGACAGATTGGTGATTTCAACTGCTCAGAGTTCTGTGTTAAGCTTTCTAGATGCATTCTCCGGTTATAATCAGATTAAAATGAATGAAGAAGATTCAGAAAAGACATCTTTTATCACTTCAGCCGGAAATTTTTACTACAAAGTAATGTCTTTCGGCCTAAAAAACGCAGGGGCTACTTTTCAGCGAATGATTGATAGAGTGTTCGATCAACAACTTGCTCGAAATGTAGAAGCTTATGTTGACGATATAGTCATAAAAAGCCCATCAAAAGAGCAACACATGAAAGATTTGGAAGACACATTTGATACTCTGGACAAATATCAAATCAAGCTAAATCCGGAGAAATGTGTTTTCGGTGTGACTAAAGGAAGGTTTCTTGGCTTCATTGTCGGGCAGCGAGGTATCGAAGTTGACCCAGAAAAAAGTCAGGCAATCCTCAACCTTTCTCCTCCCAAAAACATCAAGGATGTTCAGGCACTAAATGGGAGACTCACGGCGTTAAGCGGATTTTGCTCCAAGCTTCAGGAAAAATCAATCCCATTCTTCAATACCCTAAGGAAGAACAACAAATTCCTATGGGGACAAGAATGTATAGATGCATTCGAAAAAATCAAGGAGATGCTTGGGGATCTACCTAAGTTAGGTGTACCTGCCCCTGGTCAAGACCTCTACCTCTATTTGTCGGCGACAGATTGGGCAGTTGCGGCTGTCTTGATCATGGAAGAGAAAAGAGAAATACCAGTCTATTACACCGGCAAAATTTTGAGCCCAACAGAAGGACGGTATACAAACATAGAGAAGATTTTGTTCTCATTGGTGGTAGCATCAAGGAAATTACGGCCCTATTTTCAGTCGCATCGAATCTTTGTTAGGACCAATTGGCCGCTCAAGAAAATAGCTAACAATCCAAATGCTTCTGGCCGAATGGTGTGCTGGACAGTAGAGCTAACACAGTATGAAGTTCACTTCTTGCCCAGAACAACAATTAAGGCCCAAGCCTTGGCAGATTTCATAACAGAAACAAACTTTGCGAGAGAGGAGAGACAACCCCAGAATCCATACGTTATCTTAGTTGACGGAGCCCGATGCAAAACTGGGGCAGGAGCCGGAATAGTAGTGCAAGCGCCGGATGGGCAAAACTTAAACTACACCTTCCGGCTAGACTTTGACATCACCAACAACGAAGCTGAATACGAAGCTCTTATCCAGGGTTTAGAAATGGCTACCGCCCTAGGGGCAACAAGTTCCATATGAAGATACTCTCTCTTTTTTTCCTTCCTAAAAAATCTTGTTGAAAATAAAACTTATAGATTCTTGCCTTTCGCAGAATTAGAAGTATACTCGGATTCTATGTTGGTAGCAAGACAAAATGACAACGTCTATGAGGCCAAATAAGAGAAGCTATGGAGGTATTTGCTCAAAGTCCAAGAACTGAAAGCAAACTTCCTAAGATGTGAATTAAAGCACCTTCCTCGCAAAGAGAATGTCGAGGCTGATGCCTTGGAAAAATTGGCAAGTATGGCCGAAAGGGTGCCTAATGAAATATGGCTAGAGATCAAAACTGCATCAAGCATAGATGAAGCCCAAGTATTTACTGTGGAACCAAGTGCAGAAGTGGAATCTTGGATGACTCCGATTATAGAGTATATACGCCAAGGAAAGTTGTCGGAAGAAGAAAAAGAAGCTAGAATAATAAAGAAAGGGCCGCATCCTTTTTCATTGAAAATAACCAGCTATACAAGCGATCTTTCACAAGACCAACGCTGAAATGTGTTACCGCGGCCGAAGGAGTTGAGCTCTTAAAAGAAATACATGATGGATCCTGTGGAAACCATCAAGGAGAAAGAACCACGGTGCACAAAATCTTGAGGCTCGGGTACTTTTGGCCAAAAATGATGGAACATTGCAAGGAATATATACAAAAGTGTATCAAGTGCCAAGAACACGGAAACAGAATACATAATCCTCCGGTAGAACAAAAGTCTATCCTCTGCCCAATTGAAATACCCGAAACCTTGATATATTGTTTAAATACTAAACTATAATATTTAAAGGCTAAAAAGCGCCTTAGAAGCATCAGTGTACAATTTAAACCATGGTGAAAACAATAAAGTTCCATAAATACAATTTGAACGAAAACATGCTCTAAGCTTGGAGTGAACTTGGTTGGGACCCAAAGAGCCTACCAAGACTTATTGATATTCAATTATGATTTAATAAGGCTAAATAATTCCTTAGGTAACCTTGGTAGACGATTAAACCAAACAAAACACAAATAAATACCTTAAAGTCAATATGGGCAAAAATGTGCTCTAAGCTTGGGATAATTTTTATAAGACCTAAAGGTCATATCTATACCTTAATTATATGTTAATGAACATATAAAATCAATTACTAAAGAAAACCAAGCTTGAAAACAAGTTAAAATACAAAATGTGCTTTAAGGAGTCTTAAAGCACATTTTTGAAAATTTGTCTTCTAAATGAGTTTTGAATGGCTAAATGTCCATCATTACTCTTTAATTAACATGTGTACTACTTAGTATCACATTAGGAAGTCTAAATCAATGGGAAATCAAAAATTTCACAAATATGTGCCTTGGTTAGTGAATAGTGCCCAAATAGTGCAAGTTTTGACTTAAGTCAACATATCTTAATTAAATGGTCAACATAAGTCAAGAAATTCCCTATTATATGAAGGGGTCCGGTTTCCTAAGTGGTGACTCACCACCATGTAAAAATCAATTAAAGAAAGGATGGAAAAGTAAGTAAAAAGAAGAAAGTTACTTTATAACATAAATATCTTCAAAGGTAGACCTCTCACCTCATTCTCTTCTTTTCTCCTTGTTCCCACCGTCTTCATCCTCTCCTCTCTTCTTCAAAAACGATTGGCTATAGTAACCTCTCTTCTCCATCTTCATTTCCTTGCCAAATCCAACTCCATGCTCCAAATCAAATTCTAAGACCATATTTGTCTTAGTTAGACCAAGCTCTACACTTCTATCTTTTCAAATCTTGAAGATCTCAAGTTTGATTCCATGGAGAATCTCCATTGGAGGAGGAAAAGCTCACCTTCTTGCACATTGTTATTCTCCTTTGCTTCGAGGTAAGGAAAATCAAAGAAAAACTCCATTCCCACTTGTTTTGTATATGTCCAAAAATTTCACCTCACAAGGGTGCTTTGTTTTGCTTTTCATAGCTCCATTTCAATCTTTAAAGGACAAGGAGGAGTCCTCTCTT
Source organism: Limonium bicolor (assembly GCA_023374045.1). Lineage (NCBI taxonomy): Eukaryota > Viridiplantae > Streptophyta > Magnoliopsida > Caryophyllales > Plumbaginaceae > Limonium > Limonium bicolor. The sequence continues at coordinate 52,793,252 of CM041782.1, forward strand.
GATGCTTATTCAAGCTCTCTTTTTATTCGAAGGTAAAACAACAATCCTAATGTGTTAAGACAATATATATAACCTAGGGTTTGTAAATGAGTTTAAGCATGAAGCTTGAATGCTCATTGGTTTACTTGTATATTGATTAGAACATTGACAAGTAACCAAGTCCTCTTGCCGATTTCCAAACAAGGAAGAACAAGAGTGATCAGGTAAAAATCTTGAAGAAAAGAGGTAATGTGCTAACCTAATGTGGTTTAAATGCATTAGAAAAAAATGAGCTTAAGTTGTTCATTAAAACTACTTAAGGAGCTAATGGTAAATGAGTTAGTAAAATGCTCTCAAGGAGTTTATTAAGGGCATATGAGGTGTTGTGTGTATTTGCAGGTCAAAGGCAATATATATGTGGGAGATTCAGTGTTTAAGTTTAATGCAATTTAAGGGCCTTAGAGCCAAGCAATTTAAGATTATGCACCATATTGTTATGTAGTGTAGTTTAAGGGATTTGTTGTGTGTAAAGAACATTCTTTGTGAAGGTGAATGTCTTGGATGGGTAAAGGAGGAAAAACAATATGTTTGTGTGTAAGGAATGTGTATTAAGTGGTTAAATGTTTTTGGTTGTGAAAAGGTGAAAACCTAACTGTTTTGGTGTAAGGTGATACAAGGAAAACTATGTCAAATTTGGTTAATGAACAAGGAGTTTTAGGTGTTCAAAATGATGTTTGGTGACCTAGGTTGAACTAGGAATGATTAAGGTTTAAATTGGTGAAAGAAGGTGAAATAAGGTCTTCTTAGGTGTTAAAATGTCTTGGGTGTTATCTTGGAGGATTTAGAATGCAAATGAGAGTTAAGGATGTTTCAAGCCATGGTGAGATTGTGTTAAGGATTTATACAAGTTTTGGTACCAAAGGGGAAGTAAGGTGTTGTAAGGAAGATGTGTGAAGTTGTGGAGAAAATTCTTGGAAGAACATAAAGTGTTTTGGTGGGCTAAATAATGTGTGGGAACATGCTATAAACCTAAGGGTGAAATATTATAAGTGTTGAGCATTTAGGCAAGAAATGAGTAAGTGTTTAAAGGTATAGAAAATGAAGTTTTGGGCACGTCCGAACTACCGTCCGAACATGGACGTTCGGACATGCCCTATTGCGCGTAAGTCTCCTGAGCTTCGACCAGTGTCTGAACTACCGTCCCAAATTTGGAAGTTCGGACACACCTATCTCTATTTTCGGGTTTGGCCTCGAACAGTGTCCGAACTTGGGAAGTCCGGACGCAAGTTCGGACAAGGCGCTGTTTTGGCCAAAAACTTTGTTTAAGGTTAGAAAATGATATCCAATGATGGGGATTGATAAGTAATGATGTTATGGGATTGTTAAGGACATGTTAAGTGAGTTATAATGATAATTGAGTGGGTGAAAAGTTGTATTAAAATGTAAAGGTAAAACAAGTTAAAAGTGTAAAGTTATTTAACTAGTTAACGGGGATAAGTTATGAGCATTAGACTTTAAACAATCATGTTACCCCGATGTTAATAAAAGTAAATGTAATATTACCAGTTGTTCGAGAATTGTTCGAGGAACATAAGTGGACATGATAGAGTGGACTCCGGTGACAGGTATGGTTTTCTTGCAACCTGTGTCCTACCGGATTACACCGGCTTGTATGCCAATGTGTTTTTCTGAATGTTTGCCACGTTATAAGATAAAAGTATGTAATGAGTTTACTGTAATTCATGTATGTGGCGTGTCTAGTTCATATACCATTTAACCTCGAAAAGTGTTAAACCTTAGCTAACTGAGTCTAGGATCACATGAGAGATCGGTATTCGGATTTAACGACCCGAACCATGGGACGTTCTAACCACGGCTATGCGTGAGTTAATTGTGTGATGTTTGTGTGTGAATGTATGGACCTCCCTTGTGTGTTTAATCCAGTTGTAATACTGTATGGTGTATGGATGTGATAGGTTCCACAGTGGAGCCCTTAACTATGTTTATATATATATATATTATGGGGGGTGAGGAATCCGGATGTTCCGGTTGCGCGTTGTTTGGGAGTGGGTATCCTTCTGAGCTTTACCCTCCTCTCTGTTGTGGTTGTTTCCTTCACGGGTTATGATCTCCCATTAGCTTACTCCAAAGCTTAGCTATTCTGACTTATGATCGGTCTAGGGGGAACATGTGTTTGTGTGGTGTGTTCGGGTCACTATATCCGAACCATCTTAACTTAAGTTACTCGTCTGACTATTAGGACGGTAATGAGTGTTTTATAACGAGCTTAACATGAGGGTAATATCATTCTCTAGGCTCACAGGTGAATTAACTATGTTTGGGTCGGTTCCTAAGAGAATCGTTCCCATTATGTTATGTATTATTGTTGTACTGCAATTCCCATTGCGATGTTATGTTATGTGCACGTTGAAACGTGAAAAGTGTTGTCATGTGGTGTATGTGGATCATGGATATGAATCCCAGTTTATAAAAGAGACGTTTATGGATAACCCGATTATTTGGTAAGTATTGTCTAGTAAGGAAGTAGCTCCATTAGAGGAGAAACACTCTGGGGTTAATGAACACAATGAGTGACTTATCAAGTATGGATGTGTTATCTGTTTGTTGAGCCCATTGTGGTGGAATGTGATGTGTTGTGTGTTGATAGTTTACATGCATGATTCAAATATAATCAACCACATGCTAAAACGACAATTAGTTGTGCGTGGCCCGGCAGCATGCGGGCTGCGGGATTACCATACCAGCAAAGGTGTTGAGCCCCTGGGGGGCCACCCTTTCTCTTCTTTTTCCTATTTCAGGTACAAGGAGCTGGAAGCCGTTCGAGAGTAGGACGGGGTAGTCGTTTGTACATGGGTAGCCACTTAAACTGTTTACGTATCGTAGGTGTAGTAAGCCCTAAATTGTTATCGGCATCAGTTTGTAAATACTCAGTACAGTGGGAAGGCTTATGTATGTTGGTTGTTGTTAATGAAAAGGTATAGTAATGTACAGTTGCTCGGGAATCTAGTCCATCAGACCGATACAATGTATATGTAATAGCCTTGTTAGCCACGTGGGTGGTTAACGGCGTGTAACACCAACGAGTTAAGTAATTTGATGAAGTATGCTTTCTGCCGCAGTTAGTTGTTAAGTGTGTTGTTGTTGGATGGGGTGTTACAAAAAGTGGTATCAGAGTGAAGTATCGCTCTGATGACTGAATTACCGAGCTTAGAAGTACCGATTTAGGATTTTAATACTTTGGGTTAAGGGTTGAGTGATAGCGTGAGAGATACGCTAGTTAGGAATTACTAGTGTGTACTGGAAACCTACGATATCCATCCCGCCCTCCACAATCCCTGTTTTATAACTTGGGAAAGAACGCCAGAGAGATGGAAGTCCTCTCTTACTCGGGAAAACCCGATCTGGCTGTTATTAAACATTGCTGTAAGTAAGGAGAACCAGTCATACTGTAGATCCCGAAAAGTGGGAACCCCAGAGACGGTTTCCATCTGAACCATGTTAACCGCATTTGATAGCAAAGAATGAAGAAACCTATGCATAGGAGAATAGAATTTCCGGCAACCTGGGTCGACATGCCAAGTAGTCGAGGATAACCAGCGTGCAACGTACCAACCGTGCAACAGGCAAGAAGTGAGATAATGGAACCCGGGACGAGTGTCTACGGAACCACAGTTGTTAAAAAAATACATTGACGGTATACCAACCGACAAAGGAACTACAACGTAGTGCCCAAACAAGAGACAAGTCTCAGTAACCACGACAAATGCGTAGAACGGGCTACGAAGAGGAAGCAATAGTAAGAAAAGGGGACTCCAAGAATGGGGAACACCCTAGTTAATGATTATCATGTGAATGCAGTGAGAAGTCGCCCAGAAGGTTGTTGTTAAGACTGCAAGATCAAGTAAGGGCCAACAAGGCCACTGATAACAATGCGGGTGAGAACAATACCGCAACCGGTGTGTGTATAACCGAGAGCCAGTTAGCATGGCGCACTTGCCATAGCAAGTGCTGCTATAACGGGGCTGTTCGGGAAAATTGTTAACAAATACAAAGTACTTAGTAAAGTACCATGAAGTTAAGTGAGATCATCATGACCATGGAAAGGCTTGATAGCCTAACCTCTGTAATTGGAAATACACCAGTCAGCAGGAAGCTAGACTTGGTTAAGGCAAGAAGACGTTGTAAGGCCACGAGAATTTTTCTTCCAAACTCAGATTTATTTCAAACTCTTTTCTTTCAAAACCAAATTTTCTTTCAAACCCATACTTATTTCTAACCTACTTTTTTTTAAACCAAACCAGTAAACCCAAGGGTAGTTGATAAAGATACAACAGTGGATAAACTTTCCCTCGATCAAGTTCGGGAAGCACGGAATGCATATTGTCAAGGGACAATATAAGGGAGTTGACAACAGAATACTTCACCTAGGCGTGTGACGGACACTACGAGTGTACCAACTGTAATGTGGGACGACCGCACTCCGATAGGAGCTTGTGGGCCTGACAGACCTACTTATGGGTTAGTTGGGTAAGTAGCAATGTATCAGCATGGTACCCTACACATGTATACAAGTAGAGTCCGGAACACGGGAGGTAGTCGACTCCGTACTACGGTCAGCAGTAAAAGTCAAGCAAGAGCTAGGGATTACCAAGAATGGTTAAAGTAAAGGAACTTAGATAAGTTAATGAGACTAAAACGAATTAGTAAACTCATTTTAAGAAAATGTTTAAGGGTCAGGAGGTGCGAAGTACACTAACTGTTATGTAAAGACATATCATATGTCTTAAGGATCCCAGAGATAAACATGATAGCTGGAATGGTGACCCAGCGTGTGCATGACAAGCAGATGCCTGATGTGGACACATTAATGTGCAATGAACGAGATGAAACTCCCAGAATGAGTACCTACACTACCAGGAAGTGTTGATCTTCACAGAAGAGGATAATAAGCCAGTTAAGAACGCAGAACGGCGTGGCTAACTGAATATACCAATAAGTGCGAACCAGATGTAATGGCATAACTTAGCAACACCCAGGAGCAATCCTTGAAGGGTGTTCGCATCAACAATTGTTGCACGAGATAATGTGACAAAAACGCAAGGACTGAAACTAACACCCAGTTTAAGCATAAGTTGTCAGGAGACAGACTGACGATCCCAAGGGGGATTCCACCGCATGTAGTAACCAAATGGCAAGCGGAGAGTACATGCTGCCTTCGGAGACAGCAGGTGGGACTCTCTCCGACCGAATCCCCTTCCGACTCCAACAGACAGACCCTTGCGACCAGAGAGAGATACTTCCGACAGACTGAGAGTCACTCGTCTCCGAAGCAGAGCAAAACCCTCTCCGAGAGACTAAGGAGTAATTAATCAGGGAAAAGTTGTACGAAAGCCTTGAATGTTTAAGAGTATTCTAGAAAGGTGTAGGCCCACAAAAACGGTTATACACTACAGAGGAGCCTATAAATAAGAACCATAAGTTATGTAATTGGGGACGCTTTTATCAATACAATACCTGGAGTTCTCTTTGCAATCTCGGTCTGAGTGTGAGTTCCTTACAGTTTCATTTGGCGCCGTCTGTGGGAAAGGAACGTCGAAAGACAACCACGATCCGATCCACAAGAGTCACGTTTCTTGTTCGACCATGGCACCACGCTCAAGCAAGGGGAAGGGGAAGATGGCTGCGACTGGGGAAAGCTCGTTCTCAAAGGAAGACCTCACCGATCTGATGAGGAGTTTTGCGCAAGAAGTTAATGAGAAGATAGTTGAGAACAATGAGCGATTCCAACAGGAGCTGGCGGATAGAGATCTGGAGCACCAGAAGAAAATTAGCGAGATGGCGAGTGTAATCGAGAATCTGAAATCAAAAAGCGGATCAAAGAGTGAAGAAAGCCGGAAAGAGAAATCACCACCGAAAGATGTAGAGGAGGACCTCGTCGACATGTCGCTGTATCCCTTCACCGAAAATATCCGAAAAGCGAAGCTTCCACCGTTCTTTGTCGCTCCGGCAATAGAGAAGTATGACAGAACCGGAGATCCCGCTCAACACATCAAGAAGTTCATCTTCGTGATGAACACTCAAGGAATCAGTTCCCAGGCACTCTGCAATTTGTTTCCGGGGACACTTACTAAAAGAGCTCTAAATTGGATCTCCTCTCGGAAACCTCAATCCATCTCGAGCTTCAAGCAACTTACAGAGGAATTCCAACTTTACTTTGCAGCAAGTAAAAAGATCCAGAAAGATACGATTGAACTGATGGACGTTAGGCAGAAAAAGGGAGAGACGGTGAAGGAATACAACGAACGCTTCCATAAGCAAGTGGCTGAAATAGATGATGTGGATGAGAAGATACTGGTGAAAGCTTTCGGAAATGGATTGGCAAATCCAAGGCTGGCAGGGAAAATTGCTACCAAGGCACCACAAACTCACGGAGAGTTAGCAGAAATGCTGCACGATTTCTTGAAATCAGAGATTGCGGAAAATAAGGCGAGAGAGTTGGCCAATAGTTTCAAGCTGCCTAACGAAAAGAAACAGGGAGGAGCGTCGTCTATTGGCGCGAGTTATGGGGAGACATCTGCTTCGAAACCTTGGGGAGCAAGGTACAGGCCGTACGGGAAGGATCCAATCGTGCCTTCCCATACTGGAGGTAAGACGACATATGGAGCAAAAGTTATTTCTATCGCTCCAGGAAGGTACGCAGCTGCAGTAAGGGAGGGTTATCTTCCGCCTCCGAAGAAGCCTGCCTCAGGTGAGAGCACATTGGCGTTTTGTGAATTTCACGGACACTACAGCCACAGAACGACTAATTGTGTAACATTATCAAAAGAACTGAACAAAATCGATGAGAAAAAGAGGAAACAAGAAAAGCAGAGACAGGAAGTCCCCAAACAGCAAAAGAATAACAGCGACTACCAAAACCGATCTCGTTACGGGCATAACGGGGGTGGCATGAGGAATGAGGATCACCCCGAGCTAGACCATAGAAAATCTTTCGATTTTGGAGTCATAACTGGTTTATTCTCAGAAACGGGGCCGTTCACGGCAAAAGAAAAGAAAAGACACGTACACGAAGTCCATGAGAAGCTACCGGAGAAGAAAGTCCAAAAAAGGGAACCCTTACCACCTATCTACTTCACGGAGGAAGACGAGGAGGGAGTCTACTACCCCCACAATGATCCCCTCGTCATTCGAGCTCAAATCAATGATAGGATGGTGGGAAACATCCTTGTCGACAGCGGAGCGGGAGCAAACGTGATCTCCTTAGCGGCGTTCCGGAAACTGGAAATCCCGGATGAAAAGGTCAAGCCGTTTACTGCTACTTTCGGAGGGTTCATTGGAGGGATACGGCTCAGGCCAGCGGGAGTGTCGATGTCACAATGACATTAGGCCAAAAGGATGATCGGAGAACAGAAAAAATAACCTTATACATCATGCGATACCTGTCCCGGGTACAATGTCTACTTGGGCGACCCGGGATCAATGCTTTCGGAGCTCTCTGTAGCACCTACTATCTCAAGCTCAAATACTTGACAAGGGGCGGAAGGGGTGTCCATCCCGGAAGCCAGAAGACAGCAAGGGTGTGCGAAGTTCGGATTACCGAGGACTTTCTGGAGGAGGATGTAGTCAAAGAAGTCGGCTCGTCGAGAGTACGATGAAGGAGAGGCCAGGGCACGGATGCGGGACGAGGGCATGAGAAGCCTCCGGGAAGGCAGTAGTACCGGCGGAACAGCCAAAAGAAGGTACCCCTGAGAGTAGGTTCTTAATGATTTTTGGAAAAAAGAAGAAAGACATTCGCCTGGAGCCCAAAGGACATGCCCGGGGTGGACGCCAGCGTTATCCAGCATAACTTGAACGTCGATCCGAAGTTTCCTGCCATCCGACAGAGGAAGAGGATCATAGGAAGAGAAAGGGACGAGGCTGCACGGACGGAGGTCGAAAGGCTGCTGGAGGCCGGCTTTATTAGAAAAGTTTTCTATCCAAAGTGGCTATCAAATGTAGTTTTGGTTAAAAAAGCAAACGGAAAATGGAGGATGTGCGTGGATTTCACGGATTTGAATAAAGCTTGTCCAAAAGATTTCTATCCTTTACCTTCCATAGATAAACTTGTAGCGGCAACAGCACAGAGTAGCGTGATGAGCTTTTTAGATGCGTTCTCTGGATATAACCAAATAATGATGAACAAAAATGACCAAGAGAAAACATCTTTTGTCACCTCAACTGGTATTTTTTGCTACAAGGTCATGCCGTTTGGATTGAAAAATGCGGGAGCAACCTTCCAGCGAATGATTGACGAGGTATTCCGGGATCAGTGTCTCGAAATGTGGAGGCATATGTGGATGATATAGTAGTAAGAAGTGATTCTATAGCCCAGCACATGAAAGACCTTGAGGAAACCTTCAATACCCTGGATAAATACAAAATCAAGTTAAATCCTGAAAAATGCGTCTTCGGAGTCACTCGAGGAAAGTTTTGGGATTTATAGTCGGACAGAGAGGGATTGAGGTTGATCCGGAGAAAACCCAAGCAGTCCTCAACCTTCCGCAACCAAGAAACATTAAAGACGTACAAGCCCTGAATGGAAGGCTCACTGCTTTAAGTAGATTTTGCTCCAAGCTCCAGGAAAAATCTATTCCATTTTTTAATACTCTCCGGAAAAATAAAAAATTCCAGTGGGATGCGGAGTGTATAGATGCCTTCGAACAAATCAAGAAAATGCTTCAGGAGCTTCCAAAGCTCGGCGTTCCGACACCAGGACAGGATTTATTCTTATATTTATCGGTCTCGGAATGGGCGGTGGCAGCAGTCTTAGTCATGGAGGAGGAAAAGAAGGAAATCCCAGTCTATTTTACCGGAAAAATCCTAACCGCTGCGGAGACAAGATATTCCAATATCGAGAAAGTTTTGTTTGCTCTCGTAATCGCATCCAGAAAACTGAAGCCATACTTCCAGTCGCACCGAATCACCGTCCGAACTAATTGGCCCTTAAAACAAATCACCAATAACCCGAACGCCTCCGGAATGATGATTACTTGGACGGTGGAGCTTACTCAATTTGAAATCCATTATGTTCCTCGGACAGCAATAAAAGCTCAAGCCCTGGTTGATTTTATCACCGAGGCAAGTTTCTTCTGTCAAGAAGAACGGGAAGTCCCGTATAAGATGTGGGTGGATGGAGCTAGATGTAAAACTGGTGCGGGAGTTGGGGTTGTGATCCAGACTCCTGATGGGAGGAAAATGAATCATGCTATAAGGTTGGAATTTGAAGTAACAAACAATGAAGCAGAATACGAGGCGTTAGTACAAGGACTGGAAATAGCCTGTGCTCTGGGGTGGTGGAGCTGGAAGTACAATCTGATTCCTAGCTTGTGGCAAGACAAAGTGAGAACATCTTTGAAACAAAGGAGGAAAAATTGAAACTGTACTTAATAAAAGTACAGGATCTAAGGGCAAGGTTTTCAAAATGCAATCTCCGACATATATCCAGAGACCAAAACTCGGAAGCCGATGTACTGGCTAAATTAGCAAGTATAGCGGAAGGAATTCCGGAGGAAGTACAGCTACAACTACAGAAACTCCCGAGTATAGGAGAGACGGAGACAATGGCAGTTGAAATAATCAATTTAAGCGAATCATGGATGACTCCCATTATCCGGTATATCCAGCAAGGGACACTTCCAGAGGAAGAAAAAGAAGCCAAAACAATAAAAAGAAGGGCAGCATCGTTCTTTTTCGAAAACGGCCAACTGTATAAGCGATCTTTTGGCAGACCATCGATGAAGTGTTTGACGGAGAGTCAAGGGCTAGAGCTTGTCACCGAAGTCCATGATGGGGTGTGCGGCAACCACCAAGGAGGAAGGGCAATAATGCATAAAATATTAAGGATGGGCTACTTTTGGCCGACAATCCAGAAGATGTGCGGAGACTATGTCAAAAAATGCGTACAGTGCCAGTTACATGGTCCAAAAGTTGGAAACCCGCCTGCGGAGATGAAATCTATCACCTCCCCGATCCCTTTTGCGAAATGGGGATTAGATATCGTCGGTCCATTTCCAGAGGCATCCCCCGGAAGGTATAGATACTTATATGTGGCGGTAGACTACTTCACCAAGTGGGTGGAGGCTCTTCCGGTAGTAAACATAACTGCGCGAAAGACAGAGGAGTTTGTTTGGAAGAACGTCGTGTGTCGGTTTGGAATACCAAGGGTAATCATAACGGACAACGGTGCGCAGTTCAATTGCAAGAGCTTTAAGGATTTTTGCGAAGAATGGAAGATTGACCTGAGGTTTGCCTCTGTAGCTCATCCACAAGCAAATGGCCAGGTGGAAAATACAAATGGACAAATCGTAAAAGCTCTGAGAAGGAAGTTGGAAGGGAAAAAAGGAAGGTGGGCGGAGGTTCTACCACAGGTCCTATGGGCTAACAGGACGACTGTCAAGGGGCCAACCGGAGAAACCCCTTACAGATTGACGTACGGTCTGGAGGCGGTGGTACCCGCAGAAATCATGATACCGTCGAAAAGGATTGAAGGGTACAAGGAAGAAGAGAACGATGAGGGCATCCGAGATGAGTTGGACATCTTGGATGAAAAACGAATGATCGCCGACCTAAGAAATCAAAATGACAAGTTGAGAATCGAACGAATTTCAATAAAAGGGTAAGGGAACGGTCCTTCTCCGCAGGTGACTTGGTACTACGGGAAGTAAAACAGCCAGCGAAATTGCAACCTCAGTGGGAAGGCCCATACATCGTTCAAGCTAAGACTGGCCGGGCATCTTATAGGCTCCGAAACATGGACGGGGGTGATTTACCACATTCCTGGCACGCAGAATGCCTCAAGAAATTCTATGTATAATATCTTTTTCAACTGCAGGTTAATGGGTTGTTTGGTAAAAAGCACAGGAATAATTTCATACAGATGTCCGACGATCTCGCAAATGGTGGCAATAAATGAGTTGTTTCGTTGCGAATATTCTTTTATCACTCGGAGTTTGCAAAAACTTTTTTCAGAGGATTGATCACCCTTTGGTCTTCAAAAAAATATATTTTAAAACAGTTTCTGATTATTGTTTGGTTTACTTAAAACCAAGACCAGCGAGTCTTGAGAAAAGAAAAGAAAGACAAAGAATGTATCCGACGATCTCACTATTGGCCATGGTAGAGTGTTTTGTATCCGACGATCTACCATCAACGATGGTAGTGTAATTCATCCGACGATCTCACTGTCTTACTGACAGTAGAGTGTTAATCCGACGATCTCACCGACTCAAAGTCGGTAGAGTGATAAACAGACGATCTCACCATGTGTACAGTGGTAGAGTGTGAAAGCGTAAAGGTGTAACTAAAGGGTTACCAAAAGGCAATGTCAACAAAATGAAATAAAAGCAGCTTAAAGATTATACATTAATCAAAATCTCCGACTTTCGGGAAACCGGTCGCTCCGGTCATACCCGAAAGGTCTGGTTGGTCTATTATAAAAAGATAGAAGATGTTATTTACAAACATTAAAGTACTCTGGAGCAAAGTATATGATAACTATAACAAAGATCATGAGCAAAAAAAAAGTTTATGGTGCAGGTCCTGAAGGATCTTCCGCAAGCTTCTCAGATTCTTGCGACCGCTTCCGAGGGGTGGAGGTACTTCCTCCGGAGTCTTCCTTTTGCTCACCTACCGGAGTAAGGCCGACGCCACTTTGACCCCGAGCAGCGGCTGACGCCATAAAAGACGGGACGAAGCACGTGTTCCCCGCGGGCGGTGAGAACCTCGCCAATTCTGCGTCTCTAAGCTTTCGTAAAGGGCCTCGTCCACGGATTGTTGTCTTTCGGAGAAGAACTCCGACACAATACGCTGACTCTCTCCAGCAAGCTTGCGACATTGGGAAGAAATTGTCTCTTTAAGACCTGAGACAGTGCGATCCTTCGTTTGAAGTTCCGACTGCGTCTCTTTAAGTTGCCCCTTTAGCTTCGCAACCCGGCTCTCGTAAGAAAGGGTGAGGCTCCGGTATCGTTCCCTTTCTGACTTCGAAGTAATCAGTGAAGCTTTAAGTCCAGACACCTTTTTAAGCCAAAAGTCGGAGCTTCTGGTGGCCTCCGACGAAGGACTTGGATTTTCTGCAATAAAATACAGAGGGTTAACAAGAAATAACAATGAAAAGAAAAAGCTTTCAAAGATATGAAAGTTACCGGAAGCCTTTTTCTTCTGAACTTCCACCTCTGCCTCAAGCTCTTCAATTCGAAGAGCGGCTTCCGCAAGCTTCTGCCTCTCCGATTCAAGCTCGGCTTGGAGATCACCCTGTTTGGCCTCGGCTGCTTGCAGGAGTTGGTTCTTTTTTCCCAGCTCAGACTCGAAAGAAGACCGAAGATCCTCGGTGGAATTCTGGATCTCTTCAACAACCTTCCGGAAGTCTTCAGCTTCCTCTTCCAGCACCCGCTTCTGGTCGTCGAAGGAAGCCTGCAGCTTGTTAATAGTATCTTCTTGGTCAATAGATGCAGCTTCTTGAAGTTCCTCCTGGAGACCGGCCTTCTCGGCTTCAAATTGAGCCTCAACTCGCACAAAAGTTTCTTGCACCTTGGCCTTTTCTTCGTCTGCAGCCTTCTTGTATCTCTCCGCACGGGCTCCATGGTAACGGAGGGCTTCGGACGAGTATTGAGCCTGAGTCTCAACACATTGGGCCATCTACATGGCCTAAAAGGCAAGAGTGTCAGAATAAAATGAAGAAGGTTTTTTGCGATAAATATATACAAAAAAGACAAACCTGGATTAAAGCAGACCAGAGGCGATCAAAAGCCACTCTCTCTGGAAGGGAGTGGCGGACAATAGCGTCAGAACTACCTTCCCCAACCCGAAGTTTTTGTTTTAAAGGGGTCGGATGGGAGCCAGGGGCAAAGATGCCGTTATCATTATTGGCTGCCTTCGCAGCGGTGGACCAGAAGGACATGTACGTCATTCCACGAACAAATGGAATGCGAGGAACCAGATTTCCTCGGTGATAGCCCCAGTCCGATTTTGAAGAGGGACCGCAGACCGAAGGATCGCCCCGCAGTGGAGGAGAAGATCTGTCGTCCGCATGCCTGCTCCTAGCTCCGGACGGAGGAGCCTCCTGAGGAGGGCCATCGGACGAATCGGAGGAAGAACCTTCCTCCGCGCTAGCCTCAGCAATCCCCTTACCTTTACCGGGCGGGGTCTCGCGGGCTTTCTTTCTCTCCGGAGCACCACCTTCCTTAATCGCAATGCCCTGCACAGGTCGTCGCGCCCGTTCGGGCTCTGGGTCAACGGAGGGCGGAACGGTGGCTGCAAAAGTCAAAATCATAAGTAATCAAACGGAAAACAAGAAATGGAAGCAAAAGGAAGAACAAAAAGAGGCTGCGGAAAGGTATACCGGTGGAAAAAATGGAATCGGTATTTTGAGTTAAAGCTTCGTCTACGCAAAAAAAGCCGTGCAGGTCAGGGAAGAGGGACGATATGGGAGTTAAATCCACATCTTTCTTAACTCTGCCTGGACTACAGGAAGGAGTAGATACGGAAGTACCTGTTTCCGAAGGGACAGTAGCGGAGGGGTCGGTTGAACCCGTTTCGGTAACATGCTTTTCCTTTCGCACTAATTTAATTTTTTCCTGATCAACTTTTTTGGGCCCCTCGGGGGCTTTCATCTTAGTATCAGTAGTCTTGCTACCAGTGGGACTCCGAGCTTTTCCACCGGAAGGAGCAGGCGGCCCTCCTCTCTTCTCTTCGGCAGCTCTATAGTCAACGAGCTCCCAGTTGTAGCGGAGAGAAAATTTCCCGCCCGTTTGAACAAAAGCTGTGATAAAAAAGAAGTAAGGAAACCAAGCGGAAACTAATAAAGGAAGGAAGAACACAAGGAGAATACGTACGGTCGATCTTTGCCCGGGTTTTGTTCAGTCTCTCCTCTGAGAGGAAGAAGGTGATGGGGTGGAGTGCCGATGAACTCAGCTTCTTGAGTATGTCTCCAACCGGAGACGGGTTTGCGGAAGAGGGGAGCGGAGAGGCAAGCTGCCCCTTAGCTATGTCTCCGACATGGGAGACTCCGATAAAAGTCCCCCTCGGAGGGTAGAAAACGAACCAGTTAGAAGACCAGCCGCTCTCCAGGCTCACACGTTTAAAAAAGGAGTACCCGAAACGGCCAAGACGGAGATGTCCTCCTCCGTGGTAGTAGTATTCACCCTGGTGGTGAAGAAATTTACAAACTCCCGCGCATCGGGAGTAATGTCGTTCTCCGCGCAGACAGAGAGGAAGGCGTGGAGACAACCCAGGGCATTGGGGTTCAGATGGGCAAGAGTGCAGCGCCGGCAGGAAAGGAAGCCAAGAACAAAGGGGTGCGGGGGGAAACGCAAGCCGCGGTGAAGATGCTCCCGGTACACCACGAAGCCGTCCCCGAAGTAGTTGAAAGGGTGCGCCGTCGGCTCCGGCACGCGAATTTGCGACCCCAGTGGGACTTGCACGCCTCTCATGATCTTTTTTAAGTCTTTCACGGTGAGACTGGAGCCGGAGCCCTGGCGAGGGTAGTCCCCGGCAATGTCTTCAGAGGGAATAGCAGGATCTTCAACAACACACCTTTCGCCGTCAGTGAAAAGTGTCGATCCCGCCGGCATCGGAGCAGAGGAATTTGGGTTTGACAGAGCCATTGCGAATAGAAGAAGCAAAGGAGTACATGCGGGCAAGTAGGAGGAAGAGTACGAAGGAGAAAACACACAAGAACGAGAACCAGGGAATTAGGAAGCAGGAAAGGAGAAGAAGAAGGGCGGCCGCTGTATAGGCAAGAGATTGGAGTCGCGAAGCAAGGAGGAAAATGGGAGACAAATGCATGAAAAGTCAGGGAAGTTCAAAAGTTTGAAAGGGTAGAGAAAATAGTAGAGGGGAAAGAACGGGCTTAAATAGGCGGGAGTAGGGCACGCTCTACCAAAAGTAATCATAGCCTACTCCTGCAAATGTGTCAGAGAAGTAGCTTCAGAAGATGAGGAGGCGGCAGTTAAAGCAAGGCGCGTTGCTAAGCCTCCGCTACGTCTCCAACGGTAGGAAATCTAAGCAGGAAAGAACAACTCCGAAGACCTCTTTCCTTTTCTTTTTTTTTTAAAAAAAAGAGGTCTTGTGGGACTAGGAGGAGCGGAGCAGAACACCACAATTTAAAAAAACAAAGAGAAAGCAACAACGAAAAGATCTTTCCTTGTAGAACAAGAAAATATCTTGTGGGACTGATGAAGTGGGATTCCACCGCATGTAGTAACCAAATGGCAAGCGGAGAGTACATGCTGCCTTCGGAGACAGCAGGTGGGACTCTCTCCGACCGAATCCCCTTCCGACTCCAACAGACAGACCCTTGCGACCAGAGAGAGATACTTCCGACAGACTGAGAGTCACTCGTCTCCGAAGCAGAGCAAAACCCTCTCCGAGAGACTAAGGAGTAATTAATCAGGGAAAAGTTGTACGAAAGCCTTGAATGTTTAAGAGTATTCTAGAAAGGTGTAGGCCCACAAAAATGGTTATACACTACAGAGGAGCCTATAAATAAGAACCATAAGTTATGTAATTGGGGACGCTTTTATCAATACAATACCTGGAGTTCTCTTTGCAATCTCGGTCTGAGTGTGAGTTCCTTACAGTTTCAGGGGCACCCTATGAAAGGAAACGGAATGTAACGACCTTGTCATGGAGCCCAATATGATGTCCAAACCATGTAATGTTGTAAAGGGAAATAAATGTGTGTGAACCGTCCACAATGGACAGAGCTCGAAGCAGTAAGGCTTATAAGCCACAAGCAAAATGTGTTATGTAAGTTTGATCGATTGCAGGACTTTATGTTATACAAGTAAATAGAGCGGGGAACGAACCACTGCTTTAAGAGTGGGGATACCTCTCGATATTGTGAAACCACGGGAGCGGTAGTTATGTGAACCGAGTTCAAGAAATATGTTAAGGATTGATCATGTTGATATTGCGAGAAAACAGTTAGTTTAGTAGCATGTGAAGCACCGGGCTGAATAACGGCGGCTTGTAACTCGAGTGAGCTACGCTCAAGGAGCATTCAGTAGTCATCCAAATGAATGACGAACCATAATACGAATGATGTAAGTATATGTGTGGAAGCTAATGTGACAGTGAATACCATGTAAGTTAGTGTTATACAAGGAGCACGGTGCGCAGTAAGCGACCGTTGTATAAGTATTGTTGAACGATAATATGGCAACTAAGCACAGTTACGAGTTAAACCCCATAGAGATACAACAGTAAGTGATACCAAACAAACCGGGCAGTAAGCCGGTAGCTAGTACTGTAAGATAAGAGTCTCAGTGAAACACAGTGTAAATTCCTATTGCAATCGCATAAGAGATTTACTGTCAAGAGTTTACGCCTCTGCACTCTGTATGACTGAGTGTTTTGGTATTGCATTTGCGCAGTAATGATCGAGTGGGATAGCTAGGACTTGGGAAATGTTAATGCTGGTGGAAGTAGAAAGAGACTTATTACGCTATAATGACCGATGCATAGGAAATGCAAGGTCGTGCCAATGAAATGATACTTGTACAAAATCAAATATGGAGGTGTGATTAGCAATAAGTGACTATAGTAACACGGGATACCAAATATCAGTATGGAATATACCTCAAGTGTGGGAAATAACCGAGAGAGCACTACACATTAGGTGGTAGCTCAATCTCAACCGACAGTAAGTCGGAAGGAAACAAGTCAATCATTGTGAAATACGTAGCAGTTTACACAGTAAGTTATTAGAGAAGTGGATGGAAAGTTTTGTAACTCACCGAGTTCGCTCACGGTAAGAGATACCACGCGTCGGTTGAGAAACCATTATTACCAAGATAAAGGTGATAAATGGGAGATGTACAATACAGTAAGAAGAACGAACGGGGCAAGCTAAGCTCTAAAGTTAATAGAGTTGCACAGCAGAGGCCAGTGAACCCATGCTTCAGATACCATTGTGCATAGTGAATACGAATAAATGGCTAATTATTAATGCCTAGAAGCCTAACAGGCCAAAACCGAAACCAGTTATGAGTTAAATAAACTCTAATGAGAATTCTTGGTCTAGGGACTAAACCGCTAACATGGTTAAGATCCTCTAACCAGAACACATTGTATAACAGACCGCGTGGAAGTTAAAACACTTCACGGCGGCAGAACATTTTAAACCGATGTTCAGTGATTGATTACGTGGGCGTAATCCCTTTTAAGGGGGGTAGAGCGTAAAACCGCTTAGTGTGTTTTACCGTAGAAGTGTACGTGAACTATGTTGTGCATAACACAAAATAATTTGTTTGGATGATGGTGCGTGTGTTATATAAACATATGCATTCATTCATGGTTTAATTGTGGTAATTGCGCACAGGAGATGCGAATACCATTGTGATTAGTGTGTTTATTTCGTTAACAGTTGTGTGTGAGAGTACAAGTGTAAGGGAGTAAAGAAACTCCCGGGGAACTAAAACCCCTACAGTATATAAAGGTAAAACTGTGTGTTGTATTTTGATAAAATATATGTATATATGTAATATAGTGATTCATGAAAGGGTATGAAACCGACATAGAACCTAGTGAGAATTAGATTCCCTAGGTAACTTGATTAAAAGTGAATGGAAATAACTGATAGACGAAGTTCTATCCCTTGGAGATCTTATGATCATGATTAGAATGATTAAAAAGATAGAAAATTGGAAATGAGTGATTTACTTGATGCTTGAAATTGAAGTGGGAGGTGAAACTTGATTATCATGAGATCAAGGGAAGCCGAACACAAATTGGGGTGGAAGGATAGTTCAACACTGGTGCTGATCACATTAGGGTTGGATGATTCTTGAAGCTCCCTGTAAGTGGTCACAAATAACAACTCTAAGAAAGATGCAAAGAGTATAAATTGGAGTTGGAGTTGTGTTGCATTTTCAAAAGGATTTTCAATTGGTATTTCCAAAACAGTCGATTAATATTTTGAATAAAGGATTTTCTTATACTTAACCTAGTAAAGAATATTTTGTAGTACTTGCTCACGAGCCGAGGATGTATGAGCCTTTGTCTTCGGACCGGTGACATGAGAAGTATATATGTTAAAAATTAAGTGATTGTTTTGATCTCCCAAAGGAACGGGGACCAGAAGGTGTCCATCGCGACCGGGTTCTGCGGGATCACAGTGTATATAAAAAGGTATTTTTGGTTGATATACATGCTAAGACATGTTGCGTGGTATGTGTAATAAATATTATTTCTGACCTTGAGTCCTAATGTGGTTGAGTTACGAAAATTGTTATGTTACCTAGACCTATGTGTCTAAATATTGTTATGTTACCCAGACTGTTATACCCAAAATTTCAACCCCCCGGAGTAGTCTCTAAGGCATACGTGTTACAAAGGGCAAAAGGGGTCAAAAAGCACCAAGGCGGGATTTTCCAAGGACATTATCGGGATTTTCTATGACTTGTTTATTATCTCCAAACACTTCCAAATATCATAGTCATTATGAAAGGTATTTCATGATTCTCTGATAATATTTATTCTGGAAATTTAGCTTTTAATTCATATTATAAGCTAATTTCTTTAATAATTAACACATGAAATAGCCTCAAAATAGAAATTAAAAGGTTTCCAAAATTAAAATAAAATTGTCACATGGTTACCATGACTACATACAGTCATAAACCTGAAATTATTTTATTGGGAACCTTATCCCAAAATTTAAAAGAGAAATTCAATCATTTTTACAATTTTCTCTCTCCTCTAGAAAATACCGAAATCAAAACAAAATGTCATGACATTTTAACACAAGGTAGAGGATGATTATTAGAGACTAATGCCGTTGGAATTTCGTAATTTCGACTTTCCAATAATAAGTTATGAATTTTGGGAGATTCCAGATTGTGAGATTTTTATCTAATCAGTTATTTATCAAAATAACTCGATTCCAACTCTCAAAATTCCTAAAAATCATTCTTTACCTTCAGTTAAATTTTCATAATTTTTATCGGCTTGCAACATATTTTAAAAAAAAATCAGATTCTCTTAGAGCACAAAATCAAGGTTTTAGATAAAAATTCTGTTCTATCAACTTGGCCATGCTCTTTCTATAAAAGGCCTTCCAAAAAACGACCTAGGGCAAGGTATATGATCCCCATAGTCAGAGAACACAGCCGTCTACTTGCCTCCCACGTTTTCAACACTCCCAACACCGAAACTCTACCGAAATCATCCCAAAATCACCAAAAACACATTCTTTCTTCTCTCATTGAACTTCCAAGCATCAAAACACCACAAATACAGAACCAAAACGTGCTTAACAACACAAGGAAGAAGAGGTCAGAAGCTCGGGTCAAAGTCGAACCGGATCGGCCACCAACGAAGCTTTCAGAGATTCCCGACGTGAAGGAACAACAAGTTTTCGAAATCAAAACAGGGTAAAAACCAAATTCTCTAACCCTTCTGGTCAAAATATGATTCTGGTTGAAATTGCTAACCGAATTGATTTTTCCTTGCTTCTGAATTAAGGTTTGTTTGTGTTTCTGCCTTCTAACTTGTTCGTTAAGTTTCGCATTAAATTCGATTTCAAATTGAAAACTTTCAATCACTAACGTCTTGTACATCTTTCAGGCTACACACCCATAAAATTTGAGCCAAAAACACCTTCGGGAACAGCCTCAACGCCGCCGTCCGAGGGCGGTCCGCACCCACGGACGTCATGTCCGGGGTCCCGGACTCCCTGTCCGTAAGCCCGGACGCCCACGGACGGCGGCGGGATTTTTAAAAATTCAAAATTTAGGTTTTCTAAATAATGTCCGGGCCCACGGACATCCTATCCGTGGCCCCGGACCTTGCAAAATTGTGTTTTCTGTTTAATTCGACTTTTATGTTCACATAGGTTAACTAGGGTCCGTGGGTTCGGACATTAGGTCCGTAGCCACGGACGGAAACAAAATTTGACCTAATTCTGCCTCTAAAACCCTAGTTTAGGAATCTTTAATTTTATTTTAATTTTCTGTCAAAAAATGCTAAAAAACACAAAAAAACAGAAGCTCACGCACTTAAGTTAAAACGACTCGTAATAAGCCGTAATTAAACTAAGTAGAGGAAAAACGACTTCTAAGGGTAATGAAAGTAATTGAACCCTAATTAAGTCGAATATCAAGCCCCCGAACCCGAACTCTCCTTTCCTAATTTAATCTAGGTCAAAATTAGGTGGCGACTCATAATAGGTTCCAGTGAGCTAGCTTAGGTTTTAATAATTATTGTTATATGACATAGTTATTAATCTTAGGTTATAAGTGGACCTAAAACCCGATTAGATCCTAATCAACTTAATCCACATAGGATAGGGTTTAAAATCGAGGCTCACAGACTGGCGACTCTGCTGGGGACAAACTTCTTAATTTTAACTTGTTTTAATTTTAAGAAAGAGGGCTTAACTCGAAAATGTTTATTTATGGCTTTATTACTCTGTTTGTTTACTTTCATGCGCACTTTAATTTGCTGCACCTTTGCATCATATGAGAGCGAGGGTCCACACAAACCGATTTTACCCCGGGACCCGTTTGAGGGTCCCCTGTCAGGGACTCACACCTTTTAGGTGATGTGAATAAGCGGGGGAAAAGAGGAGGATGTCGTCCAACCACATCCCCTTAATACCTGGGCCTTAGCCCCAAGCGTTTTTCCTGGCAGTGTCCTTACCTAGCCCATTGTTTGGTCAGTCAAAGACCCGACCGTAGACGCACACCTTTAGGTGATGTGAAAAAAGTGGGGAAACCCAAAGAGAATAGCGTGCAAGCCCTATTCCTTTGTGGCGACCTGGGCCCAAGCCCCAAGCACCTCTCCGGATCGATCCATACCCAAATTGATTTAACCGTCAAGTGAGGACATGTTGAATTTGTGTGGGCCTTGTTTGCTTGTATGATCGGCCCATTACCTAGCCTAGAGATTGATAGGAACTTCTCCTACATTAACCTAGCCCAACCGAATTGGCGGCTCTACTTGTTTGCGGCCCAGAGGCCCTGTTTGGTTTAACATGTGAGTCGTTCGGGCTTCGGCCCAAAAGCTTAGACTTAGGTGATTTCTCTTCTGGCCCAATTTGAATTATCCAATTAGTTCTAGGCCCAAAAAAAAGGAAATCCACCTGGACTTGAAATAACCCACAAGTTCTGAAAAATAAAATGTTTTTCTGCTTAGCAACCATCTTCTCTGGCCCAAAGAAAGTTAGGCCCATTTGTGGTTTAGGGACCATTCCAGCCCATGTGCTTTACTCCAGGCCCAAACACATTCCGGCCCAAGGGCTCATTCTAAACTAGGTAAACTCCTTATTCGGGCCCTAGCCCCAAACCCTAGATCTAGGTGTCACCTCTCATGCCCAATCAAAGCCATCTGTCTAGGTTTCAGCCCAAGTTCCAGTTCATAAGATACTCCAGCCCAAACACCTCATTCTCTGGGTATCCTGGCCCACTTGCTTTCAGCCTAAGTCTGTTTCGATCTATCTTGTGAAGCATCATGTTTCAGCCCACTTCCTTTTGTTAGCTAATAATGGACACCTTGGAAACAGGGTAGACTCAAGTCCTAAGTACGGTCCAATCAACATGGAAGCCCAGCTCGCAATTTTGGAACAAAAGCACATGGCCACCATTGAAGCCATGGAGCAGAGGCATAGTGTTGCCATGGACGCCGTGGAATCTAACTACGTTGCTGTTATCGAAGAGTTGAAAGCAAAGGCTCTTTCCCTCGAGTCCGAACGTCAAGCTCGGGATGAGTTAGTGGACAGGCTTCTCAACACCCTTTATGACTGCATTGAAGTTGGCTCCATTAGGGTCCGAGGATCGGAGGGGAATGTCAAAGAAATTGCTACAGAACTCAGGAAAGTGATCAGACAACCAGGAGCAGCAACTTGCATCCAAGCTGCACCGTAAGAGGCACCAGGCAACATGAGGAAGACAGTGATCGACAGTCAAGAGGACCTGGTTGGAGCGTTAGGACAGTAGAACCATCCCGACGGAGTTCTCGGCAGAGAGAGTTTACAGACATCGGCCGAACACCAAGACAAGTACTTGAAGAGCTTCGAGGAAGATATCCGATGCAACCGCTCGCCCTAAGGCCAGGAACTACTCATTTGGGGAAGGATCTTAATCAATTTGTCACTTTCATCAGCTGCCCGGTCACGACACTGACCACTGCAGAGCCCTACAACACAGAATCCAGGATCTGATTGACCAAGGGTTCCAATTCTAAGAACATGGTGGAGAGCACAGAGCACGCGTGCCCAGGCATCGTCAGAAATGTTGTTTTTTTTTTAGTGTTTTCTCATTAAATGCATTTCTTTTCTTGATTAGTTGTCTTTTACTTTTGTAGTAGTTAGTTCCCTTGAATCATTTTCGGTAGTTTCCTGAGTTTGTAATTTCCAACATTATTCTTTTTGTTGAATAAAACATAGTTCCGTTTTCATAATTTTTGTACAAAGCATCATTCGTTTATTCGAAAAAACTTAAAAAAAGAGCACTCACGAAGTAATCATTTTCTAACTATGCGATGGAACGGCTTGTCTCTTGTTTCTAAAAATTTGAACATGCCTAACCAAACACCACAACTCACCACATAATATCCAAACAACCCACAATGAGGTTGAAGGCCCACATCTATCAAACTGTTGTCACAAACCCCAAATCAATACTGGGGGCAATCTGACTTTAGAATCATTGTCTTCGAATCTTTTGTTTAAACGTGTGAACTAGTCTCTGGGTGAAATTCACGAGAGCGTCTTGAGCGGAAAAACCATGAGCGAACGAGCGTGTCATTTTTACACGACTCTGGTGAGACCACGTTCAAAGGTGAGGTAAACGGCATAACTCCGACCGAAGGAGATAATTTGTAAATTTATTCTTATATCTGCGAAAAGTAACAAAGAATAGATACACAACTATCAAGGATGACGAAGCACCTAGGTACAGCACCACATAGCCAAAAGCTTGTAAACCCTATCATTAAACCCTAGGCACCCCCGTTGAGCCTTTCGTATATCCCTTTTTCAATATTATGAGCTCCACAAAATAATCCAGCCAATGATGAATGTCCGACCCAGTGACCAAAGGAAGCGAGGAGCCCGACTCTCGGATAACATTCTCATCAGTCCAAAGAAGCAATGCTACAATCAGCATGACGAAGCGATCCGCAAATGGTCCCAGAGTGACACAGGATCAAAAGAGCTCACATCAAAATAGCTCTCGAAGCCCAAAGCCGGGAAACACAAGAACCCGAAGGCAAAGTCAAGAAAGGAAAACAAAAAGGCAATCCCGAAGTGCCTCGAAGAAATTCAAATGACAAAGAAAAGAGAATGGTGGTGAAGGACAAAAGTCAAAGTCTAGAAGCTCGAAAACAACATCAGCACAAAGCAGCTAGACGACTTCAAGACAATGAATCCGAGAGAAACGCAAGTTGCAGCTTTGGTCACCCACTTAAGCTCCACATACCTCAAATATCCCTCCATGGTCCGTTGTCCTTCATCACACCCCATGGCCACGTTATAAGCTTTAAAGACTTCCGACTTGATAGTTGTGTGTCCAATCACGTGAAGTAACAGATCAAATGCGTAAATCCGTCAAATATCGAATTCAATGGTCTAGAAGTTGTGACCGTAGGTAAGGAACGAGTGCAAGCATCAAAACACGCCGAGTGTAGGTTAGGAAGCACCACATAAAAACATAAGCCTTGACCCTATAAGGACGAGACTCGTTCGCACGTTTAATAAAAGAAAATACTGGGGGCAATCGATCGTTCCGATCGATTGCCATGAACTCTAGCTCAGTTTGTCTTAAGGGAAAAGTACTGGGGGCAATTGTAACACCCCATCCAACAATAACACACTTACAATAAACTGCAGCGGAAAACAACCTCATCACATTACTTATCTCGTTGGTGTTACACGCCGTTAACCACCCTCGTGGCTAACAAGGCTAATACACATACATTGTACCGGTCTGATGGGCTAAATTCCCGAGCGACTACACATTACTATCCCTTTCCATTAACAACAACGTACAACTTTCACTATACCGAGTATTTATAAACTGATGCCGACAACAATTTCGGTCTTACTACACCTATTGTATACATACACTTAAATGATTACCCATGTACAACGACTACCCGTCCTACTCTCGAACGGCTTCCAGCACTTCGTACCTGAATAGGAAAAATAAGGGTGCCCCCAAGGCTCAGCACCTTTGCTGGTATGGTAATCCCGCAGCCCACATGCTACCGGGCCACGGACAACTAATTGTCGTCTTAGCATGCGGTTGATTATTTTTAAATCATGCATGCAACTGTAAACACCACACACTAATCATTTCGCCTCAACGGGCCTCAACAAACGGATAATATCCTTACTTAATAAGTCACTCAAGGTATTCAATATCCCTAGAGTGTTCCTCCTCTAATGGAGCTACTTCCTTAATAGACGACACTTACCTTAATCGGGTTATCCTTAAACGCCTCTTATCGCAAACTGGGATCATATCCATGATCCATACACTCCACATTTTACAACATATAACATACACTACATAACACACATAACAATATGCACGTTTCAACGTGTACATCATAACATCACAATAGGTATTGCATCACAAACAAAAACATAACATAGCGGGAATGGTTCTCTTAGGAACCGACCCAACAGGTTTATACACTGGTGAGCCTAGAGAATGTTGCCAGTCTCATGATAAGCTCGTTATACAATAACAACAACACTCATTCCGTCCTAATAGTTGGACGAGTAACTTAAGTTAAGGCGGTTCGGGTTTGGAGGCCCAACACACCACACAAACACATGTTCCCCTAAACCGATCATAAGTCAGATAGCTAAGCTTTGGAGTGAGCTATGGGAGATCATAACCCGTGAGGGAACAACCATAACAAGAGAAGGGTAAGGCTAAGAAGGATACCCTCTCCCAAACAACGCGTGACCGGCCAAACCGGATTCCTCACTACTGTTAGTACATACTTACTTTTAGATATTAGTTAGAACCCCACTATGGAGCCTATCACATGACAGCACATACAGTTTACAACTGGGTTAAACATACAAGGGAGATCCCTACATTCACATACACATCACACAATTAACACGCATAGCCGTGGTTAGAACGTCCCATGGTTCGGGTCGTTTAATCCGAATACCGAACTCTCATGTGATCCTAGACTCAGTTAACTAAGGTTAACACTTCCGAGGTTAAATGGTATCGGAGTTGAACACGCCACATAAATGAATTACTGTAAACTCATTACATGTTTATCTTACAACGTGGCAAACATACAGAAAACACATTGGCATACAAGCCGGTGTAATCCGGTAGGACACAGGTTGCAAGAAAACCATACCTGTCACCGGAGTCCACTTTATCACGTCCACTTATGTTCCTCGAGCAATTCTCGAACACTGACAACATTACATATACTTTTATTAACTTCGGGGTAACATGATTGTTTAATGTCTAAAGCTTATAACTTTCCCCGTTAACTTAGTTTATAAAACTTCACTTTTTAACTTGTTTTACTTTCATATTTTATTACAACTTTTCACCCACTTAATTGTCATTAAAACTCACCTAACATGCCCTTACAACCTCATAACATCATTACCATCAATCCCCATCATTACACATCATTTCCATACCTTAAACAATGTTTTTGGTCCATACAGCCTTGTCCGAACTTGTCCGGACTTCCCAAGTTCGGACACCGTTCGAGACTCTATGGGTGCAAATTGGTGAATGTCCGAACTTGCGTCCGACTTCCCAAGTTCGGACGCTGTTCGAGGCCAATCCAGAGAAATAAATAGGTGTGTCCGAACTTCCCATGTTCGGACGGTAGTTCGGACGCTGTTCGAAGATCAGAATATTCACACGCACACAGGCACGTCCGAACGTCCACATTCGGACGGTAGTTCGGACAGCCTAGACTTCACTTTCCAAGCTTTGTTTCATCTATTCTCTTCATCCATTTACCACCCAAGCTTCATACATGACTTAGGCATATTCTAATGCTAGAATATCACTTTGATTCACCTTAAAACATTGTCCAACTTGTTACTCAATCTTCTTATCAAATCTCTTAACACTTGTAACATTTCCTTTTTGTTTCCCAAGTGGTGTTCACCTTAAATGACCCCTACACTAAATGCTTCCTCACCTTCATAACATCATCTCCCAAGCATCTCCTCTTACTAACCAAATCCTCTTTTCACAACTTCTTGAATTTCTTTCTCAAAACCTTACCTAAACATCATTCATTCCTTGGATACCAACATTACCTAAACCTTAAACAAACTTCTCCAAGACTTAAATACATTCTCAAAAACACACCTTGTATTCCTAAACTTCCAAGATAATACCTAAATCCTTGCATCACTCTAAATCACCTTAATACATGTTTTCTTCCCAAGTAAAACATTTGTCCACCTTTAACACTTCCTAGTTCACCAAAACTTACTTAAAACACTTAGAACTTCTTACACATTTTCCCAAAATTTGCCACAGCTTCTCTTGTATATACTCACATCCAAACACTTAGGTTTTTACCTCATTTCATTCAAGAACACCTAAAATCCATCAAACACATTTTATACACAAACTTCACACATTTAGCACTACATCACAATATAGTGCATAAGCTTAAATTGCTTGGCACTTAGGCCCTTAAATAACATGGTTCTTAGGCCCTTAAATTGCATAAACCTTAAACACTGAATTTCCCACATAAATAATGCCTTTGACCTGCAAATACACTCAACATCACATATGCCCCTTAATAGTTTCCTTAAGAGCATTTTCTAGGTCATTCACCATTGGCTCTTTAGGTAGTTTTAACAAGCATCATAAGCTCATTTCTCCTAAGGCATTAAACCACATTGAGATAACATTTTTACCTCTTTTCCACTCAAACTTCTTTCTTGTTTCCTCTTAAAACCGATAAGGCATTTCTTTCCTTGTCAACTACTAAACAATATACCAACATTGAAATGAGTATATAAGCTTTATGCTTCATCTCATTGTAAACCCTAGGTTTACATTATTTCAAAACATTAATGTAGTTGTTTTACCTTGATCTTTGAAGGGAGTTTGAATATCTATGAAGAGAGGACTCCACCTAGTCCATAAGAGATTGGAATGAAGCTAGAACAAAGTCACACAAAGAGCTCCATCAATGAGTATTTTCGGTCACACACAAAACATGGAGGAAACTTGATTTTTCTTTGAGATTCCTTACCTAGAAGCAAAGGAGATCAATAATATGTGGAAAGACAAGCTCAAGCTCCTTCAATGGTGATTCTCCATGGCACCAAAATTGAGCTCTTGAAGATTTGAAAAGGTAGAAGTGTAGAGCTTGACCTAACTAAGATAAATATGGTCTTAGAATTTGATTTGGAGCATGGAGTTGGATTTGGCAAGGAAATGAAGATGGAGAAGAGAGGAGCTGCAGCAAATCGTAAATGGAGGAAAGGAGAAGATGAAGAAACCGTGTGAAATGAAAGAAAAGAAGGAAATGAGAAGGTAAGTTTGCTTTTGGAGATATTTATGTTATAAAGCAAAATAGTACTTTACTTTAAGCTTTACTTTACTTATTTGATTTCTTTTACATGTTGGTGACTCACACCATGAAAAACCGGCCCCCATATACTTAGGAGGGTATAATAGTCTTTGTTGACCAACTTAATTACTTATAACAACATATGTTACAAACTAGCTTAAAAAAGGTTACTATTCATAAAACAAGGCACATAGAAGTGAAATTTTTGATTTCCCATTGATATAGACTTCCAAATGTGATACTATATAGTACACATGTTAATTAAAGAGTAATGATGGACATTTAGCCATTCAAAACTCATTTACAAGACAATTTTTCAAAAACGTGCTTTAAGACTCCTTAAAGCACTTTTTGTGTTTTAACTTGTTTTCAAGCTTGGTTTTCTTTGGTAATTGATTTAATATGTTCATTAACATATTTATAAGGTATAGGTATGACCATTAGGTCTTATACAAATTTATCCCAAGCTTAGAGCACATTTTTGCTCATATTGACTTTAAGGTATTTTCTTGTGTTTTATTTGGTTTAACTGTCCACCAAGGTTTCCTAAGGACTTATTTAGCCTTATTAAATCATAATTGAATATTATTAAGTCTTGGTAGGCTCTTTGGGTCCTAACCAAGTTCACTCATAGCTTAGAGCATGTTTTTGCTCAAACTGTGTCTTAATGCTTTATTGCATTTACTATGGTCTAAATTGTTCACTGATGTTACTAAGGCACTTTTTAGCCTTTACATACCATAGTTTGATATTTAAACCACATATCAAGGTTTGGGGTATTTCAGCAATTGTTGGTTCCAACAATTGCTATGACAACACCAATTCGAACCCAGAGCTCAAACATCACCACCACCGTTCCACCTCAAGCCTGTCATTGGCCTTACCTCCACAAAAACATCAGGCCCGTCATAACCTAGACCACCATCCAAAATCATTGCCTGATCCCAGGTCTATCGCAAATCCTGAACACCGGAAAAGCCTTTAGCACCACAACAAACACCACACACTTCCACCAATGGCATGTTCATTTTCTTAAGAAACAAATTGTAGATATGAAATTTTTAGTCAGGAAATGATCATTTCACTTTCTTTTTTTCAGTAGAGTTTTCTCAAGCATTGCCATGTTTGGCACATTTTTCAACAGTTCCCTGTTTTGGCAAGCTTCCAACAAAAACTTTAGTTGCATTTTACAACTTTTGCATAACACCTCAACATCGCCAAGTTTGGCACCTTTTCCAACAGTTTCCTGTTTTGAACGAGTATCCTTCATATATTTTGATTGCATACATCTTATCATCATTGCCATGTTTGGCACTCCAGTAATCAGTTTTCATCATTTGCATGAGACCATTATCTTTCCGATTCATTCTTAGTTCGAGACCCATCATTTTCAAGACTTTAGTACGAGACCCGGCATCTTCATTCAGCGCGAGACCCAGAATCAATGCGAAATCCGGCTTTTTCTTCATCCATTTAGTATGAGACTTCAGTGCGAGACCCATCATTTTCTTTAGTGCGAGACCCATCATTTTCTTCAGTGCGAGACCATGCATCTTCATCAGTGCGAGACCATCATATTCGTTAGTGCGAGACCTATCACCTTCATCAGTGCGAGACCGAGCGTCATCATCTAGTGCGAGACCAGTACGAGACCTAGTATCATCTTCAGTGCGAGACAGGTACGAGACAGAGCGCGATCTAAGTTGGCGGGGCAGAGGCAATAAGTCCCCATCTTCATGTCAACTTCTTGGGAGAAACAACTAGTGGGCAGTGGCAATAAGTCCCCTTGGTAATCTAGAAGTTATCCCAGCACCCCAGTTGGTGGGCAGAGGCAAAAGTCCCCATAGTATACCAACAAGGAGCATTGGAACGGGTTTCGGTCCCCAGAAGCATCCGAACATCATTTTCATATCATCCATATCATTTGCATCATTTTCATCATCTACATTTGCATCACTTTCATTTGCGTCATTTTCATATCATCCATATCATTTGCATCATTTTCATCATCTACATTTGCATCACTTTCATTTGCGTCATCTTCATATCATCCATCTGCATTATCCAGGCGCGTCACAAGACCTGGCGACAGAAAAGTTGGCGAGGTGATGGCAATAAATCCTCCTGTGCGATGTCAACTTATTTTGGGATCAACGAATGGTGGGCGATGGCAATAAGTCCCCAGGGTTTTTACCAGGAGTTATCCCTGCACACCGGCTTGGGGGGCGATGGCAATAAGTCCACATTGGGTCCAGCCAGGAGCATTGGCACGGGTTTCGGTCCCCAGAAGCATCAGCATCATCAACATTCTTGCATCTACACATTACTTCGTCTTTTAGGTTGTCAACGCCTTAGAATCGCTTGACATTACTTCGTCTTTTAGGTTGTCAACGCCTTAGAATCGCTTGACATTACTTCGTCTTTTAGGTTGTCAACGCCTTAGAATTGCTTGACATTACTTCGTCTTTTAGGTTGTCAACGCCGTAGAATCGCTTGACATTTACTTTGTCATTTCGTTTTTAGGTAGTCAGCGTCTTAGAATAGCTCGACACAATCCACATACAGGGTCTTTTAAGATCCCAAAATTTTGGGGTGTCACTCAGGCATCAACTAGTCTTTTCATCTTCATTACAAAGCCTAGTTGACGGGGGGCAATCTGTTATACCCAAAATTTCAACCCCCCGGAGTATTCTCTAAGGCATACGTGTTACAAAGGGCAAAAGGGGTCAAAAAGCACCAAGGCGGGATTTTCCAAGGACATTATCGGGATTTTCTATGACTTGTTTATTATCTCCAAACACTTCCAAATATCATAGTCATTATGAAAGGTATTTCATGATTCTCTGATAATATTTATTCTGGAAATTTAGCTTTTAATTCATATTATAAGCTAATTTCTTTAATAATTAACACATGAAATAGCCTCAAAATAGAAATTAAAAGGTTTCCAAAATTAAAATAAAATTGTCACATGGTTACCATGACTACATACAGTCATAAACCTGAAATTATTTTATTGGGAACCTTATCCCAAAATTTAAAAGAGAAATTCAATCATTTTTACAATTTTCTCTCTCCTCTGGAAAATACCGAAATCAAAACAAAATGTCATGACATTTTAACACAAGGTAGAGGATGATTATTAGAGACTAATGCCGTTGGAATTTCGTAATTTTGACTTTCCAATAATAAGTTATGAATTTTGGGAGATTCCAGATTGTGAGATTTTTATCTAATCAGTTATTTATCAAAATAACTCGATTCCAACTCTCAAAATTCCTAAAAATCATTCTTTACCTTCAGTTAAATTTTCATAGTTTTTATCGGCTTGCAACATATTTTAAAAAAAATCAGATTCTCTTAGAGCACAAAATCAAGGTTTTAGATAAAAATTCTGTTCTATCAACTTGGCCATGCTCTTTCTATAAAAGGCCTTCCAAAAAACGACCTAGGGCAAGGTATATGATCCCCATAGTCAGAGAACACAGCCGTCTACTTCCTCCCACGTTTTCAACACTCCCAACACCGAAACTCTACCGAAATCATCCCAAAATCACCAAAAACACATTCTTTCTTCTCTCATTGAACTTCCAAGCATCAAAACACACAAATACAGAACCAAAACGTGCTTAACAACACAAGGAAGAAGAGGTCAGAAGCTCGGGTCAAAGTCGAACCGGATCGGCCACCAACGAAGCTTTCAGAGATTCCCGACGTGAAGGAACAACAAGTTTTCGAAATCAAAACAGGGTAAAAACCAAATTCTCTAACCCTTCTGGTCAAAATATGATTCTGGTTGAAATTGCTAACCGAATTGTTTTTCCTTGCTTCTGAATTAAGGTTTGTTTGTGTTTCTGCCTTCTAACTTGTTCGTTAAGTTTCGCATTAAATTCGATTTCAAATTGAAAACTTTCAATCACTAACGTCTTGTACATCTTTCAGGCTACACACCCATAAAATTTGAGCCAAAAACACCTTCGGGAACAGCCTCAACGCCGCCGTCCGAGGGCGGGCCGCACCCACGGACGTCATGTCCGGTCCCGGACTCCCTGTCCGTAAGCCCGGACGCCCACGGACGGCGGCGGGATTTTTAAAAATTCAAAATTTAGGTTTTCTAAAAAAGTCCGAGCCCACGGACATCCTATCCGTGGCCCCGGACCTTGCAAAAGTGTTTCTGTTTAAATTCGACTTTTGTTCACATAGAACTAGGGTCCGTGGGTGCGGACATAGGTCCGTAGCCACGGACGGAAACAAAATTTGACCTAATTCTGCCTCTGAAACCCTAGTTTAGGAATCTTTAATTTTATTTTAATTTTCTGTCAAAAAAAAAAACACAAAAAAACAAAGCTCGCGCACTTAAGTTAAAACGACTCGTAATAAGCTGTAATTAAACTAAGTAAGAGAGAAAAACGACTTCTAAGGGTAATGAAGTAATTGAACCCTAATTAAGTCGAATATCAAGCCCCCGAACCTGAACTCTCCTTCCTAATTTAATCTAGGTCAAAATTAGGTGGCGACTCATAATAGGTTCCAGTGAGCTAGCCTGGTTTTAATAATTATTGTTGTATGACATAGTTATTAATCTTAGGTTATAAATGGACCTAAAACCCGATTAGATCCTAATCAACTTAATCCACATAGGATAGGGTTTAAAATCGAGGCTCACACAGACCTGAGAGTCTAAGGGTTGTTATGTGAGTACAATGTTGTTAAGATACCTGGACCGTTGAGTCCGAGGTTATCATGTGAGTATGTTATGTTATGTATGGATGTGAATATGTTGCCCGGACCGTCAAGTCCGAGGTTGTGATGTAAAGTATGTTTGGTTATGGAAGTTCTATTTTGTAAGTAATCCCCGTGTTCTAATCCAATGATGTGTGGGAAGTGTGAACTTCGAGGACGAAGTTCTTTTAAGGGGGGTAGATTGAAATACCCCAAACCTTGATATATTGTTTAAATACTAAACTATAATATTTAAAGGCTAAAAAGCGCCTTAGAAGCATCAGTGTACAATTTAAACCATGGTGAAAACAATAAAGTACCATAAATACAATTTGAACAAAAACATGCTCTAAGCTTGGATTGAACTTGGTTGGGACCCAAAGAGCCTACCAAGACTTAGTGATAATCAATTATGATTCAATAAGGCTAAATAAGTCCTTAGGTAACCTTGGTAGACGATTAAACCAAACAAAACACAAATAAATACCTTAAAGTCAATATGGGCAAAAATGTGCTCTAAGCTTGGGATAATTTGTATAAGACCTAAAGGTCATATATATACCTTAATTATATGTTAATGAACATATAAAATCAATTACTAAAGAAAACCAAGCTTGAAAACAAGTTAAAATACAAAATGTGCTTTAAGGAGTCTTAAAGCACATTTTTGAAAAATTGTCTTGTAAATGAGTTTTGAATGGCTAAATATCCATCATTACTCTTTAATTAACATGTGTACTACTTAGTATCACATTAGGAAGTCTAAATCAATGGGAAATCAAAAATCTCACAAATATGTGCCTTGGTTAGTGAATAGTGCCCAAATAGTGCTAGTTTTGACTTAAGTCAACTTAGCTTAATTAAATGGTCAACATAAGTCAAGAAATGCCCTATTATATGAAGGGGTCCGGTTTCCTAAGTGGTGACTCACCACCATGTAAAAATCAATTAAAGAAAGGAAGGAAAAGTAAGTAAAAAGCAGAAAGTTACTTTATAACATAAATATCTTCAAAGGTAGACCTCTCACCTCATTCTCTTCTTTTCTCCTTGTTCCCACCGTCTTCATCCTCTCCTCTCTTCTTCAAAAACGATTGGCTATAGTAACCTCTCTTCTCCATCTTCATTTCCTTGCCAAATCCAACTCCATGCTCCAAATCAAATTCTAAGACCATATTTGTCTTAGTTAGACCAAGCTCTACACTTCTATCTTTTCAATTCTTCAAGAGCTCAAGTTTGATTCCATGGAGAATCTCCATTGGAGGAGGAAAAGCTCACCTTATTGCACATTGTTATTCTCCTTTGCTTCGAGGTAAGGAAAATCAAAGAAAAACTCCATTCCCTCTTGTTTTGTATATGTCCGAAAATTTCACCTCACAAGGGTGCTTTGTTTTGCTTTTCATAGCTCCATTTCAATCTTTAAAGGACAAGGAGGAGTCCTCTCTTGATGCTTATTCAAGCTCTCTTTTTATTCCAAGGTAAAACAACTATCCTAATGTGTTAAGACAATATATATAACCTAGGGTTTGTAAATGAGTTTAAGCATGAAGCTTGAATGCTCATTGGTTTACTTGTATATTGATTGGAACATTGACAAGTAACCAAGTCCTCTTGGCGATTTCCAAACAAGGAAGAACAAGAGTGCTCAAGTAAAAATCTTGAAGAAAAGAGGTAATGTGCTAACCTAATGTGGTTTAAATGCATTAGAAAAAAAAATGAGCTTAAGTTGTTCATTAAAACTACTTAAGGAGCTAATGGTAAATGAGTTAGTAAAATGCTCTCAAGGAGTTTATTAAGGGCATATGAGGTGTTGTGTGTATTTGCAGGTCAAAGGCAATATATATGTGGGAGATTCAGTGTTTAAGTTTAATGCAATTTAAGGGCCTAAGAGCCAAGCAATTTAAGATTATGCACCATATTGTTATGTAGTGTAGTTTAAGGGTTTTGTGTGTAAAGAACATTATTTGTGAAGATGAATGTCTTGGATGGGTAAAGGAGGAAAAACAATATGTTTGTGTGTAAGGAATGTGTATTAAGTGGTTAAGTGTTTTTGGTTGTGAAAAGGTGAAAACCTAAGTGTTTTGGTGTAAGGTGATACAAGGGAAACTATGTCAAATTTGGTTAATGAACAAGGAGTTTTAGGTGTTCAAAATGATGTTTGGTGACCTAGGTTGAACTAGGAATGATTAAGGTTTAAATTGGTGAAAGAAGGTGAAATAAGGTCTTCTTAGGTGTTAAAATGTCTTGGGTGTTATCTTGGAGGATTTAGAATGCAAATGAGAGTTAAGGATGTTTCAAGCCATGGTGAGATTGTGTTAAGGATTTATACAAGTTTTGGTACCAAAGAGGAAGTAAGGTGTTGTAAGGAAGATGTGTGAAGTTGTGGAGAAAATTCTTGGAAGAACATAAAGTGTTTTGGTGGGCTAAATAATGTGTGGGAACATGCTATAAACCTAAGGGGGAAATATTATAAGTGTTGAGCATTTAGGCAAGAAATGAGTAAGTGTTTAAAGGTATAGAAAATGAAGTTTTGGGCACGTCCGAACTACCGTCCGAACATGGACGTTCGGACATGCCCTGTTGCGCGTAAGTCTCCTGAGCTTGGACCAGTGTCCGAACTACCGTCCGAATTTGGAAGTTCGGACACACCTATCTCTATTTTCGGGTTTGGCCTCGAACAGTGTCTGAACTTGGGAAGTCCGGACGCAAGTTCGGACAAGGCGCTGTTTTGGCCAAAAACTTTGTTTAAGGTTAGAAAATGATATCCAATGATGGGGATTGATAAGTAATGATGTTATGGGATTGTTAAGGACATGTTAAGTGAGTTATAATGATAATTGAGTGGGTGAAAAGTTGTATTAAAATGTAAAGGTAAAACAAGTTAAAAGTGTAAAGTTATTTAACTAGTTAACGGGGATAAGTTATGAGCATTAGACTTTAAACAATCATGTTACCCCGATGTTAATAAAAGTAAATGTAATATTACCAGTTGTTTGAGAATTGTTCGAGGAACATAAGTGGACATGATAGAGTGGACTCCGGTGACAGGTATGGTTTTCTTGCAACCTGTGTCCTACTGGATTACACCGGCTTGTATGCCAATGTGTTTCTCTAAATGTTTGCCACGTTATAAGATAAAAGTATGTAATGAGTTTACAGTAATTCATGTATGTGGCGTGTCTAGTTCCGATACCATTTAACCTCGAAAGTGTTAAACCTTAGCTAACTGAGTCTAGGATCACATGAGAGATCGGTATTCGGATTTAACGACCCGAACCATGGGATGTTCTAACCACGGCTATGCGTGAGTTAATTGTGTGATCTTTGTGTGTGAATGTATGGACCTCCCTTGTGTGTTTATCCCAGTTGTAATACTGTATGGTGTATGGATGTGATAGGTTCCATAGTGGAGCCCTTAACTATGTTTATATATATAAATTATGGGGGGGTGAGGAATCCGGATGTTCCGGTCGCACGTTGTTTGGGAGTGGGTATCCTTCTTAGCTTTACCCTCCTCTCTGTTGTGGTTGTTTCCTTCACGGGTTACGATCTCCCATTAGCTTACTCCAAAGCTTAGCTATTCTGACTTATGATCGGTCTAGGGGGAACATGTGTTTGTGTGGTGTGTTCGGGTCACTATATCCGAACCATCTTAACTTAAGTTACTCGTCCGACTATTAGGACGGTAATGAGTGTTGTATAACGAGCTTAACATGAGGGTAATATCATTATCTAGGCTCACAGGTGAATTATGTTTGGGTCGGTTCCTAAGAGAACCGTTCCCGTTATGTTATGTATTATTGTTGTACTGCAATTCCCATTGCGATGTTATGTTATGTGCACGTTGAAACGTGAAAAGTGTTGTCATGTGGTGTTTGTGGATCATGGATATGAATCCCAGTTTATGAAAGAGACGTTTATGGATAACCCGATTATTGGGTAAGTATCATCTGTTAAGGAAGTAGCTCCATTAGAGGAGAAACACTCTAGGGTTAATGAACACAATGAGTGACTTATCAAGTATGGATGTGTTATCTGTTTGTTGAGCCTATTGTGGTGGAATGTGATGTGTTGTGTGTTGATAGTTTACATGCATGATTCAAATATAATCAACCGCATGCTAAAACGACAATTAGTTGTGCGTGGCCCGGTAGCATGCGAGCTGCAGGATTACCATACCAGCAAAGGTGTTGAGCCCCTGGGGGGCCACCCTTTCTCTTCTTTTTCCTATTTCAGGTACAAGGAGCTGGAAGCCGTTCGAGAGTAGGACGGGGTAGCCGTTTGTACATGGCTAGGCACTTAAACTGTTTACGTATCGTAGGTGTAGTAAGCCCGAAATTGTTATCGGCATCAGTTTGTAAATACACGGTACAGTTGGAAGGCTTATGTATGTTGGTTGTTGTTAATGAAAAGGTATAGTAATGTACAGTTGCTCGGGAATCTAGTCCATCAGACCGATACAATGTATATGTAATAGCCTTGTTAGCCACGTGGGTGGTTAACGGCGTGTAACACCAACGAGTTAAGTAATGTGATGAAGTATGCTTTCCGCTGCAGTTAGTTGTTAAGTGTGTTGTTGTTGGATGGGGTGTTACACCAATTCCATTTGCTATGTGGGGATTAGATATTGTGGGACCATTCCTAGAGGCATCACCTGGGAGGTACAAGTTCATGTATGTCGCCATCGACTATTTCACGAAATGGGTCGAGGCAATGCCCACTATCTATATCACAGCTAGAAAATCCCAAGAATTCATTTGGAAGTATGTGGTATGGAGGTTTGGCATCCCAAAAACAATAATAACATATAACGGAGCGCAATTTAATTGCAAGAGCTTTCAAGCATTCTGTGAAGAATGGAAAATTAACTTAAGATTCGCATCGGTGGCTCACCCCCGGGCAAATGGACAAGTCGAGAATGTGAATGGTCAAATAGTAAAGGCGGTAAAGAGAAAGCTCGATGAAAGAAAGGGAAAGTGGGCAGAATTGTTACCCCAGGTCCTCTCGTCATATAGGACAACAGAAAGGGGGCCGACATGAGAAACGCTCCACAGACTAACATATGGATTGGAGGCTGTCATTCCGGCGGAAATTGTGGTACCATCAATAAGGTGGGAATCGTATGATGAAAAAATTAACAATCAAGGAGTACAGCACCATTTAGACCTCCTTGAAGAGACCAGGGTGGCCGCCGAAGTAAGGATGACGAAAGATAAATCCAAAGTGGAGCGATACTTCAACCAAAGAATAAAAGAGCGGAGTTTTTCCCCAGGAGAGATGGTTCTCCATGAAGTCAAACAGCCCAAGAAACTAGAGCCCCAATGGGAAGGACCATACATCATACACCAAAAGACTGGACGAGCTTCATACCGTTTAAAAAATAATGAAGGATACGAATTGCCGCATTCTTGGCATAGGGAGTGTTTGAAAAAAATTCTATGTGTAAAATCTATGATTCGTCAATAAAGAGGTATTATTTTTTGAAAAGAGTAAAAGAGGCAATAACCGGCCAACGAGCCACAGGCTATCATGCCTTGAAAGTAAGCACCGGCCAACGAGCCGCAGGCTATCATGCCTTGAAAGTAAGCATCGGCCAACGAGCCGCAGGCTATCATGCCTTGAAAGTAAGCACCGGCCAACGAGCTGCAGGCTATCATGCCTTGAAAGTAAGCACCGGCCAACGAGCCGCAGGCTATCATGCCTTGAAAGTAAGCACCGGCCAACGAGCCGCAGGCTATCATGCCTTGAAAATAAAATCCGGCCAAAGAGCCGTAGGCTGTCATGCCATGAAAAAAAAAGATCCAGCCAACAGGCCGTAGGCTGTCATGCCTTGAAAGAAAAAATTTGGCTAACAAGCCGCAGGCTTTAATGCCTTAAAAAAATAAAAATTCGGTCAATAAGCCGCAAGCTTTTCATATCATAAAGATAGGCACTCAGCTAACAAAACTTACATAAGATAACCACATAACAAAGCATTATGCCCAAAAGCACCACTCAAGGAAGAAATACCCCAGCAATAGACAAATTGGCTAAAAAGAGAATGAAGACAAATGCACAGAAAGAGACCGGTCGCTCCGGCAAAAGGTTGACAAAGGCAGTAAAGGAGTAAGCTTATATTCCTCCCGAAAATGGGGTAAAATCAATTACAAAAGTATGATCATTACAAAAATTTGACGTCCACCAAAGATACATGCCAAAAAACCCTAAAAAAAGCAACCATCCTATTTTTCTGTGGCTAACTTGTCACCACTATCGGCAACACTTTCTAAAGATTTGGATCTCCATGTACCATGCTGCACTCCTCCAATGGATGGCTGGACGTTGCTTCCGGCCGGAAGAAAGGAGGCTTGACCGGGACCAAAGCATGTCTCTCCAGGGCAGCGGCCGAATCTCTCGAGTTCCTCAAAAAAGTTAGACTTCTGGGCGACAGCTTTGAACTCTAGCCCATTGTACAGATCATCATCCAGCACCTCCCCTTTCTCCAGGAAGTGCTCCGCGATAATTTGGCGGCAGATATTTGCTATCCTACGGCACTGAGAGGTAAAAGACTCCTTGAGATGAGCGTTGATGGTGCCTTGCTTTTGTATTTCCTCCTGAGATTGTCGTGAGAACGACGTGAGCTTAGCCACTTAGGTCTCGAGAGTCAAGACCTAGACCCGATACTTGTCGCGTTGAGTGTTGGCTAAAGATAACTCCTCATTAACACTGTTCACTCGGTCGTTTAGCTTCCGGATATGCTTCAAAAGATTGTCGGAGCTCAGACCTAGCCGGAACACAAGAAGGGTAAAGAATGAAGACAGGAAAAGAAAGTAACAAAAAATCAAAAATCCGGAGGCTTACCTTTGTTTGACAGCTCAGTATTCTCAATTTGGAGGCGAGACATGGCATTCTCCAAGTCTTTCACCCTCACTTCCAGCCTAGCTTTCTCGCTTATCAGGGCAGATTTTTCTACAACAAGAACCTTCTTCTCCACTTCTAAAGTAGAGCAATCCTGAAGCAGAGATTGCTTATCATGTTTAAAAGAAGTTCTTGACTGCTCTTCCAGTGCGGCCTTTTCTTCCGCTGAGCAGTTGAGCTCCTGAATGAGCTTTCCCTTTTCCTCAACAAGGGCCGTATTTTCTCGTGCAAGGGCCTGCTTCTCCAGCTCGAGCGCCTCGACCTCCTGCTTAAAAGCATTCTTCTCGTTGAAGAGGAAAGACTTGTCAGCTTGGAGGGAGGCCACCTCATTCCGATGAGCAGAACGTACCTGATTTAGCAAAACGTCAAGGTCGGAGAAAGCCCGAGCTAGCTCATCTTTTCCAAAAGCAAGACGGTTTCGTATCTCTATCAAAGTTTCACCAGCCTGAAGAATCCGGCTTTTTAGAGAAAAATTCTCCTCTCGAAGACCCTTCAGTTGCAGTTCATACTCGTCACGCTGACGGACACATTCATACCAAGACAACCGCAACTCTTTGTTTATCGCCTCAGTCTTCTCCTTCACTTTGAGATCATTCTCATAGTGAATCTGATCGATGTAGGCATCGTGTGTGGAGCAAGTTTGCCTTAGTTCCTCTTGGGCATTGTTGGCTCGGCTCTCCTCATAGCGGAGCCTAGTCTGAAGATTGCCGGAATGAACCTCAGCACTCTGGGCCATAAACATCACCTAAAACAGCAGCACAAATCACCAAAATAAACAAAAACACAAACAAAGAAGGGAATACAAAAAATTATTAAAAATCAAGGAATGTATACCAA
Source organism: Limonium bicolor (assembly GCA_023374045.1). Lineage (NCBI taxonomy): Eukaryota > Viridiplantae > Streptophyta > Magnoliopsida > Caryophyllales > Plumbaginaceae > Limonium > Limonium bicolor. The sequence goes on from CM041782.1 coordinate 52,833,278, forward strand.
CCCGAAAAATGCCCTCCCACATAAAGTCGAACACGTCCTTTATTGGAAGAGAGTGCCGCATAATGGCGTCTACTCCCCCGTCTCCCTTTCGCAACTTGTCCCTAGTTGCAGTGGCAGTCGCCGGAGGAGCAAAGATCCCATCCAGATGACCGGACCTCTTTATTGCCTCTTTCCAGACGGCATAATATTTAACAAAATCACAAGAGATTAGAGGAAGAGGGTGGCCACGGTGATAAAACCATCCTTCCTTCTAGGAGGGTCCGGTGAAGGACTCTTGAGCAGGGGGAGGAGGAGAAGAAGAGAAGGCCATGGTATCCTCTCTTTGTTTACTCTGTAGTTTAGGATTTTCTGGCACCGGCCGGTACTCCATTGCCCTCTGCCGCACTGCATCCTTGGCACCAGCAATATCATACGAAGTTGAGGCCTTAGGGTTGCCGGAGGATTGTTCTTCTTCTGATACCTCTGGCAGTGGAGCCTTTGGTTTTGACGTGGTTTTCTTTTTAAGTTTAAGTTTAGCAGGGACAGGAACTGCGACAGCAACCAAAGACAGGCACAATCTCATTGTCAGAAAAATCAATAAAACATATACAGAATCAGGGACAAGGGAGCGCTATTTAAAAGGAAAATGGTAAAGGGAAAGGAGGATTGATCAAAACCTTGTTTGGCTGGAGGATCGGTGCAGATCCCTGTGGCTTCTAGAGTATTTTCTTGAGCGGGATCTGAAGAAAAGTAACCCGACAAGTCAGGAAACTATTCGCAAATCGGGGTTGGATGACCAGACTCCCGCTCCGGGCGAGAACCAATGTCCAGACCCGAACCAGGGGTGAGAAGAAGAAAGACACGGCGCCCGGACTTTGGACTCACGTGCCATGTACCTGGTAATCCGGCATTCGGGCGTTCAAGGGATTCCAAGCTTTTCTTTTTCTTTGATTGTCCAGCTTGGTCATCTTCTGCTCCTTGTCTGGAATGCTTTTTAGAAGGAGTTGTGTCCCCCAAGAGCTGCTTAGCCGCGCCGACGTCCGCATCTATCGAATCGTAATAATTGATCCTTTCGTCCCCGCTCTTGAAGTGACAAAATTCCAACTATTGAAAAGGCCAATTTTGTCTTCCTTCCGGAAGAAATCTGCATGCAACACGCCGAAACAGTAAGGAAACCAATAAAAAAAATTGTACTGACAACTAATACTTACTATAGTAGGTCTTTAGCGAGGATAGGTGCGCTTTGGTAAAAAACTCCTCGATGGTCAATGGTTCGCGGCTTCGTGCCTTCAAAATCTTCGAGATAGGAAGCTCAGCCGTAGGAGTAGTGAGGCAGACTAGCTGACCTTTGATAACTTCTGAGCAATACGGGACACCCTAGTAACAGCCGGATGGAGGAACGATGACGAACCACCGTGAGCTCCACCCATGTACCTTCTTATAGTCAAAAAGAGAGTATCCGGCCCTCGCAATGATGGTTAGGCTGTCGAGATCAACCCTAACCGTGAAGAATCGGGCGAATTCGGTTCCCTCCGGCCGAATTTTGTTTTCTTTGCAAAGAGCGACAAAAGCATGAAGGTACGAGACCGCCTTTGGGTGTAAATGAGCAAGAGAACAACAACGACGAAGCAAAAACCCAACACGAAAGGATGTGGGGGAATGGTCAAGCCGGAAGTAAAGCAATCAGCGTAAACTACGTACCCGAGACCGAAATTGTCGTTAGGGTGGGAGTCAGAGGATGGTAGATAAATTTGGGTGCCAGGTGGGACTTCGATGCCTCTGAGACAATTGGAAAGGGAGGAAAAATTGAGAGAAGAAGGAGAGGGCTTGCGACCAGCCAAAAAAGGCTTCGAGGATTTTAGGAAGGAGGGGCGAAAGTCACTAGAGGAGCGAGAACCTTTAATCGCTTCAATGGCTGGAGAAAAGCTTGCAGCATCCTTGCTCTTCTTGGCGGCGGTAGAAGACATTGGAGGAATTTAGCAGGAAATCGGGAGCGATGGCGATGACGATGAAAGCAAGAACAGAAAGCACGACAGCGGGGAGATGAAAGAGAAAATAACGAGAGCAAAGAAGCAGGGGTGGAAAGAGAAGGAAACCCAAGAGTTGGGACTTTAAAGAAGAAAGGTATTCCCGCTCAAAAGTTAAATAAAATACATATGTACAAACAAAAATCGCTTTTTTGCAGAAATAAGAGAGAGGACTACACGCTTCCTAAAGACGATTCTGACATTAGCCGAAAGGGGGACCTTACGTATTCTACATCGAAAACAGGCAGCGAAATTTGAAAAGGGCGGCACGGGCCAAGCACGAGTCACGAGCCCTACGTGTGACCTTTAAAAGGTTCTTTTTCTCCAGATATGAAGAAAAGAACTTGTGGGACTGGGACAAGGAAAGGACTGAACACAGGACATAAAAGCTCGGGGATAGTCGCAGCCGCAAATTTTTTACTCAACAATAAGACACAGAAGTTCTACTTTCTTCATCAAAATTCAAAAAGATAGAACTTGTGGGACTGATGAGAAGGGAAGAAATGGTACCAACCGGAAAGGACACTGTAACACCCCATCTCGAAATACAATGATTGTCTCCCTAAGTCCATCTCGTACATTAACAACGCAGCGGAAAAGTTCTACTAAATTGGTGTTACCGCCGTTAGTCACCCACGTGACTAACTAGGCCTATTCTCTTAACAAGTCACGGTCTGACTAACCAGATAATTACTCGAGCATCTAAAACATTACAATTCACAAACCACAACTTATACCAAGTATCTCACATCCTACTACATCATACTAACATCTCATCAATATACTAAACCAGTGTACATGCACAACTCGTGTAACAAATGTAAAAGCAACCCGAAGTACTCTACCCGCTCCCATTCTCAGGTTGAGTCTTCGTCCGGTACCTACCTGCAAAGTTTAAATCACAGGCCCCAAGGGGCTCAGCATATAGCTGGTATAGAAAATGTGCAGCCCACAAGCTAGCCGGGTTACACACGACTACTTTGTCGTATACATGCAATTGTTTATTCATACAAATAATAATAAGAAGTACGATAACAAACAATACATTTATGTGAAACATTCACAGCTCAAATAAATCGAACGTCATAATGGACGTCCATTAATGAGTATGTTAGATTCCTAAATCCTGAGGCCTGAGAATTGTTTAGTTCTTGTGTTTGACCATTCCTTATAAGTGTCAACCATTCTCCTATTAGAATTGGTTGTTCTCTAACTGAATTGTTTATTTTGTCGGGTCAGAGTAACCCTAGCCAATGAGTTATTAGCTCCATTGGTTTAATAAACAATAATTCTTAAGTTATGAGGGGTGTAGGCTTGACCCTCCCGCGCCTCCTGAAATTGCCTCCCATCTTGAACTGTTCACTCGAGATGGCCGGGTCAGTTTGTCGACCCTAGGCGGAAGACAGATCTGGTGCAGATGCCGACCTCCTAAACCTGAACATGCATGACCGGAGTCAGTCCCGGATTCCTCTCCTCACAAGTTCCAGTTTGCTGAAGTCTCTTTGACAATTGGTTAGTTAAACCTCTCTCGGTATTAACCAACTAACAATAGGGGTACTGATAACTTTATACAAATGTTAATAAAACAAAGTTAATGAACAAGCTCTGAATCAAGTAATGTTAGTGTACAATGAACACAATAACAATACAGTAAATCGGTTTCATGCTTAATCTTGTTTGGTCGTATCACAATAACACATAGCACACAAACCGAGGTAGACCTCGTTAGCAAACAAGCTACAAGAATCCCATACCGTACACCGAAGACTGGCTAGCTCTTAATCCCACGTTCGCCTAATCCGCCGAACGCCTCTGACTTATCTAGATCTATAATCAAAACTAGTATTAGTACCCTGTGTCTTAGAACTAATTTGGTTCTCTTTTCAACTTAAACATCTTCCTAGTTTAACCCGAGTATTATAGTTTACCGTTAAACGGGTTCATTCATTTAGGAGCATTTTCGAGCTCAATTTCAATTCATTAACACACTAACGTCGTTAGCAGTTATTTAGTTGCACAGTTAGCAACTTTAGACTCATACGGACCTTGTATTAGATTTTCGTATTTTTCACTATTCATCCGTATTTCACTATTCATTTATACGTTCTCGTATTCTACTATTCATTTATACGGCCTCATATTTTACTATTCACTATATTTCACTATTCACATATACGTATTTTACTATTCACGTATACGTCTCGTATTTGACTATTCATATATACGTAGTTACTATTCATGTATACGTATTCATTATTCATGTATACGTGTTTACTATTCATGTATATGTGTTCACTATTCATGTATATGTATTCACTATTCATGTATACGTATTTACTATTCATGTATATGTATTTACTATTCATGTATACATATACTATTCATGTATACGTATTCACTATTCATGTATACGTATTTACTATTTATGTATATGTATTTACTATTCATGTATACGTATTTACTATTCATGTATATGTATACTATTCGCGTATACGAGTACTATTCATGTACACTAAAATTTTTCGTATACGCCCGTATGATACGGAGTATCATACGTATTTATTTCTTTTTCCAATATAACTTGTATTTTCATTAAAATACTTTAAGTATTGATTTCTCCTATACTTATTTAAATTACGGGTATACCCCTCGTATACCTTAATTTATATACGGGTCTCGTTTAAACCCGTCTTAACTCTGTTTCTTTTACAACTTGTTTGTAAATTCTTTATTTAATTTCCTTAACCTTCTAAACACATAAAAATGTGTTATTTATATTACTTATCCATAGTTTTCTCTTAATCTCCATTTTACTCTTAATAAGTTCTAAACTTGTTATCTTTATTTCTAATTCTCTTCTAAAGTCTTAATTAATTAATTTCTTTTATATATTTGGTCAATTATCAAAATACACCCGAGCTGACCAGCCTTTTATGGTCAAACCCCCTAACTTTCCATTACCTACAACATTATCCCTAAAGTTAATTTAACTTAAATTTTTATTCCTTTATCCTTTTAATATCTAGTCTTTTGCTACAAATTTTATTCTAGCTCCCCAAAATATTTTATAAACTGCCATTTACCAAGTTTGACCAAGTTTGACCAGGGAAATTACCATTCTACCCTTGTGGTCTTTTCTTTTATCCTAACTTATTTATTAACCAAATTAACTCTAATTAATTTCTAATTTCCGTAACTAATTTTCCTACAGAGTTTTGAACATCAAAAATCATTTTAAACATCTCTAAATCACCAGATTTAATTATCTAATGTTATAGTATATATATACCATCTTTTATTAACCTTAAATACACCAAAAACCTTATAAATTCCTTATCACACTTATAAACTCTTTATAAATTGTAAACTTAATTCTACAATTATTTTCTCATCATCTAAACTCTTAAAAATTCCATATTGGCCTCATATATTTTCGGTAATCACCATTAGGTACTAAAACTTCTTAAATTTTACATATTACTCTTAATTATACTAATTCCTGTAATTTAACTAAGTTAGATAATTTTTCTAACTCATATATAACCTCCTAATTTTCGGCCATATAAAAATTCATAGTATATGAATTTTTCTTGTATATTATGATAGCTTATATTGTAGCTTATATCATAAGGAGTATAAATCTAATTTTAGATTTACAAAACATTAACATTTAATTTGTTAAAAATTGAATCTAACACATCAATAATTTCGGTAATCCTAAACAAAATAAATAACATGTTAGATCATATATAGATCAACAATAAGAACCTAGAAATAGGTAGTTGTAGGATTTACCTTGTATATTAACTATTAGCTTAATATATAAGCTTGATTTCCTTAGAAATTTTGACAGCAATTTGCTAGAGAAATTGGCTCCAAAATTATACAACAAGATGAAGAATAAGATGGTTTAGTATCCCATGCCAATCGGCTGTGACAAAAACAAAAGAATAAGAAGTTTTCAAGAACGCAATGTTTTACCTCGAGAATCAAAGACACTTCTTAGTGGTTTTTCCTGCGAATCTTGGTGCTCATGACCTATGGTTGTAAAGCTCTTGAAGAGAGGATTCCAACGAGCTATCAAGCTTGTGATTTGGAGCTAGGACGAGAATGTTATGATTCTTACAAGGAAGGGTGTGTTTTAAGGTTCAAAACCGTGAACTTTGGCTTGTTTTTGTGTTCTTCCTTCAAAGAGAGGATGAGTTCCGAATTTTGAAGCTCTCATTTGATAGGTAAGAGTCTGGTTAATCATTCACTAAGGGGACAAGGTAATAATACAATGCAAGGAAGTCTTGATTAGGTGTAATAGTATAAAGTAAAGTATTTTGGACATGGTTTGTCCCCCCTTGATGTCGGCCAGCCCTATCCTCATTTGATCTATTTTTTTTTCTTATATTATGTAACATTTAATGACTTAATTTCGTTCATTATGACTTATACCATGTTATAGGTATGTTACAAGGCCAAAAATGCCTTAAAACACATTTTATGTGCTTCCCGGTTCACATTGATTTTGCAATTTGTTTTGGCTAGTTTAAATGTGTTCTTAGTACATTTACAACCTTTAGAAACTTTGTTCATGAAATAGCATGTTGCTAATTCCAATTTAAACCAAGTCATTTGGTGGTTTCTCCTTGACTTTCGTCAATTTAGTACCGGTTTTTGTGTGGACTTGTATACTTAGTTTGTATGTATACGCTATGGCTCCTATGACCATTTTATTGTTGTTCCCTTATTCCTTATTGGTATTTAGGCTCACTAGCCTTTTAATTCCATATATAAATGCTTAAGGCACATTCTCCTTTAAAGCACATTTTTCTTTAAAGCACATTTTTGTGCTCTAAGGTGCGTTTTTGGTTTAAACGCTAATTCGCTTAATGTTTTTACTAATCTTAGAGGTATTTAACATTTGAAATCTTTTGGGAACTTATTGGTAGTTCCCTAATTTATTTATACTCTTTAATACACTTTTTGCTCTAATTGTTCCTAAAGCATGTTTTGGTGTAAATTGTTGTTTAACACTTCTTCTAATGTTTCTAAGGCACGTTCTAGCCTTAGTATATCCTAATTAGATAGTTCATTAATATATTAAGGTTTGGGGTATTTCAATCTACCCCCTTAAAAGAACTTTGTCCCCATAGTTCCTATTTATCTACAGCACTTAGAATACACAGGTAACTTCACACTAAAAGATCATATAGATCACTCAATATCTGTATAGGAATTCTGACTCATAAGGTTTGCCATATGTATATATATATTTACCACACTTGTCACACAACATGTCTTTGCATGTTTTAGTAATCAAAATACTCTTTATATATTCTTTGTTGTATACTCCTCAAGTAACCGGTTCGGAGAAAAGGTTTTCAAGTCCTCGAGTTCATGAGCGAGTAATACAGAAAATACATGTCAACTCAAATTCCACATTATGCTACTGCATCTACTCTTAACGTGGTTATTTGTGACCACTTGTAGGGAGTTTCAGGAATCATCCGACCCTGATGTGATCAGCATCAGTGTTGAACTATCCTTTCACCCCAATTTGTGTTCAGTTTTCCTTGATCTGTCCAAGATCAAGTTCTACCTCCCACATCAACTTCAGACATCCAAATAATTATTCATGTAGCATTTTATATCTTTTAGTCCTTCTAGTCATAATCATAAATCAACACATCTCCAAATTATGGAACTCAGTCCATCAGTCATTCTTAATTCACCTCTCAGCAATTACTTAGAGAATTTAATTCCTACTAGGTTCTACATCGGTCTCATACCGATTCATACCTCATAACATTACCATATTTGGTCTCATATCAATTCATACCTCATAACATTACCATATTCGGTCTCATATCAATACATATCATAGGGATTTTAATTCCCCTAGAGTTTCTACTCCTCTTTTCCTGAATTCTCGCACCGAAGTTAACGAGGTCGTCCTCTAATACATCTGGTATTCGCATTTAATTATGCGCAACAACCACAACCACATAAGAATGAATACATGTGTTTATATAACATACGTATCAAACATCACAACTAATTGTTTGTGCTATGCACACTGTAGGTTACGTACTCAATACGTGAAATATAGGCTAAGCGATTGTACGCTCTACCCCCCTTAAAATGGATTACACCCACGTAATCAACATTATATCATCCTTGAACATAGGTTCATGATGTTTAGGTGTCATGGAGCATTCTAGCTCCCATGCAGTCTATCTCACATTATGATTGGGTCTGAGGGTCTTCACCATGGTAATGGGTTAGTTTTTGTATCAAAGATTCTTATTAGTGTTCATACCAATCTTACAACTGTGTTCCAGTGTAGTCTCTAAGGTTCCAAAGTATTTGGTAGTTTAGTCGTATATTTTATTCGACTGGAAGATGTGAGACACATCATTTCCTTTTTCTCTTTTGTTAGGTATATCAAACCTTAAAGATATGGTCTACTAGTTTTTGCTGCGCGACTCTGATAATCTTGGAGCTTAGTTTGCCCTTCCTATCCTCTTCAGTATGTTTTCAGCTCCTTTGTATCCTTATAACTTAGGAATAAAGTTCTCTTAATGGACGCGTGGTACCTTTATCTATACACGGTCTTTATGAGTTATAGCTTGTCTATCCAGTTCTCTGAAGATCTGATGTTCATGTTGTTATTACGCCTTTCCCCGTCTGAATTGTTTCCTACTAACTGACTCTTCGTCTGAGATTTCTGTATTATTCGGACTTACTGTTTAGTGCTTATTGCTCTTTATAGTTTCCTCCAAATTCTTGAGACATATAAACTGTTTATACGTACTAATCAGTTCTCCTCGTACTTCATAACTCTTAATTGTTTCCTCCTGGAATGAGTTCTCTGACTCTTTTAATCTCATTGGTTTAACTGAGTTCATCCTCCTCAATTGTTCACGGTAACTTGCTGTTCTGGTATGATTTTGCATCTCTGACTATCATACGGAGTCGACTACTTCTCGTGTTCCTTACACTACTCGTTTACATATATGGGGTACCTTACTGATACATTGCCACTTACCCGACTAACTTATAAATAAGTCCATCAGGTCCACAAGCTCCTTTGGAGTGTGGTCGTCCCACATCTCGTTTAAGTATGCTCGTAGTGTTCGTCACACGCTTAGTTACAGCTATTTGTGAAGTATTCTATTGCCGATCTCTTCTTTCATCAATCCATTATAACGCATATGTCGTTCTTCTTGAACTCAATCAAGGAATATCCATATACTGGGTTCATAACTGCATTATACCTTCTGTATTTACTACGGACTCGATTCATTAGTAATTTGAGGTCTCTTTCCTTAGAGCCTCTTATCTTATTTCTCATGTCGATCTACTAGGAATGCACTTCCAGTCCCTTACGGAATGGACAGTGTGCTTCCTGTGAAATCTTTCATCACATGGCCCGGGCTACCGGCGTTATTGCACAGTCTGTCTCCCATTTCATCACCTTACTTACATCGATTTTTAATTCATAAATCTGATTGCTTTCGTGTCAATATTTGATGGCTTATGCATAGTGGTTACTTTGTTGTGCACCATAATTTAATTTACCTGACAAGTATTATTCTCATGGCCTCCATTATCGAAGTAGCTTTAGCTTTCTCATACTGCCCATTGATGGCACAATTCTTCAATTGTTTTACTTCAACGTCTTGTCTTATTTTCAATCCCTTTCATGGTGTAACCACACTGGGGGTTCTCTAATTTCGATGTTTGGCAGTTGTCGTATCGTGTTGTAAAATGATTATCTCTTAATATGAAGGTGTTCTGCTTCAATTTCAGGTTCGTAAGTAGGCTAATTCTCTCACATTCTTTCATCCTTTATGATGTTATTTACCATGTAATTTAACCGGTTACTAAAGAAGTCATCCGTTGGATCACAAGCTCTTTTGAGCGTTGGTCACTTAATGTGCCATACTGCACACTCACAATGTTTATCTCTGACGATTGCTGATTCTTAAATCCTGGGTGTTGGATATGAGGTCTGCCTCTGCAGCCTTCCATATTATTTATGTGTAACTGGAATGTTCTAAGGTAATTTGAAGGTCGTCGGTTCCCATACTCCAATAGAGAGTATTCAACCTCTAAGAAGTGAAAGCCCTTTTTAGGGTTTTTATTCCCACTCATGCCCTCACACAAGGAGAGGTATCCCCACCCTAAAAGGAATGGTTCTTTCTCCGCCGCTGTCAATAGCACTATCTCAATATCTCATTGGTGCCCTTTACTGGCAATTCTTCCTCAATTTAGTATAGGTTCTCATAACCACTCGTATGTACGAGTTGAAGTTCATTCATGGCCTAGATTTGGCTCGTAGGCCCTTAATGCTTAATTAGTCTCAGTGATAACCGGCGTTCGGTTCACTGTGTTATTCTTAATCATTTGTAGGTTATCCATGTAATTCTCTTATTCTCTGAGCTCTGTCAATGTTAGGTCACATCATTGGATGTATTATTGAGTTTCACAATAAATTGTTGTATATCGCTTCCTGCTGTGGAAGTTCGGTTAGGTAATCCAATGTTAATCAGTGTTTGTGACAATACCTTCGCTCTCATAGAATGCGCCTTTTAGCAATTAAGGATTCGTTTTCATTAGGCATCTGCCTTCTGGTCTAAGTCGGTTATTTATCCTGGCTATCATGTGCTGCCATGTCAATACTTTGTTCAACTTTCGTTGACTACGCCACCCTTAATGACTAATCATACTTAGTGTTAATGAGTTAGGCAAGCAATACTAACCATCGTTTATGGATCTTTTTCTGTTCAACTATACCAACTCTATGGTGTAGTTCTTTTGAGGTTTCTCTTTTGTGATTGCACGTATTGACATTGCTTATATTTGTTTTCTCTGATTCTGTTTCTGGGGTTTATCAACATCTTCAATGAAAAGTGCTATTAATGGTATTATTCTGGGTGTTCGTCCCGTTTTTATTGAAAGTTATTATGTCCTCCATCTTCATTGTATGTCGTAATACCTTCCTTGTAGGTTATTACTTACATTCGGTCCTCTCACATTGTTGAGTAATTTCTTCGGTTCCTCCATTCAAGGTTAGGCTTGGTTTTTGGGCTGATGTTCTTACCTGTAATGTCGGTTGTGTGAGCCTCGATTTTAAACCCTATCCTATGTTGATTAAATTGATTGGGATCTAGTCGGGTTTAGGTCCACTTATAACCTAAGATTAATAACTATGTCATAAACAACAACCATTTAAAACCTAAGCTAGCCCACTGGAACCTATTATGAGTCGCCACCTAATTTTTACCTAGATCAAATTAGGAAAGGAGAGTTCGGGTTCGGGGGCTTGATATTCGACTTAATTAGGGTTCAAATGACTTCATTACCCTTCCTAGGTCGTTTTTCCTCTACTTGATTCGTTTACGGCTTTCTACAAAGTTGTTTTTAACCTAGGTGCGCGCTTCTGTTTTTTTTTATTTTTTAACGTTTTTTGACAAAAATTAAAGTGAAATTGAAAGTTACCTAAACTAGGGTTTCGAAGGCAGAATTAGGTCAAATTTTATTCCGTCCGTGGCCCGGACCTAATGTCCGAACCCACGGACCCCAGTTAACCTAATTACACAAAAAGGTCAAATTTAAACAGAAACGAGATTTTGAAAAGTCCGGGCCACGGACAGGACGTCCGTGGGCCGGACATGTTTTATAAAACCCTAACTTTCGAAAATAAAAATATCCCGCCACCGTCCGGGGCGTCCGGCTTTCGGACAGAGCGTCCGGGACCCCGGACATAGCGTCCGTGGGTGCGGACCGACCTCGGACGGCGGCGTTAAGGCTGTTCCCGCGGTGTTTTTGGCTCAAAATTTATGGTACGTAGCCTGAAAGATTCTAAACATGTTAGTGATCAAAAGTTTTCAATTTGACTACGAATTAAGGACGAAACTTATGAACAAGTTAGTGGACAGAAACGCAAACAAACTTTAATTCAGAAGCAAAGAAAAGTCAGTTTGAATAAGAATTTCAAACCAGAAGCGTATTGTGATCAATGGAGTTAAAGAATTCGAATTCTAACCTGTTTTGGCTTCGGGATTTGGTTGTTCCTTCACGTCGGGAAACTTCGAACGCGTCGTTGGTAGCCGATCCGGTTCAGCTTCGACCCGAGTTTCTGATTTCTCTTCTTCCTTGTATGATTAAGGACGGTTTGCTTCTGTTTTTGTGATGTTTTGGTGCTTGGAAGTCAATAGGAGAAGAAAGGATGATTTTTGGTGATTTTGGGGTGATTTCTGCAGTGTTTCGGTATTGATTTGAGGCTTGGAAGTGTAAAAACGTGGGAAGAAGGTTTGTGGCTGTGTTCTCTGACTTTGGAGGCGTTCTCCTCTGCTCTAGTTCGTTTTTTCGCGGGTCCTTTTATAGAAAGAGCATGGTCAAATTGATAGAGCAAGATCTTTATCTAAAACGCTGATTTCGTGCTCTAAGGGAATCTGATTTTGTAAAATATGTTTCAGGCCGAGATAAATTATGAAATTTTAACTGAAGATAAAGGATGATTTTTAGGAATTTTGAGAGTTGGAATCGGGTTATTTTGATAAATAACCGATTAGATAAAAATCTTGCAATCTGGAATCTCCCATAATTCATAACTTATTATTGGAAAGTCGAAATAACGAAATTCCAACGGCATTAGTCTCTAATAAAGATCCTCTATCTTGTGTTAAAATTTCATGACGTTTTGTTTTAATTTCGGTATTTTCCATAGGAGAGAGTAAATTGCAAAAATGATTGAATTTCTCTTTTAAATTTTGGGCTAAGGTACCAAATGAAATAATTTCAGGTTTATGACTGTATGTAGTCATGCTAACCATGTGACAATTTTATTTTAATTTTGGAAACCTTTTATTATTTCTATTTTGAGGTTATTTCATGTGTTAATTAAAGAAATTAGCTTATAATATGAATTAAAAGCTAAATTTCCAGAATAAATATTATCAGAGAATCATGAAATACCTTTCATAATGACTATGATATTTGGAAGTGTTTGGAGATAATGAACAAGTCATATAAAATAGAAAATCCCGATAATGTCCTTGGAAAATCCCGCCTTGGTGCTTTTTTACCCCTTTTGCCCTTTGTAACACGTATGCCTTAGAGACTACTCCGGGGGGTTGAAATTTTGGGTATAACAGATTGCCCCCCGTCAACTAGGCTTTGTAATGAAGATGAAAAGACTAGTTGATGCCTGAGTGATACCCCAAAATTTTGGATCTTAAAAGTCCCTATATGCAGATTGTGTCGAGCTATCCTAAGTGCTGACCACCTAAAGTGATGAAAATGATGTCAGCTATTCTAAGGCGTTGACTACCTAAAATGATGAAAATGGAGTATGTCAAGCGATTCTAAGGCGTTGACAACCTAAAAGACGTAGTAATGTCAAGCGATTCTAAGGCGTTGACAACCTAAAAGACGATGTAATGTCAAGCGATTCTAAGGTGTTGACAACCTAAAAGACGAAGTAATGTCAAGCGATTCTAAGGCGTTGACAACCTAAAAGATGAAGTAATGTCAAGCGATTCTAAGGCGTTGACAACCTAAAAGACGAAGTAATGTCAAGCGATTCTAAGGTGTTGACAACCTAAAAGACGAAGTAATGTCAAGCGATTCGAAGGCGTTGACAACCTAAAAGACGAAGTAATGTCAAGCGATTCTAAGACGTTGACAACCTAAAAGACGAAGTAATGTCAAGCGATTCTAAGGCGTTGACAACCTAAAAGACGAAGTAATGTCAAGCGATTCTAAGGCGTTGACAACCTAAAAGACGAAGTAATGTCAAGCGATTCTAAGGCGTTGAAAACCTAAAAGACGAAGTAATGTGTAGATGCAAGAATGTTGATGATGCTCGGATGCTTCTAGGGACCGAAACCCGTGCCAATGCTCCTGGCTGGACCCAATGTGGACTTATTGCCATCGCCCCCCAAGCCGGTGTGCAGGGATAACTCCAGGTAAAACCTTGGGGACTTATTGCCTTTGCCCACCATTCGTTGATCCCGAAAATAAGTTGACATCGCAAAAGGAGGATTTATTGCCATCACCTCGCCAACTTTTCTGTCGCCAGGTCTTGTGACGCGCCTGGATAATGCAGATGGATGATATGAAGATGATGCAAATGAAAGTGATGCAAATGTAGATGACGAAAATGATGAAAATGAAAGTGATGCAAATGTAGATGACGAAAATGATGAAAATGATAGGATGATATGAAAATGACGTTCGGATGCTTCTGGGGACCGAAACCCGTTCCAATGCTCCTTGTTGGTATACTATGGGGACTTATTGCCTCTGCCCACCAACTGGGGTGCGGGGATAACTTCTAGATTACCAAGGGGACTTATTGCCACTGCCCACTAGTTGTTTCTCCCAAGAAGTTGACATGAAGATGGGGACTTATTGCCTCTGCCCCGCCAACTTAGATCACGCTCTGTCTCGTACTTGTCTCGCACTGAAGATGATACTAGGTCTCGTACTGGTCTCGCACTGGATGATGATAGGTATCGCACTGATGAAGATGATGGGTCTCGCACTGACGAAATTGATGGTCTCGCACTGATGAAGATGTTTGGTCTCGCACTGAAGTCTCGTACTAAATGGATGATGAAAAAGCTGGATTCCGCACTGATTCTGGTCGCGGACTGAATGAAGATGTCTTGTACTAAAGTCTTGAAAATGATGGGTCTCGCACTGATGAAGATGGTGGGTCTCGCACTGAAGGAAAAGATGGGTCTCGCACTGAATGAAGATGCTAGGTCTCGTACTGAATGAGGAAACTGTAGGGCCTTGCACTGTTTTGGGTCTCGAACTAAAAATGAGTTAGGAAGATAATGGTCTCGTGCAAATGATGAAAACTGATTACTGGAGTGCCAAACATGGCAATGATGATAAGATGTATGCAATCAAAATATATGAAATTACTCGTTCAAAACAGGAAACTGTTGGAAAAGGTGCCGAACTTGGCAATGCTTGAGAAAAACCCTGCTGAAAAAAGAAAGTGAAATGATCATTTCATGACTAAAAATTTCAAATTTGCAATTTGCTTCTTGAAAAATGAACATGCCATTGGTGGAAGTGTGTGGTGTTTGTTGTGGTGCTAAAGGCTTTTGCCGGTGTTCCAGATTTGTGATAGACCAGGGATTGGGTTGTGATTTATGATGGGCTTGAGAGTGTGTGTGGTGGTAAGGGCTTAGTGTGTCTGTGGTGGGATGGTGGTGCTCAAGCTTTGGGTTTCAATTGGTGTTGACATGGCGATTGTTGGAACCAACAATTGCCCCCAGTATTTTTCCTTAGGACAATCCGAGCTAGAGTTCATGGCAATCGATCGGAACGATCGATTGCCCCCAGTATTTTCTTTGATTAAACGTGCGAACAAGTCTCATCCTCACAGGGTTGAGGCTTATTCTTTGATGTGGTGCTTCCTAACCTACACTCGATGTGGTCGGTGTTTGCACTCATTTCTCGCTCATGGTCATAACTTCTAAACCATTGAATTCGATATTTGATGGATTTACGCATTTGATCTGTTACTTTCATGTGATTGGACACACAACTATCAAGTCGGAAGTCTTTCAAGCTTATAACGTGGCCATAGGGTGTGATGAAAGACGACGGGATCATGGAGGGATATTTGAGGTATGTGGAGCTTAAATGGGTGACCAAAGCTGCAACTTGCGTCTTCTCTCGGATTCATCTTTATTGTCTTGAAGTTGTCTGGCTGCTTCATGTTGACGTTGTTTTCGAGCTTCTGGACCTGGACTTTTGGAGTTGTCCTTTACACCATTTCTCTTTTTTGTCATTTGGACTTCTTCGAGGCGCTTCGGTTTGCCTTTTTTTTTCTTTATCCTTTCTTGACTTTGCCTTCGGGGTTCTTGTGTTTCCCAGTTTTGGGCTTCGAGAGCTGTTTTGATGTGAGCTCTTTGGATCCTGTGTCACTCTGGGACCATTTGCGGATCACTTTGTCATGCTGACAGCGGCGTTGCTTCTTTGGACTGACGAGAACGTTATCTGAGAGCCGGACTCCTCGCGTCCTTTGGTCACCGGGTCGGACATTCATTGTTGGCTGGTTATTTTGTGGAGTTCATAATATCGAAAAGGAATATATGAAAGGCTCAGCGGGGGTGCCTAGGGTTTAATGTCAGGGTTCACAAGCTTTTGGCTACGTGGTGTTGTACCTAGGTGCTTCGTCATTCTTGATAGTTGTGTATCCACTCTTTGTTACTTTTCGCAGGTCTAAGAGTAAATTTACAAATTATCTCCTTCGGTCGGAGTTATGCCGTTTATTTTACCTTTGAATGTGGTCTCACCGGAGTCGTGTAAAAATGACACGCTCGTTCACTCGTGGTTTTTCCGCTCAAGACACTCTCGTGAATTTCACTCAGAGACTAGTTCACACGCTTAAACGAAAGATTAAAGATGATGATCCTGAACTCAGATTGCCCCCAGCATTGACCTGGGGTTTATGACAACACTTAAACGGATGTGGATTTGGAACCGCTTCGTGGGTTATTTGGATATTATGTGGTGAGTTGTGGTGTTTGGTTAGCCATGTTCGAATTTTTAGAAACAAGAGACAAGTCGTTCCAATGCATAGTCAGAAAATGATTACTTCGTGATCCTTGAAAGACGTGAGTGCTCTTTTTTAAAAAAAAGTTTTTTCGAATAAATGAATGATGCCTTGTACCAAAATTATGAAACATGAACTATGTTTTATTCAACAAAAAGAATAATGTTGGAATTACAAACTCAGGAAAACTACCGAAAACGATTCAAGGGGACTAACTACTACAAAAGTTGAAAGATAACTAATCAAGAAAAGAAATGCATTTAATGAGAAAAACACTAAAAAACAACATTTCTGATGATGCCTGGGCACGCGTGCCCTACGCTCCCCACCATGTTCTTAGAATTGGAGCCCTTGGTCAATCAGATCCTGGATTCTGTTTGTAGGGCTCTGCAGTGGTCAGTGTCGTGACCGGGCAGCTGATGAAAGTGACAAAATTGATTAAGATCCTTCCCCAATGAGTAGTTCCTGGCCTCAGGGCAAGCGGTTGCATCGGATATCTTCCTCGAAGCTCCTCAAGTGCTTATCTTGGTGTTCGGCCGATGTCTGTAAACTCTCTCTGTCGAGAACTCCGTCGGGAGGGTTCTACTGTCCCAACGCTCCAACCAGGTCCTCTTGACTGTCGATCACTGCCCTCCTCATGTTGCCTGGTTCTCTTACGGGTGCAGCTTTGGATGCAAGTTGCTGCTCCTGGTTGTCTGATCACTTTCCTAAATTTGTAGCAATTTCTTTGACATTCTCCTCCGATCCTCGGACCCTAATGGAGCCAACTTCAATGCAATCATAAAGGATGTTGAGAAGCCTGTCCACTAACTCATCCCGAGCTTGACGCTCGGACTCGAGGGAAAGTGCCTTTGCTTTCAACTCTTCAATAACAGCAACGTAGTTAGATTCCACGGCGTCCATGGCAGCACTATGCCTCTGCTCCATGGCTTCAATGGTGGCCATGTGCTTTTGTTCCAAAATTGCGAGCTGGGCTTCCATGTCGATTGGACCGCACTTAGGACTTGAGTCTACCTGTGTTCAAGGTGTCCATTATTAGCTAACAAAAGGAAGTGGGCTGAAAGATACTAAGGTGAGAATGACGCTTCACGAGATAGATCAAAACAGACTTAGGCTGAAAGCGAGTGGGCCAGGATACCTAGAGAATGAGGTGTTTGGGCTGGAGTATCTCTCAGACTATGAACTGGAATTTGGACTGAAATGTAAACAGATGGCTTTGATTGGGCCTGAGAGATAACACCTAGATCTAGGGTTTTGGACCAAGGCCCGAAATAGAAGTCTACCTAGACTAGAATGAGCCCTTGGGCCGGAATGTGTTTGGGCCTGGAGTAAAGCACATGGGCTGGAATGGTCCCTAAATCACAAATGGGCCTAACTTTCTTTGGGCCAGAGAAGATGGTTGCTAAGCAGAAAAAGATTTTATTTTAAGAACTTGTGGTTATTTCAAGTTCAGGTGGATTTCTTTTTTTTAGGCCTAGAACTAATTGGATAATTCAAATTGGGCCAGAAGAGAAATCACCTAAGTCTAAGCTTTTGGGCCGAAGCCCGAATGACTCACATATTAAACCAAACAGGACCTCTAGGCCACAAACAAGCAGAGCCGCCAATTCGGGTTGGGCTAGGTTGATGTAGGAGAAGTTCCTATCAATCTCTAGGCTGGGTAGTGGGCCGATCATACAAGCAAACAAGGCCCACACAAATTCAACATGTCCTCACTTGGCGTTTAAATCAAACTGGGTATGGATCGATCCGGAGAGATGCTTGGGGCATGGGCCCAGGTCACCTCAAAGGAATAGGGCTTGCACGCTATTCTCTTTGGGCTTCCCCACTTTTTTCACATCACCTGAAGGTGTGCGTCTGCGACCGGGTCTTTGACTGACCAACAATGGGCTAGGTAAGGACACTGCCAGGAAAACGCTTGGGGCTAAGGCCCAGGTATTAAGGGGATGTGGTTAGACGACATCCTCCTCTTTTCCCCCGCTTATTCACATCACCTAAAAGGTGTGAGTCCCTGACAGGGGACCCTCAAACGGGTCCCGGGATGAAATCAGTTTAGGTGGACCCTCGCTCTCATATGATGCAGGGTGTAAAAATTTAAAGTGCGCATGAAAGTAAACAACAAAGTAACAAAGCCATAAATAAACAATTTTTCAAGTTAAGCCCTCTTTCTTAGAATTAAACAAGTTAAAATTAAGAATTTATCCCCAGCAGAGTCGCCAGTCTGTGAGCCTCGATTTTAAACCCTATCCTATGTTGATTAAATTGATTGGGATCTAGTCGGGTTTTAGGTCCACTTATAACCTAACATTAATAACAATGTCATAAAACAACAATTATTAAAACCTAAGCTAGCCCACTGGAACCTATTATGAGTCGCCACCTAATTTTTACCTAGATCAAATTAGGAAAGGAGAGTTCGGGTTCGGGGGCTTGATATTCAACTTAATTAGGGTTCAAATTACTTTCATTACCCTTCCTAGGTCGTTTTCCTCTACTTGATTCGTTTACGGCTTTCTACAAAGTTGTTTTTAACCTAGGTGCGCGCTTCTGTTTTTTTTATTTTTTTAACGTTTTTTGACAGAAAATTAAAGTGAAATTGAAAGTTACCTAAACTAGGGTTTCGAAGGCAGAATTAGGTCAAATTTTTATTCCGTCCGTGGCCACGGACCTAATGTCTGAACCCACGGACCCCAGTTAACCTAATTACACAAAAAGGTCAAATTTAAACAGAAACGAGATTTTGAAAAGTCCGGGCCACGGACAGGACGTCCGTGGGCCCGGACATGTTTTATAAAACCCTAAATTTCGAAAATAAAAATATCCCGCCACCGTCCGGGGGCCTCCGGCTTTCGGACAGAGCGTCCGGGACCCCGGACATAGCGTCCGTGGGTGCGGACCGACCTCGGACGGCGGCGTTAAGGCTGTTCCCGGCGGTGTTTTTGGCTCAAAATTTATGGGTACGTAGCCTGAAAGATTCTAAACATGTTAGTGATCAAAAGTTTTCAATTTGACTACGAATTAAGGACGAAACTTATTGAACAAGTTAGTGGACAGAAACGCAAACAAACTTTAATTCAGAAGCAAAGAAAAGTCAGTTCGAATAAGAATTTCAACCAGAAGCGTATTGTGATCAACGGAGTTAAAGAATTCGAATTCTAACCTGTTTTGGCTTCGGGATTTGGTTGTTCCTTCACATCGGGAAACTTCGAACGCGTCGTTGGTAGCCGATCCGGTTCAGCTTCGACCCGAGTTTCTGATTTCTTCTTCCTTGTATGATTAAGGACGGTTTTGCTTCTGTTTTTGTGATGTTTTGGTGCTTGGAAGTTCAATAGGAGAAGAAAGATGAGTTTTTGGTGATTTTGGGGTGATTTCTGCAGTGTTTCGGTATTGATTTGAGGCTTGGAAGTGTAAAAACGTGGGAAGAAGGTTTGTGGCTGTGTTCTCTGACTTTGGAGGCGTTCTCCTCTGCCCTAGTTCGTTTTTTGGGGGTCCTTTTATA
The DNA here is from genome assembly GCA_023374045.1 of Limonium bicolor. NCBI lineage: Eukaryota > Viridiplantae > Streptophyta > Magnoliopsida > Caryophyllales > Plumbaginaceae > Limonium > Limonium bicolor. The sequence continues at coordinate 52,853,358 of CM041782.1, forward strand.
GAAAGAGCATGGTCAAATTGATAGAGCAAGATCTTTATCTAAAACGCTGATTTCGTGCTCTAAGGGAATCTGATTTTGTAAAATATGTTTCAGGCTGAGATAAATTATGAAATTTTAACTGAAGATGAAGGATGATTTTTAGGAATTTTGAGAGTTGGAATCGGGTTATTTTGAGAAATAACCGATTAGATAAAAATCTTGCAATCTGGAATCTCCCATAATTCATAACTTATTATTGGAAAGTCGAAATAACGAAATTCCAACCAACGGCATTAGTCTCTAATAAAGATCCTCTATCTTGTGTTACAATTTCATGACGTTTTGTTTTAATTTCGGTATTTTCCATAGGGGAGAGAAAATTGCAAAATGATTGAATTTCTCTTTTAAATTTTGGGCTAAGGTACCTAATGAAATAATTTCAGGTTTATGACTATATGTAGTCATGCTAACCATGTGACAATTTTATTTAATTTTGGAAACCTTTTATTATTTCTATTTTGAGGTTATTTCATGTGTTAATTAAAGAAATTAGCTTATAATATGAATTAAAAGCTAAATTTCCAGAATAAATATTATCAGAGAATCATGAAATACCTTTCATAATGACTATGATATTTGGAAGTGTTTGGAGATAATGAACAAGTCATATAAAAATAGAAAATCCCGATAATGTCCTAGAAAATCCCGCCTTGGTGCTTTTTGACCCCTTTTGCCCTTTGTAACACGTATGCCTTAGAGACTACTCCGGGGGTTGAAATTTTGGGTATAACAGATTGTCTATTGTTGATGATCACGTCGTTTAGTTTCCTGACCAAGTCCAGCTCCCTGCTGACTGGTGTATTGACTTAGTTGTCATGGTTAGGCCGTCAGACCCTTCCATTGTTTCGCTCTTCAGTCCTAAGGATTTGTAATCCGGTGTTAATATGTATTATACCTGTGGTTTTTACCATTTGGTCCTCACGGCTTCCCGCATAGCTTCATTGCGGCACCACTTGCCAAGGCAAGTGCGCCATGCAAGATGGGCTATCGGTACTGTGTACGTCGGCAATGGTACATTCTCCTAAACTCCAGGTAGGTGGTAGTCCATGAGACTCCTTCTTTGCCCTTTTTGGCTTTGGTTAATTAGTTATCTGGGCAGTTTCCTGACTGCTTTCGTTAGTATAATTACTTACCAGGGTATTCTTCTTTCTGAGGGGACCCTTTTTCTTTCGCTTTCGCCATAGTTTTCACTCTCGTTTCCACACCTTCGTAGAGGTTATCGAGTATTGACTCTCCTTAGGCACTACGTCATAGTCCTATCTTGGAGTATGACTTGCATATGCATTCGTAGTCGTCTGAACTATTGCAGTTAGGTCTTTGCAACCCCCCTTTTTTTTGTGTAAGTTCGGAGTTACCCGCTATATAATTGACTTTTAGGTAGTCCCTATGCTCTTGCGCGGTATTATCTCACTGTTATTGCTCCCTTGGACTATTGTCCGGTGTTTCTGTCGCTTCTCTTGTCCTCTCATTGCACTCGTAGTGCTTTCCTTCTTACTGGTATGGCGGGGTTATATCGACTGCGTAGCATGTCGACCCAAGTTGCAGGTAATTATTATTCTCTCATTGGTAGGATTCCGCTAGTAGCGCCTGTTTCAACGTTGCGCTCCAATTGGGTTCTTCAAGTCTTGAAAGACTATTGCATATCGAGGTGCTTCTCGTATTGCATAATGCTAAGTAATTGCCAGATCGGGTTTTCCCGAGTAAGAGAAGGCTTGTCATCTCTCTGGCGTTCATTTATGGTATCTTAGAACCAGGGGCGCGGAGGGCGGGTCAGGTATTATAGACATCCGATATACATCGGGGAATCTTAACTAACGCACCTCTCGCACTAATACTCAACCCTTAACCCAAAGTCTAAAGTTTCTAACTCGGTAATTCCTAAGCTCGGTATTTCCAGTAATCAGAGCGTAACTACGCTCTGATACCACTTTTGTAACACCCCATCTCCAAATATAATGATTGTCTCCCTAAGTCCATCTCGTACATTAACAACGCAGCGGAAAAGTTCTACTAAATTGGTGTTACCGCCGTTAGTCACCCACGTGACTAACTAGGCCTATTCTTTTAACAAGTCGGTCTGACTAACCAGATAATTACTCGAGCATCTAAAACATTACAATTCACAAACCACAACTTATACCGAGTATCGCACATCCTACTACATCATACTAACATCTCATCAATATACTAAACGAGTGTACATGCACAACTCGTGTAACAAATGTAAAAGCAACCCGAAGTACTCTCCCCGCTCCCACTCTCAGGTTGAGTCTTCATCCGGTACCTACCTGCAAAGTTTAAATCACAGGCCCCAAGGGGCTCAGCATATAGCTGGTATAGAAAACGTGCAGCCCACAAGCTAGCCGGGTTACACACGACTACTTTGTCGTATACATGCAATTGTTTATTCATACAAATAATAATAAGAAGTACGATAACAAACAATACATTTATGTGAAACATTCACAGCTCAAATAAATCGAACGTCATAATGGACGTCCATTAATGAGTATTTTAGATTCCTAAATCCTGAGGCCTGAGAATTGTTTAGTTCTCGTGTTTGACCATTCCTTATAAGTGTCAACCATTCTCCTATTAGAATTGGCTGTTCTCTAACTGAATTGTTTATTTTGTCGGGTCAGAGTAACCCTAGTCAATGAGTTATTAGCTCCATTGGTTTAATAAACAATAATTCTTAAGTTATGAGGGGTGTAGGCTTGACCCTCCTGCGCCTCCTGAAATTGCCTCCCATCTCGAACTGTTCACTCGAGATGGTCGGGTCAGTTTGTCGACCCTAGGCGGAAGACAGATCTGGTGCAGATGTCGACCTCCTAAACCTGAACATGCATGACCGGAGTCAGTCCCGGATTCCTCTCCTCACAAGTTCCAATTAGCTGAAGTCTCTTTGACAATTGGTTAGTTAAACCTCTCTCGGTATTAACCAACTAACAATAGGGGTACTGATAACTTTATACAAATGTTAATTAAACAAAGTTATGAACAAGCTCTGAATCAAGTAATGTTAGTGTACAATGAACATAATAACAATACAATAAATCGGTTTCATGCTTAATCTTGTTTGGTCGTATCACAATAACACATAGCACACAAACCGAGGTAGACCTCGTTAGCAAGCAAGCTACAAGAATCCCATACCGGAGACTGGCTAGCTCTTATTCCTACCTTCGCCTAATCCGCCGAATGCCTCTGACTTATCTAGATCTGTAATCAGAACTAGTATTAGTACCCTGTGTCTTAGAACTAATTTGGTTCTCTTTTCAACTTAAACCTCTTCCTAGGTTAACCCGGGTATTATAGTATACCGTTAAACGGGTTCATTCATTTAGGAGCGTTTTCGAGCTCAATTTCAATTCATTAACACACTAACGTCGTTAGCAGTTATTTAGTTGCACAGTTAGCAACTTTAGACTCATACGGACCTTGTATTAGATTTTCGTATTTTTCACTATTCATCCGTATTTCACTATTCATTTATACGGACTCATATTCTACTATTCATTTATACGGCCTCGTATTTTACTATTCACTGTATTTCACTATTCACGTATACGTATTTTACTATTCACGTATACATCTCGTATTTGACTATTCATATATACGTAGTTACTATTCATGTATACGTATTCATTATTCATGTATACGTATTTACTATTCATGTATATGTGTTCACTATTCATGTATATGTATTCACTATTTATGTATACGTATTTACTATTCATGTATACGTATTTACTATTCATATATATGTATTTACTATTCATGTATACATATACTATTCATGTATACGTATTCACTATTCATGTATACGTATTTACTATTTATGTATACGTATTTACTATTCATGTATACGTATTTACTATTCATGTATACGTATACTATTCGCGTATACGAGTACTATTCATGTACACTAAAATTTTTCGTATACGCCTGTATGATACTCCGTATCATACGTATTTATTTCTTTCTCTAATATAACTTGTATTTTCATTAAAATACTTTAAGTATTGATTTCTCCTATACTTATTTAAACTACGGGTATACCCCTCGTATACCTTAATTTATATGCGGGTCTCTTTTAAACCCGTCTTAACTCTGTTTCTTTTACAACTTGTTTCTAAATTCTTTATTTAATTTCCTTAACCTTCTAAACACATAAAAATGTGTTATTTATATTACTTACCCATAGTTTTCTCTTAATCTCCATTTTACTCTTAATAAGTTCTAAACTTGTTATCTTTATTTCTAATTTCTTCCAAAGTCTTAATTAATTAATTTCTTTAATATTTTTGGTCAATTATCAAAATACACCCGAGTTGACCAGCCTTTTATGGTCAAACCCCCTAACTTTCCATTATTTACAACATTACCCCTAAAGTTAATTTAACTTAACTTTTTATTCCTTTATCCTTTTAATATCTAATCTTTTGCTACAAATTTTATTCTAGCTCCCCAAAATATTTTACAAACTTCCATTGACCAAGTTTGACCATGTTTGACCAAGTTTGACCAGGGAAATTACCATTCTACCCTTGTGGTCTTTTCTTTTATCCTAACTTATTTATTAACCAAATTAACTCCAATTAATTTCTAATTTTCGTAACTAATTTTCCTACAGATTTTTGAACATCAAAATCATTTTAAACATCTCTAAATCACCAGATTTAATTATCTAATGTTATAGTATATATATAGCATCTTTTATTAACCTTAAATACACCAAAAACCTTATAAATTCTTTATAACACTTATAAACTCTTTATAAATTGTAAACTTAATTCTACAATTATTTTCTCATCATCTACACTCTTAAAAATTCCATATTGGCCTCATATATTTTCGGTAATCACCATTAGGTACTAAAACTTCTTAAGTTTTACATATTACTCTTAATTATACTAATTCCTTTATTTAACTAAGTTAGATAATTTTTCTAACTCATATATAACCTGCTAATTTTCGGCCATATAAAAAATCATAGTATATGAATTTTTCTTGTATATTATGATAGCTTATATTGTAGCTTATATCATAAGGAGTATAAATCTAATTTTAGATTTACAAAACATTAACATTTAATGTGTTAAAAATTGAATCTAACACATCAATAATTTCGGTAATCCTAAACAAACTAAATAACATGTTAGATCATATATAGATCAACAATAAGAACCTTGAAATAGGTAGTTGTAGGATTTACCATGTATATTAACCATTAGCTTAATATATAAGCTTGATTTCCTTAGAAATTTTGACAGCAATTTTCTAGAGAAATTGGCTCCAAATTATACAACAAGATGAAGAATAAGATGTTTTAGTATCCCATGCCAATCGGCTGTGACAAAAACCAAAGAATAAGAAGTTTTCATGAAGGCAATGTTTTACCTCGAGAATCAAAGACACTTCTTAGTGGTTTTTCCTGCGAATTTTGGCTCTCATGACCTATGGTTGTAAAGCTCTTGAAGAGAGGATTACAACGAGCTATCAAGCTTGTGATTTGGAGCTAGGACGAGAAAGTTATGATTCTTACAAGGAAGGGTGTGTTTTAAGGTTCAAAACCGTGAACTTTGGCTTGTTTTTGTGTTCTTCCTTCAAAGAGAGGATGAGTTCCGAATTTTGAAGCTCTCATTTGATAGGTAAGAGTCTGGTTAATCATTCACTAAGGGGACAAGGTAATAATACAATGCAAGGAAATCTTGATTAGGTGTAATAGTATAAAGTAAAGTATTTTGGACATGGTTTGTCCCCCCTTGATGTCGGCCAGCCCTATCCTCATTTGATCTATTTTTTTTGTTTTCTTCTTATATTTTGTAACATTTAATGACTTAATTTCGTTCATTATGACTTATACCTTGTTATAGGTATGTTACAAGGCCAACAATGCTTTAAAACACATTTTATGTGCTTCCCGGTTCACATTGATTTTGCAATTTGTTTTGGCTAGTTTAAATGTGTTCTTAGTACATTTACAACCTTTAGAAACTTTTTTCATAAAATAGCATGTTGCTAATTCCAATTTAAACCAAGTCGTTTGGTGGTTTCTCCTTGACTTTCGTCAGTTTAGTACCAGTTTTTGTGTGGACTTGTATACTTAGTTTGTGTGTATACGCTATGGCTCCTATGACCATTGTATTGTTGTTCCCTTATTCCTTATTGGTATTTAGGCTCAATATCCTTTTAATTCCATATATAAATGCTTAAGGCACATTATCCTTTAAGGCACATTTTTCTTTAAAGCACATTTTTGTGCTCTAAGGTGCGTTTTTGGTTTAAACGCTAATTCGCTTAATGTTTATTACTAATCTTAGAGGTATTTCACATTTGAAATCTCTTGGGAACTTATTGGTAGTTCCCTAATTTATTTATACTCTTTAAAACACTTTTTGCTCTAATTGTTCCTAAAGCATGTTTTGGTGTAAATTGTTGTTTAACACTTCTTCTAATGTTTCTAAGGCACGTTCTAGCCTTAGTATATCCTAATTAGATATTTCATTAATATATTAAGTTTGGGGTATTTCAGACACGTAGAGCATCCGGCCACTTCTAGCCGGATGAAAATAAGGACGCATAGAGCATCCGGCCACTTCTAGCCGGATGAAAATAAGGCTTAGGCAAGATAAAATGTAATGCGGCCGGTTGCCTATGACCGGTCAAAGCTGCTAAAAAGGGGTAAAATTGTACTTATACATGTAAAAGGACAGGCTGATTGCATGAGATCAGGTACAAAAACACTATAAATAGGGGTGTTCCCCTATGAAATAAGATACGCTATAATTGGCAATCAGACATAAGCTCGATTCTAGCAAAAGGCTCTCTCTCTCTCTCTCCCTTTGCGAAACTTGTGATCGAATTGGATAAGAATGAATACTTCGTTTCACTATCAAATCAAGTTACCTAGGGACTCACTTCCCACTGGGTTCAACATCTGTTTCATACCGATTTATACTCATCAAATTCCTTAAAAATACTCATTTCCCAAACTATTACCAATCGGGGTTCTCATTCCCTTAGAATTTCTCTACTCCTTCCCACTTCAAATCTCACAATCAATACTCATTTCCACTTCAAGTCTCACAATCAACGAATTAAAATATGAATGGTATACATATGTTTATGTAACATAAGTACCAATCATCAAAACAAATTCTTTTGCGCTATGCGCATTGTAGTTTATGCACTTTCACGTAAAACATACATTTCACGGTTTTCGCCCTACCCCCCTTAAAAAGGGATTACGCCCATGTTATCTACCATGTGTAAACATTGGACATATGTCTAAGGCGTTTAGCCGTCACGGAGTGGTTCAACTTCCATGCGGTCTATTACACTATGTATTCTGGTCAAAGGGTGTTAACCATATTATTGGTTAGTCTTTGCACCAAGAATTCTCATCGGAGTTTATTTAACTCTTAACCGGGTTCGGTTCTAGCCTTAGAGGCTTCAAGCATTGATAATTAGCCATTTATTCACTAGGTGTACTAAAACTTAGAATTTTGGGCCCACTAGCTTCTGCTGCGCGACCATGATAACTTGGGTTTATTCACCCTTCTCGTTATCCTTAATGTGTTATACATACCCTTTTATCCCTTTTTATCTTGGGAATAAGGTTAATCAATCATGCGTGGTATCTCTTATCATACGCGAATTCAATGAGCTTCGGATTTTCTATCCAGCTCTTTGGGAATCTATTTACATACTGTTGTGTACTTTCGTGGTTATTCACTTGATTCCTCCGACTTATTGTCGGTTGAGGTTGAGCCACTACTTAGTTGTAGTGCTTCCTCTGTCGTCAGTAGCTTCTGAATTATGCCAGTTCATCTGGTTCTGTACCAGTGTTCTTTACTTATATGACCTTGCATTTTCTATGTATCAGTCCTTTTGACTTTGTAAGTTTTCTTCTACTTTTACCACAATTGACATTTCCCAAATTCCTAGCTATCCCACTAGATCATTACTACTCAAGTGCAATACCAAAACACTCAGTCCTACAGAGTGCAGAGGCGTAAACGCTTGGCAGTAAATCTCTTATGTGATTGCAATAGGAATGAACGTTGTTCCTTGTTGTCCGGTCTGTCTACCATCTTTATTCATTAACTCCATATCATTGTGTGATTTATTCACATGTATCGGTCGCTTGCTGCGCCCCGTGTTCGTATTTATTTACGACATTGGTTTCCATGGCATCCGCTATTACCTTAGCTTCTACTCATGGATCTCTACCATTATACAATGGTTCGCCATTTATTTGGCTGGTTATAGAATATGTCATTCTTTTATATCTCTGAGCTCCTTGATCATTATTGACTTACACTTCACGTTATACACATACGATGTTTCCTCTCAACTGATTACTCCTCGGTTTCCAATAATAGCTATATCAGTTCATTTTCTCAGTGCTTGGCAATAATTGTATGCTCAAGCTTCATTACTTTAGTAGTTCTGGAAGAGATGTATTATCAGATATTATTGACGGTATCCTCTTTTTTGGGATCCGTATGTTCACCGCTCTTGCGGTACCACCTTAACTAGGGTATTTTTGCTCGATAGTTATTAAACAATGTTACTTGTGCCATTCTTGGCAATTCTCTATATGGTTCTTTATGGGTTTTGCAAGCATCGGATTATGTATTGTAGTGGGTTTATGGCATACTAGCCACGTTGCCTAGAGCTCTGCTCATCTTAGGTTGTTCACAAGCATTACTTCTCCGTATACCATCAAATGGCTTGGAGATATTACTGGGCTCCATGATAGGATCAGTGCTTCACGCTTCCGTCCGTTGGAAGCCCTTCAAGTGTCTTGGTATTGATTGGTATAATTTACAAATTTAGGGTATCCCCTTGTTAATTTGAATTCTTTGGTGTTCTAACCAAGTGTTCGTTGTAATTCTTGTGTCTTTATCACGACATTGTTCTACACCCTTCAAGGATTGCTCCTGGATGTTGCTCAGTTATGCCATTACCTTTGGCTAACATTTGAGTATGCTCTGTCTTCTCCTCATTGCGGTTCTGGATTTCAAGTTGTCCCATTTAGGGTTATACGTCTCCCGTTCTTAGGGTAGACTATAATACTTTTCTTATGGTTTTAACCGGTTTCGTATTTCCTTTGGTGGTGAACGGTATCCTCTGGTACCTTAGATGATCACTCTGGGTATTTATCCAGCTCATTACACGTCGGTGTGTTCTCATCAGGCATTCACCTTACTGATTTTAGGCTGGGTGTGCATTCCAGATATCTTGCCTTTGCTTCAAACTCCTTGAGACATATCCAATGTATTTTAGTCAATTACTGGTGCTTCTCGCACTTTTTAACTCTTAATCGCTCTCCTGGAGTGAGTTCTTGACTCCTTTAGCTTGTAAGCTTATCTGGGTTCTTCGATCATTCGAGGTGTCCAACTGTTTCGGTTTGAATTTACCTTATGGTCCGTAGAACGGAGCTGACTACTTCCCATGTTTCATACACCACTTGTATACATACGTGGGGTACCTTATTGGTACGTTACCACTTACCTGACTAACTCACAAAGGGTCGGTCAGGCCCGTAAGCTTCTTCGGAGTGCGGTCATCCCACATCCCGTATTTGGGTACACCCGTAGTGCTCGTCACATGCCTAGGTGAAGTATTCTATTGTCAACTCCTCTTGTATCATCCTATGATACTCACCGTGATTCTTCTGGTTTGGTTTTAAAAATTTGTGGTTTAAAAGAAAGGATTGGTTTGAAAGAAAAGTTTGTGTATCAAAGAAAAATCTTGGTTTTGAGAGAAAAATCTTCATGGCGTCGCCATGTCTGAGGTCTTGACCAAGTCTAGCTTCTCCTTGACTGGTGAATTTTAATATGATGGTTGGGCCGTTAGGCCTTTCCAGGGCTTCGTTGTTTCAAGTCTTAGGATTGGTGATCCTATATTTGCTTCAATCTTCATGGTGGTACTTTGGTAAGTACTTGTTGATCGTTAAACGTCTTCCAATTGCCTTGTAGTAGCCGCACTTGCCTTGGCAAGTGCGCAGGTAGGTCGGTTTTCAGGTTAATGTATACCGGTTACGGTATCATTTCTATCCGTATTTGGTGGTATTGTTGGATCTTCCTTTGATCTTTTGATCTTAGTGATCAATCTTTTGAGTAACTTCTCAGTCTTCTTGACAAGGTTGTCGATAGTTCGGGTGCTTTCCCGATCCTTAAGGTACTCCGTGTACCCTGCTTCGTAGCTCATGTCCACGCTTCTACAGTGGTTACCGAGGTTTGACTTATCCCTAGGAACTATGTTGTAGTCCTGTTGGTTTATGTCCTATGATAGCCACCATAGTTGTTTGGACTATGTTATTCGGGTTATTACTGCCTCTTGGCATTGTAGGTTTGGAGTTATCCATCCTGAACTAAGTCCTTAGTTGGTTTGTATACCATTAACGGTATTATCATGAGTTTACAATCCGTAGACTCTCTTGTCTCGGGTTTTGTTACTCTGCCTTTTCGCTTCATTATGTAGTTATGCTTCCCTTCTTGTTGGCTGCGCATGGTTGTCGCGACTGCGAAGCATGTCACCCCATGGTGCCACAAATTTCATTATCCTATATTTAGGATCTTCAATCTTCTACCGTTCAGTATGGTCATTGTCGTTCAAACGGGGACCGTCTTCAGTATTTCCAGTTCTTGGAATCTACCGTATGCCTGGTTCTTTCTCTTTACAAAGTTTATTCTACAACTGCCAGATCGGGTTTTCCCGAGTATGAGAGGTATTTCCATCTCTCTGGCGTTCTTCCCCCAACTTATAACGGGAGTTGCGGAGGGCGGGATTGGTTATGTAGGTATCCAGATCACATTGGAAGCTCCTATCTAGCGTACCTCTCACGCTAACACTCAACCCTTAGCCCTAAGTCTCTAATTTCTAACTCGGTATTTTCCTAAACATGGAACTTAGACCATCAAGGCGACACTTCGCTCTGATACCACTTTTTGTAACACCCCTACCGGTAAACAAACCATTATCTCCTAACCCGTCTCCATTACCAATAAAAAAGCAACAGAAATTCCAATACAACCGGGGGTGAAACAATGCCGTTAGTCACCCACGTGACTAACAAGGCCAATCCCAACTCAATTACAACAATCAAATACAATATTGATCTAATGGGTCCTATACCGAGTACACTATACAAACGTTACTTCCATTACTTAATCAAGTCTCAACCAATACAACCTCAATCCCATATTATACAATATAACTTCAATTACATTCTATACCGAGTATCTACTACGAGTCCCAATCTTATTGACCACATGTCGGTCTTATAATTCCACAATACAAAACAAATTCAACTTCCTAAACAACTACCCATGCTCACATGGCATCCCGTCCTACACTCGAACGGTATTCGACTTCGATGTTCCTATAAAATAAAAATGGTGCCCCTAGGGGCTCAGCAAAATTGCTGCATATGAAATTCACATACCCCGCGTGCTAACGAGGGTACGCCGACTATTTGGTCGAGAGCATACGATTCATTTTATTTCAAACAGCATGCAAGGCAACAATACATTATATATGTATGTCAACACATTCAAGGTTCTATGAAGAACACAAACACTAACACACACATCAAAAGGTAAGTTTAATATGTTCTTTACTTAGGCTTGTGGGTTTCTACCTCACTATGCCTTACTCAATTGCTCATTGTCTTACCCACTCTCTTGGGTACTCTTACTCACAATCTTAACAAGTCCTACCAAACTCAACTAAATTCTCCACTCAAACTCAAACTCTTAAGTCTCTCAAGTCATAACTCAATTCTCAATACTCACATACTCAAATCAATTCTCAAATACTCAAGTTCTCAAATCAATTCTAATACTCAAAGGCATCTTTTAAGTCTTTGCCACGACCTCCGGGCAGGGTCATACACAAGACCCACCTCCGGGCTTACAAATACAAAAGGAGCTATGCATTTAGCTCCTCAAATTCTCAAATGTCCGGTTCTCTACCAGACTACTCAAATTCCCAAAACTCCACTCTCGAAGTCATTTCATAATCTCAAGGATTAGCCTAGAGGTATCTCTCTCGATAACGTCTATTGGCTTAGGGAATTCCTCAACGTCTAGTATTTTAAGATTTAAGGTTTTACCCAACTTATCGAATACTCTCATGTTCGAGACATTGTTCATTTTAGTCGGTTCCTCTCATTGGGGGTTTGACTATTATTCTACGGGGTTTGGTGATCCCTTACCATACTTAATTTCTCTCAAGGTTCGAGTTTGAACACTCATCAATCCTCTAAATAGAGGTTTTACTTAATACTTCCACCATTATTTGTTTTGTGGATTAAGTCAATTCGTTCTCTAACCGTTATCGGGAGTTTACTGATTCCCGTACAATTCTCCCACGTTCTAGAGAGTTTATAGGTTTGCGTTATCGTTTCTCGAATCGTTAGTTTTAGTGTGCTTCCACTTTTTTATTAATACGCAACTTGACTCTTTCTACGAATCACTACTTAACCAAGACTCAAATATGAGTCGCACTACGGTACACAATCACATTCAAGGAATTCATTCACAATGCACATTTTATGAATTATACAAACTTCAATTTAATCACAATCCAACAAGAGAAATACAACAAGCACTACAAGGTGCAACAATCCGATTCGTGCTTTTATTTTGTCAGGTGATCACACAATCAAACAAGCACACAAATCAGAGTAACCAAGTTAGGATACAGGGCATGAGAAAATCATACCTTTCACCGGGGTTAACTTTACCGGGTGTTCTCACATTCCTTGGTTCACACTTGTTCCTCGTTTCTTACTCTTGAACCACTTATTACATGTCAAATGGTTCTATTAATATTAAGGCGTTACGGTACGTACTTAATTGCTACTCCCGTACTTACCCCGTTATCCTGTTATCTCGGTTTACTTAAGTGTTCTTAAACTCACAACTTTCTCAATCACTTCTCAAACTTGTTTACACTTATTAGGACCTTTAAAGGTCACAAAACAATTCCTAAACATCATCTAAAACCAATACCATTCAATCCCCCATGTTTAAAGCCCTTTAAAACACTCACGGTTGAATTCTGGGGGTGGTCCGGGACTTGGTCCGGACCCAGAGTCCCGGACCAACTGTAAAAAAAACTTTCGTTGATTTTTCTACCTGGTCCGGGACTTGGTCCTGGACTTAAGTCCCGGACCGATTCCTGTGTTCACTCTCGGCGCATTTTTATGACCGGTCCGGGACATGGTGCGACCCCTAAGTCCCGGACCCTGCTAAAAAGCTGATAAAATGTTAATTTTCAACCCCATTTCAACCCCTAATTCACACTTAATCATTCCCTAACCATTCCACAAGTTTTCTACACATTGTAACACCTCAAAACATGCTCTAAACCACTTCAAACCCCTGGTCAAATCCATACTCCAATTCTTGCTCATTTTCACAAATTTCAATTCTCACATTCTTGCATTTTGCACCCTTTTGCATTTCTACTTCCTCTTGATAGTTTCTACCTCCTACCAACTTTACCAAATCACTTAATGACCATTCCAAATCATTCCTAGACATTTGCACTTCTAAAACCCAAGTCCAACTCTCATTTTCCTAAGTCTTGCACACTAACTTATTTCTAGCATTTCTAAGTTCCTCATTTGTCATTTGCTACAGATTTTTGACCTTCTTTACTCCATTCTTCTTTTACCATTCCAAGGTTACCAATTCACTCAACTATACCCCAATGAATACCTAAGTTCTCCCATTGCCAAGGTCACCTAAAATGCTTATTTCCTACCGAAATTTTGTCATAGCCTCCCCATAAACCTAGCATGTCCAAATTCACCAATTTCAGCACAATCAATCCTAAACTAGCCACACCCATACAAGGGTCCTACCAGCACTCAAGCTCAACCAAAATTCACCACATCGACAATATAGCTCATAAACTCAAATGTTATGGCACTTAGGCCCTTAAATCTACATTAGTTCACAAATTCTCTCAAATATCGACCAAACACATTACTAGCACAAGTTTTAGGTTTCATTACTTTAATTACCCATCCCAAGTTCTAAAACAACCAAAATAAACATTAAGGTGGAATTCTTACCTTAAGTTTTCCAAGTTCCCTTATAATTCTCCTCTTCCTCTTCCTCTTCTCCATTTCGGTCAAGTGGGCAATAGAGTTGCCAAACTCCAATCCCAACATTCAAAGGACACAAAATGCACATAATTAAAATCTCAAACCCTTGAAAATACACTAATCCAATTAAAGGGCTTAAAGCACAAAAGTTAGGTTTTACCTTTGGAGCTTTTAAAGAGGGGTTTAACCCTTAAATCAAGAAGGGGTTCCACCACCATTGGAGCGTTGAAACCAAGCTCCACAAGGAGAGAAAAACAAGGCATTACCAATGGGAAAAATTGGCTAACACTAGAAGATAGGGAAAATGAGGGTTTTGATGAATGTTTTTACCTTAGGAGAGAGAGGAGACTTCAAGCTTCAATTTAATGCCCTTTTCTCTTCAAATGGGAAAAACCTATGGAGATGAACTTCATCATTTTCAGATTTTGAAAAGAGAGGAAGATAGAGGATGATGAGGAGAAAAGAATATGTAATTTATTTTGCATTTGGAGCTTTAATGGAGCTTGTACAACAGAGAGAAGGTGGAGAAGCCATGGCTGTTTGGTGAAGCTGAAAATTGCCAGTAGAAGGGGGAGGAAGAAGAGGGCTCACGGTGGGAAAGGAAAAAGAAAGAGAGAGAGAAGAGGGAAATGAGAGCAGAGAGGTATTTTTTGTTTTTTGTACTTTTTCCTCTTTTGACTATCAACTATTGAATTAATTAGCTAGCTGATAAGTGTGAAACATATAGGCTTTGTAGGGTTTAATTACCTTATAATCTATAACAGTTTAGGCAATGTTTCCCACTTATTATGCGTTTTTCCTAAGATTGATGTTTTGATATGATAACACATTTTATGTGTTAAATACAGGAAAACCCATGGAAAGGAAGATTTTACATCATAAGGATTACAACGTAACAAACGGGGAACAAATCAGAGAAAGAGACGCAAACATTGGTCACGTCCGGCCATCTTTACCCGGACGCAAATCCGGACGTCCGTAAAGGACACGTCTGGATCTGGACGAAAAGCCAGACGTGACCCGACATTCAGATCCAGAAGTTCTATCCCATGTCCGGATCCGGACACAGATCCGGACGTCACACTGAGACGAAAAATAAGAATGCATCACGCTGATAATTATGCTTTCGGCGCAATTATCAGCCGAAAGCAGAAGTTTAGCCCATGCTCAACCCATGCTCATTAATTTGACCCAACTCACCACTAATCTCTGTTCTTACTTTTGAAGCCTATTTAAACTCTCGTTCAGTTTCTATTTCATTCGCACCAGACACTCCCGTCTACACACTACTCTCCTCCTCTCCCTCCATACTACTTCCTCGTTCACGATCAATCTCTCATCTCCATTCACTATTTTTCCTTCGTAACCCTTCTCCCTCAGTTACAGACACGAGACGTGCTCGCGCCCTTCATTTAGTCACGTCTAGATCTACGTCCGGATCCGGACTCACCCTCAACAGCGCGTCTGATCGACGTCCCGACCCCAATACCCAGACGTGACACAGACAGAAGAGGAAACTGCAGAATCGGCGATGGCTTCTAAAATCAGTTTTCTGCTAAATCCCTCCATCCATATGCTGTTTAAATTGAGCATTGTTATTATCTCTATGGCTGAGTAGTCACTTTTAATTTCGGTTTACTATGTATCTCTAGATTAATTATTTCTGAACCTTTGTGATTTTCTACAGTACAATAGAATAAAGTTCTTTTCCATTATGAATTCCTAAACTTTCTATAATATGATCAATTATTGAGTTTATCAGTCTGTTAGCTTATAAGTGAGAACTGCGGCTATCAATTGACTACAGGGAAAGAACTAATTAGTATAGAGATGGTAATTCCTCTAAACCACTACCTGACCATTAATCTAGACTATGCTTAAAGCAATTAGTAAATAGTGGATTCATAACGAGAGTTAGGATTCGGTCTTTGCTAATTAGAATTCGTTGAGCAAGAGACCGAATACGAAATGTCCTTATTCTAGGGTTTTATTCAAAATTCTGTAGAAATCACTTAGGGAAAGAAATTGTAGATCTAGAGAGAAGTAGTAAACCAGAATTTCCCTTATCAAACAAATTCAAGTCAATTATTTACCTGTTATTTATTGCTTATCGATCTCTTTTACAGCATTCACCATCACATACAAAAACATCCAATTTCCTGTTATTTTTATATTATTCTTGTTTTGTGTGTGAGTAGAAATTAAACTAGACATCGCCTCCTTTGGTTCGATACTCAGGGAATACTCTGAGATTTAAACTTGCTATAATTGACCGGTACACATGCCGTTAGGTTAACCCCCAACAACATTTGTCATTAGGTTAAAATACTAACAAGTTTTTGGTGCCACTAACGGGGAGGCACAATTATTTAGTTTAATTTTTATATTGGTATTCTCTTATTTACTTTTGTTTTGTTTTTGCTCTTTTTAGTTTATTCTTGTTTTATTTTATTTTATTTTATTTTCTTTTGTTCATTTTCTTAGCTTTGTGCGATTTGTTTCTTATTTTTAGTTATGGTTTATTTTGGTTTTTATCCGATTGAGTTCACTTTTACAACTACCATCAGTTATCTGATTTTGGTTTATGGTTAAAACTCGTTCTGAAGGTAATCCTGAATTTGAGCTTGAACCTGAGATGGAGCGACTTGCTAGAAGAAGTCGTCAAGGATTAGTACTGGAGTCCACAGTTGAGCTAGAGGTGTTTATCAAAGATTCGTCGGGTGATACATTTGTTCCAGAAGAAGAGTGTATTATGGCAGGTAACGTTAACAGCCAAGAGAGAAGGATGAATGACTACACTCATCCGAATATGGAGGGACTCACATCACCAATAGTAATCCCTGCACTACCGGAAGGGATAGAGCGGCAGTTCAAGACCCATTACGTCACGATGGTCCTAAATGCTCTACAGTTCAATGGAACAGTTACTGAAGATCCAAATGTTCATCTGACATCCGTTCTACGGCTGGTTGGAGCTTGTTCGTCCCATGCATCTCTGGAGGTAGCAAGGCTGACTTTGTTTCCCTTCTCCATGAGGGATAGAGCTGCAGAATGGTTGAATTCCTTGGTACCGAACAACATTGATTCTTGGGCTGAGCTCGCAAACACATTCCTGGCGAAGTACTTCCCACCATCTTGCATGCTGACCATGAGAGGTGAGATCACCAATTTCAAGCAATTTAGTGGGGAGACTCTTTCAGAGGCCTGGGAGAGATTCAAGGGTATTGTCCGAAGAGTACCGCACCATGGTCTGGGAGAGGAAGTCATGCTACAATCTTTCTACAAAGATCTCGATCCCCAGAGCCGTCTTTTGGTGGATACTTGTGCAGGAGGTAGTTTCATGGAGCTTCCAATCACTAGGATGAAAGAGCTGCTCGAGACACTGACTAACTCAGCTAATCAATGGGGAGGTACCAGGGCTGCTACTGAGGTTCTCCCAAGGAAGACCGCTGGAATCTATGAGGTAGATTCGAACACTCTTTTAGCTGCTAGGATGGATAGCATGTCTAAGTAATTCAAGAAGATGTGTGCAATGATGAATCCACAGTCAAGTGCAGCTGTTGTGACCAATTCTTTTCCACGGTGTGAGTATTGTGGTAGAAGTTCCAACATGTGTCAGTATACCTCTCAGTAGGATGAAGAGGTAAATTATCTGGGAAACAGGCAAGGGAACTTCTACAACAATCAAAATAATCAAGGATATCAACAACAGAGGTTCCAGGGAAATAACTATAGTCAGAGGCCTCCACAGCAGAACACTCATCATTTTCAGAGACCTCATCAGAATTAGCAAATGCAGAACCAGCAGACACAGAAATAGCCAGCTGGTGTTAGTTCAAGTTTGGAGGATATGATGCGGGATTTTATCTTGTCGACCAATAGGAAACTCAAACAACAAGAGAACACAAACCATGAGAACAAGACATTCATCTTGGAGCAGAAAGCTTTCAACAAACACCTTGAGACTCAGATTGCCCAACTGAATGAGAGGTTTTCTGATAAACCTGTGGGTGCTCTACCTAGCCAGCCAGAGAATAATCCTTGCGAATATGCTAAAGCAGTAACTTTGAGGAGTAGTAAGCAGCTTGATCCTTCGATCCCTGAAGCTGAGAACACTCCAGCTGAACCTGAAAAGGACAAGGTTGCTGGTCAAGAGGTAGAAATCATTGAGGGACCAGTGTCAGGAAGTGCTCCAGTAAGTAATAATGCACAAAAAGATAGTGAGTTGATCGGCGAAGCTGTCCAGTCTTCTCGATCATCATGACGAGCGATCCCTGAGCTCCCAGTGCCATTTCCAAATCGATTGAAAAAGAGAGACCTCGACGAGCAGTTTGGTAAAATTCTAAGCATTTTTAAGAAACTAACAATTAATATTCCTTTTTCAGATGCTTTGACGCAGATACCTATCTATGCGAAGTTCTTGAAGGACATCATTTCAAATAGAAGGTCATTAGTTGAGAAGGAGACGGTGCAATTGACAGAAAAAGTTTCTGCAGTGCTTAGCAAGAATCTTCCACCAAAGCTCGACGATCCCGGCTTAACAATCATTTCATGCTCAATATGTAATGTCGATTGTGGTAAGGGTCTCTATGATTTGGGAGCTAGCATTAATTTGATGCCTTTGTCCATGTATCTTAAGCTTGGACTAGGAGAGTGTTACCCTACTCGTATTACTTTACAATTAGCAGATAGATCCATTATCTTCCCGAACGGTGTGGTTAGAGATTTGGTTGTTTCTGTTGGTACTTTCGTTTTTCCTGCTGATTTTGTGATTCTAGATATGAAGGAAAACAAGGAAGTACCATTAGTTCTTGGACGCCCTTTCATGCGAACAGCTAGAACCCTCATTGATGTTGAGGGTGGTAAGATTATTTTGAGAATGCATGATGAGCAGCTGGTTTTTGATATGTCCAAGGTTAATAAACATCCTTCTGACGTGCATGCCTGTTTTAGTTTGGATGCTATTGATTCTTTGATGCAGGAATATATTTTTGGTCCAGCTGAATTGGACGAGTTAGAAAAGTGTTTAATTAATTCTTTTGATGGAACTCACGAGGATCTGGAGATTGCTGAGGTTGTGTTCCATTTATCAGCTGGTAGGCCCTTTCGCAGGGGTGCTCATGTGGAGAAGAAGAGATTGAAATGAGAACCTAAGGAGTTGATTCCTTCCATCAGAGCACCACCCACCTTAGAACTGAAACCTCTTCCTAGTCATTTGAAATATGTGTTTTTAGATGAGCCCTCTGGTTTACCTGTTATTATCTCTGCAAATCTAACACATATGCAGGAGGAGCAACTTTTACAGGTACTCAGGAAGAACAAGGAAGCAATTGGATGGTCTGTCGCTGATATCAAGGGAATATCAGGAAATTTCTGCACCCACCGCATTCACTTGGAGGAAAATTGCAAGCCAATGGTTCAACCTCAACGATGCTTGAATCCTAACATGAAAGAAGTGGTGAAGAATGAGGTAATAAAGCTTCTGGATGCAGGTTTTATCTATGCTATTTCAGATAGCGAATGGGTAAGTCCTACACAGGTAGTGCCAAAGAAAGGGGGATTTACTGTAGTCCCCAATGATAAAGGTGAACTAGTTCCTCAAAGAACTATTACAGGGCATAGGGTGTGTATTGATTATAGGAAATTGAATGCTGCCACTAGGAAAGATCATTCCCTCTTCCATTCATTGACCAAATGTTAGAGAGGCTTTCAAGGCATAAGTATTATTGTTTCTTGGATGGATATTCTGGTTATTTTCAGATTCCTATTGCTATATAGGACCAGGAGAATACCACGTTTACATACCCCTATGGAACATATGCCTACCAACGCATGCATTTTGGATTGTGCAATGCGCCAGCTACCTTCCAGCGATGCATGACTGCTATATTTTCTGATTATCTTGAGAAATGCATTGAGGTATTTATGGATGATTTCTTTGTGTTTGGACTAACGTTTGATTCATGTTTGGAAAATTTAGATCAAATTCTAGCCAGGTGCAGAGAAACTCATCTAGTACTGAACTGGGAGAAGTGCCACTTCATGGTGTAAGAGGGCATTGTGTTGGGTCACAAGGTGTCGAGCAAGGGTATTGAGGTGGATAAAGCCAAAGTTGAGGTCATTGAGAAGTTGCCACCGCCAGCCTCTGTGAAAGATGTTAGAAGTTTCCTTGGTCACGCGGGGTTCTATAGAAGGTTCATAAAAGACTTTTTGAAGATCTCTAAACCGCTGTGTGATTTGCTAGTGAAGGATGCAAAGTTTGATTCACACAGGATTGTCTTGATGCATTTAATATGATAAAGGAAAAGTTGGTGACTGCCCCTGTTGTCGTTGCTTCTGATTGGTCCTTACCCTTCGAGATAATATGTGATGCAAGCGATTTTGCTGTAGGAGCAGTCCTCGGTCAAAGGCACGAGAAGGTGATGCAAGTTGTTTATTATGCCAGCAAGACGCTCAGAAGAATTATGCCACCACGGAGAAGGAGTTGTTGGCCATTGTTTTTGCTTGTGACAAGTTCAGACCATACATCATCGGGAGCAAAGTCATCATGCATACTGATCATTCTGCTTTGAGGTACTTGTTCCAGAAAGCTGATGCTAAGCCCCAGTTGATCAAATGGATACTACTCTTACAGGAGTTTGATATCGTGGTGAAAGAGAAGCCCGGAGTGCAGAACGGAGTTGCTGATCATTTATCACGGATGCAAGTTCCTGATAACGGTATACCAATTAATGAATACTTCCCTCTTGAGCTGGTGTATGCAATTGGTTTTAAAGAGGATCCTTGGTATGCCGATATTCCGAATTACCTTGCTAAGCAGATTTTGCCACAAGAGATGTCTTATCAGTAGCGGAAGAAATTCTTTTCTACTGTTAAGCAATACCGGTGGGATGATCCATTTTTGTTCAAGGTTTGTGGTGATGGAATTATTCGTCGGTGTGTCCCGGGACTGAAACACGTGACATCCTTGTCCACTGTCATTCAAGAGAAGCTAGAGGACACTTCGGGCCAGCCAAGACAGCGACTAAGGTGTTGGAGGCACGTTTCTTTTGGAAGACGCTGCATAAAGACTACCATACATTTGTATCCACATGTGATAGCTGTCAATGTCAAGGTAACCTTTCACGTAAGCTTGAGATGCCTTTGAATTACATCTTGGAGGTTGAGCCGTTTGATTTATGGGGGATTGACTTCATGGGGCCGTTTCCTTCTTCACATTCGAACCTCTACATTTTGTTAGTTGTAGATTACGTGACTAAATGGGCTGAAGCAGTGGCTATGCCTACTATTATTGCAAAGGTTGTGCTGCGATTTTTGAAGAAAAACATTTTCACTAGGTTTGGTGTACCACGGGCAATCATAAGTGATGGAGGATCTCACTTTTGAAACAAGCAGTTTGAGGCTTTGTTGCAAAAGTACGGAGTGAGACATAAGGTATCCTTACCTTATCATCCACAGACCAACGGGCAAGCTGAGGTTACTAATAGGGAGATCAATTGGATTCTACAGAAATTTGTTAGTTCATCTCGTAAGGATTGGTCTATGAAATTGGATGATTCCTTGTGGGCTTACCGGACAGCTTATAAGACACCTTTGGGAATGTCTCCATACAAGTTGGTTTTTGGAAAGGCGTGTCATCTTCCGGTAGAGCTAAAACATAAATCTTTTTGGGCACTTAAAGTTCTGAATTGTGATCTTCAGAAAGCCGGTGAGGAAAGAAAACTGCAGCTTTGTGAATTGGATGAATTCAGAGAGGAGGCCTATGAAAATACCAAGATTTACAAGGAACAGACTAAGAGATGGCATGATAAATTGCTTGTGAAACGGGAATTTCAGATTGGTGACCGAGTACTAATGTTCAATTCCAGACTGAAACTATTTCCGGGAAAGCTGAAATCTCACTGGTCGAGTCCATTCACAGTTAAACTATTTCCCCTTATGGAGTCATTGGTGTGGTCAACGAGAAAGGGGAAGCATTCAAGGTTAATGGATCACAACTGAAGTTGTACCAAGGGAGCGATGTTGATATGGTTCATTTAACACTCTGGCTCCGGGATCCCGCTTCTTCCAACTGATGCACCAAGGTCTAGCCAAAGACCGAAAAGGTGGGCGGTTTGGTGGGAGGCAACCCACCAGTATAAATCTCTTTTACACTTTCGTTTTGCATGATATAATTTTCTTTTAATATATTGTGAATTTTTACATTTTACTTCAAGAGCCCCGACTCCCCTCTTTAAATAAATAACTCTGCCTGGTTCCACTTTAGTTCTCCTGGTTTTGCAGATTTAATCTCTCAGTTACCTCATATTGATGCTAAACTGAACTCAAGTGTGGGGGAATATCACGGCATTGTTCATTACGGATTAGGGAGTCCATTAACACTCTTGCTATTTCATTTATGCATTTCTTGTGTTTGTTTTATTTTTGCTTGATTGTTTTTGGTAATATTTCTTTTTTTTATTCTTTCAAATCCAATGAGGTGTTTTAGAGTAGTAGTTTTTCATTCCTTTTAAAAGACATAAAAAAAAGAAGATTTCAACGTGTCCGGCCTATGTAAGCTGGAGGCAAATCCGGACTCTTGAAAAACCTAATGCGTCCGGAACGGGAGGTAAAATCCGGACATGACTAAAATCACGCGCCGTGATTTTCTTTTCTTCTTCTTTCTTTTCTTCTTCTTTCTCTTCTTCCTTCTTCCTCCATTAACGAACCCGACAACTCGAACGCAAAAAAAAAATAGCTCCACTCTTCTTCCTCCATTTTCGCCACCACCACAACCAAACCACCACCGTTGCGACACCAGGCGACCACCGGAACACCGCCCAACCCGCAACCTCCGTCGATTTCAACCGAAAAACATCAAAACAAACAGGTTTTGCGATTTTTTTTCTTCGGGTTTTTACAAATTCTTTCTCTTCAGCGTCGATTTCGACGAAATAGAGAGATTAGATAGTGGTTTGCGTCGATTATGTGCTTGATTAGATGATTGGTGTGAATTTTGTGAATCTGTGTGTGCGTTTTGTGTGGATTTGGGAAATTTCAGGCGCCCTCTGTTCGCGGCACGATTTTTAGGGTTCCTGAGTGCGTCTGGATCTGCGTCCGACCCAAGACACCCGGACGTGGATCCGGACATGTACAAATTTTACAATTTTTTCTGAAATTGTTTTCTAGGTTTATGTTCTACTGTTTGATGCTATTGTTTGCTATGTTTAGATGTTTTAATGCCTTGGTTCTTGTAGATTGACTTTGTGCGAGAATTTGTTCAAATAGAACTTGCTGCTTGATCGGTTTTGGGTATTTGTGGGTCTTTTGCTTCTTCTTTACTGCTTCATGTTGTTTTGGCTTCTTAACGCATTTGTTTGTCGTATAGATGGCTAGAACTAGAGGAGGCGGTGCCACACGCAAGGGATCCTTTTCGAGAGACCCACGCCCAGACGATCTGTCAGAGCCAGCCTCTACCCCACTTCGCCTTGATGGTTTCATCTCTACTGCCGCCCGGGCCTGGTTCGAGCAAGGCGGGGCATTTTTCATCGAGCGGCGCATCACCTTAGAGGCGTCAGATGCTACTGGGCTTGAGGATATTTTTGCTGGTTTCGGCATCGACAACATCTTGCGCTTGGGCGAGGGCCTCTTCGCCCCGTCTCTGGTACGAGAATTCTACGCCAATGCTGAGGCGAGCGACACGACGAACATCATCACCTCTTATGTGCGCCAGTTCCCTATCGAGGTAACCCCTGAGACCTTCAGTATTATTCTAAACCTCCCTGATAATGAGGTGACACATTTAGATTTTACGGAGAGTGAGCTTAGGCAGAGTAAGTCTAGATGGTTACAAGAGGTCGGGAGTACTACTCGCCGACGGGGCGAAGAGAACAAGACCGTACTTCCATATGCTGCCCTCCCTTCCCTTCCACAGAGGCTCATCGCAGAGATCCTCAGTCATCAGATCCGGCCTCATGCCGGAAATGATGCTTCTAACGAGGATTGTGTTCTACTCGATTATCTCCTGGCTACACCACCCCCACCATCTCACAGGTCTCGCTCCCTTTCGTGAAGTTTAGGCAGCTGCATAAGGTGGTGACGTATTTGAGGACGAAGAAGAAGAAGATCACCCCCATCTTCCCCATCTTCCTCACGTATCTTCTGACCTCCACACTCCCCGATGACGTCCTTACCGGTGTCGAGATGCAGGAGGGAGAGAGACCCGTCACAGTACAAACCTTCAGGAGATGGGGCTTCTTATGTCTTGATGATGGCAGCTGGGTGAAGGGCAGCTCTAGTCTGGGGGTCCACTCGCACATCTCCGAGATCTAGCTCTATTTCGGCACCTACTACTACCATGGCGCCTCCTATTCCTCCAGAGATGAGCATCCCGCCAGAGATGCAGGCTATGATGGACTCCATTCTCCAGCAGCAGCAAAGGATGGAGCATCGGTTAGGGGATGTGCAGCAGCAGGTCGGCGATGTACAGCAGTACCAGGTGCGCATAGAGGGACATATCGATGACATCTGCCAGACTCAGCAGCACCTCCGGACAGAGCACACTACTCTCCGAGACACCCAGGCTCTGATCACCCAGCGCTTGGAGCGTAGTGATGCCTTTCAGAGAGAGACCGCTCAGTTCATGACAGAGGCATCCGCTAAGCAGGCCCAGACTAGCCAGCTCCTGCAGAAGCTCCTTGCCAGGATGGGCACGGGAGCTCCGCCACCGCAGCCGCCTCTGTGACATCCATCTCTTCTTTATTGCTTTCTTTATTTTATTTTATT
Organism: Limonium bicolor; assembly: GCA_023374045.1. Taxonomy (NCBI): domain Eukaryota; kingdom Viridiplantae; phylum Streptophyta; class Magnoliopsida; order Caryophyllales; family Plumbaginaceae; genus Limonium; species Limonium bicolor. Next base: position 52,878,295 of record CM041782.1, read on the forward strand.
TTATTTGTTTTTTTGTACTTTAATTTTGAATTGTTTTAGTTTTGTTTGTTAAAACTAACAAGGAACTAGCAGGTGCAGCAGTAATGTTTATATGTGGCAATGTTTTAATTCTGAAATGTAAAATTTCCTATTTCTCTTAGCAATGCAGCGTTCTTAAATGATTTATTTACGTGTCCACTCTACTGCGGAACAAACGACTATAAGTACAGGACATGGAACCACATTACTCTCGAACGTCTGCTAAACTAGAACTCTGGGGAGTATTCTTGCTATAACATTCATCATACAATTTAAATATTCCATATCGTTCGAGTTAATGCACTTTATTCTGTGGTCGTACATGCCAGTGGAACACTAGCAACTTTTACCCTGCACAATAAGCACTTTGTCTGTGACTAAGGGAGGAATATCTCGACCCCTGCAAAGGTTCAAGTGTGAGGAAGGACATCTTCCTAAATCTATGACACCAGGGGAGTCTCAGTTCCTACTTTAACATATTGATGTTCCTCTTTTCTTGCGTGGAAATTTAATTATTACACATGCATCCATCATGAGTATAGCATGTTTTGAAAGGTCTTTTACTTGCATTTCTTTTATGACCAATGAGGACATTGCTCCTCTTAAGTGTCAGGAAGGAAATACCTCTCCCTGAAAACATGCTAGTTGTTTGTTAATGCCACACTTGCTTTTTGCTGCTCTAATGCCTGTCCACACCGAAAAATAAGATGAAATACTTGCAGTAGTTTTTGAAATTAAACCAAGTGACAACCGTAAGAATCGTTTTGCTTGATGAGGTTTGGATAAATAGTTTTATTTAAAAATACTCTCTTTTCACTGAAATCAAGTAGATTAGCTAGTTGTGGAAACCAGATTATTTTAGCTTGGGATTTCATAAATGAAGTGAATGTTTGGAATGAAAAGGATAAGGCAAGGTACTCCACTGATCAAAATTTTTTTTCCTAACAATAGCAGGCCTCGTCTTTCCGGTTATTAAGTCTTAAGGGTGCCTTAACACCTATCTACCTAAGGTCTCGGGATCTGTGATAGTTGGCCCAACACCATCTCAAGGATAGAGAGAAAAGTCTGCGTTACGGAATAACTCTACAAAATATTAAATATTAGTTTGTTTTATACATAATTCTTGAAGACGTGTTTTCGCTTACAAAAGAGATAATTGCAGTTAAATTTATGCTTTTGCTCATGAGTGCGTGTTGAAAGGTATTACGGAATAAGGCTTTACTTCACACCCTTGTCCAAAGATTAGAGGAATGAAAATTGGTGGAAAGTCCCAAGCTAAGCTAACTTTTTTTTGCAATCTAGTTTCTCTACGCTTTTACAAATTGTTCTTCCTTCACTATTGTCAAAAACTTACCTCTAAAAGAGCAAGATTTCTTCATTTGTCACTTTGCTTGATTTCCTTGCACTTGTTTGATCTTGAGATTATTTGATGGCTTTAGAGATATTCTATTCATTATTTGCTTGAGGACAAGCAAAAGCTTAAGTGTGAGGAAGCTGATAAGTGTGAAACTCATAGATTTTTAGGGTTTAATTACTTATAATCTGTAACAGTTTAGGCAATATTTCCCACTTATTATGTGTTTTTCCTAAGATTGATGTTTTGATATGAAATAACGCATTTTATGTGTTAAATACGGGAAAAACCCATGGAAAGGAAGATTTTACAACGTAACAAACGGGGAACAAATCAGAGAAAGAGACGCAAACATTGGTCACGTCCGGCCATCTTTACCCGGACGCAAATCCGGACGTCCGTAAAGGACACGTCCGGATCCAGACGAAAAGCCGGACGTGACCCGAGATTCAGATCCAGAAGTTCTATCCCATGTCCGGATCCGGACACAGATCCGGACGTCACACAAAGATGAAAAATAAGAATGCATCACACTGATAATTACGCTTTCGGCGCAATTATCAGTCGAAAGCAGAAATTTAGCCCATGCTCAGCCCATGCTCAATTAATTTTACCCAACTTACCACTAATCTTTGTTCTTACTTTTGAAGCCTATTTAAACTCTCATTCAGTTTCTATTTCATTAGCACCAGACACTCCCGTCTACACACTACTCTCCTCCTCTCCCTCCATACTACTTCCTCGTTCACGATCAATCTCTCATCTCCATTCAATATTTTTCCTCCGTAACCCTTCTCCCTCAGTTACAGACACGAGACGTGCTCGCGCCCTTCATTTAGTCACATCCGGATCTGGACTCACCCTCAACAGTGCGTCCGGATCGACGTCCGACCCCAAATACCCGGACGTGACACAGATAGAAGAGGAAACTGTAGAATCGGCGACGGCTTCTAAAATCAGTTTTTCTGCTAAATCCCTCTATCCTTATGCTGTTTAAATTGAGCATTGTTATTATGTCTTTTGCTGAGTAGTCACTTTTAATTTTGGTTTACTATGTATCTCTAGATTAATTATTTTTGAACCTTTGTGATTTTCTGCAGTACAATAGAATAAAGTTCTTTTCCCTTATGAATTCCTAAACTTTCTTTAATCTGATCAATTATTTAGTTTCTCAGTTTGTTAGCTTATAAGTGAGAACTGCGGCTATCAATTGACTACAGGGAAAGAACCAGTTAGTATAGAGATGGTAATTCCTCTAAACCACTAGCTGACCATTAATCTAGACTATGCTTAAAGCAATTAGTAAACAGTGGATTCATAACGAGAGTTAGGATTCGGTCTTTGATAATTAGAATTCGTTGAGCGGGAGACCGAATACGAATTGTCCTTATTCTAGGGTTTTATTCAGAATTCTATAGAAATCACTTAGGGAAAGAAATTGCAGATCTAGAGAGAAGTAGTAAACCGGAATTTCCCTTATCAAACAAATTCAAGTCAATTATTTACCTGTTATTTATTGCTAATCGATCTTTTTTACAGCATTCACCATCACATACAAAAACCCCCAATTTCCTGTTATTTTTATATTATTCTTGTTTTGTGCGTGAGTAGAAATTAAACTTGACATCGCCTCCTTTGGTTCGATACTTAGGGAATACTCCGAGATTTAAACTTGCTATAATCGACCGGTACACTTGCTGTTAGGTTAACCCTCAACAACATTTGCCGTTAGGTTAAAATACCAACACTAGCCAAGTGTGAGTGTGTGAGTGTGTGAGTGGGCTGATTACCAGCTAAAAACTGGCCCCACTATATACCCATGCTGGAGCGTTTTTCGTCTTTTACATAAAGCGCTCGTTAATTTACCCGGTTTTAGCACTATTCACTAACCGGGCCCATTTTCAGGAATTTTCTTGTTTCTTTAGTTTTATTGGTTATTAAGCTCCCATTAATGTTTAATTTTAGTTATTTAATGAACTATAATTTTTACGGGTTCATTTGACCACTCAAAGTCACGTTTTTGGGTTCTCTCGAAAAACATGCGCTAAAGCTTTATTAGCGTTTTTAATTCATTTTATGGATTCATTTTCTTCGGGAATTGTTCCATATATTAATTAGGCCTTATTAAGCCTTGTAAATCCATCTAAGACCCTTGTCGAGGTCGTATTCCTCCTACGGTCACATAACGCTCAATTTAGTGCTTTTCGCATTTTAGGCGTTTTTCTCTTTTCTTTTGAATTTATTTTCTTTACCAAAATTATTTAGGCACTATTAGGCCCTCAAATATCATGTTAGATTAATTTAATCACCCTAAATAGGTTTGGGGTATTTCATCAGGAGATCCTGGGACTTTCACTTTGCCTTTTTAAAGGCGTCCTTAAAAGGCCGGAGCCTGGTTCCAATAGTAGTACACTCTGACCAATGATCTATGTAGGTTCGTTGGAATTTAACAAGAGTAGACCCGATCCGGGTGTTAAACTCTAGTGATCACAATGCACAACCAGTAGTCAGAAACTAACTAGATTTCCATCTCATACACTAACTCTCCATCATATGATTAAGTCTTTAGTCAATTACCTAAAGTATAGTCTTAGGTTGGAGAATTCATTTTAAATGAAGCTGGCATGGAGGCCTTACGTAAATACCTAAAAGTAATCTAGGTCATATTCATGTTCGAGATCCATGCTCTAGAGACCGGTATAGCCCTGCCTCGTTCATAAGTGTTTTACTTAGCTAAATGTCACTAGTAGAAAATAGACCTATCACAACGGTTGTTTTGGGTCTATCGCAGCGTATCTAGAACCGCTGCGATGAGGTGCGTTGCGATAGGGTCTCGACCTATCTCAGCGGTTTTTGAACCGCTGCAGTAGGTTACCTATGGCAGCAGTTCCTAGCTAACAACCGCTGCCATAGGTGGGCTTCTGGGAAAAAAACAAGCCTATGGCAGCGGTTCTGAGCTAACAACCGCTGCCATGGGTGGGCTTCTGAAAAAAAAAACAAGCCTGTTGCAGCGGTTGTTAGCTAGGAACCGCAGCCATAGGCTTGTTTTTTTTTAAAAAAAAAATTCTGCTTCATCTTCTAAAACTGTCGCGATAATTTCTGGATCTGGTTGCACGTCCTTGTTTGTGTCCGGCCATATTTGGGCGGACGTCTCAGTGTTGTCCGGCCTTTTATCCACGGACGCGGCTATTCTCGTCAGGCCACAACATGTTCCTTGTTCTCCAAACCTGTTGCCAAATTCCCGTGAGAGGAGAATAGCAACGCTTGTTCCTCGTCCACCAACCAGATTTGCAAAATTACAGTAAAAGAGGTGTAGATATGAGAAGAGAAAGAGGCACATAGCATATATGTTCTTGTTTGCCAGTTAGGGTTGCAAAATTACCGCGTGAGAATATTAATGGAGGCGTAGAGCATCTTGTTCTCAGTTAGGGTTACAAAATTACCGAAGTAAAGATAAGTTCGAGCATATTACCATGAGGGAAGAGAAGAAGAATAAATGAGTGAAAAAAGAAGAGAGCGTAGAGCATGCGTACCTTGTTTGCCATCGACCGTGAGTGAGGAGAAGAAGAGAGCGCAGAGTTGTTCGTTGTTCACCGCGGCCAGAAGAAGGAGAGCGTAGAGCATTATTAACGTCAGTTAACAGAGGAGAAACTTTTATATTAAAACAAAAAGTCTATTGTAGCGGTTCCTAGTAACAACCGCTGCAATAGGCTAAAAAAACTGGGAAAGTGAAATTTTTGAAAAAAATAAGCGGGAATTTTTTTTTTTTGAAAAAATCGACCTACCTATTGCAGCGGTTCCTAGTAACAACCGCTGCAATAGGCTAAAAAAAACTGGGAAAGTGAAATTTTTGAAAAAAATAAGCGGGAATTTTTTTTTAAAAAAATATCGACCTACCTATTGCAGCGGTTCCTAGTAACAACCGCTGCAATAGGCTTAAAAAAAGCCACGTCCTTGTTTTTGTCCGGCCATTTATGGCCGGACGTCTCACAAGCAACCCCCGCAGTGTTGTCCACCCTTTTCTCCACGGACGCACCATGGACACGCCTCAGTCTTTGATCTTGTCCGGCCAAATTTCCACGGACGTCCCACGGTCTTCTTTGCGTCCGTGTTTGTGTCCGCCCATAAAAGGCCGGACGTGACGAAGTTATAAGCGGGATTTTTATAAAAAAAAAAATCGACCTACCTAATGCAGTGGTTCCCAGTTAACAACCGCTGCAATAGGCTTTTAAAACGAGGGATAGTGAAATTTTTAAAAGAATAAGCGGGATTTTTTTTGAAAAAATCGACCTACCTACTGCGGCGCCCCTATTGCAGCGGTTGTAAGAGGAACCGCTGCAATAGGACATTTTAAAATTTTCGCGTCACCTACCACAGCGGTTGTTTGCTAGGAACCGCTGCGGTAGGTGACGCGAAAATTTTAAAACGTCCTATTGCAGCGGTTCCTCTTACAACCGCTGCAATAGGGGTGTTGCGGTAGGTAGGTTTTGTACTAGTGTGTGATAATGATATCTGTCGTACTTAATAGGTAATGACCACTTACTTTATACTCGTGTATGTATATTTATATAAGTTGATCTATAGTCGACATAGCATTAGTCCGAAGGACATTCACGCATAAACCGATAATGCGAGAGAATATGGGTAAATAAATCACATAACATTTCATGCATACATAAAATCACACATATCACTCTTGGAAATCTAAGCACACATTGTCTGACCCCAAGGAAACCCTCAGGATGGTCAGACCACACCAGTCACGTACCGTACACCGAAATGTAGGCTAGCGTATAAGACTACGCTCGTCCGGCGCTGCTGGTAGACGTACGATCTAGAATAATCATATCACTACGAGTTAATCCTTATGATTAACTAAATTCGGCATTTTAGAATCATGTCATACCCTGACAATTAACCCCCGGATTTCAACAGTTGAGTAGGTTCGGGTTTTCATATGTTCGGGTTTAGTTAAATTAGTCGGTCTTATTACAAATATCGTATCTCGTAGTATTTTCGACTACTTATTAATTCGTTGTAACTCATGATATTTATTTATAGATTAGTAATATATTAATATTTATACCAACCTATTGTATATCATAGTCATATATATATATATACATGTTTATACACACTTGTATAATTTAATTGTATGTACATATATGTGTATATAAGAGTATAGCATATAATTGCATATTTATATGTTATAATATGACATGTATTATTATTATTCCTTAAACTCTCATTTTATTTGTGAGTTAGTCTACTTGACCTCTTTTGAAATACCTCGTAATTAAAGATAGTGATTAATTAGGCTAATAAGTGATTTAGAAGCTTAATTATGCATAAATAATCATGAGGGAACAAATCCCAAAGAAAACGGATCCTTAAAATGGATTAAAAGCACTAACGAACCTTAAAGCACGTTTTTCGAGGTAACCGGAAAAACGTGACTTTAAGCGGGTCAAATAGACTCGTAACAATTTTGGTCAACTAAATAATCATTAATAAATATTAGTGAAGCACTAGAACTAATAAAATCAATAAAACGAGAAAATAGTAAAAACTGTCAAAAACGGGAAGTTGTGGGGTAGGAACATAAATAACCAAAACTTTCGTGTCCACTTTTAAAATAAAAAGTTAAGTTTGTGTGTGTGTGCTGGGTGCAGCCGACCCCATCCCTCTCCCCCTCTCTCACACACTCACTTACTCCCTCTTATTTACAAAACAACAAAAACAATTAAAAACAATAAAGTAAACTAATCTACTTTACCCCACTCTCTCACTCTCTCTCCTACTCTATTCTCCTCACTCACGTACTCACCTCCTCCCTCACTCTCTTTTCTTTCTTCTTCTACCTCCCAACCGATGGCCATGGAGAATTTGCAAAACCCACAAAACACCAACTTCTCTCCTCTTGTTACTCCCTCAAATCTCCTCCAAAAATTACAAAACTTGTACCATTGGAATCCTCTCATCAAGGAGAGTATTTCCCTCTTTCCAAAATTCGAAAACAATAACTTTCATCTCCATGGGTATTCTTGTTTTGGAGCTTCAAGACTACCACTAGAACCACCTTCTTCTCCTTGTCATTTTGAGGTAAAAATCTTTTTGAAACTCCATTGTTTTTCTAGCCTTAAGGTCAAAATGAAATGTGAAGCTAAACTCTTGTTGCTCCTTTGTACTCTAGCCGATTTTGGCATCCTTGAAAGAGTGGAAAGATTATTCTTGAGCTGTTCCAAGCATTTCATAAACCATTGGAAGGTAATATATCTCTAAACCCTAAAACTTACATTAAAAGCTTAAATAATGTTTAGGGTTAGTTTTTAGTATTGAAATGGTTTGTATGTATGGGTTGTAATGTTAGATTTGTTGAAGTACTATAACCGGTAGAGAGAGAGAGAGAGAGAGAGAGAAGGAAGAAGGAAGAAGCAAGAGGAAGAAAAGAAAACTAGAAGAGAAACAAGGTAATGATACTCACCTTTGTGTAGCCTTATATACAGTGTATGTAACAGATTTTAGAAGTTTGAAATGAGTAATGAAAATGGCATTGTGTAGTAGTGTAATGTGTAGGAAAATTCAAATGCTTAAAACCCTTAAAATGCATGTAGAAGCTTGTTGAAACCTAAATGGGAATTAGTGTTTGAGTGCAGGAATTTAATGTTGTTTAGTGTAGTATTTGTGTATGAGAATTGGGTATATTGATATTGACTATAAACAGGTGGTGTGGATCATATATGTGAGTGGAAATAATGTGGTGAGTGTACAAAAATATAGGGGAGGTTATATCAAAATTTACTTAGGACTAGAACACTTAGTGAACTAGAAACTAGGTGGATAATGTAGTGTGTAACAGATTTTGATAGAGAAAGGTAGAGGGTATATTGGGAGAGATAGTTAAGGTAGTTGTAATGCATTAGAGGTGCTAGAAATGACATTAGAAGGGGGAACTAAAGATGGGGAGTGTTAGAGTAAAAATCTGTAGCAAAATGCATTAAGGAAGAAAACTATGTAAGTGTTTAGTTGAAACTTGGAAATTTTGTATAGTAGTATAGGATTGTGTAAGGGATTAAGGAGTGAATTAACATGATTTAGAGTGTGTAATTAGTGGTAAAACATGTGGGACTAAGTGTAGGAACAATGGGGAAGTAATGGGTAAAAGATAGAACTGAAAACAGAAGTAAAAATGCAAATACTGGGCCGGACCGACCTTGGGACCGGACTTGCAAGGTCGGTCGAGCCCAGAATCACAAAGACGGGAGTCTTCTGGAATGGACCGGACTTGCGACCGGATTTGCAAGTTCGGTCGGACCAGAAAATTCTCCCGTCTGAAACTTTCTGGAATGGACCGAACTTGCGACCGGACTTGCAAGTTCGGTCGAGCCCAGAATCACAAAGACGGGAGTCTTCTGGAATGGACCGGACTTGCGACCGGATTCGCAAGTTCGGTCAGACCAGGAAATTCTCCCGTCTACAACCTTCTGGAATGGACCTACTTGCGACCGGACTTGCAAGTTCGGTCGGGCCAGAAAAATTCCCGTAATGAAAGCTACTGGAATGGACCGGACATGCGTCCGGACTTGCAAGTCTGGTCGAGTAAAAAAACAAATTAAATTAAATAATAATAACATACATATATATTTATATATATATATATGTATACCCACATGTATAAGTGTACATATGCCAATGTACCAATGTTAAGGAAATAAACTTAAAGTAAAGAAGAGTAAGTAAGTAATGTGTAAGTGTAAGAATGGAAAGGACTTAGTAAGTATGACTTAGGAAACGTAAGAGTAATCGAATTAAGTTAATGATAGTTAAATTAATCACCCGAACATATGTATGTTATAGGACTTGATTTGTGAGCACCGAAGGAACGTTGGGATACAAGTACAACGGTGAACGGTATGAATTCCTCATGCCCCGTATGCTATCTTGGTTACTCTGATTTGTGTGTTGTGTGCTAATTGATCACCAAATAAGATAAATGCACGAATCGGAGTTATCATGCTTACTTGTGAATATGTAGTGTTGTATGTTGTGTATATTTTCTCTAAATCTTAGTTTGGATAATTCATGAAATGTATAGATGGATATGAATGTGTGTATGTATGTTGTCTTGTACTGTGACCGATTGTGATTGTTATTAGACTTCTAACTGATTCCTAACAAGCAAACCAATCTAACTTAATTGGTAATTAAATTGGAATGAGTAGAAGTCCGATATAGTTTCGGCCATGTGTGAGGATGAGGAGACACAAGAGGTTGGATCCGATTCCTGACTCTTAAACTGGTCCGCGGCCCAAATCCCTTAAGTGGGTAGCATCCCGGATTGGTGAGTCAAGTAAATCCCAGTGGTGGGACGGTGTAGTCCCCGGGCCTTAGGTCATACCGACTTAACTTGAGTATGAGTAAGTAAATAAGAATGAGTAAGTAAGTAAACGGAAGTAAGTAAGTAAAGTAAGAGTAAGTAACATGTAATGAGTAAAAGAGTAATAAGCATTCCGATTAACCCGGATGCGTAAATTGGCTAACACGGTGAAGGTAAGTAAGTGTGTGTGCTATTGTATCGCTATCTTGCATTGTATGAAGTATTGCATGTGAATGTATGTTGTATGCAAGCATGTATGTATGATAAAAATGAACCGCTTGCCTATTTGACCTTAATTAGTCTGCGTGCCCTAGCTAGCACGCGGTATATGCCGAGTTCATGCGCAGCTTTTGCTGAGCCCCTTGGGGCGATGTTTTTATTACACGCAGGTACTCGAGAAGGGTGAAGATGAGGAAGAGGATGTAGCTTGTTTCTTTTGTCTTCTTTTTGATTGTAAACATTGAATTATGAATGGTGTACTAAGTAGTACACGGCTGTAGCTTTTTGGTAGCCGGTGTACCATGGGGTACACCTTTTTGGATATAGAAAGGATGGTGAATTGGTATAGATGAGTAGCAGGTTAGAACTCATTCTTTTGGCAAACTTGGAAATGATATAATTGGAATATACTTTAGCACTCGGTAATCCATTGATGTAAGCATATGGTATTGGTATTCAATAAGCAATGTTTTAGTAGCTTGGTATACTATGATCATCAGACCGTGACTGTAAGTAAAGTAAGTCTAGCTAGCCGTATGGGCGGTTAGTGGCGTTGTATCACCCGCCGTAGTAATAGTAGTATTTCCGCTGCGAACTGATAGGATTAACAGGACGATTAGACGGTAAGCGTAGGATTAACGGTAGGGGTGTTACAAAAAGTGGTATCAGAGCGTAGTAACGCTCTGATGTCCTTAGTTACCGAGCATAGGGGATTACCAAGTTAGGATTTCAACCGTCTTAAGACGGATACTTAGAAACCTAACTAGGAACTACCGTTATTAATAACGGATACCCTTGACGTTCTTAGGGATGATACCTTGTTTAAATTACAAGACCTTTAGGTCATATCTTGCGAAGCCTAATGTAAATGCTAAATGTTCAGATGTCAGGACGAGGTCGAGGCCGAGCTAGGGGAGAGACATCTGACGGACCCGGCGCGTAGACGATAGCAGAGATCGTCGCCGCCACGGTAGCGCAGATGCTACCCCAAGTAATCAATGCCATGCAACAAAACCAACAAAACCAACAGAACCAAGCGGGACCAATCCCTCCCCCTCCACCGAGAGAAGCGAAATGGGTAAAAGCTGTAGCGGAACTCCGCCCTCCTTGCTTTAGGGGCGAGAGTGATCCGGCTAAGCTAGAAGCCTATATCTCCGAGATGGAGACGACGTTCGAAACCCTCGAAGCTCCTGCTGGAGTTCGAGTTAGAGTTGCTACCTACTATCTGAAAGATGCAGCCATGGATTGGTGGAAGCTAGTCAAGCACGAGCACGTCCATGACCCCACCTTCGACTGGAGTCCTTTGCATCCCTCCTCCGATCAAAATACTATCCGGAGCATGTGAAAACAAAGAAAAGGCTAGAGCTGGATGCCTTGAAAATGACAGACATGATGTCTGTGGATGAGTATTACCGCACCTTCACTTCCATCCTCCGTCTTCTACCCGATCTAGGATACACCGGCCAGGTGTTGGTCGATCGCTTCTATGGCGGTCTAAGCCATCGTCTGCGGTACGGTATGGGCTACACTAGATTTACCTCCCTTCAGGTAAACAGCGGGTAACCCTTAGTACCATTTCAATTCCTTAAATTCCCTGAAATTCTTGAATCTTTTCTCTATCTTACTTAAATAAGAATCCTGGCTAATACCTGAAACTTCAGGAGTGTTATCACGCGGCTTCTCGCGTTGAGATCACTTGCCAACTGCGGGATGAAGAAACCGCGCTGAAGCGCAAGGCAAACAATAAGAACACAAGTGCCGAGGAGCAGAACCAGGGTAAAGGCTAGAAAAAGAAGAAAGGGAAGTTCTTTCATCAAACTCAAAAGAACTTCCCAAGTGAGAGCAGTGCCCATGTGTGAGCCTCAATTTTAAACCCTATCCTATGTGGATTAACTTGATTGGGATCTAATCGGGTTTTAGGTCCACTTATAGCCTAAGATTAATAACTATGTCATATAACAATAATTATTAAAACCTAAGCTAGCTCACTGGAACCTATTACGAGTCGCCACCTAATTTTAACCTAGATCAAATTAGGAAAGGAGAGTTCGGGTTCGGGGGCTTGATATTCGACTTAATTAGGGTTCAATTACTTTCATTACCCCTAGAAGTCATTTTTCCTCTACTTAGTTTAATTACGGCTTATTACGAGTCGTTTTTAACCTAAGTGCGCGCTTCTGTTTTTTTTTTAATTTTTAACATTTTTTGGCAGAAAATTAAAGTGGAAATTAAAATACCTAAACTAGGGTTTCGGGGGCAGAATTAGGTCAAATTTTATTTCCGTCCGTAGCCACGGACCTAATGTCCGAGGCCACGGACCCCAGTTAACCTATATGAAAATAAAAATCGAATTAAACATAAAACAGAAAATTGTAAAGTCTGGGGCCACGGACAGGCTGTCCGTGGGCCCGGACATTATTAGAAAACCTAAATTTTTAAAATTTAAAAATCCCGCCGCCGTCCATGGGCGTCCGAGCTTACGGACAGGGAGTCCGGGACCCCGGACATGACGTCCGTGGGTGCGGACCGCCCTCGGACGGCGGTGTTGAGGCTGTTCCCGAAGGTGTTTTGGCTCAAATTTTATGGGTGTGTAGCCTGAAGGATGTACAAGATGTTAGTGATTGAAAGTTTTCAATTTGAATTCGAATTAAGCACGAAACTTAGCAAACAAGTTATTGGACAGAAGCTTAAACAAACAGCAATACAGAAGCGTAGAAGGGTTAGTTTGAGCCCAAATTTTGAGGCAAGACAGATAATACCGTGGAGAGTTAGGAAAGTGGGATTTCTACCTGTTTTACCTTCAGATTCACGGTGATTCTTCACACCGGGATTCGTCGAGTGCTCCGTTGATGGCAGACCCGAGAGGATTTCGAACCAAGCTTCTGGTTGTTGGTTGTTCTTGCTGTTCTTCACGTTTTGGTGGTGTTTTTGTGGGGTTTTGATGATTGATGATGTTGTGGGAGTTGAAAAATATGTTTTGGTGTTGATTTTGGTGAGATTTCGGTGTTTGATTGTGGCTCTGGAGTTCAAAAACGTGGAGAAAGAGAGACGGCTGCCTTCTTTGAGAGTCTAGGGTTCTTGAGGTTATTATTTGATCATGGGATAAGGCTCCTTATATAGGCTTCCTTAAAGATAGAAAAATCCGGTAAAAACCGAGATTTACCGACGTTTTAGCTCAAGGGCTTCCAAAAGGAATTTGATTATGATATTTACACGTGGGTAAAGGATGATATTTCTGAATTTTCTAAAGTGGAATCGAATTTTTTGGATATTGGAATATTTTTAAATTCAATTTCTCGTCCGTTTCAGTCAGAAATTGCTAGAAAATTATTGGAAACTCGAAAAATCGAAATTCCAACGCCATTATGCCCAAAATGTCATCCTCTATCATGGGTTAAAATTTCAAAGAATTTTGAACTGATTTGACCCTTATTTGGAGGAGAGAGAAAGCCTATAGGGGGCTTAGGAGCCTTGAAAAATTACGAAAGTGCCCCTGGAGATGACTAAGCTGCCCCTGGTACTCTGAAATGTTCCGATCGAACTGGGAACCCTCGCTACTTGACCAAACTAGCCTATTAGTAGAGACTCTCTTCCGGGGGGGTTGAAATTTTGGGTATAACAGATTGCCCCCTGTCAACTAGACTTTGTAATGGAAATGAGAAGGCTAGTTGATGCTTGAGTGATACCCCCAAAATTTTGGATCTTAAAAGACCCCACATGCAATTGAAGTCCAACAAGTTGTGTCGAGCTGTTCTAAGGCGCTGACTACCTATGAGTAAAGTGGAAGGGATGTCAAGCGATTCTAAGGCGTTGACTACCTATGAGGATGATACGATGTCAAGCTATTCTAAGGCGTTGACTACCTATAATGACTGAAATGATGTCAAACCATTCCAAGGCGTTGACTACCTAAAATGTGAAAATAAGATAATGTCAAGCGATTCTAAGGCGTTGACAACCTAACGAGTGAAAATTGGGTGGTATGCAAATGCGAGAATGCTGAAATGCTAGTGATGCTGATGATGCTGACGATGCTGATGATGCTGATGATGCCGACGATGCTGATGATGCTCGGATGCTTCTGGGGACCGAAACCCGTTCCAATGCTCCTGGTTGGTATACTATGGGGACTTATTGCCTCTGCCCACCAACTGGGGTGCTGGGATAACTTCTAGATTACCAAGGGGACTTATTGCCACTGCCCACTAGTTGTTTCTCCCAAGAAGTTGACATGAAGATGGGGACTTATTGCCTCTGCCCCGCCAACTTAGATCACGCTCTGTCTCGTACTTGTCTCGCACTGAAGATGATACTAGGTCTCGTACTGGTCTCGCACTGGATGATGACGATAGGTCTCGCACTGATGAAGATGATAGGTCTCGCAAAGATGATGGGTCTCGCACTGACGAAATTGATGGTCTCGCACTGATGAAGATGCTTGGTCTCGCACTGAAGTCTCGTACTAAATGGATGAAGAAAAAGCTGGATTCCGCACTGATTCTGGGTCGCGCACTGAATGAAGATGTCTTGTACTAAAGTCTTGAAAATGATGGGTCTCGCACTGATGAAGATGGTAGGTCTCGCACTGAAGAAAAAGATGGGTCTCGCACTGAATGAAGATGCTAGGTCTCGTACTGAATGAGGAAACTGCAGGGCCTCACACTATTTTGGGTCTCGAACTAAAAATGAGTTAGGAAGATAATGGTCTCGTGCAAATGATGAGAACTGATTACTGGAGTGCCAAACATGGCAATGATGATAAGATGTATGCAATCAAGATATATGAAAGATACTCGTTCAAAACAGGAAACTGTTGGAAAAGGTGCCGAACTTGGCAATGCTTGAGAAAAACCCTTCTGAAAAAGGAAAATGAAATGATCATTTCCTGACTAAAAATTTCAAATCTGCAATTTGCTTCTTGAAAAATGAACATGCCATTGGTGGAAGTGTGTGGTGTTTGTGTGTGCTGAAGGCTTTTGCCGGTGTTCAGGATTTGTGACAGACCTGGGATTGGGTTGTGATTTTGGAATGGAGGTCAGGGTTATGACGGGCCTGATGTCTTTGTGGAGGTAAGGCCAATGACGGGTTTGAGAGTGTGTGTGTGGTGGTAAGGGCTTATGTGTGCCTGTGGTGGGATGGTGGTGCTCGAGCTTTGGGTTTTAATTGGTGCTGACATGGCAATTGTTGGAACCAACATTTGCCCCCAGTATTTTTTCCTTAGGACAATCTGAGCTAGAGTTCATGGCAATCGATCGGGACGATCGATTGCCCCCAGTATTTTCTTTGATTAAACATGCGAACAAGTCTCACCCTCACAGGGTCGAGGCTTATGCTTTGATGTGGTGCTCCCTAACCAACACTCGATGTGGTCGGTGTTTGCACTCATTTCTCGCTCATGGTCATAACTTCTAAACCATTGAATTCGATATTTGACGGATTTACGCATTTGATCTGTTACTTTCACGTGATTGGACACACAACTATCAAGTCGGAAGTCTTTAAAGCTTATAACGTGGCCATAGGGTGTGATGAAAGACGACGGGATCATGGAGGGATATTTGAGGTATGTGGAGCTTAAATGGGTGACCAAAGCTGCAACTTGCGTCTTCTCTCAGATTCATCTTCCTTGTCTTGAAGTCGTCTAACTGCTTCATGTTGACGTTGTTTTTGAGCTTCTGGACCTGGACTTTTGGAGTTGTCCTTTACACCATTTCTCTTTTTTTGTCATTTGGACTTCTTCGAGGCACTTCGGGTTCGCCTTTTTTTTTATCCTTTCTTGATTTGCCTTTGGGGTTCTTGTGTTTCCCGGTTTTGGGCTTCGAGAGCTGTTTTGATGTGAGCTCTTTTGATCTTGTGTCACTCTGGGACCATTTACGGATCACTTCGTCATGCTGATAGCGGCATTGCTTCTTCGGACTGATGATAATGTTATCCGAGAGTCGGGCTCCTTGCTTCCTTTGGTCACCGGGTCGGGCATTCATCATTGGCTGGGTTATTTTGTGGTGTTCATATTATCAAAAAGGGATATATGAAAGGCTCAGCGGGGGTACCTAGGGTTTAATGTTAGGGTTCACAAGTTTTTTGGCTATGTGGTGTTGTACCTAGGTGCTTCGTCATTCCTGATAGTGTATTATCCTGCTCTTTGTTACTTTTCGCAGATCTAAGAGTAAATTTACAAATTATCTCCTTCGGTCAGAGTTATGCCATTTATCTCACCTTTGAATGTGGTCTTACCAGAGTCGTGTAAAAATGACACGCTCGTTCACTCATGGTTTTCCCACTCAAGACACTCTCGTGAGATTTTCACTTGGAAACTCGTTCGCACATTTAAACAAAAGATAAAAGACGACGAACTTAAACTTAGATTGCCCCCAGTATTGATTTGGGGTTTGTGACAACAATTCGATAGATGTGGACTTTGAACCTCTTTGTGGGTTGTTTGGATATTATAGGGTGAGTTGTGGTGTTTGGTTAGGCATGTTCAAATTTTTAGAAACAAGAGACAAGCCGTTCCATTGCATAGTCAGAAAATGATTGCTTCGTGATCCTTTTCCTTAAAAAACTATTTTGTTTTCCTTCTTTTTTCGATGAATGAAAAATGGTTTGTACAGGAGTTGTGAAAATGGAACTATGATTTTATTTATGAATCATGAAAGAAACGTAAAGATTACAATCAGAGGTGACTGAAAACTAACTAATAAGCTACTAGGAAAATTTGAAGATGCAAGAAAACGATCTGCACACTTAGAAAAATTGGACTCCTTGCTCGAGGAGGTCTTGAATCTTGTGCTTCAATGCTCGGCAATTGTCAGCATAATGGCCAGGCAACTGATGGTAGTGGCAGAATTGATTAAGATGCCTCCCCAAATGAGTGGTTCCTGGCCGAGGGGCCAGGGGCTGTAGCAGGTTTCTCTTCTGAAGCTCTTCAAACGCCTGACTTGGTGCTCGGCCAATGTTGGTGAATTCCCTTTGCGATGAGTCTCGGCGTGGTAAGGGTACTGTCCTAAGGTTTTGATGCGGAGATCTAGGTCGTTGAACCATATTCACTTCTGGGAAACTGCTTTGAGCGCAAGCTACTGTCTGAAGATAAGCCTTTTCTGGTCCTGGCTTAGATAATTTGGAGCCACTGCCGGAGTTTCTTGAGCACTCGAGCTCCAAACCTTCCTTATGAATCCTTTCCTCTAGAATACCGACTTGTCCCATCAACATGTCCAAACTCGGAAAGTACATAAATTTTAGCTCATGGTTGTGTTGTTTTCGCATGTTCTCAATTATCATGCGGATTTGCTCCTGCTCGTCCATTCTGGTAGGCATGGCTGCAGCCTTTCTCCTCCAACGCTTGATGAAGTCAGACATGGACTCACCGTCTTTCTGTCGAGTTCCTGCCAGATCGATTCTGGTGACCTCGAGGTTCTTAGCATACTCGAAATGATTTAGGAAAGCCTCGCAAACCTCCTCGTAGGTTTTGGTATTCATCTTCTGAGTGAGATACCAACGCTGAGGAGTCTCGTCTAGATAGCGTGCGAAAACTTTGGCTTTTTGCATATCGTTGAGCCCCAAGATGGACATTTCTCGGTCGAACATAGCCAAGTGAATCTGTGGATCCGAGGAACCCTTGTACAAAGCGAGTGCAGGCAGCTTCAGCTTTAGGGGAAGATCAACTTCGGGATACGACGCCGTGGAGAAATAATCGAAGCCAGCTGGTTTGTTGGTTTTCTCTATGCGCTCAATCCTTTTCAAAACCCTTTTGACCTCTGCAGCTAGCTGGTTGTCAGGAACATCCTTCCCCATACGTGTTTGAGGATCTTGGGCCCTAACAGAGTCAATCTCGATGTAACTACGATTAAGATTTTCATCCACAAGCTTTTCCAGAGTGTGCTGATTTGTCTCCTGGAGATTAGCCTTACTCCTCAGTTCCTCGACAATGGACTCCAAGACCTTGTACCCTTGCAGCACAGCGGCCAACTGGGCCTCGGTGTTGATCGGATTTCCTCCTTCTGCCATATCTGGATTCGGGCTTGCCTGTTTCCAAGAAGTCCATTATTAGCTAACAAGAGGAAGTGGGTTGAAAGACACTAAGGTGATAATGACACTTCACAAGGTAGATCGAAACAGGCTTAGGCTGAAAGCAAGTGGGCCAAGATACCCAGAAAATGAGGTGCTTGGGCTGAAGTATCTCTCAGGCTATGAACTGGAATTTGGACTGAAATGTAAACAGATGGCTTTGATTGGGCCTGAGAGGTGACACCTAGATCTAGGGTTTTGGGCCAGGGCCCGAATAAGAAGTCTGCCTAGATTAGAATGAGCCCTTGGGCCGGAATGTGTTTGGGCCTAGAGCAAAGCACATGGGCTGGAGTGGTCCCTAAATCACAAATGAGCCTAACTTTCTTTGGGCCAGAGAAGATGGTTGCTAAACCGAAAAAGATTTTATTTTCAGGCCTTGTGAGTTATTTCAAGTTCATGTGGATTTTCTTTTTTGGGCCTAGAACTAATTGGATAATTCAAATTGGGCCAGAAGAGAAATCACCTAAGTCTAAGCTTTTGGGCTGAAGCCCGAACGACTCACATATTAAACCAAACAGGACCTCTGGGCCGCAAACAAGTAGAGCCGCCAATTCGGGTTGGGCTAGGTTAATGTAGGAGAAGTTCCTATCAACCTCTAGGCTAGGTAATGGGCCGATCATACAAGCAAACAGGGCTCACACAAATTCAACATGTCCTCACTAGATGTTTAAATTCAACCGGGTATGGATCGATCCGGAGAGGTGCTTGGGCCCAGGTCACCACAAAGGAATAGGGCTTGCACGCTATTCTCTTTGGGCTTCCCCACTTTTTTTCACATCACCTGAAGGTGTGCGTCTACGGCCGGGTCTTTGACTGACCAAACAATGGGCTTGGTAAGGACACTGCCAGGAAAACGCTTGGGGCTAAGGCCCAGGTATTAAGGGGATGTGGTTAGACGACATCCTCCTCTTTTTCCCCGCTTATTCACATCACCCAAAAGGTGTGAGTCCCTGATAGGGGACCCTAGATGGGTCCCGGGGTGAAACTGGTTTGTGTGGGCCCTCGCTCTCATATGATGCAGGGGTGCAAAAATTTAAAGTGCGCACGAAAGTAAACAAACAAAGTAATAAAGCCATAAATAAACAATTTTTCGAGTTAAGCCCTCTTTCTTAAAATTAAACAGGTTAAAGTTAAGAATTCGTCCCCAGCAGAGTCGCCAGTCTGTGAGCCTCGATTTTAAACCCTATCCTATGTGGATTAACTTGATTGGGATCTAATCGGGTTTTAGGTCCACTTATAGCCTAAGATTAATAACTATGTCATATAACAATAATTATTAAAACCTAAGCTAGCTCACTGGAACCTATTACGAGTCGCCACCTAATTTTAACCTAGATCAAATTAGGAAAGGAGAGTTCGGGTTCGGGGGCTTGATATTCGACTTAATTAGGGTTCAATTACTTTCATTACCCTTCCTAGGTCTTTTTCCTCTACTTGGTTCAATTACGGCTTTTACAAAGTTGTTTTTAACCTAGGTGCGCGCTTCTGTTTTTTTTATTTTTTAATTTTTTGACAGAAAATTAAAGTGGAAATTAAAATTACCTAAACTAGGGTTTCGGAGGCAGAATTAGGTCAAATTTTGTTTCCGTCCGTAGCCACGGACCTAATGTCCGAGGCCACGGACCCCAGTTAACCTATATGAAAATAAAAGTCGAATTAAACATAAAACAGAAAATTGTAAAGTCCGGGGCCACGGACAGGCTGTCCGTGGGCCCGGACATTATTAGAAAACCTAAATTTTTAAAATTTAAAAATCCCGCCGCCGTCCGTGGGCGTCCGAGCTTACGGACAGGGAGTCCGGGACCCCGGACATGACGTCCGTGGGTGCGGACCGCCCTCGGACGGCGGCGTTGAGGCTGTTCCCGAAGGTGTTTTTGGCTCAAATTTTATGGGTGTGTAGCCTGAAGGATGTACAAGACGTTAGTGATTGAAAGTTTTCAATTTGAATTCGAATTAAGCACGAAACTTAGCAAACAAGTTATTGGACAGAAGCTTAAACAAACAGCAATACAGAAGCGTAGAGGGATTAGTTTGAGCCCAAATTTTGAGGCAAGACAGATAATACCGTGGAGAGTTAGGAAAGTGGGATTTCTACCTGTTTTACCTTCGGATTCACGGTGATTCTTCACACCGGGATTCGTCGAGTGCTCCGTTGATGGCAGACCCGAGAGGATTTCGAACCAAGCTTCTGGTTGTTGGTTGTTCTTGTTGTTCTTCACGTTTTGGTGGTGTTTTTGTGGGGTTTTGATGATTGATGATGTTGTGGGAGTTGAAAAATATGTTTTGGTGTTGATTTTGGTGAGATTTCGGTGTTTGATTGTGGCTCTGGAGTTCAAAAACGTGGAGAAAGAGAGACGGCTGCCTTCTTTGAGAGTCTAGGGTTCTTGAGGTTACTATTTGATCATGGGATAAGGCTCCTTATATAGGCTTCCTTAAAGATAGAAAAATCCGGTAAAAACCGAGATTTACCGACGTTTTAGCTCAAGGGCTTCCAAAAGGAATTTGATTATGAAATTTTACACGTGGGTAAAGGATGATATTTCTGAATTTTCTAAAGTGGAATCGAATTTTTTGGATATTGGAATATTTTTAAATTCAATTTCTCGTCAGTTTCAGTCAGAAATTGCTAGAAAATTATTGGAAACTCGAAAAATCGAAATTCCAACGCCATTATGCCCAAAATGTCATCCTCTATCATGGGTTAAAATTTCAAAGAATTTTGAACTGATTTGACCCTTATTTGGAGGAGAGAGAAAGCCTATAGGGGGCTTAGGAGCCTTGAAAAATTACGAAAGTGCCCCTGGAGATGACTAAGCTGCCCCTGGTACTCTGAAATGTTCCGATCGAACTGGGAACCCTCGCTACTTGACCAAACTAGCCTATTAGTAGAGACTCTCTTCCGGGGGGTTGAAATTTTGGGTATAACAGATTGCCCCCGTCAACTAGACTTTGTAATGGAAATGAGAAGGCTAGTTGATGCTTGAGTGATACCCCCAAAATTTTGGATCTTAAAAGACCCCACATGCAATTGAAGTCCGACAAGTTGTGTCGAGCTGTTCTAAGGCGCTGACTACCTATGAGTAAAGTGGAAGGGATGTCAAGCGATTCTAAGGCGTTGACTACCTATGAGGATGATACGATGTCAAGCTATTCTAAGGCGTTGACTACCTATAATGACTGAAATGATGTCAAGCCATTCCAAGGCGTTGACTACCTAAAATGTGAAAATAAGATAATGTCAAGCGATTCTAAGGCGTTGACAACCTAACGAGTGAAAATTGGGTGGTATGCAAATGCGAGAATGCTGAAATGCTAGTGATGCTGATGCTGACGATGCTGATGATGCTGATGATGCTGACGATGCTGATGATGCTCGGATGCTTCTGGGGACCGAAACCCGTTCCAATGCTCCTGGTTGGTATACTATGGGGACTTATTGCCTCTGCCCACCAACTGGGGTGCTGGGATAACTTCTAGATTACCAAGGGGACTTATTGCCACTGCCCACTAGTTGTTTCTCCCAAGAAGTTGACATGAAGATGGGGACTTATTGCCTCTGCCCCGCCAACTTAGATCACGCTCTGTCTCGTACTTGTCTCGCACTGAAGATGATACTAGGTCTCGTACTGGTCTCGCACTGGATGATGACGATAGGTCTCGCACTGATGAAGATGATAGGTCTCGCAAAGATGATGGGTCTCGCACTGACGAAATTGATGGTCTCGCACTGATGAAGATGCTTGGTCTCGCACTGAAGTCTCGTACTAAATGGATGAAGAAAAAGCTGGATTCCGCACTGATTCTGGGTCGCGCACTGAATGAAGATGTTGTACTAAAGTCTTGAAAATGATGGGTCTCGCACTGATGAAGATGGTAGGTCTCGCACTGAAGGAAAAGATGGGTCTCGCACTGAATGAAGATGCTAGGTCGTACTGAATGAGGAAACTGCAGGGCCTCGCACTGTTTTGGGTCTCGAACTAAAAATGAGTTAGGAAGATAATGGTCTCGTGCAAATGATGAGAACTGATTACTGGAGTGCCAAACATGGCAATGATGATAAGATGTATGCAATCAAGATATATGAAAGATACTCGTTCAAAACAGGAAACTGTTGGAAAAGGTGCCGAACTTGGCAATGCTTGAGAAAAACCCTTCTGAAAAAGGAAATGAAATGATCATTTCCTGACTAAAAATTTCAAATCTGCAATTTGCTTCTTGAAAAATGAACATGCCATTGGTGGAAGTGTGTGTGGTGTTTGTTGTGGTGCTGAAGGCTTTTGCCGGTGTTCAGGATTTGTGACAGACCTGGGATTGGGTTGTGATTTTGGATGGAGGTCAGGGTTATGACGGGCCTGATGTCTTTGTGGAGGTAAGGCCAATGACGGGTTTGAGAGTGTGTGTGTGGTGGTAAGGGCTTATGTGTGCCTGGTGGGATGGTGGTGCTCGAGCTTTGGGTTTTAATTGGTGCTGACATGGCAATTGTTGGAACCAACAATTGCCCCCAGTATTTTTTCCTTAGGACAATCTGAGCTAGAGTTCATGGCAATCGATCGGGACGATCGATTGCCCCCAGTATTTTCTTTGATTAAACATGCGAACAAGTCTCACCCTCACAGGGTCGAGGCTTATGCTTTGATGTGGTGCTCCCTAACCTACACTCGATGTGGTCGGTGTTTGCACTCATTTCTCGCTCATGGTCATAACTTCTAAACCATTGAATTCGATATTTGATGGATTTACGCATTTGATCTGTTACTTTCACGTGATTGGACACACAACTATCAAGTCGAAAGTCTTTAAAGCTTATAACGTGGCCATAGGGTGTGATGAAAGACGACGGGATCATGGAGGGATATTTGAGGTATGTGGAGCTTAAATGGGTGACCAAAGCTGCAACTTGCGTCTTCTCTCAGATTCATCTTCCTTGTCTTGAAGTCGTCTAACTGCTTCATGTTGACGTTGTTTTTGAGCTTCTGGACCTGGACTTTTGGAGTTGTCCTTTACACCATTTCTCTTTTTTTGTCATTTGGACTTCTTCGAGGCACTTCGGGTTCACCTTTTTGTTTTATCCTTTCTTGATTTTGCCTTTGGGGTTCTTGTGTTTCCCGGTTTTGGGCTTCGAGAGCTGTTTTGATGTGAGCTCTTTTGATCTTGTGTCACTCTGGGACCATTTACGGATCACTTCGTCATGCTGATAGCGGCATTGCTTCTTCGGACTGATGATAATGTTATCCGAGAGTCGGGCTCCTTGCTTCCTTTGGTCACCGGGTCGGGCATTCATCATTGGCTGGGTTATTGTGGTGTTCATATTATCGAAAAGGGATATATGAAAGGTCAGGGGGGTACCTAGGGTTTAATGTCAGGGTTCACAAGTTTTTTGGCTATGTGGTGTGTACCTAGGTGCTTCGTCATTCCTGATAGTGTGTGTATCCGCTCTTTGTTACTTTTCGCAGATCTAAGAGTAAATTTACAAATTATCTCCTTCGGTCAGAGTTATGCCATTTATCTCACCTTTGAATGTGGTCTTACCAGAGTCGTGTAAAAATGACACGCTCGTTCACTCATGGTTTTCCCACTCAAGACACTCTCGTGAGATTTTCACTTGGAAACTCGTTCGCACATTTAAACAAAAGATAAAAGATGACGAACTTAAACTTAGATTGCCCCCAGTATTGATTTGGGGTTTGTGACAACAATTCGATAGATGTGGACTTTGAACCTCTTTGTGGGTTGTTTGGATATTACAGGGTGAGTTGTGGTGTTTGGTTAGGCATGTTCGAATTTTTAGAAACAAGAGACAAGCCGTTCCATTGCATAGTCAGAAAATGATTGCTTCGTGATCCTTTTCCTTAAAAAACTATTTTGTTTTCCTTCTTTTTTCGATGAATGAAAAATGGTTTGTACAGGGGTTGTGAAAATGGAACTATGATTTTATTTATGAATCATGAAAGAAACGTAAAGATTACAATCAGAGGTGACTGAAAACTAACTAATAAGCTACTAGGAAAATTTGAAGATGCAAGAAAACGATCTGCACACTTAGAAAAATTGGACTCCTTGCTCGAGGAGGTCTTGAATCTTGTGCTTCAATGCTCGGCAATTGTCAGCATAATGGCCAGGCAACTGATGGTAGCGGCAGAATTGATTAAGATGCCTCCCCAAATGAGTGGTTCCTGGCCGAGGGGCCAGGGGCTGTAGCAGGTTTCTCTTCTGAAGCTCTTCAAACACCTGACTTGGTGCTCGGCCAATGTTGGTGAATTCCCTTTGCGATGAGTCTCGGCGTGGTAAGGGTACTGTCCTAAGGTTTTGATGCGGAGATCTAGGTCGTTGAACCATATTCACTTCTGGGAAACTGCTTTGAGCGCAAGCACTGTCTGAAATAAGCCTTTTCTGGTCCTGGCTTAGATAATTTGGAGCCACTGCCGGAGTTTCTTGAGCACTCGAGCTCCAAACCTTCCTTATGAATCCTTTCCTCTAGAATACCGACTTGTCCCATCAACATCCAAACTCGGAAAGTACATAAATTTTAGCTCATGGTTGTGTTGTTTTCGCATGTTCTCAATTATCATGCGGATTTGCTCCTGCTCGTCCATTCTGGTAGGCATGGCTGCAGCCTTTCTCCTCCAACGCTTGATGAAGTCAGACATGGACTCACCGTCTTTCTGTCGAGTTCCTGCCAGATCGATTCTGGTGACCTCGAGGCTCTTAGCATACTCGAAATGATTTAGGAAAGCCTCGCAAACCTCCTCGTAGGTTTTGGTATTCATCTTCTGAGTGAGATACCAACGCTGAGGAGTCTCGTCTAGATAGCGTGCGAAAACTTTGGCTTTTTTGCATACATACATACATACATACATACATACATACATACATACATACATACAGCGGAATCTCTTGAACAAGGAGTGCCCGTAGTGTCTTGGTCCATTGTTGATGACGCCATCTTTATGTATAGCGAGCAGAAGCATGTGAACCTCGCACAAAATTGGTATTGAGATCAGGAGATGTCCTAATCATGGGTGGGAACTCTAGGATGCTGTATCATGGGATCAACAAGATCAAACTGAATACGGCACCACCGGCAATAATCAATGCCTCACACATGAAGCCAGGACGCCTGAACCTTACTTTTAGAAAGTATTAACCTTAAAGTATCATGTAATGTATTAGTAACCTGTATTAGAGACACGGTATGTATGATGGTTGGTTTATCAATAAAGAGCAGTGTTGATTTAATTCATCTTGTGTCCACCATCAATACTTATCCAATTGTGAATTCAATAGGTTGTGGACTCGGTACCGAAGGTAACCTGAGTATCCTCACTGAAGCATAAGCCGGCAGAAGCGGCACCATCTTAACGGGAACATTCCCAGTAAATGGCATTGATGCCAATGTGTTATTCGACTCCGGCGCCTCTCACACTTTCGTATCACCATCTTTTGTGAAGAGGTTGAAGCTAGATGCGGATGAGCTACCGAATTTTGTGGTTACTCTCACATCGAAGGAGCGCGAGTAAAGTGCACAATACTATCAATCTGCCACCATCGAATCAAAAACGAAGCGTTTCCCATTTCCTTCATCGAATTTAATGGGTTGGGATTCGACTTAATCATCGGAATGAATTGG
This sequence comes from Limonium bicolor, assembly GCA_023374045.1. Classification (NCBI taxonomy): domain Eukaryota; kingdom Viridiplantae; phylum Streptophyta; class Magnoliopsida; order Caryophyllales; family Plumbaginaceae; genus Limonium; species Limonium bicolor. Next base: position 52,903,954 of record CM041782.1, read on the forward strand.
TTGGAGCGGTACAAGGGTAGAATCCTCTGCGCCGAGCATCGATGCTGCTCAAGAGTCTCTAGGGTTACCGTATCTTACCGCCTGAGACCGAGAGAGCCTTCGACCACACTCATATCTGCTATGGCTATGTACCGGGAGCTCAGAAAGGGCCACGAAGTATATCTGTGTTATGTACAAGACCTGGAGCGAGATCCAGACTTCAGTGATGATGTACCAATAGTATCTAAATTCCCCGATGTATTCCCTAAGGAACTACCCGGCATGCCACCTCAGAGAGCAGTAGAATTTGAGATTGACCTCTTGTTAGGTACCGGTCCCATTGCTAGGGCACCGTACCGCATGGCACTTGCTGAAATGATGGAGCTGAAAGAGCAGTTACGAGATCTACTTGACAAAGGGTTTATACGCCCAAGCGTATCACCCTGGGGAGCACCGGTCCTCTTCGTGAAGAAGAAGGACGGTAGCCTCCGACTTTGTATTGACTACCACGAGCTGAATGCGGTCACAGGCAAGAACAAGTACCCATTGCCACGCATCGACGACCTGTTCGACCAGCTGAAAGGTGCCTCAGTCTTTTCCAACATCGACCTCCGTTCTGGGTATCATCAGATTGCCATCAAAGAGCAAGATATTGAGAAAACGACATTCTGTACCAGATATGGCCACTACGAATTCACGGTGATGCCATTCGGTTTATCAAACGCACCAGCTAAATTCATGGACCTCATGAATCATCTATTCAGTGAGCAGTTGGACACTTCAGTGGTTGTCTTCATCGACGACATACTTGTATACTCCAAATCAGTAGAAGAACATGAAATTCACTTGAGGAAAGTGCTTGAGACACTGCGCGAGAACCAGCTGTATGCAAAGTTCTCCAAATGCGAGTTCTGGCTAGATCAGGTATCATTCCTTGGTCATGGCATCTCGAACGCGGGCATCTCAGTTGACCCTTCAAAGATAGAAGCCGTACGATCATGGCCTAGACCTAAGACTGTTACTGACATTCAGAGCTTTCTTGGTCTAGCCAGTTACTACCGGAGATTTGTAAAGGACTTCTCAAAAGTCGCTAAGCCCATGACGACACTGATGAAGAAAGATGCACCGTTTGTATGGATAGACGAGTGCGAGTTATCGTTTCAGAGCCTTAAAGACTCATTGACCTCAGTGCCCATCCTTACTCTTCCAGAGGGCACAGAGGGATTTGAGGTGTATTGTGACGCATCAGGCAAAGGAATGGGATGCATACTCATGCAGCATGGCAAGGTTGTAGCTTACGCCTCCCGCCAGCTGAAAAGGCATGACGAGAATTACCGGACACATGACTTAGAGTTAGGAGCCATTGTCTTCGCCTTGAAGATATGGCGACACTATCTCTATGGGGTAAGCATCACCATCTACTCCGACCACAAGAGCTTACAGTATGTATTCACACAGAAAGAATTGAACTTAAGACAGAGAAGGTGGATGGAGTTTCTCTCAGACTACGACATCGACCTACAGTATAAGGAAGGGAAGGCAAACATTGTAGCCGACGCCCTGAGCCGTCGAGCACACTCACTCCATTCGCTACTCGCTTCTTCTAGCTTGGTTGACGAGGTGCGAGACGCTCAGTTGAGCGACCCTTACCTAACCGAAATCAGTCAAAAGATTGAAAATGGTACATTTGAGAAGAAAAAGTATGATTTTAAGCTACATGAAGATGGTTTGATTCGGTTGAATGGCAGACTATGCGTCCCCCGAAGCAATGCTGAGCTAAGGAATCGCATCCTGCGAGAGTCACACAGTTCCACATTGTCAGTCCATCCGAGAGCCTCCAAGAAGTACAAAGACATGAAGAGGTACTTCTGGTGGTCTGGAATGAAATCAGATGTGATAAAATTTGTATTGAGATGCTTAACATGCTAGAAGGTAAAATTCGAACATCGTAGACCGGGTGGAATGGTACAATCGATGCCAATCCCGGAGTGGAAATTTCATGATATCTCCATGGATTTTGTTGTAGGACTCCCACCTGCCAGGGGAGGACTCAACATGATCTGGGTAGTAGTCGATCGCCTTACCAAGGTTTCCAGATTCATACCGATGAAGGACACCTGGAAGGTAGTGAAGCTCGCAGAGCTATTCGACAGGGAGATTATCAGACATCACGGAGTCCCGAAGACCATAGTATCTGACCGCGACACCAGATTTCTTTCGAGATACTGGAGAGCTACACGGGAAGCGTTGGGTACAGAATTGAAGTTGAGCACCGCCTTCCATCCTCAGACCGACGGTCAGACAAAAAGGACCATCCAGATACTGGAGGACATGCTTCGGGCATGTGCCTTAGACTTTCAGGGGAGTTGGTTAGACAAGCTTCATCTTATCGAATTTTCATACAATAATAGTTATCATGCCTCGATTAAGATGTCACCTTTCCAAGCTCTATACGGTAGACCTTGTTGTACACCCTTGTGTTGGGATGAGTCAAGTGAAGCGGTCATCATAGGACCGGAGTACCTTGAGCAAGTACAAGCTGACGTCCAGCAGATTCGAGCCAATATGAAGGCAGCCCAAGATAGACAGAAATCCTATGCGGATGTGCGATGACGTGACCTTGAGTTCGCCGTGGGCGACCAAGTGTTCTTGCGTGTTTCACCTATGAAGTGTGTCTTCCGATTTGGTCAGAAGGGCAAACTAAGCCCAAAGTTTGTAGGGCCGTACACTATCACCGAAAGAGTTGGAGCCGTAGCCTACAGGTTAGCATTACCTGAGGACTTGGGACGTGTCCATGATGTATTTCATGTGTCACAACTCAAGAAGTATATTGCTGATCCTTCTCATGTGCTAGAGCCCGAAAGACTTTCCATTGAGCCGACAATGAGGTATGTTGAAACCCCGGTAAGAATCCTTGATAGGAAGACCAGAGACACTCGCCACAAGTCTATACGAATGGTGAAGGTCCTATGATCAAACCATGATGTCGAAGAAGCGACATGGGAGTTGGAAGATGCCATGGAGGCTAAGTACCCACAGTTGTTTATAGACTAGAGAGTCTAGTATTTAGTAATACGGGTACGGGTCGTACCCCTTTTAAGGGGGGTAGAGCCCTTTTTGCTTTTGCATTGCTTCGGGGTAAGCATTGCATAGTGTGTAGGTATTGTAATAGATTATTGTATGGCACATGTAGTGCAAGTGAATTGGGTATGTGTATGTATGTATGTGTAGTATATGGATGTGTATGTACGATGTGTGATGTATGTGTAATGTGTAATGTGAATTGCATTGATGTATTGTGTGATGGTATGTATGGAAATAGTGTATGGTGTATGTGAATTCGTATTGTGTGTGAATGCGTATTGTGCTTGAATAGCGTATGCTTGCAACGTGGAATGAAGCAAACACCTCATAGGTGTAGTAAGACACATTATGGCAATTGGTTTGCATAATGAGTAGAATTATAAAACTATTAACCTTGAGCAACTTTGAGGGCAAAGTTTCTTAAGGGGGTAGATTGAAATACCCCGTAATTAAAGATAGTGATTAATTAGGCTAATAAGTGATTTAGAAGCTTAATTATGCATAAATAATCATGAGGGAACAAATCCCGAAGAAAACGGATCCTTAAAATGGATTAAAAGCACTAACGAACCTTAAAGCATGTTTTTCGAGGTAACCGGGAAAACGTGACTTTAAGCGGGTCAAATAGACTCGTAACAATTTTGGTCAACTAAATAATCATTAATAAATATTAGTGAAGCACTAGAACTAATAAAGTCAATAAAACAAGAAAATAGTAAAAACTGTCAAAAACGGGAAGTTGTGGGGTAGGAACATAAATAACCAAAACTTATGTGTCCACTTTTAAAATAAAAAGTGAAGTTTGTGTGTGTGTGCTGGGTGCAGCCGACCCCATCCCTCTCCCCCTCTCTCACACACTCACTTACTCCCTCTTATTTACAAAACAACAAAAACAATTAAAAACAATAAAGTAAACTAATCTACTTTACCCCACTCTCTCACTCTCTCTCCTACTCTATTCTCCTCACTCACGTACTCACCTCTATCAGGATATTATATGGGTATATAGTTCTGTACTTAGGTATTATATAATCTTGTATTTTTCTAGATTGTATTTTAGGACTTTATCACATGTATTTTTATCCTCGGTCAATTTGACCGGTCTCTCCTTCCCTTGTCTATCGCGACCACTTTATATTTGGTCTGCCTTCTCCCTCGTCACTTACTTCTTCTTCTCAACTCTGTATCGAGACTTTGCTCTCTCTAATTCTCTTTCAGTAAAAGAAAGTTTTCATTGCAATACTCACTAAATTGATATGGTATCAGAGCACGTCACTCGTCTCGCTTGAATTCAATGGACGATCCAGGAAAAGGGAAGAATAGCGCCTCAGGCGGTGAAAAGGATGAGACGCTGGGAAACAAGAGTTCAACCGCCATAGATGTGAATGATCCCTTATACGTCGCGGCGACGGAACAAATGGGACAGGCTCTGGCGCCGAAACTCACCGGAGAAGGATTTCTTGGTTGGAAGTGGACAGTTCAACAGGCGCTTGGTGCTAAAAACAAGATCGGTTTCATCGACGGTACCGTGAAGCGGCCTGACCCACAAGACACGTTCCGAACGGCGGCCTGGAAGAGGGCAAGAAGCCTCGTGGTCACTTGGATTATCGCTTCTCTTTCCCCAAACATCGCGCGAACTGTAATGTACACCGAAGACCCAAAAGACATTTGGGACTGGTTGTGCAAGAGATTCGAAAAGAAAAACATAGCGACGTTGCATACTATCAAGGCGCAAATCGCCAGCTTAAAGCAAGGGGAAGAAACCATCACTGAATACCTGATGAAATCGAGAGAGCTATGGTCACAGTACGACCTCGCCAAGCCTTTCGAACCCTGCAATTGCTGCGGATCTTGCACGGCGCTAGAGAAGCAAAGAAAAAGAAGAGAGGAGGAAGAATCGATACATTTCTTGATGGGATTAGATAATACCTATTCTCACCTCCGAGGGCAGATCTTGGCTACTAGCGAGCTTCCGGAACTAGAGGACATAGTCGCAGTCATGGTTCAAGAAGAAGAGACAAGAAATTCCACCAATTCGAAGGAGGATCAAGGCGAGCGCAGTGTAGCCCTAGCTTTGCGCACGGGAAACAATTTGGGGAAAAACAAGAATAATTCTCAGAATTATTCCAACTACAAAGGAATTCTCAAGAAATCCCCAAACAAAGGCGCTAACCCTAACAAGAAAGATCCGCCCAAGTGCCAGAACTGTGGGAAAGTCGGACACCTTCGAGCCGATTGTTGGTGGCTGGTGGGATTTCCCTCCGGCGAGTCGAAACAATCAAAAGAAGCGCATGTTGGGTCTGTCCTAAGTCAACACTCGAGGAATGACAAAGAAGAGGGTGAAGCTACTTCAGAATCTCCAGTCGCTGGGTTCAGCAAAGAACAATTGCAGCAGTTGGTAGCGTTTTTGCAACATCAAAAACCAAGCGGAGGCAACAAAAACAACCCAAATGAATTTGGAGAATTCTCAGGTAACTCTCAAATCTCGATAAATTATCTGCCCTGTTTGACTTCTAATGCTAATTCTCTGTTAGATAAACTTCAAGACATGTGGATTCTAGACTCTGGTGCTACCGAGCACATTAGTGGAAATGAAAAATTGTTTTCTGACTATAATCCTCTTGCTCAAATCAAAGAAATAACCTTACCCGATGGGAATAGGAAATCTGTCAAGTATGTGGGGAAACTATCTTTTAATGGCACTACATATCTAGAAGGAATAATGCTTGTCAGTAGTTTCATGTTCAATATAATTTCTGTTGCCAAATTAGTTGAAAAACTGAACGTTTCTATACTCTTCAATCGGAATTCTTGTATCCTGCAGGGTTCTGAAAAGGAAGATGATAGAGAATTTGGGAAACTTGTTTGTGGCTTGTATATAATTGACATGAATATTCTGCGTGATTTCATTCTGAAGAATAGATGTGATAGTGTTTCTGCTCCATGTATGAATGTCTGTAATGATAGTTTTCCTACTACCAGCATTTCAAAGAATTCAAAGATAGCTGCTCGATGTATGAATCTCAATAATGATAATGTTTCTGTTGTCAACAACTCCAATGACTACATTTTATGGCATAATAGAATGGGACATGTCCCTTTATTGAAGCTAGGAAAGGTTATCAAACTTCACATTCCTAATCACATCAGAAACTCTACCCTGCCTTGCGCCATATGTTACAAAGCCAAAGGTAAACGTCACAGATTTCCTTCCTCTACCATTAAAACCTTGGAGCCCTTCGAACTTATCCACATAGACACATGCGGTCCAATGAGAACCGAAGGCACTAATGGCCATAAATACTTTCTTACCATTGTTGACGATTACACTAGAGCTACTTGGATCACCCTTTTGAAACAGAAATCAGAAGCTACTCAAAGCATTAAAAACTTTGTTAATCTGGTTGAAACACAACTGAAAAGATCCATCAAAATCATTAGGAGCGACAATGCAAAAGAGCTAGGAAAATCTATTGAGGCTACTGAATTTTATTCCCAAAAAGGAATAATCCATCAAACCTCCTGCCCACATACTCCACAACAAAATGGAGTTGTGGAGCGAAAGCAGGGCCACCTAATGGAAATAACTAGAGCTCTCTTATTCCAATCTGGTTTAGAAAGCAAATTTTGGGATCACTGCATTCAACATGCGACATACTTACTAAACAGAACTCCTAGTAAACCCATAGGAAATGAAACTCCATATGAAAGGTTATATGGATCCAAACCCAACTATCAAGAAATAAGGAGCTTCGGTTGCCTTTGTTACATGACAAACATTCAACCCAACAGAGGAAAACTTGAACCTCGATCCTCCACCTGCGTTTACATTGGAGATTGCAAAAACACCAAAGGATACAAGGTCCTAACTCTCGAAGAAAGAAAGATCAAAATTACACGTGACCTCACTTTCTTTGAGAACATTTTCCCTCTAGCCGATGGGAGTTGGACTCACAACCTCCACGAAAAACACCAAGAGACAGAAATATTTCCTCAATCTACCCCACACATGGAGGATGAGCCTTGCACGTCTCAGTTTTCTGAGATAAGAGAAGATGTTGCATCCTCCACCTCTACTCCTTCTCCAACCACTACTACTGATCAAAACCAAACCCAAACAGAACCTGAACCAGCCCAAGAAACCTTACCCCTAAGAAGATCCACACGAGCTCATACTTTTCCATCCAAATATGACGACTACATATGTTCCACCAACATAAGCTCGCAGGATCTTTTCTCCACCATCTTAGCAGAAAGACTAGAATCCAAAGAAACCACAGCCCAACCCAAGACGGCCATCAATACCCTTACCGATCACCTCCCCCTTTCCACTATTCTCTCTTGTTCCATTCACCAGGACACAAACCAAATTGTCACTCACATCAATGACCTAAGTGAACCTCCAAACTACCAAATTGCCAGCAAGGACCCTAATTGGATTCGGGCCATGGCACAAGAGTTTGATGCCCTTAGAGAAAACCGAACTTGGTCAATAGTCGATCTACCAAAAGGCAAAAAGCCCATTAGTTGTAAATGGGTGTACAAAACAAAACTTAAACCAGACGGAACCTTGGAGCGATATAAAGCCCGGCTGGTTGTCCGTGGTTTTACTCAAAAACAAGGCCTAGATTTCGACGAAACTTTCTCCCCCGTTATCAAACTCACCACCGTCCGAGCCTTGATCATAACCGCAATAAAAAAGGGGTGGATCTTAGATCAATTAGATGTGAATAATGCTTTCCTCCATGGTGATCTTCACGAAGATGTTTACATGTCTATTCCCCCAGGGTTAAACGTTAAAGGAGAGAACAAAGTTTGCAAACTCCACAAGTCTCTCTATGGCCTAAAACAAGCTTCCCGGCAATGGTATGAGAAGCTTGCCAATTTCCTAACTCACCTTGGTTTTGAACACTCCCAAAATGACTACTCCCTCTTCGTGAAAAGGAAGAAGAATAGTATAACACTTCTAGGGATCTATGTGGACGACATCCTTGTTGTCGGGAATGATAGAAAGGAAGTTCAATACTTGAAAAACCAACTCGATAAAGAGTTTAAGATAAAAGATCTTGGTAGATTAAACTTTTTCCTTGGCATGGAATTTCTTGAAACAGATAATGGAATCATCATGTCTCAACAACGTTACATCAACCAAATCTTACAAGATTTCGAAATGAAAGAATGTAAAGCATCCGTTTCTCCTCTCCCTCTTAACCTAAAACTTTACAAAGATACCGGCTCCAAGCTATCAAATCCAACTATGTATAGATGTCTAGTGGGTAAACTGAACTTCCTTACAAACACTCGTCCCGACATAGCATTTGCCGTGCAATATCTTAGTCAATTTCTTCAGTCTCCCACTACCGAACATCTTAAGGCTGCTTACCACACCCTTTCCTACATAAAAGGCACTTCCACCTTTGGTCTGTTTTTCAATAAAACTCAAAGTTTTGGTCTTCAAGCCTATTGCGACTCCGATTGGGCTTCTTGTCCAATCACCCGCAAGTCAGTTTCTGGATATTACATTCTCCTCGGGGACTCCCCGCTAAGTTGGAAATCCAAAAAGCAAACATCAATTGCTTTATCCTCTGCGGAAGCAGAATACAAAGCCATGCGCCAAGTTACCGGGGAGCTAAGTTGGTTAAGCAGACTTTTAAATGAAATCGGTATCTCAAACATAAAACCAATACCTCTAAAATGTGATAACCTTGCAGCTATTCACATAGCTAGGAATCCCGTCTCTCACGAACGCACTAAACATATAGAATTAGATTGTCATTTTGTTCGTGAGAAATTGCAGGGAGGTCTTATACAGGTACACTACGTCCCGAGCACGCACCAGTTGGCTGATCTGATGACCAAGCCATTAACAGGTAAGAGTTATAAAAATTCTTTTCCATCTCTAGGATTGCAAAATCCTAGCACAGCAGAGGCAGCAACTTCCAGGTAGACAGTTCATCTCATGATCGGCAAAGAGTCCTCTTCACAATCACTTTCATGCAGAGAAGAGTCCTCTTTGAGGGGGGATATCAGGATATTATATGGGTATATAGTTCTGTACTTAGGTATTATATAATCTTGTATTTTTCTAGATTGTATTTTAGGACTTTATCACATGTATTTTTATCCTCGGTCAATTTGACCGGTCTCTCCTTCCCTTGTCTATCGCGACACTTTATATTGGTCTGCCTTCTCTCTCGTCACTTACTTCTTCTTCTCAACTCTGTATCGAGACTTTGCTCTCTCTAATTCTCTTTCAGTAAAAGAAAGTTTTCATTGCAATACTCACTAAATTGATAACCTCCTCCCTCACTCTCTTTTCTTTCTTCTTCTACCTCCCAACCGATGACCATGGAGAATTAGCAAAACCCACAAAACACCAACTTCTCTCCTCTTGTTACTCCCTCGAATCTCCTCCAAAAATTACAAACGTGTACCATTGGAATCCTCTCACCAAGGAGAGTATTTCCCTCTTTCCACAATTCGAAAACAAGAACTTTCATCTCCATGGGTATTCTTGTTTTGGAGCTTCAAGACTACCACTAGAACCACCTTCTTCTCCTTGTCATTTTGAGGTAAAAATCTTTTTGAAACTCCATTGTTTTTCTAGCCTTAAGGGCAAAACGAAATGTGAAGCTAAACTCTTGTTGCTCCTTTGTACTCTAGCCGATTTTGGAATCCTTGAAAGAGTGGAAAGATTATTCTTGAGCTGTTCCAAGCATTTCATAAACCCTTGGAATGTAATATATCTCTAAACCCTAAAACATACATTAAAAGCTTAAATAATGTTTAGGGTTAGTTTTTAGTATTGAAATGGCTTGTATGTATGGGTTGTAATGTTAGATTTGTTGAAGTAATATAACCGGTAGAGAGAGAGAGAGAGAGAGAGAGAGAGAGAGAAGGAAGAAGGAAGAAGCAAGAGGAAGAAAAGAAAACTAGAAGAGAAACAAGGTAATGATGCTCACCTTTGTGTAGCCTTATATACATGTGTATGTAACAGATTTTAGAAGTTTGAAATGAGTAATGAAAATGGCATTGTGTAGTAGTGTAATGTGTAGGAGAATTCAAATGCTTAAAACCCTTAAAAGACATGTAGAAGCTTGTTGAAACCTAAATGGGAATTAGTGTTTGAGTGCAGGAATTTAATGTTGTTTAGTGTAGTTATTTGTGTATGAAATTGGGTATATTGATATTGACTATAAACAGGTGGTGTGGATCATATATGTGAGTGGAAATAATGTGGTAAGAGTACAAAAATATAGGGGAGGTTATGTCAAAATTTACCTAGGATTAGAACACTTAGTGAACTAGAAACTAGGTGGATAATGTAGTGTGTGTCAATTTTGATAGAGAAAGGTAGAGGGTATATTGGGAGAGATAGTTAAGGTAGTTGTAATGCATTAGAGGTGCTAGAAATGACATTAGAAGGGGGAACTAAAGATGGGGTTGTTTAGAGTAAAAATCTGTAGCAAATGCATTAAGGAAGAAAACTATGTAATGTTTAGTTGAAACTTGGAATATTTTGTATATAAAGTAGTATAGGATTGTGTAAGGGATTAAGGAGTGAATTAACATGATTTAGAGTGTGTAATTAGTGTAAAACATGTGGGACTAAGTGTAGGAACAATGGGGAAGTAATGGGTAAAAGATAGAACTGAAACAGAAGTAAAAATCATATACTGGGCCGGACCGACCTTGGGACCGGACTTGCAAGGTCGGTCGAGCCCAGAATCACAAAGACGGGAGTCTTCTGGAATGGACCGGACTTGCGACCGGATTTGTAAGTTCGGTCGGACCAAAAAATTCTCCCGTCTGAAACTTTCTTCTGGAATGGACCGAACTTGCGACCGACTTGCAAGTTTGGTCGAGCCAGAATCACAAAGACGGGAGTCTTCTGGAATGGACCACTTGCGACCGGATTTTTCAAGTTCGTTAGACCAGGAAATTCTCCCGTCTGCAACCTTCTGGAATGGACCGGACTTGCAAGTTCGGTAGGGCCAGAAAAATTCCCGTAATGAAAGCTACTGGAATGGACCGGACTTGCGTCCGGACTTGCAAGTCCGGTCGAGTAAAAAAAAAATTAAATTAAATAATAATAACATACATATATATATAATATGTATACCCACATATATAAGTGTACATATGCCAATGTACCAATGTTAAGGAAATAAACTTAAAGTAAAGAAGAGTAAGTAAGTAATGTGTAAGTGTAAGAATGGAAAGGACTTAGTAAGTATGACTTAGGAAACGTAAGAGTAATCGAATTAAGTTAATGATAGTTAAATTAATCACCCGAACATATGTATGTTATAGGACTTGATTTGTGAGCACCGAAGGAACATTGGGATACAAGTACAACGGTGAACGGTATGAATTCCTCATGCCCCGTATGCTATCTTGGTTACTCTGATTTGTGTTGTGTGCTAATTGATCACCAATAAGATAAATGCACGAATCGTAGTTATCATGCTTACTTGTGAATATGTAGTGTTGTATGTTGTGTATATTTTCTCTAAACCTTAGTTTGTATAATTCATGAAATGTATAGATGGATATGAATGTGTGTATGTATGTTGTCTTGTACTATGACCGATTGTGATTGTTATTGGACTTCTAACTGATTCCTAACAAGCTAACCAATCTAACTTAATTGGTAATTAAATTGGAATGAGTAGAAGTCCGATATAGTTTCGGCCACGCGTGAGGATGAGGAGACACAAGAGGTTGGATCCGATTCCTGACTCTTAAACTGGTCCGCGGCCCAAATCCCTTAAGTGGGTAGCATCCCGAATTGGTGAGTCAAGTAAATCCGGTGGTGGGACGGTGCAGTCCCCGGGCCGGAGGTCATACCGACTTAACTTGAGTATGAGTACGTAAATAAGAATGAGTAAGTAAGTAAATGGAAGTAAGTAAGTAAAGTAAGAGTAAGTAACACGTAATGAGTAAAAGATAATAAGCATTCCGATTAACCCGGATGCGTAAATTGGCTAACACGGTGAAGGTAAGTAAGTGTGTGTGCTATTGTATCGCTATCTTGCATTGTATGAAGTATTGCATGTGAATGTATGTTGTATGCAAGCATGTATGTATGATAAAAATGAACCGCATGCCTATTTGACCTTAATTAGTCGACGTGCCCTAGCTAGCACGCGGTATATGCGGAGTTCATGTGCTTTTGCTGAGCCCCTTGGGGCGATGTTTTTATTACACGCAGTACTCGAGAAGGGTGAGATGAGAAAGGATGTAGCTTGTTTCTTTTGTCTTCTTTTTGATTGTAAAACATTGAATTATGAATGGTGTACTTAGTAGTACACGGCTGTAGCTTTTTGGTAGCCGGTGTACCATGGGGTACACCTTTTTGGATATAGAAAGGATGGTGAATTGGTATAAATGAGTAGCAGGTTAGAACTCATTCTTTGGCAAAACTTGGAAATGATGTAATTGGAATATACTTTAGCACTCGGTAATCCATTGATGTAAGCATATGGTATTGGTATTCAGTAAGCAATGTTTTAGTAGCTCGGTTATACTATGATCATCAACCGTGACTGTAAGTAAGTAAGCCTAGCTAGCCATATGGGCGGTTAGTGGCGTTGTATCACCCGCCGTAGTAATAGTAGTATTTCCGCTGCGAACTGATAGGATTAACAGGACGATTAGACGGTAAGCATAGGATTAATGGTAGGGGTGTTACATCTTTGGTCAACTCATTTGACTTGGTCAAGTATGTTGACTTGATTAGTTTATCCAAGCACATTAGTTTATAATATTTATTATAATACGTTGTATTATGTAATTCATTTAGCATGTAACATGTTACACTTAACTTTATAACTTATATCTTATAATTTATAGCATCTTGTAATATTCATCACTAAATACTATATGGTATCTAACCACATTATATACACGTTTCATGTGACATATGCTTTATTTATATATGTACATACGAAGTATAAAATCCACTTATTAAATGTTACATTTTATCATTTTATGTGAGGTAGGTAGTCCACTAGTTTGTATTATTTTGTACAAACTTATATTAAGATTCTTATCCTAAGGTCATGTAACATTTATATAATACCATGGTATATTTCTAAAGTTTATTTAACATATACCTTAGTTTATAATTCCATTTATTCATTATTTGTCACATTCATTTCATGTGAATACTCTTATTTACACTAGTTTCATTTTAATCACATAAATACCATATAATTATTATAACACTTATAACGTTGTAAACTATAGTCTAAAATTCATTGCCTAACACATTTTATTCATGCTACAGCCCATTATTTTCATTTATCACATCTTGACCACATAACATTATATAACTTTATAATTATACTCTTATATCATATAATGTGATATTTTCTATCTCATAATATTTTTAACCATAGTTTTTATGTAAATTTTATTATTACCGAGAAGGCCCTCATGTTATAGCTATAATTCTTTCTACTTCCCACATTTTCTTTTATTTCAATTTTACCTCATTATTTATGTCATGTTACATATACTCTATATTATAACATTATACTCTTATATTCATCACTTATATTCTTATAACATGTATAACCTATGGTTATATCTAATTTCTATATTTACCGAACAGACCCAAGGTTTGTCCAAGTTTTTACTCCCATCCCACTTAACTTTCATAATTCACCAAATGACCCCATTTATAACCTATACTTTATATTATATCATTTAAATTATATGTTATACATACTTATTATATATACATACTTATTTATATAACTCCAATAAATTCTCTAAAAATCACCAAAAAATCCCAGAATGTTATATTTTGTTATAATTACTATTTCTACCCAGAAACTTTCACAAATTATTTTCCAACCCCTTAAGTTTTGTAAATTTCACATTTAACTTGTAACTTTGTATAAAGTCATAATTTAATTACTTATGACATCTACTTTGGTCAAAGGCACCTACATGGTCAATATTGACCTTCCAACTTCTGCCTTGGCCCATAACTCTCATATTTATGGAAAAGCCCCAATACTTTTGGAAATTACATTTTTACCCCAAATTTTGTAAAATCTTAGAAAGTTATTTAAATTCCATTTTAAGCCTAGTTTTCAGCTATAATTCTCTATAGCCCCCAAATTTTATTAACGTTTAACCCCAAATCTTTGCGGTAAGTATATTATTACTCTAAATATAATTTAAAGCTTGAAATAACATAATCTAAAGTGGCCTAACTACATGGTCATATTGCAACTATAACATATAACATAAATTACATATAAATGTACATAATTGCATAGTTAGTCCATGAATTTTGTTATAACCACCCCAATATTTTTATAAATTGCATTTCAACCACTTAAATTATTTCTATGACATTATAAGTCATTTTTATACAAAGTAAACTAGCCAAAAGTGTTAATCAACATTTTAACACATAGTTATATCATAATATACTCATAACCCCCATGGCTTAATTTAATTTGTATCAATTTTTACATAAAACCTTAATAACATAATATAAGGTTTACTTACTTGATTTTAGTCACAAAATCAGCCAAGTAGTAGCTTATTCCCACGACCTAATTTCATTTAAATGGCTTAGGTTAGTTGTTGGCTCAAAACTTTCACATAAACTTGATTAGCATATTATTAAGATAAGGATGTAACTTACTTTGCCAAGATTAAACTCAAGCTTGGTTTCCACTCTTTGGAAAGAACATTGTCCATGGTTTAAGGTATCACTCGGCAAGATTTTTGCAAGGAAACAAAGACATGAATTAGTCTTTTGACTTAAGGAACATAATAAGTAGAAATAAGCTTAGAAATCCATGGTTTTTACCTTGATTTGTAAGGTTTGTTCAAAGGTGTTCACGCCTTATTTTTAAGTCATAATAGGAGTGTTAATAAATCTTTAAACCAAGGAATACAACCGCACATGACAAGGTAGGAAGAAGTTAGGTTTACCTTGTGAAAAACTACTTAAGAAGTGATTTTTGTCTTGGTTTCGGCCACCACTTCAAGGCATGGAAAGATGTATAGTTTAAGCATGAAAAAGGAGAATAAATTGAGTCAATAGAACTATGGAATACAACCGAAAATGAAGTAGAAGAAGAGGTATATGCTTAAAGCAAGTTTTCACCTTTAAAATGTCTTATGCTTTCTCCCCCCTTTGTTTTGAGTTTCAGCCAAGATTATGGTCTCCCCTTTGAAGATTAAATCGCTGAGCATTGGTGGGTGGATGTGGCTGAAAGTTAGTTCAATGGGAAGAAGAAGAAAAGAGGAAGAGAATGGACTATACCATGAACTAAAGATTACCTTGATCAATGGGAGTTTATCTTTGAAAGAGCTTACTTCAGCTTGTTAATGGAGGGAAAAAGAGAGGTTTTGCTTCTGAGCTGTCGGTTGGAATGGGGTAAGAAGAGAGTCTAATTTTGCTTTTAAGGTAAGATAAGTATAAAATATGGAATAGTAATGATGAATCCTTATCTAGATATTTTGGATGATTAATGGTGAGGTGTACCCTTGCATTTCCGCTTATCGTTAGTCAATCTTAGGGGTCAATGTTGACCATTGACCATATTAGACAATTAAGGTTCAATTTTGCACTATTTGGATACTATTCACAATTGAGTGCCCAAATTTCTGATTTTTTAATACTTTGAATTAGGCATTCTAATGTGTTAAATTATGTTATGTTATCACATTAAAGTGCAATCAAGCCCCTAAAAACAACCGAGACTCATTTCTAAGACAATTTCTCAAAAACACGCTTTAAGGAGTTTTAGAGCACATTTTGTGTCTTAACTTGTTTTTGAGCTTGGTTTTCTTTGGTAATGGTTTTATAATGTTCATATCTTGAATATAAGGCTTAGGGATCCACTTTGGACCCTAATTGAGGTTATATAGTCACTAGGGTTTCTTAGAGCACATTTTTCCCTAAGTAGTTCTAAAGCATGTTTTTTGATTTTGGATTATTGTCCAATGTTGTTAAGGCATAATTTATCCTTGTTACATCATTATTATATGTTTAAAACCTACTTTGTTAGTTAGGGGTATTACATTTATTTTTTAACATTTGTTAAGTCGAATTTTGTTTCCGTCCGTGGCCACGGACTTAATGTCCGAACCCACGGACCCTAGTTAACCTAAGTGAAAAAAAAAAGTCGTATTTAAACAGAATCAAAATTTTGAAAAGTCCGGGGCCACGGACAGGACGTCCGTGGGCCCGGACATGCTTTGTATGTTATAACCCGGATTTCATAAAGTATTGTACAATCAGATTTATATATTATTCTAAGTTGGATTACACTGTTTACAAAAGTTGGGACTCACGTGGTGTTCTTTTAAACGGTAAGGGCGAGGAGGTCATTGTGTCAAACTAATTAAGGTAATTAATTAGTTGATTAATAAGGAAAGGATTCCTTATTTTATTTCTAATTCCCGATCCTCTACTTCACGTCAGTACATCGTGGGAGCGTCATCAGTTCTTAAAAATTAAACGAGCGCTCTTCTCTCTCCCACTCAATCTCTTCCTCTATTGTGAATTATGAGCGCTGCTGTTGGCGATTGCTGCAACGGGTTGAGAATCTCTACTTTGGCGCACTCTGTCTTCTATTCTCAGGTTGGAATCCGGATTGTGGTTTCAGTCTAGTTCGTTCCCCCTCTACAGTTTTTTGATTCAGTTTGTGCCTTGTTGTGATTCAGTGGATGTTGTTCTGCATCAGGGGTGTGATTGTTGTTGTTGTTCTGCGCATTTCAGTCTTGTTTTCAGGTTTGAGAAATTTAGATCTAGTATTCCGGTTGTGTTATCTCCCTCCCCTGTTTTCTAATTTTGGGACTCCGAATTTGGTGGAACCAGTGATTGTGGATTGTGTTTTGGCTGGTGGGTTGTTTGGAGTCTGCGTCTGCTTCAGATCGTTGGACTTTCTGCTTGACAATCGAGGTAGGTGGTTACTCGATTCAGTGAGGGAGTTCACCCATGGGGTTTGATAAGGATTATTCTGTGATAATGTGTGTGAAATTGTTGGCGTTTTGATTGTGTTACCAATGGTTAAACCCCCATGGTTCTCTGTATTTGAAACTGATTTGGTGTGTGTATTAAATTTACAATTGCGTGGTGGATTTTGTACAACTCGTTTGTTCTGTTCGACATTCTGAAACTACAATTTTGACTTGTATGAATGTCTGTTTGAATGTTGACATCCGGACAGTACATTGGACGCTTCTGATTTTTCAAAGTTCGTGGTGTGTCCGAACATCAGTCCGAACATTGACGTTCGGACACTCCCTTAATTTTCCTTCCGATTTCAGTTCGACTTGCATCCGAACACAAGTCAGACACTCCCTTAATTTTCCTTCCAATTTCAGTTCGACTTGCGTCCGAACAACAAGTCGGACGCCTCCAGTTTCTGATATGATTTCAGTTCGACTTGCGTCTGAACAAAAAGTCGAACACCTCCGGTTTCTCATCTGATTTCAGTTCAACTTGCGTCCGAACATTGCCGTTCGGACACCTTAATTTTCCTTCCGATTTCAGTTCGACTTGCATCCGAACATTGATGTTCGGACACAAGTTTGGACACCCTACTGATTTCAGCATAATTTCTCCATATTGAGTTCCATTTACGGTGTTGGACTCCTTTAAGTCTGTACTACCGCAATATAGGTGTTTTGGCATGTTTAGTTACAAGTTTGCTTTTGTTTCTGCCAACTCTCTATTTTGGGACAATGTACTCTATTTCTGAGCCGTGAATGGCTTGGCCGAGCTATTCCGTGGTATACCATGTAGACGTCATTCTGAGTGTGGGCCATTCCCTTTCTGTTCTGTGGGGTTGACGAACCCTTTGACTCTTTTGGGTCATTTCTGCGTTGTCGAGAGATCTGTTATGATCTATGGGTCTCTAAGCCTTCCGAGTGTTATGCATTGTATTGTGTCGCTCTCTGTTTATGAACTCTGAATACTTCTGAACTGGGGACTCTTCCGTTCCAATCTGTATTTGATTCTGATAATCTTCCGACTGTTTTGGGAACTGGGGTACGTTTGCTTAACTTCAGTTCTCTTCTGATTTCAATTGTTTTGAGCGACCTCATTGATGACGGTCGCCGCTTACTCGGCATAGTTGTGTGCTCATTCCCCTACTTTTACTATCATTGCAGATTGATCAGCGAGGATCACTCTCACTTTCAGGAGCTTTACTTATTTAGTTTCTATCTGTTAAACTTCTGACTTTCTGAATTGTAGCCTTCGGGCCTTACTCTGTTCTAACTTCTGAAATGGTTTTGAGGATTATATTTATGTTAGTATATTTGACACATTATGTTACAATCATTTATGAAAGCGTTATTTTGGGCCTTGTATGAAATTGTTAGCTCTATAGCCTTACGTTATTAGGTAGTAATACGCGGCGTGTAATGCCCTAACTCTTAGGCCGGTTTTAGGGCGTTACATTGTAAAACCCTAAATTTTTGAAAATTTTAAACCTCACCACCGTCCGAGGGTGCCTGTGACCACGGACTACCCGTCCGTGGGCCCAGACTCAGCGTCCGGGGCTGCGGACCACCCATAGACGGTGGGTTTTAGATGGTTCCCGATGGTGTTTTTAGCTCAAAATTTATGGATGCGTAGCCTGAGAAATTTCTAAGATGTTTGTAATCGAAGATTTTTAATTCGGCTTCAAATTAATGAGGAAACTTAACGAACAAGTTAGTGGACATAAGCGAAAAACAAACGACAATTCAGAAGCCGAAAAGAGTCGATTGAACTCAAATTTTAATACAAGGCTAAACAAATAGTGGGGAGTTAGAAAATTAGGATTCTAACCTGTTTTGACTTCGGGATTGACTGAATTCTTCACGCCGGGAGTCTTTCGAAGCTTCGCCAAAGTCGGTTCCGGTTCGAGACCAGCTTCTGACCCTTGTGAATTGAGGTTGTTCTTCACGTTTTGGTGGTGGGTTGGTGGTGGTTTGATGATTGTGATGGCAAAAGGAATTGAAAGATGTGTTTAGGTGGTGATTTTGGGAGAATTTTGGTAGAATTTTGATGCTCGGGAGCTGCAAGACGTGGGAGTATTGAGACGGCTAGGTTTCCTGGTTGCTTAGGGTTCTTCGAGATGTGTTTAGATCAGAGATAAGGTTCTTTACGTAGGCCTCACTAAAGACAGAAAAGATCCGGTAAAAACTGAGATTTACCGACATCTTAGCTCAAGGGCTTTCAAAAGGAATTTGACTATGACATTTTAACCATGCGTAAAGGAATACATTTATGATTTTTCCAAGGTGGAATCGAATTTTTTGGATATTGGGATATTTTTAAATTCAATTTCTCGTCAGATTCAATCAGAAATTGCTAGAAAATTATTGGAAATTTGAAAAATCAAAATTCCAAAGCCATTATGCTTAAAATGTCATCCTATATCATGGGTTAAAATTTCAAAGCATTTCAAGTTGATTTAAGCTAACTTCGGAGGAGAGAGAAAGCTTATAGGGAGCTTAAGAGCCTTTGAAAATTACCAAAATGCCCCTGAAGATGACTAAGTTGTAGCTAACACTCCAGAAAGTGCCGATTGAACTGGAATCCATGCTACTTGACAAAACTACCCTTTTAGTATCTATGCCTCAAGTGACCCTCTTCCGGGGGTTAAAATTTTGGGTATAACATAACCAAATCCCCCGCCATTGAATGAAAGCGGAAGTCATAAAAACTCTTGGTGTTACCGCCACACTCTTCCACGAGTGTTAAGGCTGTTTGGGAAATACATTTTCTCAATGGATTAATGTAAAACTAAATACCTTAAGTCCTCGTGAGAAGTCAACATGACCTTTACTAAAACACACTACAAACCAAATTTTCCAAAACCTGTTTTAGATAATAAGAACAAGGGAATCCTCACACGGATTCTTTTCAACTAAAGACCCAGGCAGAGTTACACACTCTCAATTAAAAGCCGATTACAACAACCCAAAGGACTAATAGGGGAATTTATACTTATATATTAGATCCAAAACACAAAAGGACAACAAGTTGGAAATTCCCACGGGACCCACGCTCTCAAAGTTCTTCAATATCTGTGAGGAAACCTTTAAACACAAACATAAACCGTCAGTATTAAACTAAGTAAACACTAAGTGCCCAAACGGGTGTAATAATGAAACCAAGACACAATTCCAAACTTTCTTTTGTATCCTCATTCAGTTCACCTTTCCATTATTTTCTTATTCATTTCTTTCTTTCTTTATTTCTTTCATGATACCATAATTCATAACCAAATCCCATGGCCGAGCAAAAGAGAAAACCTTTCCCATAAGTCAAATTTCAAGAGCACAAAGTCAAACACAAGGAAAAACCTTTCCCAATAATACCAAAAAGGGAAAACGTTTTCCAAAATAATCACGTAGGAAAACCATTCCCAAACATTTCTCCATGAATCTAGATCCTTAAATGTGCACACCCCGTATGGTACCTTTAAACCATAAAGTGGACACTACACCCTTCCACACATCGATGTAGTCGGGGCTCAATCCCAAGCATAAATAACCATACACCTTCATAAAGAAGGTGTCAACGGGACTCGATCCCAAGTACAAATAACCACACACCTTTTATAAGGAAGGTGTCATCGGCAATCGATCCCAAGCATGAATAACCACACACCATCATAAGGAAGGTTTCAATAGGACTCGATCCCAAGCATAAATAACCACACACCTTCATAAGGAAGGTGTCATCGGGACTCGATCCCAAGCATCTCTCATTTATTCCACTTATCCAACATTTCACACAGATACTTCAATAAATCAAAGAGCAATAGTCTCAATGAAACTAGCTAACGCTCCTGATGCGTCCCCAATCAGTCATAGACGTGTCATGGACTCAATTAAACTTGGTTGGTTATGGAAAGACACAGAATAATCTTAAAGTGGAAACTCCATTTCGATTGACAATTTACACACAGATATTCACTCATCTCCCTCGCCCTCACACACGGACTCCGGGACAGTCTAGGACTTTATCCCAAAGTCCTCTACCCTCTCTTGACAGCCGGCCTATGGTACCCCAACCGCTCCTCGACTGATCAGTCAACCAACATACAAAGGTGTTGTCACACCACTCCAATCCTAACCAGCTCACTAACTTTCTAGCCCTTACTCACACTTAAGTCTAACTCACACTTGTCCTGATTATCTCTATATTCTTCTCTCTTGTACAGGCTTGCTTTCATACGAAATAAATGCAATATATACGGTTAGTTAGGATGTAACTACCATCCTATAAGCTTGTAAAGTCAAAGAATCTATTCTACTTTCGTCCTATCACATAACAACCACACTAGTATTATAGAGAGGCTTCAACTTGATCTGGAGTTGTCGGAACACGTGTCGCCTTGCTACTGGACACGTCGGCGGCAGCTCTCTCAATTGGTCGAGCACCACTTGTGTGCTCCACTTGTCTGATTCTGTCTGGCTCATTAAATGTTCGGAAATGCTCCTTTAGTCTTCATTACGGCTATGTAATTGTTATGATAAGTATCCCTTTACTTATCTTGTCCATTTGCACATTAATGAGTTGTATTCTTGTCATGTGCTAGTTGATAGTGTGAATGTGTGAATCTGCATAGATATGTCGATCCTCTTGCAATCTTTGTGTGAGCCTCGATTTTAAACCCTATCCTATGTTGATTAAAGCTGATTAGGATCTAATCGGGTTTTAGGTCCACTTATAACCTAAGATTAATAACCATGTCATAAAACAATAATTATTAAAACCTAAGCTAGCTCACTGGAACCTATTATGAGTCGCCACCTAATTTTAACCTAGATCAAATTAGGAAAGGAGAGTTCGGGTTCGGGGGCTTGATATTCGACTTATTTAGGGTTCAATTACTTTCATTACCTTCCTAGGTCGTTTTTCCTCTACATGGTTTATTTACGGCTTATTACGGTCGTTTTAACCTAAGTGCGCAAGCTTCTGTTTTTTTTGTGTTTTAGCATTTTTGACAGAAAATTAAAGTGAAATTGAAAGCTACCTAAACTAGGGTTTCGGAGGCAGAATTAGGTCAAATTTTGCTTACGTCCGTAGCCACGGACCCCACGTCCGAGACCACGGACCCCAGTTAACCTAAACTAATACAGAAGAGTCGAAATAAAGAAAAACAAAAATTTGCAGGGTCCGGGGCCTCGGACAGGATGTCCGAGGGCCCGGACATTATCAGAAAACCTAAATTTTGAATTTTTTAAAATCCCGCCGCCGTCCGTGGGTGTCCGTGGTCTCGGACAACGCGTCCGAGGTCCCGGACCATAGGTCTGAGGTCACGGACGACCCACGGACAGGGGTTTTCAGAAGGTTCCCGAGGGTGTTTTGAGCTCAAATTTTATGGGTGTGTAGCCTGAAAGGTTACAAGTCGTTAGTGATCGAAAGTTTTCAATTTGAAATCGAATTAAGCTCGAAACTTAGTAAACAAGTTATCAGACAGAGGCTTAAACAAACAGCAATACAGAAGCGTAGACAGGTTGGTTTGGACCCAAACTTTGACAGAGAGTTAATAAAGTCGTGGGGAATTAGAAAAGTAGAATTTTAACCTGTTTTACCTTCGGATTCAAGAGGACTCTTCACGTCGGGATTCTTCGGTGGCTCCGATGGTGCCGGTTCCGGACTGTGTTCGACCCGAGCTTCTGGTTGTTGATTGTTGAGGGTGTTCTTCACGTTTTGGAGGTGGTTTGGTTGATGTTTGATGATTGATTATGTTGTGGGAGTTGAAAAATATGTTTTGGTGTTGATTTTGGTGAGATTTCGGTGTTTGATTGTGGCTCGGGAGTTCAAAAACGTGGAGAGAGAGAGACGGCTGCCTTCTTTGAGAGTCTAGGGTTCTTTGAGGTTGTGAGATTCTGATTTTATCCAAAAACCTATCCCCTTATATAGACTTTCTTAAAGATAAAGAGAATCTAGTAAAAGTAAGATTTTTTGGTATTTTAATTAAAAGACTTCCCAAAGGAATTTTGCTGTGAAATTTTAACCACGTGTCAAGGATGGATATTATGAATTTTCTGAAGTGGAATCGGATTTTTTAAAATGTTGGAATATTTTTAAATTGAATTTCTCGTCAGATTCAGTCAGAAATTGCTAGAAAATTATTGGAAATTCGAAAAATCAAAATTCCAACGCCATTATGCTTACAATGCTATCTTCTATCATGGGTTAAAATATCAAAACATTTCAAGCTGATTTGGGCATCCCTTGGAGGAGAGAGAAAGCTTATAGGAGGCCTCAGGAGCCTTAACAATTACGAAAACGCCCCTGACAATGACGAAGCTGCTCCCTGTGCCATGGAACACGCCGATCGGGCCGGAGTCTCTTACTGTTTGATGGAGATGACCCTCACAACCTCGTAGACCTTAACCAGGGGGTCAAAATTTTGGGTATAACAGATTGCCCCCCGTCAACTGGACTTTGTAACGAATGTGAAAAGTCTGGTTGATGCTTGAGTGGTGCCCCAAAATTTTGGACTCCACAGAATCCTCCACGTTGTGTGAAACCGGGTTAACGATGCCCAGCTATTCAGAGGCGCTGACTACCTAAGCTACAAAGCATTGTCAAGCTTTTCTAAAGCGCTGACTACCTAAGCTACAAAGCATTGTCGAGCTTTTCTAAGGCGCTGACTACCTAAGCTACAAAGCATTGTCGAGCTATTCTAAGGCGCTGACTACCTAAAGGTAATAATGAAGTAATGTCAGACTATTCTAAGGTGCCGACTACCTATAAGGATGATACGATGTCAAGCTATTCTAAGGCGTTGACTACCTAAAATGATGATATGCTGTCGAGCTATTCTAAGGCGCTGACTACCTAAAGTGATGAAAATGATGTCAAGCTATTCTAAGGCGTTGACTACCTGAAATGATGATATGTTGTCGAGCTATTCTAAGGCGCTGACCACCTAAAGTGATGAAGATGATGTCAAGCTATTCTAAGGCGTTGACTACCTAGAATGTGAAAACTGGATGCAAATGCAAGAATGCTGAAATGCTAATGATGCAAATGATGCTGATGCTGATGATAATGCCGATGATGTTGATGATGCTGATGATGCTCGGATGCTTCTGGGGGACCGAAACCCGTGCTAATGCTCCTGGCTGGACCCAATGTGGACTTATTGCCATCGCCCCCCAAGCCGGTGTGCAGGGATAACTCCTGGTAAAAACCCTGGGGACTTATTGCCTTTGCCCACCATTGTTGACCCCAAAAATAAGTTGACATCGCAAAAGGAGGATTTATTGCCATCACCTCGCCAACTTTCTGTCGCCAGGTCTTGTGACGCGCCTGGATAATGCAGCTAGGTCTTATGACGAGCCTATATGAATGAGATGAATGCAAATGTGTTTGATGAGAGTGGGTAAGCTAAAAGGTAATGCTAGGTCTTACTACGAGCCTAAGGGAATGCAACTAGGTCTGATGACGAGCCTAAAGGAATGCAACTAGGTCTTATGACGAGCCTAAAGGATGGTTCTAGGTCTTATGACGAGCCTAAAGGTAGGTTCTAGGTCTTATGACGAGCCTAACGGTGGGATCTAGGTCTTATGACGAGCCTAAAGGATGGTTCTAGGTCTTATGACGAGCCTAAAGGTGGGATCTAGGTCTTATGACGAGCCTAAAGGATGGTTCTAGGTCTTATGACGAGCCTAAAGGTGGGATCTAGGTCTTATGACGAGCCTAAAGGTGGGATCTAGGTCTTATGATGAGCCTAAAGGTGGGATCTAGGTCTTATGACGAGCCTAAAGGTGGGATCTAGGTCTTATGACGAGCCTAAAGGTGGGATCTAGGTCTTATGACGAGCCTAAAGGTAGGATCTAAGTGAAAGTGAGCCAAGTGTATGGTGGGTCCAAAAGGATGTAGAAGGATTAGGGTTTATGTCGAACCTAGAGAAGGTAGGGCTCAAGATGGGCCTGCGGATGTTTGAGCGTGAAGATAAGGCTCAAGACGGGCTTGCGGATGCTTGAGTGTGAAGGTAGGGCTTAGGACGGGCCTGAGGAAATTTGATGTGGAGGTAGGGCTTAGGACGGGCCTGTGGAGGTAGGGCTTAGGACGGGCCTGAGGAAATTTGATGTGTGGGTAGGGCTTAGGACGGGCCTGTGTGATATGAGGAGGGTTTGATCCTTTGGGTTTTGGATTTTTGGCACTCAATCGGCGTCTCTGTTGCAATTGTTGGGACCAACAATTGCCCCCAGTATTTTTCCTTAAGGCAATCCGAGTTTTTTAGGATTTTATGGCAATCGATCGGAACGATCGATGCCCCCAGTATTTTCTTTGATAACCGCGCAAAAAACAAGTCCCACTCTCACAAGGTCAGGGTTTATCTTGATGTGGTGCTTTCTATCCTACACTCAAAGTGTTTGATGTTTGCACTCGTTTCCCACTTACGGTCACAACTTCTCAACCATTGAATTTGACATTTGTTAGATTTACGCATTCAACCTGTTACTTTCACGTGAGTGGATACACAACTACTAAGTCGGAAGTCTTTTGAGCTTATAACGTGGCTATGGGGTGTGACGAATGACAACAGGACAATGGAGGAATGTTTAGGATATGTGGAGCTATAAGGGCGACCAAAGCTGCAACTTGCACCTTCTCTCGGACTTGCTTTCTGTGAGCCTCGATTTTAAACCCTATCCTATGTTGATTAAAGCTGATGAGGATCTAACCGGGTTTTAGGTCCACTTATAACCTAAGATTAATAACTATGTCATAAAACAGTAATTATTAAAACCTAAGCTAGCTCACTGGAACCTATTATGAGTCGCCACCTAATTTTAACCTAGATCAAATTAGGAAAGGAGAGTTCGGGTTCGGGGGCTTGATATTCGACTTATTAGGGTTCAATTACTTTCATTACCCTTCCTAGGTCGTTTTTCCTCTACTTGGTTTAATTACGGCTTTCTACAAAGTTGCTTTTTAACCTAGGTGCGCGCTTCTGTTTTTTTGTGTTTTTAGCATTTTTTGACAGAAAATTAAAGTGGGAATTAAAATACCTAAACTAGGGTTTCAGAGGCAGAATTAGGTCAAATTTTGTTTCCGTCCGTAGCCACGGACCCCAGTTAACCTACATAACAATAAAAGTCGAATTAAACAGAAAACAGAAAATTGTAAACTCCGGGGCCTCGGACAGACTGTCCGTGGGCCCGGACACTATTAAAAAAAACCTAATTTTTAAATTTTTAAAATCCCGCCGCCGTCCGTGGGTGTCCGAGCTTACGGACAGGGAGTCCGGGACCCCGGACACAACGTCCGTGGGTGCGGACAGCCCTCGGACGGCGGCTTTTAGGGTGTTCCCGAAGGTGTTTTCGGCTCAAATTTTATGGGTGCGTAGCCTGAAAGATGTACAATACGTTAGTGGTCGAAAGTTCTCAATTTGAATTCGAATTATGCACAAACCTTGGTAAACAAGTTATGGACAGAAGCTTGAATAAACAGCAATACAGAAGCGTACGAAGGTTAGTTTGAGCCCAAATTTTGAGGCAAGACAGATAATACCGTGGTGAATTAGGGAAGTGGAGTTTCTACCTGTTTTACCTTCGGATTCACAACGTTTCTTCACACCGGGATTCGTCGAGTGCTCCGTTGATGGCAGACCCGAGAGGATTTCGACCCAAGCTTCTGGTTGTTGGTTGTTCTTGCTGTTCTTCACGCTTTGGAGGTGTTTTTGTGAGGTTTTGATGATTATTGGTGCTTTGGGAATTGGAAAACGTGTTTAGATGGTGATTTCGGGGGATTTTCGGTATGATTTGGGTGGCCGGGTGTTGGAAAACGTGAGAGAGAGAGAGAGGAGGCCGTGTTTTCTGACTCTCTAGGGTTCTTGGGCACATGAGGTTCTGATTTTATCCAAAAACCTATCCCCTTATATAGACTTTCTTAAAGATAAAGAGAATCTAGTAAAAGTAAGATTTTTCGATATTCTAACTAAGTAACTTCCCAAAGGAATTTTGCTATGAAATTTTAACCACATGTCAAGAATGGATATTATGAATTTTCTGAGGTGGAAACGAATTTTTTAAATGCTGGAGCATTTTTAAATTGAATTTCTCGTCAGATTCAGTCAGAAATTGCTAGAAAATTATTGGAAATTCGAAAAATCAAAATTCCAACGCCATTATGCTTAAAATGTCATCCTCTACCATGGGTTAAAATATCAAAGCATTTCGAGCTGATTTGGGCACCCTTTGGAGGAGAGAGAAAGCCTATAGGAGAACTCAGAAGCCTTAAAAATTACGAAAACGCCCCTGACAATGACGAAACTGCTCCTCAGGCCCTGGAACACGCCGATCGAGCCGGAATCCCTCATTACCCGATCAAATATCCTTCACGACACCAAAGCCTTGCAGACCCTGACCAGGGGGGTCAAAATTTTGGGTATAACAGATTGCCCCCCGTCAACTGGACTTTGTAACGAATGTGAAAAGTCTGGTTGATGCTTGAGTGGTGCCCCAAAATTTTGGACTCCACAGAATCCTCCACGTTGTATGAAACCGGGTTAACGATGCCCAGTACTGGAGGCGCTAACTACCTAAGCTACAAGGCATTGTCGAGCTATTCTAAGGCGCTGACTACCTAAGTTACAAAGCATTGTCGAGCTATTCTAAGGCGCTGACTACCTAAGCTACAAGGCATTGTCGAGCTGTTCTAAGGCGCTGACTACCTATAAGGATGATACG
The DNA here is from genome assembly GCA_023374045.1 of Limonium bicolor. Taxonomy (NCBI): domain Eukaryota; kingdom Viridiplantae; phylum Streptophyta; class Magnoliopsida; order Caryophyllales; family Plumbaginaceae; genus Limonium; species Limonium bicolor. The sequence continues at coordinate 52,931,716 of CM041782.1, forward strand.
ATGTCAAGCTATTCTAAGGCGTTGACTACCTAAAATGATGATATGCTGTCGAGCTATTCTAAGGCGCTGACTACCTAAAGTGATGAAAATGATGTCAAGCTATTCTAAGGCGTTGACTACCTTGGATGATATGCTGTCGAGCTATTCTAAGGTGCTGACTACCTAAAGCGATGAAATGATGTCAAGCTATTCTAAGGCGTTGACTACCTAAAATGATGATATGCTGTCGAGCTATTCTAAGGCGCTGACTACCTAAAGTGATGAAAATGATGTCAAGCTATTCTAAGGCGTTGACTACCTAAAATGATGATATGCTGTCGAGCTATTCTAAGGCGCTGACTACCTAAAGTGATGAAAATGATGTCAAGCTATTCTAAGGCGTTGACTACCTAAAATGATGATATGCTGTCGAGCTATTCTAAGGCGCTGACTACCTAAAGTGATGAAAATGATGTCAAGCTATTCTAAGGCGTTGACTACCTAGGATGCGAAGACTGGATGGCATGCAAATGCAAGAATGCTGAAATGCTAATGATGCAAATGATGCTGATGCAGATGATAATGCCGGTGATGTTGATGATGCTGATGATGCTGATGATGCTCGGATGCTTCTAGGGACCGAAACCCGTGCCGATGCTCCTGGCTGGACCCAATGTGGACTTATTGCCATCGCCCCCCAAGCCGGTGTGCAGGGATAACTCCTGGTAAAAACCCTGGGGACTTATTGCCTTTGCCCACCATTCGTTGATCCCAAAAATAAGTTGACATCGCAAAAGGAGGATTTATTGCCATCACCTCGCCAACTTTCTGTCTCCAGGTCTTGTGACGCGCCTGGATAATGCAGCTAGGTCTTATGACGAGCCTATATGAATGAGATGAATGCAATGTGTTTGATGAGAGTGGGTAAGCTAAAAGGTAATGCTAGGTCTTACTACGAGCCTAAGGGAATGCAACTAGGTCTTATGACGAGCCTAAAGGTTGGATCTAGGTCTTATGACGAGCCTAAAGGGTAGTTCTAGGTCTTATGACAAGCCTAAGGGAATGCAACTAGGTCTTATGACGAGCCTAAAGGATGGTTCTAGGTCTTATGACGAGCCTAAAGGTGGGATCTAGGTCTTATGACGAGCCTAAAGGATGGTTCTAGGTCTTATGACGAGCCTAAAGGATGGTTCTAGGTCTTATGACGAGCCTAAAGGATGGTTCTAGGTCTTATGACGAGCCTAAAGGATGGTTCTAGGTCTTATGACGAGCCTAAGGGAATGCAACTAGGTCTTATGACGAGCCTAAAGGATGGTTCTAGGTCTTATGACGAGCCTAAAGGTGGGGTCTAGGTCTTATGACGAGCCTAAAGGATGGTTCTAGGTCTTATGACGAGCCTAAAGGATGGTTCTAGGTCTTATGACGAGCCTAAGGATGGTTCTAGGTCTTATGACGAGCCTAAAGGATGGTTCTAGGTCTTATGACGAGCCTAAAGGATGGTTCTAGGTCTTATGACGAGCCTAAAGGATGGTCCTAGGTCTTATGACGAGCCTAAAGGTTGGATCTAAGTGAAAGTGAGCCAAGTGTATGGTGGGTCCAAAAGGATGTAGAAGGATTAGGGTTTATGTCGAACCTAGAGAAGGTAGGACTCAAGATGGGCCTGCGGACGTTTGAGTGTGAGGGTAAGGCTCAAGACGGGCCTGCGGGTGTTTGAGTGTGAAGGTAGGGCTTAGGACGGGCCTGCGGATGTTTGAGTGGAGGTAGGGCTTAGGACGGGCCTGTGTGATATGAAGAGGGTTTGACCCTTTGGGTTTTGGATTTTTGGGATTCAATCGGTGTCTTTGTTGCAATTGTTGGGACCAACAACCCAGTATTTTTCCTTAAGGCAATCCGAGTTTTTTAGGATTTTATGGCAATCGATCGGAACGATCGATTGCCCCCAGTATTTCTTTGATTAACTGCACAAAACAAGTCTCACTCTCACAAGGTCAGGGTTTATCTTGATGTGGTGCTTTCTTTCTATTTGATGCTTGCGCTCGTACCCTCCTTTTGGGTCAAGACATCTCAACCATTGAATTTGACATTTGTTCGATTTACGCGTTCAACCTGTTACTTTCACGTGATTGGATACACAACTATTAAGTCGGAAGTCTTTTAAGCTTATAACGTGGTTGTGGGGCATGATGAAAGACAACGGGATGGTGGAGGAATGTTTAGGATATGTGGAGCTATAAGGGTGACCAAAGCTGCAACTTGAACCTTCTCTCGGACTTGCCTTCTTTGTCTTGAAGTCGTTTGGCTACTTCGTGATGACTTCGCTTGTACACTTGGGACTTGGAACTTTTGGGTTGTTCCTTGCGCCTTCTATCTTCTTTCCGATTTTGGATTTCTTCGAGGCTTTTCAGGTTTGCCTTTCTTTGAATTTCCTTTCCTTCGGGGTTCTTGTGTTTCCCGGCTTTGAACTTTGAGAGCTATTTTTGATGTTAGCTCATTTGGATCCTGTGTCACTTTGGGACCATTTGCGGATCGCTTTGTCATGCTGGTAGCGGTTTTGCTTCTTTGGAATTGTGAAGTTGTTGTTCGGAAGTCGGGCTTCTTGCTTCCTTTGGTCACCGGATTGGTTATTCATCACTGGCTGGCTTATTTTGTGGAGTTCGTAGTGTTGTAAAAGAGGATGTATATGAAAAGCTCAGCGGGGGTGCCTAGGGTTTAATGTCAGGGTTCATAAGCTTTTGGTTGTGTGGTGCTGTTCCTAGGTGCTTCGTCATCCCTAATAGTTGTGTATCCGTTCTTTGTTACTCTTCATAGGTTTAAGCGTAAATTTACAAATTATCTCCTTCGGTTGGAGTTATGCCGTTTATCTTACCTTTAAATGTAATCTCTCTGGAGCCATGTAAAAATGACATGCTCTTTCACTCATGGTTTTACCGCTCAAGGCACTCTCGCGAAGTGCACACTCAGAGACTTGTTTGCACGTTTAAGTAAAAGAAATAAACATTATCGTTCCTTAACTCAGATTGCCCCCAGTATTGTTTTGGGGTCTTTTGACAAGCCTTTTGAGTACCCAGGTTATTTGTGGAAGGTGGTTATGTGGAATAATGATGGTGAGTGGTGATGGGGTGATCTTGTGAAGGAATGATGCATAATGTGGTGACTGACCGATATGTCTTTTGCTGGAGTTTTTCTTACTTTTGCTTTGGGTGAACTGGTAGATTGTGGTAAACGTAGGTGAAGTGAGGAGTCGATCTTGTTCATGGTGTGAGTGATGACTATGGATGTGGCAAAGTTTGCTCATGGTGGTCGCAAGGGGATACTTCTTTTTTGTTTTTTTTTATGCCGCAGAAACAGTACATGAGCTGGAAAGTCTTGAAGATCGTGGATAGGTGCTAAGGCCTAAATGAACTAGAGGAGATGCACCTAGGTTGAAATGTTTGAAAAATTTACCTCCTGGGCTGGAATGTTCTGAGAATTAGGTACTTGGGCCGAAATGTGTTTGGGCTAGAAGTAAGACGCATGGGCCAAAATGATTTCTAAACCATATTCTAGATGTGATTTGGAATTTGGACCGAGTAACCCTGATTGGGCCTAAAGGATAATGCATGTGTGTGGGATTTTGGGTCAAAGCCCGAGTGAAAAGTTTTCCTAGACTAGAACGGGCCATGAAGTGGAAGGCCTGGTGGATTTTCATGGATTGCTTTAGGTGGATTTGTTTTTCGTGGGCCTAGAACTAAATTGATAATTCAAATTGGGCCGAAAAGAGAGAGAAATCACCTAAGTCTAAACTTTTGGGCTGAAGCCCAAATGACTCACATATCAAACCAGACAGGGCCTTTGGGCCGTAAACAATAAAGCCGCAAATTCGGGTTGGGCTAGGTTGATGTAGGAGAAGTTCCTATCAATCTCTAGGCTGGGTAGTGGGCCGATCATACAAGCAGACAAGGCCCACACAAATTCGACATATCGTCACTAGACATGCACTTAAACCAAACCGGGTATGGATCGATCCGGAGAGGTGCTTGGGGCACTGGCCCAGGTCACCACAAAGGAATAGGGCTTGCACGCTATCCTCTTTGGGCTCCCCCACTTTTTTCACATCACCAGAAGGTGTGCGTCTACGGTCGGGTCTTTGACTGACCAAACAATGGGCTAGGTAAGGGTACTGCCAGGAAAATGCTTAGGGCTAAAGCCCAGGTATTAAGGGGGTGTGGTTAGACGACACCCTCCTCTTTTCCCCCACTTATTCACATCACCTAAAAGGTGTGAGTCCCTGACAGGGGACCCTCAAATGGGTCCCGGGGTGAAATTGGTTTGCGTGGACCCTCGCTCTCATATGATGCAAGGGTGCAAAAATTAAAGTGCGCACAAAAGTAAACAAACAACATAGTAAAAGCCATAAATAAACATTTTCAAGTTAAGCCCTCTTTCTTAAAATTAAACAAGTTAAAATTAAGAAGTTGTCCCCAGCAGAGTCGCCAGTCTGTGAGCCTCGATTTTAAACCCTATCCTATGTTGATTAAAGCTGATGAGGATCTAACCGGGTTTTAGGTCCACTTATAACCTAAGATTAATAACTATGTCATAAAACAGTAATTATTAAAACCTAAGCTAGCTCACTGGAACCTATTATGAGTCGCCACCTAATTTTAACCTAGATCAAATTAGGAAAGGAGAGTTCGGGTTCGGGGGCTTGATATTCGACTTATTAGGGTTCAATTACTTTCATTACCCTTCCTAGGTCGTTTTTCCTCTACTTGGTTTAATTACGGCTTTCTACAAAGTTGCTTTTTAACCTAGGTGCGCGCTTCTGTTTTTTTGTGTTTTTAGCATTTTTTGACAGAAAATTAAAGTGGGAATTAAAATACCTAAACTAGGGTTTCAGAGGCAGAATTAGGTCAAATTTTGTTTCCGTCCGTAGCCACGGACCCCAGTTAACCTACATAACAATAAAAGTCGAATTAAACAGAAAACAGAAATTGTAAACTCCGGGGCCTCGGACAGACTGTCCGTGGGCCCGGACACTATTAAAAAAACCTAATTTTTAAATTTTTAAAATCCCGCCGCCGTCCGTGGGTGTCCGAGCTTACGGACAGGGAGTCCGGGACCCCGGACACAACGTCCGTGGGTGCGGACAGCCCTCGGACGGCGGCTTTTAGGGTGTTCCCGAAGGTGTTTTCGGCTCAAATTTTATGGGTGCGTAGCCTGAAAGATGTACAATACGTTAGTGGTCGAAAGTTCTCAATTTGAATTCGAATTATGCACAAACCTTGGTAAACAAGTTATTGGACAGAAGCTTGAATAAACAGCAATACAGAAGCGTACGAAGGTTAGTTTGAGCCCAAATTTTGAGGCAAGACAGATAATACCGTGGTGAATTAGGGAAGTGGAGTTTCTACCTGTTTTACCTTCGGATTCACAACGTTTCTTCACACCGGGATTCGTCGAGTGCTCCGTTGATGGCAGACCCGAGAGGATTTCGACCCAAGCTTCTGGTTGTTGGTTGTTCTTGCTGTTCTTCACGCTTTGGAGGTGTTTTTGTGAGGTTTTGATGATTATTGGTGCTTTGGGAATTGGAAAACGTGTTTAGATGGTGATTTCGGGGGATTTTCGGTATGATTTGGGTGGCCGGGTGTTGGAAAACGTGAGAGAGAGAGAGAGGAGGCCGTGTTTTCTGACTCTCTAGGGTTCTTGGGCACATGAGGTTCTGATTTTATCCAAAAACCTATCCCCTTATATAGACTTTCTTAAAGATAAAGAGAATCTAGTAAAAGTAAGATTTTTCGATATTCTAACTAAGTAACTTCCCAAAGGAATTTTGCTATGAAATTTTAACCACATGTCAAGAATGGATATTATGAATTTTCTGAGGTGGAAACGAATTTTTTAAATGCTGGAGCATTTTCAAATTGAATTTCTCGTCAGATTCAGTCAGAAATTGCTAGAAAATTATTGGAAATTCGAAAAATCAAAATTCCAACGCCATTATGCTTAAAATGTCATCCTCTACCATGGGTTAAAATATCAAAGCATTTCGAGCTGATTTGGGCACCCTTTGGAGGAGAGGAAAGCCTATAGGAGAACTCAGAAGCCTTAAAAATTACGAAAACGCCCCTGACAATGACGAAACTGCTCCTCAGGCCCTGGAACACCGCGATCGAGCCTGAATCCCTCATTACCCGATCAAATATCCTTCACGACACCAAAGCCTTGCAGACCCTGACCAGGGGGGTCAAAATTTTGGGTATAACAGATTGCCCCCCGTCAACTGGACTTTGTAACAAATGTGAAAAGTCTGGTTGATGCTTGAGTGGTGCCCCAAAATTTTGGACTCCACAGAATCCTCCACGTTGTATGAAACCGGGTTAACGATGCCCAGCTACTCGGAGGCGCTAACTACCTAAGCTACAAGGCATTGTCGAGCTATTCTAAGGCGCTGACTACCTAAGTTACAAAGCATTGTCGAGCTATTCTAAGGCGCTGACTACCTAAGCTACAAGGCATTGTCGAGCTGTTCTAAGGCGCTGACTACCTATAAGGATGATACGATGTCAAGCTATTCTAAGGCGTTGACTACCTAAAATGATGATATGCTGTCGAGCTATTCTAAGGCGCTGACTACCTAAAGTGATGAAAATGATGTCAAGCTATTCTAAGGCGTTGACTACCTTGGATGATGATATGCTGTCGAGCTATTCTAAGGTGCTGACTACCTAAAGCGATGAAAATGATGTCAAGCTATTCTAAGGCGTTGACTACCTAAAATGATGATATGCTGTCGAGCTATTCTAAGGCGCTGACTACCTAAAGTGATGAAATGATGTCAAGCTATTCTAAGGCGTTGACTACCTAAAATGATGATATGCTGTCGAGCTATTCTAAGGCGCTGACTACCTAAAGTGATGAAAATGATGTCAAGCTATTCTAAGGCGTTGACTACCTAAAATGATGATATGCTGTCGAGCTATTCTAAGGCGCTGACTACCTAAAGTGATGAAAATGATGTCAAGCTATTCTAAGGCGTTGACTACCTAGGATGCGAAGACTGGATGGCATGCAAATGCAAGAATGCTGAAATGCTAATGATGCAAATGATGCTGATGCAGATGATAATGCCGGTGATGTTGATGATGCTGATGATGCTGATGATGCTGATGATGCTCGGATGCTTCTGGGGACCGAAACCCGTGCCGATGCTCCTGGCTGGACCCAATGTGGACTTATTGCCATCGCCCCCCAAGCCGGTGTGCAGGGATAACTCCTGGTAAAAACCCTGGGGACTTATTGCCTTTGCCCACCATTCGTTGATCCCAAAAATAAGTTGACATCGCAAAAGGAGGATTTATTGCCATCACCTCGCCAACTTTCTGTCTCCAGGTCTTGTGACGCGCCTGGATAATGCAGCTAGGTCTTATGACGAGCCTATATGAATGAGATGAATGCAATGTGTTTGATAGAGTGGGTAAGCTAAAAGGTAATGCTAGGTCTTACTACTAGCCTAAGGGAATGCAACTAGGTCTTATGACGAGCCTAAAGGTTGGATCTAGGTCTTATGACGAGCCTAAAGGGTAGTTCTAGGTCTTATGACAAGCCTAAGGGAATGCAACTAGGTCTTATGACGAGCGTAAAGGATGGTTCTAGGTCTTATGATGAGCCTAAAGGTGGGATCTAGGTCTTATGACGAGCCTAAAGGATGGTTCTAGGTCTTATGACGAGCCTAAAGGATGGTTCTAGGTCTTATGACGAGCCTAAAGGATGGTTCTAGGTCATATGACGAGCCTAAAGGATGGTTCTAGGTCTTATGACGAGCCTAAGGGAATGCAACTAGGTCTTATGACGAGCCTAAAGGATGGTTCTAGGTCTTATGACGAGCCTAAAGGTGGGGCTAGGTCTTATGACGAGCCTAAAGGATGGTTCTAGGTCTTATGACGAGCCTAAAGGATGGTTCTAGGTCTTATGACGAGCCTAAAGGATGGTTCTAGGTCTTATGACGAGCCTAAAGGATGGTTCTAGGTCTTATGACGAGCCTAAAGGATGGTTCTAGGTCTTATGACGAGCCTAAAGGATGGTCCTAGGTCTTATGACGAGCCTAAAGGTTGGATCTAAGTGAAAGTGAGCCAAGTGTATGGTGGGTCCAAAAGGATGTAGAAGGATTAGGGTTTATGTCGAACCTAGAGAAGGTAGGACTCAAGATGGGCCTGCGGACGTTTGAGTGTGAGGGTAAGGCTCAAGACGGGCCTGCGGGTGTTTGAGTGTGAAGGTAGGGCTTAGGACGGGCCTGCGGATGTTTGAGTGGAGGTAGGGCTTAGGACGGGCCTGTGTGATATGAAGAGGGTTTGACCCTTTGGGTTTTGGATTTTTGGGATTCAATCGGTGTCTTTGTTGCAATTGTTGGGACCAACAATTGCCCCCAGTATTTTTCCTTAAGGCAATCCGAGTTTTTTAGGATTTTATGGCAATCGATCGGAACGATCGATTGCCCCCAGTATTTTCTTTGATTAACTGCACAAAACAAGTCTCACTCTCACAAGGTCAGGGTTTATCTTGATGTGGTGCTTTCTTTCTATTTGATGCTTGCGCTCGTACCCTCCTTTTGGGTCAAGACATCTCAACCATTGAATTTGACATTTGTTCGATTTACGCGTTCAACCTGTTACTTTCACGTGATTGGATACACAACTATTAAGTCGGAAGTCTTTTAAGCTTATAACGTGGTTGTGGGGCATGATGAAAGACAACGGGATGGTGGAGGAATGTTTAGGATATGTGGAGCTATAAGGGTGACCAAAGCTGCAACTTGAACCTTCTCTCGGACTTGCCTTCTTTGTCTTGAAGTCGTTTGGCTACTTCGTGATGACTTCGCTTGTACACTTGGGACTTGGAACTTTTGGGTTGTTCCTTGCGCCTTCTATCTTCTTTCCGATTTTGGATTTCTTCGAGGCTTTTCAGGTTTGCCTTTCTTTGAATTTCCTTTCCTTCGGGGTTCTTGTGTTTCCCGGCTTTGAACTTTGAGAGCTATTTTGATGTTAGCTCATTTGGATCCTGTGTCACTTTGGGACCATTTGCGGATCGCTTTGTCATGCTGGTAGCGGTTTTGCTTCTTTGGAATTGTGAAGTTGTTGTTCGGAAGTCGGGCTTCTTGCTTCCTTTGGTCACCGGATTGGTTATTCATCACTGGCTGGCTTATTTTGTGGAGTTCGTAGTGTTGTAAAAGAGGATGTATATGAAAAGCTCAGCGGGGGTGCCTAGGGTTTAATGTCAGGGTTCATAAGCTTTTGGTTGTGTGCTGTTCCTAGGTGCTTCGTCATCCCTAATAGTTGTGTATCCGTTCTTTGTTACTCTTCATAGGTTTAAGCGTAAATTTACAAATTATCTCCTTCGGTTGGAGTCATGCCGTTTATCTTACCTTTAAATGTAATCTCTCTGGAGCCATGTAAAAATGACATGCTCTTTCACTCATGGTTTTACCGCTCAAGGCACTCTCGCGAAGTGCACACTCAGAGACTTGTTTGCACGTTTAAGTAAAAGAAATAAACATTATCGTTCCTTAACTCAGATTGCCCCCAGTATTGTTTTGGGGTCTTTTGACAAGCCTTTTGAGTACCCAGGTTATTTGTGGAAGGTGGTTATGTGGAATAATGATGGTGAGTGGTGATGGGGTGATCTTGTGAAGGAATGATGCATAATGTGGTGACTGACCGATATGTCTTTTGCTGGAGTTTTTCTTACTTTTGCTTTGGGTGAACTGGAAGATTGTGGTAAACGTAGGTGTCCGAGCTTACGGACAGGGAGTCCGGGACCCCGGACACAACGTCCGTGGGTGCGGACAGCCCTCGGACGGTGGCTTTGAGGGTGTTCTCGAAGGTGTTTTCGGCTCAAATTTTATGGGTGCGTAGCCTGAAAGATGTACAATACGTTAGTGGTCGAAAGTTCTCAATTTGAATTCGAATTATGCACAAACCTTGGTAAACAAGTTATTGGACAGAAGCTTGAATAAACAGCAATACAGAAGCGTATGAAGGTTAGTTTGAGCCCAAATTTTGAGGCAAGACAGATAATACCGTGGTGAATTAGGGAAGTGGAGTTTCTACCTGTTTTACCTTCGGATTCACAACGTTTCTTCACACCGGGATTCGTCGAGTGCTCCGTTGATGGCAGACCCGAGAGGATTTCGACCCAAGCTTCTGGTTGTTGGTTGTTCTTGCTGTTTCTTCACGCTTTGGAGGTGTTTTTGTGAGGTTTTGATGATTATTGGTGCTTTGGGAATTGGAAAACGTGTTTAGATGGTGATTTCGGGGGATTTTCAGTATGATTTGGGTGGCCGGGTGTTGGAAAACGTGAGAGAGAGAGAGGAGGCCGTGTTTTCTGACTCTCTAGGGTTCTTGGGCACATTAGGTTCTGATTTTATCCAAAAACCTATCCCCTTATATAGACTTTCTTAAAGATAAAGAGAATCTAGTAAAAGTAAGATTTTCGATATTCTAACTAAGTAACTTCCCAAAGGAATTTTGCTATGAATTTTAACCACATGTCAAGAATGGATATTGAATTTCTGAGGTGGAAACGAATTTTTTAAATGCTGGAGCATTTTTAAATTGAATTTCTCGTCAGATTCAGTTCAGAAATTGCTAGAAATTATTGGAAATTCGAAAATCAAAATTCCAACGCCATTATGCTTAAAATGTCATCCTCTACCATGGGTTAAAATATCAAAGCATTTCGAGCTGATTTGGGCACCCTTTGGAGGAGAGAGAAAGCCTATAGGAGAACTCAAAAGCCTTAAAAATTACGAAAACGCCCCTGACAATGACGAAACTGCTCCTCAGGCCCTGGAACACGCCGATCGAGCCGGAATCCCTCATTACCCGATCAAATATCCTTCACGACACCAAAGCCTTGCAGACCCTGACCAGGGGGGTCAAAATTTTGGGTATAACACTTTCTTTGTCCTGAAGTCGTTTTGGCTACTTCGTGATGACTTCGCTTGGAACTCTGGGTTTTTGAATTGTTCCTTGCATCCTTTCTCCTTCTTCCAATTTTGGGTTCCTTCAAGGCTTTTCAGGTTTGCCTTTCTTTGGATTTCTTTCCTTTCGGGGTTCTTGTGTTTCCCGGTTTTGAACTTTGAGAGCTGTTTTGATGTTAGCTCATTTGGATCCTGTGTCACTTTGGGACCATTTGCGGATCATTTCGTCATGCTGGTAGCGGTTTTGCTTCTTTGGACTTGTGAAGTTGCTGTTTGGAAGTCGGGCTCCTTCCTTCTTTTGGTCACGGGTCGGTTATTCATCATTGGCTGGCTTATTTTGTGGAGTTTGTAGTGTTGTAAAAGAGGTCATATATGAAAAGCTCAGCGGGGGTGCCTAGGGTTTAATGTCTGGGTTCACAGGCTTTTGGCTGTGTGGTGCTGTACCTAGATGCTTCGTCATCCCTAATAATTGTGTATCCGTTCTTTGTTACTTTTCACAGGTTTAAGCGTAAATTTACAAATTATCTCCTTCGGGCGGAGTCGTGCCGTTTGCCTCACTTTTGAATGTGACCTCTCTGGAGCCGTGTAAAAATGACACGCTCTTTCGCTCTTGGTTTTACCGCTCAAGGCACTCTCGCGAAACGTTTACTCAGAGACTTGTTTGCGCATTTAAACAAAAGAAATAAACATTATCGTTCCTTAACTCAGATTGCCCCCAGTATTGTTGCGGGGTTTTCTTGACAGACCTTAGAATGCCCAAGTTATTTGTGGAGGGTGACTGCATGTGTAGTGGCGAACAATGGTGATGAGTGGTGATGGGGCGATTGCTGAGTGATTTATATTTTTTTTTTTTTTGTGTGTTCACATGAACGGAAGTATACTCATTAGAACACGAATCAAAGAAGAAATTTTATTGATAATCAAAAGAAGTAACAACGACATTGAGTACCAACTAAAAGGGAGAAACAACTAAACTGGCTAAAGAACAAAAAGAAAAGACGAAACAAATGCTACGCAAAACAACTGAAGAGAAAGAAAAATAACAAAGATTCCTAGTGGTGCTCAGACATGGGGTTCCCGAAAATATTCCCATGCTCCAAGAACTGAAGTCCCTGGTCAAGCAAGTCTTGGATCTTATGCCGTAAGGCCCGGCAATGATCTGTGTCATGGCCAGGTAACTGATGGTGATGGCAGAATTGACTAAGATGCCTCCCTAAATGAGCGGTTCCTGGCCGAGGGGCCAAGGGCTGTAGCAAGTTTCTTTTCTGGAGCTCCTCAAATGCCTGACTTGGTGTTCGGCCAAAGTCGGTAAACTGTCTTGGCGCAGGGAATCGCCTTGGTCGGGATGATGCTTTGGTTCTCTGCTTTGAAACTGGGATTGCCACAACTGGCTTTGCCTTGTTGCCCATTCTCCGAGCTTTGAGCTGTCCTACCTGTAACCTGGCACTACAGTTCTGCGGGCACATGGGACTCTCGCCTAGGGCGGGTGTCGGTATTCCTAACTTAGTGCAAGATCTCGAGGAAGGAAAATTTAAAATGATCTCCTTGGGGGTTTCTTCTGGTCGTCTGCTCGCCCTCTCGAGTTCTGCAGCCATTTCCTTGGTATCCCCTTGTGAACCTTGGGCCGTAATAGAACTAACTTTAGTACAGTTGTGAAGAAAGCTAAAAAGCCTATTCACTAGTTCATTTTGGACTTGACGTCCGGCTTCAAGGGAAAGGGTCTTCGTTTTTAATTCTTCAATTGCTGCAATGTAGTTGGACTCCATGGCGTTCCTGACAGCACTATGTCTCTGCTCCATGGCATTGATGGTGTCCCGGTACTTTTGTTCCAATGCTGCGAGATGGATATCCATGTTGATCGGATTTCCTCCTTCACCACTCCTAGGATTTGGGTTCACCTGTTTCCAAAACATCGTCTGTTAGAAAACTGAAGTTCTGGGCCGAGAAGGAATACTTGATAAAGTGGTATTCTAACTTGTTTGGGCCGAGTAATTCTTGGTTGGGCCTAAAAGATGATACTTATAACTAGGACCTTAGGTGGATTTACTTTTCGTGGGCCTAGAACTAAATTGATAATTCAAGTTGGGCTGAAAGAGAGAAATCACATGAGTTTAAACTTTTGGGCCCGAGCTCGAACAAACAATTCATTCAAACCAAACAAGGCCTTTGGGGCGAACAATAAAACCGTAAATTCGGGTTATTCCTATCAGTTTCTAGGCAGGGTAGTGGGCCGATCACACGAGCAAACAAGGCCCACACGAATTCAACATGTCCTCACCAGACGTTAAAATCAAACCGGGTATGGATCGATCCGGAGAGGTGCTTGGGGCATGGGCCCGGGTTGCCACAAAGGAATAAGGCTTGCACGCTATTCTCTTTGGGCTTCCCCACTTTTTTCACATCACCTGAAGGTGTGCATCCACGGACGGGTCTTTGACTGACCAAACAAGGGGCTTGGTAAGGGTACTGCCAGGAAAATGCTTGGGGCTAAAGCCCAGGTATTAAGGGGGTGTGGTTAGACGACACCCTCCTCTTTTCCCCCACTTATTCACATCACCTAAAAGGTGTGAGTCCCTGACAGGGGACCCTCAAACGGGTCCTAGAGTGGAATTGGTTTGCGTGGACCCTCGCTCTCATATGATGCAAGGGTGCAAAAATTAAAGTGCGCACAGAAGTAAACAAGCAACATAATAAAAGCCATAAATAAACATTTTCAAGTTAAGCCCTCTTTCTTAAAATTAAACAAGTTAATATTAAGAAATTTGTCCCCAGCAGAGTCGCCAGTCTGTGAGCCTCGATTTTAAACCCTATCCTATGTTGATTAAAGCTGATTAGGATCTAATCGGGTTTTAGGTCCACTTATAACCTAAGATTAATAACCATGTCATAAAACAATAATTATTAAAACCTAAGCTAGCTCACTGGAACCTATATGAGTCGCCACCTAATTTAACCTAGATCAAATTAGGAAAGGAGAGTTCGGGTTCGGGGGCTTGATATTCGACTTATTTAGGGTTCAATTACTTTCATTACCCTTCCTAGGTCGTTTTTCCTCTACTTGGTTTATTTACGGCTTATTACGAGTCGTTTTAACCTAAGTGCGCAAGCTTCTGTTTTTTTGTGTTTTTAGCATTTTGACAGAAAATTAAAGTGAAATTGAAAGCTACCTAAACTAGGGTTTCGGAGGCAGAATTAGGTCAAATTTTGCTTACGTCCGTAGCCACGGACCCCACGTCCGAGACCACGGACCCCAGTTAACCTAAACTAATACAGAAGAGTCGAAATAAAGAAAAACAAAAATTTGCAGGGTCCGGGGCCTCGGACAGGATGTCCGAGGGCCCGGACATTATCAGAAAACCTAAATTTTGAATTTTTTAAAATCCCGCCGCCGTCCGTGGGTGTCCGTGGTCTCGGACAACGCGTCCGAGGTCCCGGACCATAGGTCCGAGGTCACGGACGACCCACGGATAGGGGTTTTCAGAAGGTTCCCGAGGGTGTTTTGAGCTCAAATTTTATGGGTGTGTAGCCTGAAAGGTTTACAAGTCGTTAGTGATCGAAAGTTTTCAATTTGAAATCGAATTAAGCTCGAAACTTAGTAAACAAGTTATCAGACAGAGGCTTAAACAAACAGCAATACAGAAGCGTAGACAGGTTGGTTTGGACCCAAACTTTGACAGGGAGTTAATAAAGTCGTGGGGAATTAGAAAAGTAGAATTTTAACCTGTTTTACCTTCGGATTCAAGAGGACTCTTCACGTCGGGATTCTTCGGTGGCTCCGATGGTGCCGGTTCCGGACTGTGTTCGACCCGAGCTTCTGGTTGTTGATTGTTGAGGGTGTTCTTCACGTTTTGGAGGTGGTTTGGTTGATGTTTGATGATTGATTATGTTGTGGGAGTTGAAAAATATGCTTTGGTGTTGATTTTGGTGAGATTTCGGTGTTTGATTGTGGCTCGGGAGTTCAAAAACGTGGAGAGAGAGACGGCTGCCTTCTTTGAGAGTCTAGGGTTCTTTGAGGTTGTGAGATTCTGATTTTATCCAAAAACCTATCCCTTATATAGACTTTCTTAAAGATAAAGAGAATCTAGTAAAGTAAGATTTTTTGGTATTTTAATTAAAAGACTTCCCAAAGGAATTTTGCTGTGAAATTTAACCACGTGTCAAGGATGGATATATGAATTTTCTGAAGTGGAATCGGATTTTTTAAATGTTGGAATATTTTTAAATTGAATTTCTCGTCAGATTCAGTCAGAAATTGCTAGAAAATTATTGGAAATTCGAAAAATCAAAATTCCAACGCCATTATGCTTACAATGCTATCTTCTATCATGGGTTAAAATATCAAAACATTTCAAGCTGATTTGGGCATCCCTTGGAGGAGAGAGAAAGCTTATAGGAGGCCTCAGGAGCCTTAACAATTACGAAAACGCCCCTGACAATGACGAAGCTGCTCCCTGTGCCATGGAACACGCCGATCGGGCCGGAGTCTCTTACTGTTTGATGGAGATGGCCCTCACAACCTCGTAGACCTTAACCAGGGGGTCAAAATTTTGGGTATAACACTTTGTCTTTGATTCACTCTTGAAGTATAAGAGATATCTTCGTGTGGTGCCTGAATTCTTGTGTGTGCTAGAAGTTCTAGCGTGAGCTCTCCTAGACAAGTGCCCGACTGGTTGGGCACATGTTGTGAACCGAGTGCGCTTGCAACTTTGCGTGCTAAGCCACCCTTTTGTCTGTCTATCTGAATTATAAAGCTTGACAAACGTGTTCAATACACAACACAAGGTTTTCTATCATCAAAACTAAAGGACCTTGACTTAACAATTTCCCCATTTTTGATGATGATAACCTATATAAAATTATATGTACTTAGCAATTTGAAAATGTGAGAGATCCCCCCTAGGAAGGATTCCCCCTGAGTTTGTTAAGGGTTGAAAGATTTGAATAACAAAAGATAACGACTTTTATTATACTATAACCATAGGTAGAAAGTTCTTCACTAAGATATTACATAATGCAAGGAAAATAGACATACTAACACAAGTACATATCTTTTCTTTCCCCCCTTGCCATACAACAAAAATAGAGAGCAACTACTCGACTTAAGATATTGTAAAGGCCATAACATTCCATAGAGTACAAACTACAAGCATGATCGAGAAAATCTAGATAAAGTGACGTGTCTGGTGATCCCATTCAAGGACATCTAGGCCACAAGGTTCATCCTCCGAAAAGTAAGCTTTAATCCAAGACTTTTTAGTGGTGGTGCAATCAAAGAAAGGTGATTCAGCTGTGGTGGAGAGGTCTGACTCATCAAAATCTACTGTGAACTCCATGTAGTGAGGAGTCCTGGTATGAGAGGGAGTAACACTTGAGGTTCTAGACCAAGCTGTGAATGAGTCGGAGTTGGGTTGGACATAGCTTTGGGCGACATATTTTGTTGGGTGTTTAGTGAACATGAGTTTGCGAATGATGGAGTGGATGGTTTTCTCATTTGAGCTGTAGGAGCTTTGTGGAGTTTGTGCCATTTTGTGAGATGTGAAATGATGATCGTGAGTGATGAAGGAACTGAGCAAGTATTTGTAGACAATTGAGGATATGCTCGATGGTTGCTCTGTAAGTTGTAATAAATGAGGTGCTACGTCTTGTGGGCTATGTTTGTAGGCTTTTTAGGTGTCAAGTTAGGAGATAGGATTAGTGGAGTGGATGGGACTAAATATCTCTGATCATTTTGCAATTTTTAATCAAGGAAGAAGCAGCCAATACAATAAATTAATTCGCAACCAAGATAATCATTCAATATAGAGAAAAGAACAGTTTGCATTTCATTCATATCAAAGGATTTTCTGGGAAACAAATAGTCAATGGCAGCAAAAACATTAAAAGGAAAAAGAAAAATCAAATCTAGAATCTAATTGTTCTCACGGTTTCCACTCATGTCTCTAGGAGACAAAGAACACTCGGGCTGGGGGGGGGAGTCTATGAAGTCTATAGCTCCTTGAACCATGTGATGAACACTTGGTTCTCTGGAGACGGCCTGCACAGCAGTGAGAGTAACTCTCACACTCTTTAGAACCTCCCTAGCTGAAGTATCCAAACTGGTCCCCGACCTATCGTGGACCGGTGAAAGACTTCTCTTCCTCTTGAGTCCCGATGCTCTTGCGGTTAGGTGAGGCTCTGAACTAGGGTCTTCACTCTTGGTTTTCTTCTGAACAATTACCAGCTGATCTCCCATCATCTTGATCCTCATTTTGGACAATATCTATGAGCAGATGCTGTCCTGAGCGGTGCGCGCGTACTCGTGGAACCTTTCGGTGTCCACTCCATTCTGTTGTAGCGACCTGGTCACCACTCCCCCATTGAAATACCACGAACTCAATTAGGGTGATTAAATTACTCTAATATGATATTTGAGGGCCTATTAGTGCCTAAAGAATTTTGGTAAAGAGAATAAATCCAAAAGAAATGAGAAAACGCTTAAAAAGGGAAAAACGCTAAAATATGCGTTATATGACCATGGAAGGAATACAACCTCGAGAAGAGTATTAGACGGATTTCCAAGGCTTAATAATGCCTAATTAAAATACGGGAACAATTCCCGAAAAAAACCCAAAAACGTGACTTTGAGTGGTCAAATGAACCCGTAAAAATTATAGTTCAATAAATAACTATAATTAAACATTAATGGAAGCATAAGAACAATTATAATTAAAGAAACGAGAAAAATCCAGAAAACGGGCCCAGTTAGTGAATAGTGCCAAACCGGGTAAAATAACGAGAGTTTTCCAGTAAAAGACGAAAAACGCCCCAGCATGTATTATAATAGGGGGCCGGTTTTTACAGTACAAATCATCCTCTCACATACTCTTGACCAACTAGCTAATTAAATGGGTCAAAAAGCAAAAAGTAAAAAGGGTTACTTATTCCCTTTTCCCTCTCTCTCATCCCATATTTCTTTTTCCCTCTTCTCTTTCCTCTCTTTCTTCATTCTCTGCCGATTTCATCCTCTCTCCTTCTGCTGGAACGACATTGAAGCAGCCAACAATGGCTTCCTCCCTTCTATGCCTTGCACAAGCTTCATTAAAGCTCAAATCACAAAAATAAATACATATTCTTCATTCTCTCACCAAGCTCTATCATTCCCTCTTTTCAAAACTTCAAAATGTTGAACTTCATCTCCATGGGTTTTGGCCATTTGAAGAGAAAACCACATATTCTTGAAGCTTGGAGTCCCCTCTTCATTTTAAGGTAAGAAAAGTCATAAAAATCCATCATTTGCCCCACTTTCCTTTTCATCCGATTTTGGCTCCTCATGATGGGTGTTTGTTGTCTTTGTTTGAGCTATTCTCCAAGCCTCCAATGGTGGATTAGAGCCTCTCCTTTAATTCATGGAAAGAGACCAACTCTAGGGTTTCAAGGTAATGACCAATCTAGTGTCTTAAGCATTTAATTAATGAGTTTAGTGTTCCTACTTCAACTCATTTCCTTTACTTGAATGTTGGGCTAGAGCATTGGCAAATACATTGCCACTTCACCGAAAATGGATGGGAGAAGAGAAGAAGAGAATTTGAAAAGGGGATTTGAATATTCAAGGTAAGAAAATCTACCTTAACTACTATCTTGATGTTTTAGAATTTTTGGGAATGGGGAAAACCAAAAGAATGAACCAAAACTGGATGGAAATGTATTTGGTTGAGGTTAGAGAGAGTTTGTGAATTGTTTTTTAAATTAAAGGCCTTAGAGCCAAGTGGTTTGTATATGTATATTGATGTTGTTGTTTGAGGAGATTTTGGTAAATTTTGATTGCTTTGAGTGCTGATAGGATCCCTTGTGGATGTGGTTAGTTTAGGATTGATTTAAGTGAAAATGGATGAGTTTAGAGATGTTAGGTTTATGGGGAAACCATGGTGAAATTTCGGTAGAACTTAAGTGTCTTAGGTGACTTAATGAATTGGAGAGGTTAGGTATGTATTGGGTTGATTTTGGTGGATTATTAACCTTGAAATGGTAGATGGAGAATGGGTATGAGAGTGTGCAAAATCTGTAGCATATTGATGTTTGATAACTTGGAATTTCTAAAAAATGAGAAAGTGTGCAATACTTAGAAAATGAGAGTTTAACTTGGGTATAGCTAATGCAAATGTCTAGGAGGATGTGGTGATGGTCAATAAATGTTTTGGTAAGGTGGTAGAAGATTGTAAACTATCAAGATGAAGTAGAAATGCCCAAGTGTGCAAAATGCAAAAAAGTGAGAAGTGAATTTGTTGAATTTGAACAAGAAGTTGAGCAAGGATTAAGCCAACGATTTGAAGAGGTTTAGAGCATGTTTTAAGATGTTTAAATATGTAGGAAACTTGTGGAAATATTATGGAATGATTAGGTGTGGATTAAGGGTTGATTTGGGGTTGAAACATTACCTAAGTAGCAGTTTTTAGCAGGGTCCGGGACCTTGGTTAGGAACAAGGTCCCGGGCCGCATAAAAAAAAGGCCCGAGAGTGAAAACAGGAAGTGGTCTGGGACTTAAGTCCAGGACCATGTCCCGGACCAGGTATAAAAATTGGCAAAGAGTACGAAAATGTATTGGTCCGGGACTTTGGGTCCGGACCAAGTCCCGGACAACCCCCAAAATTGTGCTGAAAGTGGTTTTAAGGGTTCCAAACATGGGGGATTGATTGGTAATGGTTTTAGATGTTGTTAAGACCTTATTTGGTGATATGTAAAGGTCCTAGGAAGTGTAAACAAGTGTAGGAAATGAGTGAGAAGTAAGAACATAAATTGACATGAGCAAAACTAAGTATAACGGGATAACGGGGTAAGTACGGGAGTAGTAATTATTTACCTATTGTAAAATATTGTTGTTAATGGAACCATTTGACATGTAATCAGTTGATCAAGTATGAACCGAGCATTGTGAGGTGACCCGGTAAAGTTAAACCATGGTGTAACTTATGATTTTCTCATGCCCCGTATGCTAACAGTGTTACTCTCATTTGTGTGCTTGTGTGCTTTGTGATCACCTAAACAAGATAAATACACGAATCGGATTGTTTGCACTATCTCGTGCTTGAAATGTATTGTTCCTTGTTGAACTGTTTATTGAATTGGAAGTTTGTATAATTCATGAAATGTGTGATTGTGGATGAAGTGCTTGAATGTTGAATGTGTATTGTAGTTCGACTCATAGTTGAGTCTTGTTTGATTGGTGACTCGAAGAAAGAGTCATGTGGCGAGTTAATGGAAACGTGGTAACACACTAAAGCTGTCGAACCAAGAAACGATAACGCAAACCTATGAACTCACTAGAATGTGAGAGAGTGTACGGGACTAGTAAACTCCCGATAAAGGTTAGAGAACCGAAATGAATAATCCACAAAACAATTATTAGTGCAAGTATATAAGGAACCTCTATTTAGAGGATTGATGAAAATTCAAAGACACGAACTTTGAGAGAAGTAAAGAATGACAAGGGATCTCCAAACCCCTTAGAAAAATAGTCGACCCACAATGAGAGGATCCGACTAATATCAACAATGTCCCGATCATGAGAGTATTCGATACGTTGGAGGAACCCTTAAATCTGAGAATACTAGACATTGGAAATTCCCTAAGCTACACTAGTACAAAAAACGTCTATTTCGGCGCCCCTATTTCGGCGGTTGTAGACAAAACCGCCGCAATAGGGGACCGAGATGTATACCGTATGTAAAGAAGGGGTCTAGTTCGGCGGTTCCTAGATATAAACCGCCGAAATAGGCCCTTTTTAATTAAAAAAAAAATAAAGAGACCTATTTCGGCGGTTCCTTACACGAAACCGCCAAAATAGGTGTTTCTATTTTTCTTTTTTTTTTAAATTTAATCATCTATTTCGGCGGTTCTTTGTTAGGAACCGCCGAAATAGGTCTCCTTAATTTTTTAATAATTAAAAAGGGCCTATTTCGGCGGTTCCTAACAAGGAACCGCCGAAATAGGTCCTTTTAATTAACCCCCAAACCCCGATTCGAAACAATTACGCGATTTCATTAGGTTAATTCACCCCTCTTATCCTCTCTCTGTTCAACGGCGACTGCGAACACCGCCACCACAACCGTCGCCCGGCCGCCCTCCTCCTCCTCTCGCTTTCGCCGGTGTTGCGCCGTCGGTGTCGCGCTTGGGTTGGCGTCGCCGGCCTCATTCCGCCACTCAACAGAGGCGAACAGAAGTGAGAGCAACCCTAACTTTCCTTTTCGATTGTGTTATTTAATTGTTAATTTGTTGTTAAAATTGATAGATTGTTGTCACATTGTGATTGTGGATGATGATTTATTGTGTGTGTGAAATCTTTGCAAGATTTGGTTGTTAAACTATTAAATTTATGTATGCACACAAGGTGTTCGATGAAATGTCCGAGTGAATTTTTGTGCTGTTTTGGCCCTTCTTTAAATGGGTGCGAAAAGAAAGTAGCAAACGCAGAGTAAAGTAGTGTAGTTTCTAAACGTATGAATGAGTGTTGTAATATGTGCAATAAATATAAGTATAGTGATTGCGAGTAAAAGATATGTTGTTAATTAAGATGACCATTAAGTGAGTAGTTTGTTTCTTATATATTTAAAAGTTTTGCGTGTGTGGAGAATTAAAGAAAGTGTTATGAAATGTATATGTACAGTGCAATGACGATATGTGGAGAATTAAAGAAACTTTTTATCTGGTTGTGTCATAGTATAAAATATTATTGTGTTATTTGTGTATATGACGATAAGTGAAATACAAAGATAAAAAGTTAGTTATTAGTTGTCTGTAATAGTAGGTGAAGTGAAGAATGCGTGTGTATGTGTTGAAAGTAGTAGCTTGTGTGATCAAGTGAATATGAAAGTTGTAAACGCAAAGTAAAAATAATCAAATTTTGTAGTGAGTTTAGAAGAAAGAAATAGTAAAGAAGAAAGAGTGTATAAAGTAATGAGTGAGCAGAATGATGATTATAGTAGATAAAAGTAGTAAAAAAGTTAGAAATGATAAGTAGAAAAAGTGCTAGTAAAAAGAGTGGAAGACCCTGAAGTAGTGTAAGAAGTTAAATGCGTAGTAAAAGTGTTAGCGTAAGTAATAGTATAGACAAGTGTGGTGTAGGGGGTGTGTGATGAAAATTTCGTATGTATGCGTATTAAGTTGATTTTGTGAAGTGTTAAGTGGTAAAAATTATATGTGCAGCACTTGAAAGAGTGTAATGTAAGTGTAGAACGTTTCGTAGTGTATAATTGAATAAGAGCGTGAACAAGCAGTCATAGTATAGAAAAATATTGTAGTAGGTGAGGTATAGCCGTTTAGTAGCGGTTTGAAGTAGAGGTGTGAGAATGTATTTATAATATATTATATATATATATATATGAGTATTGTATAGTCGTTAAGTTTAATAAAATATTCTAATTGATCTGAATGTTGTTCAATCTTTATGCGTTGCCTGCTGTAGAGATGGTGTTGCTACACAAGTCTCGCACGCCCCGATGAGAAGAGGGGCTGAAAACAATTCATTTATGAACCCGGATTTTTTTTTTAATTTAATCTTCATTCTCTTCATTCTCTCCTCATTGTAATAGAATATAATTATCATTTCTTTCTTGTGTCTCTACAGATAAATACTTAAGGAGCTTCTTTACCATTTGATGGTAGATTGAAAGCGGAGCGGAGAGCAATTCATTTTCGAACCGGTAATATAATCTAACTTATCATTTTTCTCTTTTGTACTTTGTATTTGATTTCCACAAATTATTGGAATTTCGTTTGATGAATGAATTTGGTATATATTAGTTTGGTTTATGATTGAAATTTGTGTTGTTGAATAATTGGTGAATGCTTAATAATAGGCATAGTTGTGTCTTTATTTTACTTTGTATTTGATTTCCACAAATTATTAAAATTTGGTTTGATGGACAAAGTTGGTATTAGTTTGATTTGTGATGGAAATTTGTGTTGATGAATGGTTGGTGAATGCTTAATAATAAGCATGGGATAGGTAAAATTATGCAAAAGTCATGCCGTTTTTTTTTTAAAATCTCTTCGTAATTAATTGTTTAATGTATGTGTATATGTCTAACAATATCTAATTTTTTATCAGGTCCGTGAATCACCTCTCTTGTTTCCCGCCTTCTTCCATTACTGTTCCTCTTTCCTCCTCTGTGCACAGTAAGTAAGTAACTAAACCTTATTTTTGTTTAATAAATGCAATTATGTATTTAAATATAAGTGCTAGTACATAATTTAGCTTCATTCCCTATTTGTTGATGCATTTCTTTTTTAATTTATTTTTTTGTTGCTCCCTTGCAGAGACATATCAGTGGTATTGCTGCATCTCTCGCACAGAAGCCTACCTCTCAGGCACCAGTCTCCCCTGTCCATAAATCCTTAAAAAACAAGTACGTATTCTAACTCTCGATTCTTTGTTAATCTGTAAACCGGTTTGAACTTATACAGTGGAGAATTGAAAGCGTTGATTTGATGATCTGAATTTGCAATTGGTTTTCAGTTAGCTAGTAAAGAATTGATTTATTTTAATTGTTGGTTGCTGCCATTGTTGGAATGTTTGTGGTTGTGATGACTTTGGTGAGTGCTGAATAATAAGCACGGAATGTGTACAATTATGCAAAGGTCATGCCAAATTTTTTGTAGAAAAAGTATTCGTAATATTGTTTTAAACACCGGTTTCTGTTGTAGAAGTGCAACAATTTCTTAAATTTAAAATGGTTATTTTGTGTTTGCAACCTTAGAGTTAGGCTAGACTAATTGACAATCATCCCAGTCATGCTCCATTAGGAAATAAACATGTGCAACTTAATACATGCCATATTCTACAAAGGATCTAACTCACACATGTGGTCTGTTACAACTTAATACATGCCATATTCTACATGCCATAGACTAATTGACAATCTCTCAAGCGCTTCCGGAGTCAATGTTGACAGTGAGTCGACTTATCATGATGAACAAATTGACGAGATGCTTGGTAACGTTGAGGATAACTTTGTCGACCGGCCGGATGAGTATCAAAGGTTGTTGGACGCATCCAAAACGGCGTTGTATCCTACTTGCACTAAGTACACGAAATTGACAGCTATATTGAATTTGTTCAACCTGAAGGGAAGATATGGATTGAGTGACAAAGGTTTCACGGCATTCCTCGAGCTGATTCATGATATGCTACCGGATGAGAACGGTCTCCCTACGACCACGTATGAGGCAAAGAAATGGGTGTGTCCAATGGGAGTAGAGTACAAAAAAATTCACGCGTGTCCAAACAACTGTGTGTTGTACAGGGGTGAATACGAACATCTGGACAATTGCCCGAAATGTTCGTTGTCCCGGTATAAGCATAAAGATGGTGAGTACTCCTCCGTTCAGAAAAAAAGCCCTCCAGCAAAACTTGTTTGGTATTTGCCGATTATACCCAGATTCAAACGGTTGTTTGCGAATCCGAAAGATGCAAAGAACTTACGATGGCATGCGGAGGGTAGAAAGAGTGATGAGAAACTAAGACATCCAGCAGATGGGCCTCAGTGGAGAAACATCAATAGACGGTTCAAAGAACATTTCGGACATGAAGATAGGAATCTGAGGCTTGGGTTATGTACTGATGGAATGAACCCGTACGGCACATTGAGTAGTCAACACAGTACATGGCCTGTTCTGCTAGTGATCTACAATTTGCCCTCATGGTTGTGTATGAAACGAAAGTACATCATGTTATCGCTCCTGATATCTGGTCCCAAGCAGCCAGGTAATAGCATTGATGTGTACCTTGCCCCTCTGATCGACGATCTGAAGCTATTGTGGAATGAGGGGACCGTGGTATATGATGCTTATGCAAGAGAGAATTTCACGCTCAAGGCTTTGTTGTTCTGTACCGTCAATGACTTCCCTGCGTATGGGAACTTGTCCGGTTACACGGTTAAAGGAACATTTGCATGTCCCATATGCGAGGAAGACACTTGTTCGGACCGTTTAAAACATTGTGGGAAGAATGTTTATATGTGTCATCGACGTCTTCTCCCCGAAGATCACCCTTATCGAGTAACGAAGAGAAAGTTGTTCAATGGTCAAGCCGAAACTCGTGTGGCCCGTCTACCTCTGACCTCTGAGGAAGTGTACGAAAAGGTTAAGGACATTGTAAATGTATTTGGAAACACATCAAAACCGGCGAAAAACATTTGGAAAAAGTGTTCTATCTTTTGGGAACTACCTTATTGGCGTCATCTTTCTGTGAGGCACTGCTTAGACATCATGCACATTGTGAAGAACGTTGGTGAGGCAGTGAGTGGGACTTTACTCAATATACCCGGCAAAACAAAAGACGGATTGAAAATCAGAAAGGACATGCAAACCATGGGTATACGAAAGGAGTTACACCCACAAGAGAATGGGAAACGAATCTACCTACCTCCTGCATGCTACACGCTCTCAAAGGCTGAAAAGATTAGTTTCTGCAAATGTCTGTACTCGGTAAAAGTACCGTCTGGATACTCTTCAAACTGGAAGAACATTGTATCGATGAAGGATTTAAAACTTTTAGGCATGAAATCTCACGATTATCATGTACTGATGTTACATCTTCTTCCGGTCGCAATTCGAGGGATATTGCCATCTGATGTCAGAAATGCTTTAACTCGGTTATGTTTCTTTTTCAACGCTGTGTGCTCCAAGGCAATTGACGTAACCTCTCTAGATGATCTACAACGTGAAATTGTTATCACATTATGTCAACTTGAGATGTATTTCCCACCATCTTTCTTTGATATAATGGTACATCTAATTGTGCACATCGTTCGAGAGATACAGTTCTGTGGTCCGGTATACTTACGGTACATGTACCCTTTTGAACGGTACATGGGTATTCTGAAAAGTAGAATGAAGAATAGGTATCGACCAGAGGGGAGCATTGTTGAAGCAACAGTGACTGAGGAAGTCACGGAGTTTGTGACCGATTATTTGAGTGAGGCAGAGTCTATTGGTATCCCAAAACCACGACACTATGGCAGGTTTAAGGGTAAAGGTGTTATTGGTAGAAAGATCGTGCAAGTTTCGCGTCTACTTATTCATCAAGCACATTTGTTTGTCTTACAACATCTTGAGGTTGTTGAACCTTATTTGGAAACCCATATGGTTGAGTTAAGGCATCAAAATCCTTTGAAAAACCACATTTGGCTGACAAAAGAACAAAACCGAGTTTTTATCCAATGGTTCAAAGATCATGTGTTGACATTAGCATCATCAGATCCAGAAGCTGTAAGCGAAGAGATCAGATGTTTGGCAATCGGACCTGAAACTAATATTACATCTTTTGAGGGGTATGATATTAGTGGGTATACATACTACACTGCACGCCAAGATGCCAAATCGATAAACCAGAATAGTGGGGTAAAAATTGAAGCTGCTGCCACTGAGTACCACAGCGGTAACCGATCTCAACCAGTTAGTAATTGGTATTATGGTGTCATCGAGGACATCTGGGAACTAGACTATGACATTGATTCCTTTCTGTTGTTCCGGTGCAAGTGGGTGGACAACCGACGCGGGTACCAAAATGATGGAGGGCTTACCATGGTTGATCTTTCACGGTTACACGGTTATAATGATGATCAATTTGTTCTGGGAAAGGATTGCGAGCAAGTGTGGTATGTTGAGGATCCGAAAGACTGCAGATGGTCTGTTGTTCTTCCAGGAAGAAGGCCGGTTGTAATGGAAAATGAAAATGAGGATAACGATGAAAATGGGACTGTAGAGGAAACATCCTTGTTTCCTACTGGATTACCGGATTCGATTGATGATACCGAAAACGATTTGCTCTACGCACGATCAGACCATGATGAGGGTGTTTGGGTAGAAAATATGAAATGATTTATGTTTTTGTACGT
The DNA here is from genome assembly GCA_023374045.1 of Limonium bicolor. Lineage (NCBI taxonomy): Eukaryota > Viridiplantae > Streptophyta > Magnoliopsida > Caryophyllales > Plumbaginaceae > Limonium > Limonium bicolor. The sequence goes on from CM041782.1 coordinate 52,958,524, forward strand.
GTCAGGTAATGTTGTTAGTAGAATGTAGACTGTAATATCATCTTAACTGTTATTGTTATGCATCATAGTATTTATGTTATGAGTTTAACTGATGAAAATGCTTTATGATTTTTTTTGCAGTGGATGATCACCCTATGGATGACCCCATTGGACGGCTTATCTCGACTGGAGAACCTGAGCCACAGCCGAATAGACCAAGTAAGCGGGTCACGAGAGGAGGAAAGAAGAAGAAGGACCAGTTAGCAGTACACGAGACTGAGGCTGGCCCTTCACAGCAGACCGAAGAGGAGTCGGTTGTGCCACCAGAGGCGAAGAAGCAGAAGAAGAGAGGTGCAACACGTGGGCTGAAGGCTAACAAGGGCCCTCCTACAAAACCGGTCGACTTCAATCAATTCAACCAGCCCCATGGAAATTGGAAGAATGACTTCACCGCTTACGGTAGCCATTTGGTGAAGTCATATTGCGACATAAACCACACCTGGAAGCAAGTGCCTCAATCATTGAAGGATACTATGTTTCAGCGTCTTCAGGTAAATCTCTACATTATTACTATGATCTTTTGTGAAATAATAGAACATTTATGTTTACTTTACTAACTGAATGATCATGTACGTAGTCTCGTTTCTCCGTGGATCCCGCACTTAAAAACGATGTGCTATCAGCGATGTCGAAACAGTTCCGGGACCACAAGAATAAGTTGGCTGACAAGTTCATCTACAAGATGCCTACTCCAGAAGATCCAGATGAGCCAGATCATGGTGGAGACGGTGTGAGACCACCATGGGAGGTTTACGAGGGCATAACAGAAGAGCAATGGCTACAATTTGTTGAGAGGCGTCACACACCGGAGTTCCAGGTGCACTTTATTGTCATACATACATAAATTAATCTTAATTTCTTATGTTTTTTGTGTTCAATTTCACTTAACATGATCCCATTAATTTATGCAGGCTCTCCGTGCGAAACAACAAGCAAATGCTAAGAAGAATCTGTACCCTCACCACTTAGGTGGAAAAAGTATTGCTCAAAGGGTACCAGAATGGGAGCAAAAGGGATATCTGCCCACGGATGGCTCATTGGATGCCAGTGGCAGAAGAATGAAAGTGTGGGAGTTAAGCCACATTCCGAAGAACTCTACTCCCGAAAATCCTCAATATGATGAAGCCACGAGAGCAGTTATTGCTCAAATGGTAAGTGATATCATTTCATTTTCAGTCAAACTGTTCATTTCCTTTGTATATGAACTTATGTTAAACTAATAACTGTATTTATGTGTTATATTAGGGTGAATTAAGCTCTCAGCTCACCCAGGGCACCTGGACCTCACAGAGGAATGATGATCCTCTTACACGCGCTCTTGGTAAGAAGGATCATCCATGTAACACCACGGTTTTTACACCCTTTTTTTTTTCTTTGACTTGTACAAGTTTCTATAATATTTTACAGCGGAAGACTAAATAACACCTAAGTCAAACCGGAGCGCTACCGCCACACCCACACCAACTAGTGTGGATGCTAAGGCTAATCCACCTACAACCTAACTCCCGGAACATGCTCCAAGGAGTTTACCACTTACAAATAAATAAAATTCCTAGCACATGCTCCAAGCTCAAGAGCAATATCACACAAAGAATCAACTTCACCTGCAACAAACCTGTGGCCAGCAAACAATCACACAAAGGGGCCACAGGCACAAACTAGAAAACGTCAGCAAAGCTGAGTAACAAATATCACACCCTGTAAAATTCAGTCTCTTTGAAAAACCCTTTTTAGCAGCATAAAGGCACACATCAACACAAACAACCATGTTATCAACCACAAACACAAGTTTACAACACACTCACCTTCCTTGAGACATTTTACCTTAACACAAACCACCTGTTCATAATGATATCACAATACCAGCAAACTCACCAGAGACATAAATCCAATAATATTTTGGAAACCACATAACAATTTCCACCAGTTTGTATCTCAATTATTAACATTCCACCAATCCTCGGGCACACCGGTCTTTCGACAAAGAGCTACTAGGCTCTCGGCCCCTTGGACAAATAATTCCACCACCTCACTCCATGTCCTTAAGTGTGCACACCCCCTATGAATCATCAGCCCATAGAGTAGATCATGATGGCTTAGCTCCAATACATTGGTAGGAGCGAAAATTCAGTGAATGGCCAACCATGGCTCGACAAATTGAAGGAGCTAACCATAGCTCAATAGTTTCGAAATATATTCCAAATTCACACTTCCACCACCATAAGTAACATCAACCTTTCCAACATATAAATATCATCCACAATCATAAAATTGCTCAAAATAACCACCAACCAAATGATAGCAATAGACAAGCTTAATCACGTACAAACAATCCACTTAATCAAAATCAAGCATTCACTTATAAATCACAGATCGACAAGCATTCCACACCAAGAGTAGTCACCAAAAATCATTCCAAACATTTCAAGGATAAACCAAGCAACAAAACACCCAAAACCATACTTAAACACAATTTTCCTTCTTTCCAAGTTTTAGCACACATATAACCTTACAAGACTTCCTTATACCTTTTACACTTCACCATCTCTTAAAAGTTCAACCACATGTCATATTAGCACTATAATGACCAGACAAACCATTAAATCCAATAACCAACACACAATCACACTAATACAAGCTTAAAGCACACCTTTGACCCAAATCACTTCCTAACAATTCGAATAACTTCCCAGGTGAGTTTCGACCTGCATTTTTGACCATAGATCTAAATTCGAAATATAAGAATACCCTCAAAATTCAGCTCAAACCCATGTCGGAAACTCATCTAAACAACTCCTAAAGCTTAAAGCTCATTATTTTCCCTTGCCATGTCTAACCGACTTAAATATCTCCATTCGACTTCATTTTTTGACCATAACCATATGTTTACTATTAAAGACTACCCTATAAATTTTAAGGAAAGATGAATTCGGGAACCTATTTAACTAAGTCTCAAGGCTTAAAACACCATTTAAGCCCTCCCACCTTGACCTAGCATTTTTATGTCTAACCACGAGTTACCACCACCTATAATCAATTATTATGAGTTAATATAGGTAGAATAACACACCAAACTCAACAAAATCCCATCGAAATCACTCATGGAGTCTTAAAACACATTTTTCCTCTCTAAAAGTTCCATAGAACTTCCTACTTCCCAAAGGTATTTTCGCCTGAAATTTGATATTATTCTAGTAAAACTATCTAAGAACACTGTCAAAATTTCAGCTCAAGAGAAGCTATGGTTCGGAAGTTACCATTAACAAGAGTTAAAGCTCAAAATCAGGGTTTAAAGAAAGAAATGGTGAGCATAAGTGTTACCTGGACTCTCCTTGACATTTTAGCCACGACCTTATAAGTCCCTTATCTAATTGAATCAATTTCTTCCACCAACCAATTCGTCCAAGGTCACCAGCTCCTTCTCCCTCCTTGAAATCTTGTTTTTCCTTGATTTCTAGCTTGAATCTCCTTCTCCAATGGTGGGTGTTGAGTTCTATGAACTTCTATGGTGTTCTAATGGCGTGAGAGTGAGTGAGGAAGGCAGGGAAATCGGTTCCCATCTCATTCTTAAGGATGGCGTGAGTGAATTCCAATTTTACTTCATTAATTAAGTGTAATGATTACTAAGATAACCTTATCTCTTCCTAAGCCATTAGATTAGTGACAATTGTCTAGATTAGATCTCAGCCCTCCATGTGTGGCCGGCCTTAATGATGAAGGAGACAAGTGGCATGGGTAATAAAGAGTATAAGACAAAATAGAATGATGTCTTCACTTACAGCCGTCGGATCGTAGATATTTTGCTTGGATGAATCTCCACCATCCATGTGTGACCACCCCTCATTAATGAAGGTGACACATGTCTTCTCTTGATTGAACCATGTGTAACTAATCATCTCTGACACCTCGACGCTTACATCATCATTATGTCATGCCGACATCATCACTGCATCATCACTGCATCATCACTGCTCATCACTGCATCATCTTGGTCAAAGTTGACCATTGACCAAGGTTTGACCAATGTTTGACCAAGGTCCAATGTTTGACCGAGGTTAGACCAAGGTTGACCAGGGTTTGACCACAGTTGACCGGGGCTTCTTGAACTCCAAATAACTTACCGAAATTTCAGTGTTTCTCGGAACTTTCTGAATTAGGGTTTCTCCAAGGTTTCTTGGTTGATTCCCAACCACTATGGTTTCCTCGTGTTCTCTAATAATTCCTAAGGAACTATGGTTTCCATTAGGGTTTTCTTGGTTGATTCCCAACCACTATGGTTTCCTCGTGTTCTCTAATAATTCCTAAGGAACTATGGTTTCCATTAGGGTTACAAAAATTCGGGGTATTACAATCCAGGTCGTGCCATTGGGTTTGGTGGGCACGTTGGTATCCGCCAGGCATTTGGCGCACCCGGGTCCAGAATCAGCCAGGGACAATCGATTAGCTACGAGGAGCACCTGAGAGTGTTGGCTGAGATGGAGCAGAGGATTACTCAGAACGTCGACGAGAGGATCGCTCAGGCTATATCAAGGATTCAGCCACAGCAGCATGAAAGCCAAGAGGTTTCTCGACCACTAGTTGATCAGTCACCCATTCAGCAGCAGAGTGCACCGGTAGTGAGAAGTAGTGTCCACTCGGCTGATCCGTTTCCCTATGCATCTCTACAGGTTAGACTAACATTTCAATTGAGTACATGACGATTATGATTTTTAACTTGATCACTAATATCATCATAGAAGAATTCTCAATTTTTATCTAAACAAGTTCCACATAACACTCAGGCACCCACTGAGTGCCTGTTTTACAAATTGGAGTAGAAGAGTCATGGTTGCATGGGGAAAACTTTTCCCCTCTCGTCCAAGTGATTGTGCACGGTGAACCACTCCGACATTACCATGCACGAGTGCTTCTAGACGAATTTGTTGCAGAGCATGCTGACGTCGGTTTACCGATGCCGATCCCACAAGACCTACCGTGCGTTCTGCACAAACTGCGACAGTGCAGTGGCCTGCACGATTGGTCAGACTCCCTGGGCAGGTATTACTCTAACCGTTGCATAAAACTATTGGTGTACCACCTTAATTGCATCCATATACTTAATTAGACTAATATCATAGGATATGACCCCACCGAAGACTGATAAGGGCAAAGGAAAAAGAATTGTCACACCTGTGCAATCAAAGGCATCCACAATTTTGTGCTTAGACCTGCTTTGGTGGAGAAGAGAATATTGGTCGGCTTGTCGACCAATATGCAGATTCTGCATTCCTCGTTGTTGGTGCTACCACCGGATAGTGATTCCCTCATTGTGGAAGATCCCGAGCGGATATTTCACTATATAGTTCAAGGAGAAGAGATACATCGATTTGAGATGTATATGTCCGACTTCGAGGAGTGCTTCAGGAGGGATTGGTTGAATGTGTCGATTATCAAGTCGGCCGCCATGTGAGTGACTTCTACCTTTTATATTTTGAATTCATTAATTGGTGATGAATCAGATGTTTGAATAAAAAGTTAATGACTAATGATATTGCCTCATAGGTGGGTGCATGATAAGGCGATCAATGTCTTTGAAGATCGAAGATTTGGATTCCGTGTCCTGCTATGTGCAGTGAAGTCCAGATGACAAGTGATCCGCAAAGCCTTATGCAATATATGACGAATGCCCTCTATGAATGTTCGAACAAGTCATTATTATTATCTGCCATATCATTCAGAGTATGATATTTGACTATTTCTCTTAGTATTATCTAAACATATAGTTTGTGTTAGTTGCTTAATGATTTCAACACATTGTGTAATTTGTGGACAGTCGACATTGGTCATTGCTTGTGCTGGTGATGGGGAAGCACCCACGAATCTTGCAATTTGACTCACTTGGTAAGGCTGCCAAGAGACCGAAGATCTCCACCGCAATACTGGGGTAATTATTTTGTTATCGTAAACAACAATTATTTTACTTAACATTAACTGTTTCATAACTTGCTACTGATGCTTAAAACTATATATATTGCTGATGTATATAGTTCCATACTTCCATGAGAGCTGCATTAAGACTCCAGGGTATAACAATGAAGAGTAACATCCCTTGGAACACTGTCAAGGTACTCTATTAATTGATAAATTTGTGTGATAATGTTTAAACTTGTTTATAACTGTTAATATGTGTGTTTGTATAGTGTCCGGTGCAGCCTGGGGGGTCAGAATGTGGATACTATGTCATGAGATTCATGAGTGACATAGTAGGAGCGGCGAACCTTTTACCAGAGCACTCGTTAGACATGGTAACATTCTTTGAAAGTTTCAGTTATGCTCTTTACATGTTGTTAGACTTGTACGTTTTAGATTAATGTTCATTTTTTTCAAGGCTTACGAACAAGTGTTCAAAGGTGGTCAGTATGATGATGCTCAAATTGTTGAGATGCTTGAGGAATGGTCGGAGTTCGTCTGCACAAGTTTAATGAATTGATGATCATGAAGATGTTTTGTGAACTTTTTTGAGTATGTAAATGTAACTCTGTACACTTGTGGATGGTGTAATGGTAGATTTGAATTGTATTGGTGTTTTTTATTTGTAATGAAAGTGTGAATTGCATTGGTTTTGTTAACTCTCAAATTGTGGTGCGTCGTTGGTATTAATTGGGAGCTTTTATAACTTTTTAAATGTGTGCTGGAGCTCCCTGTATGGATGAAGCATTATTACAGGTCTGATTGAACCAAATGTGGTGAATATATATATATATATAAGCTGGGGAACAACCGCCGAGATAGACCCATGGTCAATCTCACCAACGGTCAATCCCAGGGGCCTATCTCGGCGGTTGTTCCCTAAGAACCGCCGAGTTAGGTACCTCTAGTTCGGCGGTTTACAACCGCCGAAATAGGTGCTCACACCTATTTCGGTGGTGCTCATTTCGGCGGTTAACAACCGCCGAAATAGGCCCATTGGAACCGCCGAAATAGGCCTTTTTTCTACTAGTGCTAGTAGAGGATATTGTTGAGACATCAAGGTGTTACAGAGATGGCCGATCACCACGACAGAGTCAATCATCCTCAGCCAAACACAAAGAGCGAGCTACTGCAAGAGAGTCCGTGCAACAAAGGAAACATCACAGACTCGACCATGCCGTTGCGAAAATTAAAGAGCGGACTCATGAATGCTTCAACGCTGCAACAGTCATGCAACCTCCCCATTACATCCGAAGTTCGCGGCCCAAGTCAGGAGACCACTTAAGGACGTTGCCCACTAAGTTAGTTCCGACAATTTCGGAACTAACTCCCTTGACCCGTTACTTCTAGTGCTAGTATAAATAAACATTGTAATAGCTAGTTTCATTTGTGCTTTCATTGAGAAATATTTCAGAGCTTAGAGAAAGAGAAAGAAATTGCTTTGTAAGCCAGAGAGAGAAAATACGTACCAAATTAGTTAGTGCATCTATATAGACTCTGCCTAGGAAGATCCTAGTTTTGCTACAATTACCATTGAGCCAATCAGAAAGTGTATTGGGTGAGTGAGTGAAAAACCGCTAAGTAGATCTCTTCTACTTAGTGGCCATTTGTAAGTTATTCTATTTTGACCAGAGAATAAAATAACTTATTTGTGTATCTTGTTGAGTTCCACAGAGTCCGTCTCTAACATTAATTTGCTCAAGTCCTTTTAAGTCTTTCGCGTACTAAGTTTAGCCAGTTCAATTGAGTGTCTTTTCGTCCTAGAGTGTCTCTTCTCTTTTAGAGATCGATTGAGTCAAACCAACCCTTAGACTCACACCTTAGGTTGGTTTGAGTTAGCCACCCGATCCTACACGTGGTATCAGAGCTTTGCTTAGGCTAACAGTCAATCAACGAGCAATGGCAGACCTCTTCGCCAATCAAAACAACAAAATGCACTTCGAGCATCCTAGACTCACCTCCACAAACTATGACCATTGGAAAAATGAGATCGAGCAACACATCGAGTCTGTCAACTCAGAATTTTTGGAGATAGTCACTGGAGGAGATCTCGTAGTCAATCCAGATCGATCCACATGGACTGCTGCAGATCACAAAAGGTATGAGCTAAATCGACAAGCATCACGCGCAATCTACACTTGCCTGTCCATTCCAGAGCAAAGAAGAGTCAATCAGTGTAAGTCCGCAAACGAGATATGGACTCTCCTTCAAGCTACCCACGAAGGAGTCACTGAACTCAAAAAATGAAAAGCTCAAGAACATCGAATGGATTATGAGAATTATCTGCAAAAACCCGGTGAGTCTCTGGAAGAAGTGATTGATCGTTTTTATTTACTAACTACTACTATACAGGAAGTGAACATCTTACCAGATAGAGAGAGTGTCTTGCACAAGCTGCTTGACAGTCTCAGAGAAGAATGGGCAGAAATCGTAATCTCCACCAAAGCGTGCAAGGACTTATCCAAATGGAGCTGTCAAGATCTAGGTTCCTATCTACAATCTGTGGATAAGTACAAAAAGAATGTTTGAAAGAAATATGGTACTACATCCTCTTCTTCTTCTAGTAAGGTTACTACTTTGAATGACCAAGCCTTGTAGGTTAATTCGACTCAGTACACTCAAGAGGGAGCCTATGTTGCTGATACTCTAATCGGACAAGCTAGGCCGAGTTGGTGGATATTATTGTTGAAAAAAGTGAGGCTGAGACTATGGAAGACTTTGTCTTCATAGTTAAGAACTTCTGAAAATTCATGCGCAACCAGCCTAACCGATAGAGTTGATCGTTCTCGAACACCTCCAAACAAGTCTTCAACTTTGTCACCTGTTTCAACTGCAATAAACCCGGTCACTTCAAGAAGGACTTCCCTTTACTCAAGAACCAGTATGGAAAATCCCAAGGTAGGTCACTGATGGCACCCTTGCCTCAAAACTTGAACTTTGATTCCTCCGACAAAGACACACCCCCTCCTGCTTCACATCGCCAGTTCCAACTAAAATCTGCTCATCCTCCTGAAAACATTATATCCAACCCAAATTCAGGTGTTCAAACACGCTTCCAAGCTATGCAAAACCTTTGTGCCTTTGGTGTCTTTCTCTCAAGCACTGAACCTAGAAATGTCAAAGAAGCACTCCTTGATAGTTATTGGGTCACTGCTATGCAGGAGGAACTAAATTCTCTCCTAAGACATGTTGTCTGGGAGTTAGTTCCTCGACCCTCACATCAACAAGCCATTGGTACTTGTTGGGTCTTCCGTAATAAACTTGATGATGCAGGAAAAGTTTTCAGGAATAAAGCTAGATTGGTTGTTCAGGGCTACAATCAAGAAGAAGGAATTGACTATGATGAAACCTTCGCACCTGTAGCTCGTCTTGAAGCAATCCACATGTTAATTGCATTTGCTGCATTCAAAGGTTTCACATTATATCAAATGGACGTCAAGACGGCCTTCCTCTATGGCTATATTGATAGAGAAGTCTATGTCGAGCAACCCCCAGGGTTCACAAGGCTCCGTGAGCCTGGTATGAAAGACTGTCTACATATCTCTTGCAAAATGGTTTGTCTCGAGGTAACGTAGATAAAACACTATTCATTCTTCATTCATCACATGACTTACTTCTAGTATAGATTTATGTTGATGGTATTATTTATGGTTCTACGAGTAACACCCTCTATGACCATTTCGCTAACCTTATGAAGCAAGAGTTGTCTATGAATGAGTTAGGTGAGCTAAAGTTCTTCTTAGGACTACAAGTTCAACAGGAAAAGGATGGGATTAGAATCCATCAACAAAAGTACATCAAGGAATTCCTTGACAAGTATAATCTCAAAAACGTCAAGAGCATGTCAACGCCAAGCTGCACATCTGCCAAACTCCATCTTGACGATGACAGAGTCGGTGTCAACGCCACAGAGTATAGAGGAATGATCGGGTCCCTCTTGTACCTGACTGCCAGTCACCCCGACATTCTTCACGCAGTCTGTCTTTGTGCCCGCTTCCATGCAGCACCAAAGCAGTCTCACCTCAAAGCAGTCAAACGTATCGTATGATACCTTAAAGGTACAATTACACTCTATCTATGGTATCCTCGATCTCCTACTTTCACTTTATCTAGATACAGTGACTCTGATTGGGCTGGTTCTCTCCAAGATTGAAAGAGTACTTCAGGTAATGCACAGTTCTTGGGTCTTTGCCTTGTTTCATGGTCCTCCAAAAAACAAAACTCTGTCGCACTCTCTACAGCAGAGGCAGAGTATGTCTCTGCTGCAGCCTGTTGCTCCCAATTCTTTGGGATGAAACAATAACTTCAAGATTATCATGTAACCCAAGAACAAATCCCAATCTTCTGTGACAACAAAAGCACAATCAAAATATCTGAAAACCCAGTCCAACACTCAAGAACCAAATATATTTTGAAATCCGTTTTCACTTCTTGAAAGACTGTGTCGAGAAAAAGCTCATTGAACTTGACTTTGTGCCCACCGAAGATCAACTTGCAGATATCTTCACTAAACCCCTGTCCATAGCATGATTTGAAGCACTTCGATCAGCAATTGGGTTGACTCCGTCTACCTAGACGGTTGCATCTCCTTGTCCCTGCCGCAATCATTAGCAGGTACTCCCTTATGTCTCACTGAGTCTGTCTTTGTTTGCACTTGAATTTGTGAACTGTTTTTTCTTGCTTAGAACGCCTTAATGTTACTAGCACTATACATCCACGTCATCTATCCACACCCACCCCGCCTAAATCCACGCCCTTAATCTAGCTGGCATCTCGCGTTCCCTGATTTTTCTCGCCTGACACACGAAACCCCTGCACCTTCGCAGTCACTTCAGCCTTTATATCACCCATCAGCCTACTCCGGCTGTCTCACTTACATCCAACTTACACCCAAAGTTACAACAATTCCAAATGGAGGGCATTAATTTCAACGGCATCAACATCCCGGCCGAGATATTCCAAGATCCAATCCGCCTTCAGGCGTACCTTCAATCAATGACCAACCCTAACCCATCTCCACTCACCACCACCACCACTCACTCTCCCACCAAAACCACTACCACTTCATCCCCCGCACACTTTGCCACACCACCACCAACCACCCGCGATACGTCGCCCCAACTAACACCCCTTTCTGTAGCCAAGACCGACATTCTTGAGACGGATGTCGAAGATGTCACACCACTTAAAACCATGCCACCACCTCACCAACAAAACCCTACCGCCGACATCCAAGCCACTGATCAACCACATGATCCACCCAAAAAATCTGCAACACCAACCCCACAAGAATCCCAAGAAAAATCAGCAACCCCAACACCTCCACAATCTCTAAAACCCAAACCTCGAAAAAGAAAAGCTCAAACCATCACTCGACCCACAGCCAAACGAGTCCAACGATCTTCTATCAAGGCCCAACCAGTCTCCTCCGGTTCTGGCGAATCTTCCCCAGTCCAAAAGTTGCTCACCAACAGCCAGGACACATCTACTGGCGCCACCTCCACCAGGGTCCAGAAACCGCCCAAGGCGCAACGTCAATGTGCAAAGATAGACCCCTTCACCCAGCGCTATATGCTTGGTGACCCTGCTGCAGAAAGAAATATCGTCAGGGGTAATTCCTAGATTTTTAATGGGCTCTGTCTTCAAATCTAGGGGAGTTAGTGACAATGCTAGAGGGTCAAGGGTGGAAACACCTTTTCTGTGAGATAATAGAGTGGTATCCCCAAGAGTCTGTCGATTTTTATCAAAACCTTGTTATCAGAAACGGTGCCACACAATCATTTGTCAATTCAACTCCCATGTTCTTCAATCTTGAAAAGCTGTCCCAAATTCTTGGAGTCCCTCATACCGGTCTGTCCTTCTATGAAAAAGGAGTCCTTCAAGAAATCCCCGGGGTCCCACAAAACAAGATCTACCATTTTTTCCCTTCAAAGAAAAAAGTGGGCTCCCCAATACCCCGAGGCGATCTTTTAATACTCCACCAACTCCTTCACATCCTTGTCATAAAAAACATCGCACCCCGAAAAGAAGGAAATCTAATGGTCAATTGCTTAGACCTCACCATCATGTACTGCATCATTAACCGTCACACTCTCAATCTGGCCCGCATCATTCTCCATCACTTGGTGTGGATACCCCAAAACACTCCCTGGGGTATGTGTTTTGGCTGCCCCGCATTCTAAAATTCTTTCAGGTAACCCTGGCGACATCCACGCCGAAGTCCATCGACGAGGCAGACACCATTAACCTCCGCTATCTAAATCGGCTGACATCCATCGACAAATCCAAGCTGCTGCCCCCACCATCAACTCCAACGACGGCGGGTCCTTCCACTTCTCAAGAGGCAGTCCCTCAAGATACTCTCCTACCACTCTTGGAGAAAGTGGAGCGACTCCTCGCCCTGGCAGCTGAGATGACTCAAAGCCACTCGCGGATGATGGACATACTCCCTGGGATCGAGACGACTGTGACGGCCTTGCAGGATCAACTCCTTGACATCCAAGCAACCCTAAACCCCAACCCAGACCCTTAGATTGGTGTGCGTGAGTGTAGTATTAGGACTTAGGCTGTTTTTAAGTTCTAAACACTTTTTGCTGGTTTGTGTGTGAATTTTTTGACTAACTCTTTCGTGACAATGGGTTTCCCTCTAATGAAAGCAAAAGAGGGAAGCGGTGAATCCTGTCTGGTGTACGGGTGACTCTGTTGCTGCTTTAAAACTGCTTTCGGATTTTTGCAGCTGGACCATGTGGTCTAGTACTATAACTGCTTTCAATACTATGCCTAATTATGCCTGTTACACTGCCTATTCAACAAATGCTTGCCTGGAGTCCCTCTACGATTAAGGGGGAACCTAAATGGAGTCTTTCAACTCAACTGCTACTGCTGCTATTAAGAGGGAACTTTGACAGGGTCAGTTCCCCTAGTTCTTTCTGTGTTTGCTCTCATTTCAGGATTGACTCAATCGGGATTCATGGAGGTTTGCTATCATCAGCAACAAGGGGAAAACTGTTGAGACATCAAGGTGTTGTAGAGATAGCCAATCACCACGACAGAGTCAATCATCCTCAGCCAAACACAAAGGGCGAGCTACTGCAAGAGAGTCCGTGCAACAAAGGAAACATCACAGACTCGACCATGCCGTTGCGAAAAATAAGGAGCGGACTCATGAATGCTTCAACACTGCAACGGTCATGCAACCTCCCCATTACATCCAAAGTTTGCGGCCCAAGTCAGGAGACCACTTAAGGACGTTGCCCACTAAGTGAGTTCCGACAATTTTGGAACTAAATCCCTCGACCCGTTACTTCTAGTGCTAGTATAAATAAACATTGTAATAGCTGGTTTCATTTGTGCTTTCATTGAGAAATATTTCAGAGCTTAGAGAAAGAGAAAGAAATTGCTTTGTAAGCCAGAGAGAGAAAATACATACCAAATTAGTTAGTGCATCTAGATAGACTCGGCCTAGTTTTGCTACACTTACCATTGAGCCGATCAGAAAGTGTATTGGGTGAGTGAGTGAAAAACCGCTAAGTAGATCTCTTCTAATTAGTGGGCATTTGTAAGTTATTCTATTTTGACCAGAGAATAAAATAACTTATTTGTGTATCTTACTGAGTTCCACAGAGTCCGTCTCTAACATTACTTTGCTCAAGTCCTTTTAAGTCTTTCACGTACTAAGTTTAGCCAATTTGATTGAGTGTCTTTTCGTCCTAGAGTGTCTCTTCTCTTTTAGAGATCGATTGAGTCAAACTAACCCTTAGACTCACACCTTAGGTTGGTTTGAGTTAGCCACCCGATACTACAGATATCGAGAGAGATACTTCTAGGCTAATCCATGAGATTGTAAAATAACTCCGAGAGAGGAGTGTTGGGAATTTGAGTAGTCCGGTAGAGAAACAGACATTTGAGTATTTGAGGAGCTAAGTGTATAGCTCCGCTTGTATTTGTAAGCCCGGTGGCGAGTCTTGTGTATGACTCTGCCCGGAGGTCATGGGTAATGACTTAAAAGATACCCAGTAAGTATGTAATTGAGAAGCGAGAAGTGAGTATGTAATTGAGAAGCGAGAAGTGAGTATGTAATTGAGAAGCTAGAAGTAAGTATGCAATTGAGTAGCGAGGAGTAAGTATGTAATTGAGTATCGAGAGTAGTGAATTGAGTATGGAGAATCGAGATGGAGACTCGTAGTATTTATGAATCTAAGAGAGCTTGAGTAAAAGTAACCCAAGAGAGTTGGTAAGACAATGAAGAATTGAATAAGGCATGGTGAGGTAGAAACCCTCAAGGCTTAAGAGTAGGATAAATTAAACTAACCACTTTGACGTGTGAGTTAGTGTTTGTATTCTATACTGAACCATGGTTGTGTTAATGTACATGTATAATGTATGTTGTCTGCATGTTGATTGAATTAAAATGAATCGCATGTTCTCGGCCAAAATAGTCGGCGTACCCCCGTTAGCACGCGGGGTATGCGAATTTCATTTGCAGCAATTTGCTGAGCCCCTAGGGGCACCGTTTTTATTTTCCAGGTACTTGAAGTTGAACACCGTTCAAGTGTAAAACGGGGATGGATGTACAAACTTGGGTAGTTGATTAACAACTTGTATTGACTTTGTAAATGTAAACGTTGATTTGTAAGTCCGAATTGTTACCGGCAAACTTGAGGAATTTAGATGCTCGGTATAGTATTGAATGGATATTGCGTTTGTATAAGAATTCATTTGAAGTTGTATTTGTACTAAGATTCGACTGAGGAATTGGGAATGTATTGTTGGTATAGTAGTGCTCGGTATATTCAAGTTCATCAGATCGATAGTATGTTGTATTGTAACTGGCCCTGTTAGTCACGTGGATGACTAACGGCATTGTACACCCACCGTTGTGTATGTAATATCCGTTGCGAAGGTAAGTAATTGTGAGATAATGATGGGATTAGCGGTAGGGGTGTTACAAAAAGTGTTGAAATACCGTGTTTTGGAAAATACCGAGTTAGGAATTATAGAATTAGGGCTAAGGGTTGAGTGTTAGCATGCGAGGTATGCTAGATAAGAACTTCCAGTGTGATCTGGATACCTACATAACCAATCCCGCCCTCCGCAAGCCCCGTTATAAGTTGGGAAAGAACACCAGAGCGATGGAAAAACCTCTCATACTCGGGTAGCCCGATCTGGCAATTTGTTATACCCACAATTTCAACCCTCCCGGAAGAGGGTCTCTACTAATGGGCTAGTAGCGAGGGTTCCCAGTTCGATCGGCACATTTCAGAGTAGTAGGGACAGCTTAGTCATCTCCAGGGGCATTTTAGTAATTTTTCAAGGCTCCTAAGCCCCCTATAGGCTTTCTCTCTCCTCCAAAGAAGGGTCAAATCAATTAAAAATGCTTTGAAATTTTAACCCATGATAGAGTATGACATTTGAAGCATAATGGCGTTGGAATTTTGATTTTTCGAATTTCCAATAATTTTCTACCAATTTCTGATTGAATATGACGAGCAATTTAATTTTAAAATATTCCAACATTTAAAAAATTCGATTCCACTTCATTAAATTCATAATTTCCATCCTTGACACGTGGTTAAAATTTCACAGCAAAATTCCTTTGGGAAGTCACTTAATTAAAATGCCAAAAAATCTTACTTTTACTAGATTTTCTTTATCTTTAAGAAAGTGTATATAAAGGGATAGATCTTTTGATAAAAACAGAATATCATATGCTCAAGAACCCTAGGAAGACAGAAAGCACAACTCTCTCTCTCTCTCACGTTTTTCAACACCCGGCCACCCGAATCACATCAAAAATTCCCAAAAAACACCATCTGAACACGTTTTTCGATTCCCAATACATCAAAAGTCATCAAACATCGACCAAACCACCTCCGAAACGTGAAGAACACCATCAACTATCAACAACCAGAGGCTGGGGTCGAACTCAATTCGGAACCAGCATCATCAGAGCCTCCGAAGAATCCCGACAAGAAGAAACTCATTGACACAGAAGGTAAAACAGGTGGGGACCTCCTTCTTTTGATTCACTATGACCTCATCGGTTTTCTGTTAAATTTTGGGCTTAAACCAACACCTTTTGGTTTCTGTACTGCCGTTTGTTTAAGTTTCTGTCCAATTACTTGTTCACTAAGTTTCGCATTGAATTCGATTTCAAATTGAAAACTTTCGATCACTAACGTATTATATATCTTTCAGGCTACACACCCATAAATTTTGAGCTCAAAACACCGTCGGGAACCATCAAAAACCCACTGTCCGTGGGTTGTCCGTGACCTCGGACTCATTGTCTGGGACCACGGACGGGTTGTCCGTGACCACGTACACCCATGGACGGTGGCGGGATTTTATATTTTTCAATTTTTCAAATTTTAGGGTTTCTGTCAATACATGTTCGGGCCCACGGACACCCAGTCCGTGGCCCCGGACTTTTCAAGTTTGCGTTTTTATTTTAGTTCTGTTTTCAAAATCATTTAATTCAATTGGGGTCCATGGTCTCGAACATTAGGTCCGTGGCTACGGACGTAATTAAAATTTGACCTAAATCTGCCTCTGAAACCCTAGTTTAGGTACCTTTTAATTTCACTTTAATTTTCTGTCAAAAAATGCTAAAAAAAAACAGAAGTGCGCACCTAGGTTAAAAACGACTTTGTAGTAAGCCGTAAATAAACCAAGTAGAGGAAAAACGACCTAGGAAGGGTAATGAAAGTAATTTGAACCCTAAATAAGTCGAATACGAAGCCCCCGAACCCGAACTCTACCTTTCCTAATTTACTCTAGGTTAAAATTAGGTGGCGACTCATAATAGGTTCCAGTGAGCTAGCTTAGGTTTTAATAATTATTGTTATATGACATAGTTATTAATCTTAGGTTATAAGTGGACCTAATACCCGTTTAGATCCTAATCAGCTTTAATCAACATAGGATAGGGTTTAAAACCGAGGCTCACAGACTGGCGACTCTGCTGGGGAAAAAATTCTTAATTTTAACTTGTTTATTTTTAAGAAAGAGGCCTTAACTTGAAAGTGTTTATTTATGGTTTTATTACTCTGTTTGTTTACTTTCATGCGCACTTTAATTTTCTGTACCTTTGCATCATCTGAGAGCGAGGGTCCACGCAAACCGATTTCACCCCGGGACCCGTTTGAGGGTCCCCTGTCAGGGACTCACACCTTAGGCGATGTGAATAAGCGGGGGGAAAAGAGGAGGATGTCGTCTAACCACATCCCCTTAATACCTGGGCCTTAGCCCCAAGCGTTTTCCTGGTAGTGCCCTTACCTAGCCCATTGTTTGGTCAGTCAAAGACCCGACCGTAGACGCACACCTTCAGGTGATGTGAAAAGAGTGGGGAAGCCCAAAGAGAATAGCGTGCAAGTCCTATTCCTTTATGGCGACCTAGGCCCATGCCCCAAGCACCTCTCCGGATCGATCCATACCTGGTTTGATTTAAACATCTAGTGAGGACATGTTGACTCTGTTTGGGCCTTGTTTGCTTGTGTGATCGGCCCACTACCCAGCCTAGAAACTGATATGAATTTCTCCTACATCAACCTAGCCCAAACCGAATTGTCAGTTCTATTTGTTTGCAGCCCAAAGGCTCTGTTTGGTTTAACATGTGAGTTATGTGGGCTTTGGCCCAAAAGATTAGACTTAGGTGGTTTCTTTTTCAGCCCAATTTGGTTTATGCATTTAGTTCTAGGCCCATAAAAGTCCACCTAAAAGTAATCCATGAGACATATAAACCAACCAAGCCTTCCACTGAAATTCGTCCGACCCAAGGCCTATTCTGGTATAGGAAAACTCTTCACTTGGGCTTTAGCCCAAAATCCTAGATCTCGGCATCATCTTTCAGGTTCAATCAATACTACTCATTCAGGTTTCAGTCCAAATTCCAACCTAGGGTTTTGTTCAGCAATCATTCTGGCCCAAATACCACACTCATGACTCATTCTATTTGAGGCCCATAGACCAATTCATAGTTTTGGCCCATAAGCTTCGCTCTCAATTCCAGAAGTTTGGCCCATAGCATAAAACATTTGAATCCAAGATAGGTTGCATAACTCATTCATTCCAGTTTCTAGCGTCAAGGCCCGACAAGAACATCAAACGAATCTCAGACTTCAAGGCTTTCCCTCTCGGCCCAGTGGCCCATTCACGGTTCGTGTGGCCTCCTTCAGCCCGTTTGCTTCACTTCAAGATTAAGGGTATTCAGGCCCACAAATCTGTTCTATCCTAGGAGTCACTCTAGCTCATGCACTTCACTCGCAGCTTAGAAAAGATTCAGACCCGGGTTCCTCCTACATAACCCATAGGCGTTCCAGGTTCAAACATTTTACGAGGACTATTCGAAGTTCAGAAGGAAGACAATCACGGTCATCTCAATGGCGTCCCGACGGCCCAGAGCTCGAGTCTTTAGTATGTTGGCATCAGACAGCCCAACATCACTATTTTAGAAGTTTTCTCGATTTGGTAGTTTTCTTTTCCCAGTCGTTCTTCCAACTTTTATGGTAGCTAGCTTCCTTTATCATTTTAGGTAGTTTTCTTAAGATTACAATTTTTGATGTTGTCTTTCCATTCATGAATTAGAGCATTGTTCCATTTTCATCATTTTTTGTGCATTTATTCACAAAACCAGAACACCAAAAAATAAATAAGTCATCACGTCATTTCACCCACATCCACTACCTTCATCACATACATCCCATGTGTCTCACCACACTCCCCTCTCCACATGAAACTCATTCTTGCGCAAGGAATATCTCACCACCTTGTTGGCTTCCACCACTCATCACCTCTCAATGGAAAATTTCACCGTACAGTGAAAGCATCCCACTACCATGTTTTACTTTCATCATTACATCACTCCACCAAAACAGCAACACTTCATCGCCATGTACCACCACACATACAACCACCTCCAACAAATAACCTGGGTATCCAAAAGGCTTGTAAAAAAAAACCCACAACAATACTAGGGGCAATCTGAGTTAAGGAACGGTAATGTTTATTTATTTTGTTCGAACGTGCAAGCAAGTCTCTGAGTGTACATTTCGTGAGAGTGCCTTGAGCGGTAAAACCAAGAGCGAAAGAGCGTGTCATTCTTACACGACTCCAGAGAGATCACATTCAAAGGTAAGGTAAACGGCATAACTCCGACGGAAGGAGATAATTTGTAAATTTACGCTTAAACCTATGAAAAGTAACAAAGAACGGATACGCAACTATTAGGGATGACAAAGCACCTAGGTACAGCACCACATAGCCAAAAGCTTGTGAACCCTGACATTACACCCTAGGCACCCCCGCTGAGCTTTTCGTATACATCCTCTTTTACAACACTACAAACTCCACAAACAAGCCAGCCAATGATGAATAACCGACCCGGTGACCAAAGGAAGCAAGGAGCCCGACTTCCGAACAACAACTTCACAAGTCCAAAGAAGCAAAACTGCTGCCAGCATGACAGAACGATCCGCAAATGGTCCCAAAGTGACACAGGATCCAAATGAGCTAACATCAAAAACAGCTCTCAAAGTTCAAAACCGGGAAACACAAGAACCCGGAAGGAAAAGAGATTCAAGAAGAGGCAAACCTGAAAATCCTCAAAGAAATCCAAAATTGGAAGAAAGGAGAGAAGGTGCAAGGAACAACCCGAAAGTCCCAAGTCCCAAGCTCACAAGCGAAGTCATCACGAAGTAGCCAAACGACTTCAAGACAAAGAAGGCAAGTCCGAGAGACGGTGCAAGTTGCAGCTTTGGTCACCCTTGAAGCTCCACATATCCAAAACATTCCTCCATCGTCCCATTGTCTTTCATCATACCCCATAGCCACGTTACAAACTTAAAAGACTTCCGACTTAATAGTTGTGTATCCAATCATGTGAAAGTAACAAGTTGAACGCGTAAATCTAACGAATGTCAAATTCAATGGCTGAGATGTCTTGACCAAAAGGAGACCACGACTGCAAGCATTAAACACCTTGAGTGTAGGACAAAAAGCACCCCATCAAGATAAACCCTTACCTTGTGAGGATGAGACTTGTTTTCACGCAATTAACTAGAGAAAATACTAGGGGCAATCGATCGTTCCGACCGATCGCCACAGATCCTAAAAAACTCAGGCTGCCTTAAGGAAAAATACTGGGGGCAATTGTTGGTTCCAACAATTGCAACAATGACACCAATTGAGGCCCAAGAATCCAAAACCCAAAGGTTCAAACCACATCAAATCACCTCAGGCCCGTCCTAAGCCCTACCTCCACATCAAATTCCCTCAGGCCCGTCCTAAGCCCTTCCTTCACATTCAAACATCCTTAGGCCCATCCTAGGCCCTTCCTTCACATTCAAACATTCACAGGCCCGTCCTAAGCCCTTCCTTCACATCCAAACATCCTCAAGCCCGTCCTAAGCCCTAACTCCACATTCAAACATCCACAGGCTCGTCTTGAGCCCTAATCCTCCTACATTCATTCAGACCCATCATACACTTAACTCGCTTTCATTTAGATCCCATCTTTAGGCTCACCATAAGACCTAGATCCCAACCTTTAGGCTCGTCATAAGACCTAGAACCATCCTTAGGCTCATCATAAGACCTAGATCCATCCTTAGGCTCGTCATAAGACCTAGATCCACCTTTAGGCTCGTCATAAGACCTAGAACTATCCTTTAGGCTCGTCATAAGACCTAGTTGCATTCCTTTAGGCTCGTAATAAGACCCTTTAGCTTACCCACTCTCATCGAACACATTACATTCATCTCATTCATATAGGCTCGTCATAAGACCTAGTTGCATTATCCAGGCGCGTCACAAGACCTGGCGACAAAAAACTTGGTGAGGTGATGGCAAGAAATCCTCCTGTGTTATGTCTGCTTACTTTGGGATCAACGAATGGTGGGCAAAGGCAATAAGTCCCCAGGGTTTTTACTAGGAGTTTTCCCTGCACACCGGCTTGGGGGCGATGGCAATAAGTCCCCATTGGGTCCAGCCACGAGCATTGGCACGGGTTTAGGTCCCTAGAAGCATCCGAGCATCATCAACATCATCAGCATCATCAGCATATTATATCATCTTCTTCTGCATGACATCTACATTTGCATTCCATTCAATTTCAGGTTCCCGACACCTTAAAGTGCTCGGCGTATTCCATTCAACGTCAGGTTCCCGACACCTTATAATGCTCGGCGTATTCCATTCAGCTTCAGGGTCCCGACACCTTATAATGCTCGGCGTATTCCATTCAATTTCAGGTTCCCGACACCTTATAATGCTCGGCGTATTCCATTCAATTTCATGTTCCCGACACCTTATAATGCTCGGCGTATTCCATTCAACTTCAAGTTCCCGGCACCTTAAAGTGCTTGTCGTATTCCATTCAATTTCAGGTTCCCTACACCTTATAATGCTCGGCGTATTCCATTCAACTTCAGGTTCCCGACACCTTATAATGCTCGGCGTATTCTATTTAGTTTTAGGATCCCAACTCCTTAAATGCTCGGTCCAGTTTTTTCATTCTTAGTTTAATCCACCGTTCACATTTTAGGTAGTTGGCGCCTCATAATAGCCCAACACATCTAGACTTCTCTTATAGGTAGTCAACACCTTATAATAGCTTGACATCATTTCATTCATTATAGGTAGTCAACGCCTTAGAATAGCTTGACATCATATCATCGTTATAGGTAGTCGGCGCCTTAGAATAGTCTGACATTACTTCATTTTTACCTTTAGGTGGTCGACGCCTTAGAATCGCTCGATATCCTTCCGTTTTACTCATAGGTAGTCAGGGCCTTAGAAGAACTCGACACAACTTGTCGGATTTCAATTGCATGTGGGGTCTTCTAAGATCCAAAATTTTGGGGTATCACTCAAGCATCAACCAGCCTTTTCATTTCCATTACAAAGTCTAGTTGACGGGGAGCAATCTGTTATACCCAAAAGTTCAACCCTCCTGGAAGAGGGTCTCTACTAATGGGCTAGTAGCGAGGGTTCCCAGTTCGATCGGCACATTTCAGAGTAGTAGGGACAACTTAGTCATCTCCAGGGGCATTTTCATAATTTTTTAAGGCTCCTAAGCCCCCTATAGGCTTTCTCTCTCCTCCAAATAAGGGTTAAATCAATTCAAAATACTTTGAAATCTTAACCCATGATAGAGGATGACATTTTAAGAATAATGGCGTTGGAATTTTGATTTTTCGAATTTCCAATAATGTTCTACCAATTTCTGATTGAATCTGACGAGAAATTGAATTTTAAAATATTCCAACATTTAAAAAATTCGATTCCACTTCAGAAAATTCATAATTGCCATCCTTGACACGTGGTTAAAATTTCACAGCAAAATTCCTTTGGGAAGTCACTTAATTAAAATGCCAAAAAATCTTACTTTTACTAGATTTTCTTTATCTTTAAGAAAGTCTATATAAAGGGATAGATCTTTTGATAAAAACAGAATCTTATATGCTCAAGAACCCTAGGAAGACAGAAAGCACAGCCCTCACTCTCTCTCACGTTTTTCAACACCCGACCACCCGAATCACACCAAAAATTCCCAAAAAACACCATCTGAACTCGTTTTTCGATTCCCAATACATCAAAAGTCATCAAACATCGACCAAACCACCTCCGAAACGTGAAGAACACCATCAACTATCAACAACCAGAGGCTGGGGTCGAACTAAATCTGGAACCAGCATCATCGGAGCCTCCAAAGAATCCCGACAAGAAGAAACTCATTGACACAGAAGGTAAAACAGGTTGGGACCTCCTTCTTTTGATTCACTACGACCTCATCGGTTTTCTGTTAAATTTTGGGCTTAAACTGAAATACCCCGACCTTAAATATAGTGAGTAAAATTATCCTAATAGGTATTTAAGGGCGTAATGGTGCCTAAGTAATATTGGTAAGGAAAAACAAATCCAAAAGAAATAGAGAAACACTTAAAAAGTGAAAAACGCTAAATAAGCGTTAAATAACCATAGGAGGTATGAGACCTCGGTTAGCATATTATATGGATTCTAAAGCCTTAATAAGGCCTAAATAATATATGGGAACAACTCCAGAAGAAAACAGATCCAAATCATACATTAAAACGCTAATAGAGCTTTAGCGCACGTTTTTCGAGAAAACCCGAAATTGTGACTTTAAGTGGTCAAACGGACCCGTAAAAACTGTAAATCATTAGATAACAATTATCAAGCATTTATGGAAGCTTACTAACCAATAAAAATAAATAAACGTGAAAATTCCGGAAAACGGGCCCGGTTAGTGAATAGTGCCAAAACCGGGTAAAATAACGAGCGTTTTCTGTAAAAGACGAAAAACGCTTCCACTAGTATACTGTATGGGGCAGTTTTATTAAGTTAAATAGCTCTCTCTCTCACACACATAACTAGCTAAATTAATATAGAGTCAAAAAGTAAAAAGTACAAAAGTAAAAAGGGGGACTCTCTCTCCTCACTCACTCATTTCCCTAATCTCTCTCCTATCCTCCTTCCTCACCCAGCCGATCTCTCCCTCCTCTCTCTTCTGGTTGGGCAATTTTAAAGCTCCAAAGAGAATCTTCAATGGCTTCTCACTTTCTCCTCCATGCTCCACCTTCATTTGAGCTCCAAATGTAAAAATAATTACATATTTGTAATCCCCTCATCATCCTCTACATTTCTCTCTTTTCAAAATCCAAAAATGAGGAAGTTCATTTTCGTGGGTATACCCCATTGGTGAAGAAAGTGGCATCAATGTGTAGCTTGCAGTCCCCTCTCTCCATTGAGGTAAAAATCTACATTAAAAACTCATGTTTTCACCATCTCCTTTCATAACCGATTTTTACCCTTTGTAATGCCGTGTTTTCTCTATCTATTTTGAGCATCAATTTCACCTTGCAATGGTGGTGGATTCTCCTTCTTGAACCAAGGGCTAAAACCCCTCCTAAAACACTCCAAAGGTAAACCCTAGGAATCTTGCTTTAAACATTTCAATGAACTAGCATTAATTTAAGGGTTAGTATATTAATTATACATTGTTTGTGTGCTTTGGGTCATGGGAATGGAGTTTGGCAACTCCATTCCCCACATAACCGATTTGTGCAAGGAAGAGAGGAAGAGAAGAAGTGGAAAAGAAAAGAGGAAATAAGAGCTTAAGGTAAGAGCTCTTTCTTGAATGGTAAATTTAATGCATTAGAGTAATGGGAATGGGTAAAGCAATTTAAGGAACCCAAAATATTGTATTGGTATTGTAGTATTGGAATTTTGGGTATTTGTGGGTAAACCAATTTAAGGAACCCAAAATATGTGTATTAGTATTGTGGATTGAGGAAGTATTGATGAGTTGGTATTGTATTGGTTGCTGGTAGGACCCTTGTATGGGTGTGGCTAGATTAGGAATGAATTTAATGAAAAAGTGTATATGTGGAGAAGTAAGAAAAGTAGGTGAACTATGGCAAAATTTCGGTAGGAATTATGTATTTAAGAGTGACTTGGTGAATGGGAGAACCAAGGTGTATTGGAGTTAGTAGAGATGTTGGTAACTATGGAATGGTAGATGAAGTATGAGAAGTGAGAAGGTAAAAATCTGTAGTAAGAGTTGTTGAAATATGTTGGAGAAACTAGGAGAACTTATGTGCATAACCTAGTAAAAAGAGTGTTGAACTTGAAGAGGTAAGGTAATGCATTGTAGGCTTTGGAAATGGCATTAGGAGATGATAATATGTATGGGGGATGTAGGAGCCAAAATCTGTAGCAAACACAACTAGGAGAAGTAATGTAAGTGCTGGAATGGAATTGTAGAAAGTATATGTGCGAATGGGTATGGAAAGGAGTAACAATTTAGTAAAGGATTTGAGGATGTTTAGGATCTTAATTAGATGCCTAAACATGTGGGATTAAGTGTAGGAACAATAGGGAATTAATTAGGCAAAGTACGGGATGTAACAGATTTTAAAAACTGTAAATCTGTAGAAAACATAGCAGGGTCCAGGACTTAAGTCCAGGACTAAGTCCCGGACCAGTGTAAAAATCCAGGCCGAGAGTTGTAGGTGAAGGGTGGTCCGGGACTTAGGTCCTATACAAGGACCCGGACCACCCCATTAAAACCAACCGAGAATATACAGAACTAAGGGTCCGAGACTTGATTAGGGTACGAGGACCCAGACCACCTTGAAATTCCGTTCGAGAGTGAAAACTAGCTCTGGTCCGGAACTTAACATATGTACAAGGATCCGGACCATGTGCAAAAACAACCCGAGAGTTCTGACCACAGGGTGGTCCGGGACTTAAGACCTGCACAAGGTCCCGGACCAGCCTAGAAAATTAAGAATGAGTTAATAAAGTGGCTTTTAAGGAAAGGTAATGAATGCTAGTCTTAGTATAAGATAATTAGTACTTGATTATTGATGTTTAAGGGTCATTAAAGGTATAAACAAGTTGAGAAGTAATTAAGAAAGTTGCAAGTATAGGAACGTTAAGTTAAACCAAAATAACGGGATAAGGGTAAGTACGGGAGTAGTAAATATGTATGTATTGTGATACTTAGTATTAATTGAACCATTTGGCATGTAGTCATTGGTTCGAGACTAGGACTCGAGGAACAAGTAAGGACTAAGGAACAAGGAGACACCGGTAAAGTAAATTTCAGTAAAAGGTATGATTTCTCCATGCCCTGTATCCTAATCTGGTTACCCTGATTTGTGTGCTTATTTGATCACCTAAATAAGATAAATGCATGAATCGGACTGTATTGCACTTACCTGTGCTTGATTTATGTGTTCTTAATATTTATTGTCTTGAACACTAGTTTGTATAATTCATGAAATATATGGATGAAAATGAAGTGTGATTGTAACTTGTAGTGTACTTGTGTATTGTACTGTAATTCGTATGGATGTATATATGAGCAGTGTACTGTATTATTGTGGCTTGGATGTGTGACTTCTACTAATTCCTAACTACCTAACTTCTAACGTAAGTAATAAGTAAATTGGAATGAGTAGAAGTCCGATATAGCTTCGGCCACGCGTGAGGATGAGGAGACACAAGAGGTTGGATCCGATTCCTGGTTCTTAAACTGGTCCACGGCCCAAACCCTTTAAATGGGTAGCATCCTGGATTGGTGAACCAAGTAAATTCTGGTGGTGGGACAGAGTAGTCCCCGGGACAGAGGTCCCGACGACTAGACTTGAGTAAGTAAGTAAGTAAAGTATGAGTATGTATGCGTAAGTATTGTGTAGCGAGTAAAAGAGTAATCTCCCCCCGATTAACCCGGGTGGACAAATGAAGCTAACAAGTATTGGGCATTGCTTATGTATTGTGTATGGATTGAGTATGTAATGAGTATGTATTGTGCATGTATCGTGAATGTGTACTTCGGAAGAAGGTAAGTAAGTATCGATGGACTTGTATAATCTCTTTGTATGTGTTGGAGTGTATACGAGTATGTCATTGTGTAAGGTATTATAGTTAAGTGTATAAGAGCATGTATGTATGTATGTATGTATGTATGTATGTATGTATGTATGTATGTATGTATGTATGTATGTATGTATGTATGTATGTGTATGTATGTCTGTATGTATGTATGTGTATGTAGTATGTATGTTGTATGTATGTATGTATGTATGTATGTATGTATGTATGTAGTATGTATGTATGTATGTGGTATGTATGTATATGTATGTATGTATGTATGTATGTAGGTATGTATGTATGTATGTATGTATGTATGTATGTATGTATGTATGTATGTATGTATGATGTATGTATGTATGTATGTATGTATGTATGTATGTATGTATGTATGTATGTATGTATGTATGTATG
Organism: Limonium bicolor; assembly: GCA_023374045.1. Classification (NCBI taxonomy): domain Eukaryota; kingdom Viridiplantae; phylum Streptophyta; class Magnoliopsida; order Caryophyllales; family Plumbaginaceae; genus Limonium; species Limonium bicolor. The sequence continues at coordinate 52,985,323 of CM041782.1, forward strand.
TATGTATGTATGTTTGAATGAAATCAATTGCATGTATTCGACCAAGTGGTCGGCGTACCCTCACTAGTACGCGGGGTATGCGGTTATCATATGCAGCGAAAGCTGACCCCCTAGGGGGAACGTTTTTAGTGTGCAGGTACCCGAAGCAGACATGGTCGGAATAAGAAACCGGTGACAGTGTAGATTGTAGAGAATAGTATCGAACTAGTAGCCTCGAAGTAGTGGTGTACCAAGTGGGTACACCTTGTGCATTGTAAGTAAGTAGATGCGAGGAATGGGTAGATGTAGACTCTTAATGAGTATGAATGGAACTGAAAGAGGTATTGTATTTGTATAAGGAACTTAGTAAACTCGGTTATGTATATTGTAATGAATGGTATTGTAAAGGAGCAAAGTGCTAAATGGAGCAATATAGTATTTAGTTGGTAAAGGGAGTATGTAATGTGAATGTGTAGTACTCGGGATTCCGGTCCATCAGACCGATGCTGTATGTAGTAGTAGTAGCTCTGTTAGTCACGTGGGTGACTAACCATTGTATCACCCGCCGTATGTAAGTATGTACCGCTGCGTGAATCTGGAAGTACGAGGAGATTGGACGGTAATGACAGTATTAACGGTAGGGGAGTTACAAAAAGCAACACCTTTTGGCTTCTGTACTGCCGTTTGTTTAAGTTTCTGTCCAATTACTTGTTCACTAAGTTTCGCATTGAATTCAATTTCAAATTGAAATCTTTTGATCACTAACGTCTTGTATATCTTTCAGGCTACACACCCATAAATTTTGAGCTCAAAACACCGTCAGGAACCATCAAAAACCCACTGTCCGTGGGTTGTCCGTGACCTCAGACTCATTGTCCGGGACCACGGACGGGTTGTCCGTGACCACGGACACCCACGGACGGTGGCGGGATTTTATATTTTTCAATTTTTCAAATTTTAGGGTTTCTGTCAATACATGTCCGGGCCCACGGACACCCAGTCCGTGGCCCCGGACTTTTCAAGTTTGCGTTTTTATTTTAGTTTTGTTTTTAAAATCATTTAACTCAATTGGGGTCTGTGGTCTCGGACATTAGGTCCGTGGCTACGGACGTAATTAAAATTTGACCTAATTCTGCCTCCGAAACCTAGTTTAGGTAGCTTTCAATTTCACTTTAATTTTCTGTCAAAAAACGATAAAAAATAAAAAAAACAGAAGCACGCACCTAGGTTAAAAACAACTTTGCAGTAAACCGTAAATAAACCAAGTAGAGGAAAAATGACCTAGGAAGGGTAATGAAAGTAATTTGAACCCTAAATAAGTCGAATACCAAGCCCCCGGACCCGAACTCTACCTTTCCTAATTTACTCTAGGTTAAAATTAGGTGGCGACTCATAATAGGTTCAAGTGAGCTAGCTTAGGTTTTAATAATTATTGTTATATGACATAGTTATTAATCTTAGGTTATAAGTAAACCTAAAACCCGTTTGGATCCTAATTAGCTTTAATCAACATAGGATAAGGTTTAAAACCGAGGCTCACACAGTTGCAAGAATAATGTTTGTAAGCGAAGGGACCAGTCATACGGTAGATTCCAAGAACTGGAAATCCCGATGACGGTTTCCGTTTGAATGTCAATAACCGTACTTAACGGCAGAAGATTGAAGATCCTAAATATAGGATAATGAAATTTACGGCACCATGAGGTGACGTGCTTCACAGTCGCAAGAACCATGCGTAGCCGGCAAGAAGGGAAGCACAACTGCTTATTGAAGCGAAAAGGCGGAGCAACGAACCCGAGACAAGAGAGTCTGCGGACTGCAATGCTTGAAAATACCAGCAACGATATACTAACCTAATAAGGAATTAGTCGAGGTTGGAAACTCCAAACCTACAATGCCTAAAGGCAGTGATACCCGAATAGCATAGTGCAGACAACTATGAGAATATTCATGAAACTTACACCAACAGGACTACGACGTAGCTCCTAAGGATTAGTTAAGCCTCAGTAACCACCAAAAAGGTGTGGGAACGGGCAACGAAGCAAGGTACACGGAGAACCCCAAGGATTGAGAATACCGGATTAATGACAACCATGTCAAGATCACTGGGAAGCTACCCAGGTAATTGATCACTAATATCAAAGGATCAAGGAAGATCCAAGAAAACCACCAAATATGGATGGGAACGATACCGTAACCAGTATATGCTACCCTGAAAAACAACCTACCCGCGCACTTGCCAAGGCAAGTGCAGCAATAGCTGGGCCATTTGGAAAACTTTTGACAACCAACAAGTACTTACTAAAGTACCACCATGAAGATTAAAGCAGATATAGGATCACCAATCCTAAGAACATGAAGAAGGAAACCATGGAGAGGCCTAACGGCCTGACCATCATGTTAAGAACATACCAGTCAGCTAGAAGCTAGACTTGATCAAGACCTTACACATGGCAACACTATGAAAATTTTCTTTTAACTCAAGACCTTTCTTTCAAACTCAAACTTTTCTTTCAAAACCCAAACATTTCTTTAAAAACCTCATATTTTTAAAACCAAACCAGAGGAATTACGGTACGTTATCATAGGATGATACAAGAGGAGTTAACAATAGAATACTTCACCTTGGCGTGTGACGAACACTACGAGTGTACCCAAATACGGGATGTGGGATGACCGCACTCCGAAGGAGCTTGCGGGCCTGACAGACCCTTTTGTGAGTTAGTCAGGTAAGTGGTGACGTGCCAATAAGGTACCCCACGTATATATACAAGTGGTGTACGAAACACGGGAAGTAGTCGACTCCGTTCTACGGACACTAAAGTAAATGCAAACCGAAACGGTTGGACACCTCGAGCGATCGAAGAACCAGATAAGCTTGCAAAGCTAAGGGAATCAAGACTCACTCCAAAAAGGTGATTAAGAGTTAAGAAGTATGAGAAGCACTAATAATTGAGTAAAGACATTGGGTATGTCTCAAGAATCTGAAACAGATGCAGGCTAGCTGGAATGAATACCCAGCCTAAACACACTAAGGCAAATGCCTAACGAGAACACATCAACATTCAATGAACTGGATAAATACCCAGAGTGATCATATAAGGCACCGGAGAATACCATTCACCACCGATGAGGATATTAAACCAATTATAAACATAAGGGAAAAGTAATTGTAGTCTACCCTAAGAGCGGAGACGTATAACCCCAAACGGGACAATTTGAAATCCAAAACCGCAAGCGGGGTAATAAACTTAACATACCCAAAGCATGAGCCAAATGAAATGGCATCACTTAGCAACACCCAGGAGCAATCCTTGAAGGGTGTCGGAAGTGTGCTAAGAGCACAAGAGCTAGAATGAACACTCGGTTTGAACACCAAAGGGATCCCACTTACTAGGGAATACCCTAAATTAGATAAATAGTACCAATCAATACCAAGATACTTAAAGGCCCTCCAACGAACGGATGCGTGACGCGATGATCTTATCATGGAGCCTAATAGTACCTTCAAACCGATTGACGGTGTACGGAGAAATATGAGATATGTGTAATGGTATGAAATATACCATGGCTAAAAGGCCACAATGTCTACTGGAGACCTGCTAGCGGAAGGCCTACTACTGAAGACCTACTAGCGGAAGGCCTACTACCAAAGACCTACTAGCGGAAGGCCTACTACCGAAGACCTACTAGCGGAAGAACCGTTATCGGAAGGATCTACCAAGAGAGGCTACTGGAATACCAATTGTCGGAAGGCCTATCGTTGAAAGCCCTACTACCGGAAGACCCGCTACCGGAAGGGCTGCTACCTAAAGGATCACTACCGGTAGAATTACTACCGGTAGGGTTGTAACCTAAAAAGATGTCCCGGAAGAGTTAGTCCAATGCGGAAGCAGTATCCCAGTCCGGAAAGATTATCCAAATAGAGGCTAACAGTTATATAAATATGATAGTACCGCATGTATAGGGGCAAAAAGGTAAACATGGCCATAGAAAGTCTATAAATAGAAGTAGAGGGGCTCATTTGTAAGGGACAAGTTAGAAAAGGGAGGACTCATCCCAAAAGCTCTCTAGTGTTGTAAACCAAAGAATGAATAATAGTTCTGTCTAGAAGTGGACCTAGGCCGCATTATTGGTCGAACCACTATACATCTTGTTGTTGAGATGGAGTCGGATGGAGCATCTTCTATACCGTTTCATTTGGCGCCGTCTGTGGGAAACGAGACAATAACCACGATAGCCACAATTCTAGAATCACGAGCCCGATTTCTGTTTTGATCCAAGCATCGCCATGAGACTACAAGATAATCCGTGAGTTTGATCTCTGTTTTGATTCCAGAATCCTCGTCGAAGAATGAAAACAAAGAACTCACAATGGAATCAACGTTGCGAGAGATCGGATGCTTTATTCGTAAAGGGATCACCAGCAAGAGAATGATCGAACAACACTATTTCACAACAACAACCAGGGATTGACATGCCTAGTTGAGGAAAAAAAGGGGAAAAGAGGGAGATACGCAATCAAAGCGACTCGATGAATACTTCAAGAAGAAAACTCTGAAAGATCTGCAAAGAGGAACATCGATTTGCTAAATCCGACAAGATAATCTACAACGAAAGGATAAAATCGAGCAAGCTGCATTTGACAATTTTGTCTCCTTTGGAACTGTCGAGTATCAACCCTGTTCAGAAGTTGTAGCATCAAACGCAAGCTATAATCAGGGTCAATAATTCACACAAAAATCACTTACGAAGAAACAAGTTTCGAGAGCGAGGATCGGTCATCAGAAGACGATTTCACCATTCAAAAGAGGAGAAAGCGAAATCGGAAACATGAAAGTTTGGTTTAGGCCAAGTTTACACGATGAACGAAAGCTGGATATGCGACAGAAATTTCAAAGATTTTTAATAAACTTCAGTCTAGAAGGAAAACTTGAAAGCGATTCATTAACAGACGATTAAATTCCAAAGTTTATCAAGATAAAGCGGGTGTCAGGCCCTTGATCTTCGAAAGCAACATCTCATTTTCAGTCCAGGCGAGATGGTCGATGAATAAGTAGGACTTGCGATGAATTAAGAAGCACAATAGATCGCGACAGAATGTGAAATGACGAAAGTGGATCGAACTTGAAATGCATTATTTAGAGTAGTCAAGGAATCCTCAAAGCGAAGGCTGATCATATAACCCTGGGGAAAGGAAGGATTGGCAACCTTGACGATCATCAAAGATATGAAGTTGTTACGGGAATTGGAGTTTGGCCAGGTTGGAGCTCCGCACTGAGGTAAGCAGATGTAGGCGCAAGTTACTGCACTACCGGAAGAAGTTTATATCACGAAAGTACCGGTAAAGGTACATCATAGAGGTACATCAATATATGGTGGCCTTGATCGCACCAGGCATTGCAAGGTAACTGTTCGATCCCAATTTATCTAAGCCTTCATTCATCGGAATAAGAAAGGAGTCAATACAGCATATTACTGGTAGTTTTACAACTAAAGGATTATGCGTAAAAATATCTAAATTTTTTTTATCTAACCTCGTGCTATTGTTTGGTATGATATAAGATTCCAGCTCACATTTTGCTGTAGTCATACCGTCACATATCTGCGTGATTGAACAGAGACTAACTTGTTCTGAAAAGTGCTGATTTTATCTTCTATCAATTCTACTGCCTAAGAATATATGCCCTTCTTACATATTGGTCTATCCGCTGCTTGAATAAACATCATGTTAGTTTTGCTTAGGGACGGCCTTGAATAGAGAGGGAGGGTGCAAAACATGTTTTCTGTTCCTACTGATTAGACGGTGGTTTATGTTCTAAAGTTTTAGCTAATTTTTGAGCAGTTTGGCTGCGGTTTTATTCCTCATGTCTGAAACATGATTGCTGCTGCAGCATCAAATCAATTTCTACAATTTATAGCAAAATGCTTTGGTAATCTATAATTTCCAGGTCCTGATCCATTTCTCCACCTAGCACATGCTGAAACTGCTTCTGAAATCATTTGTTCTGCTTTAATGCTCCACTGTAGTGTTCACTTAAACTTCTGTTTGAGTTCACGTATTGGCTTGTTTAATCAAAGTATTGAACAAACATCAATTGCCTCTACAATGCCTGTCAAAGTATTGTTCTGATGAATTTTGCCCAACCCCACTTACTACAACCTCACATTTGCCACAACTTTACTGTCGCCCGAGCCATGGTTTAAAATTAAAATATCACTGCTTTACTTTGATTTTCTGCTTCTAAACTGATTCTTGCATTTCAAGCTGATAAAGCTTCCTGAAATAAACGTTTAAATTACTTCAGTTCTTACTCTTTTTTTTTACATATGCCTTCATGTGTTTTACTTTAAGCTATGATTACAAAGCTGAGTTCTCCTTAATTTTCTTTTGTTGTTGTATTAGTAAATTGATCTCAGTCTTTGACAAGTGAACTATGGCGTTAGGCTGTTTCAGCATGCTTTTCCGGATAGGCACCATTTTACTGATGAATATTATACGAGATGTAAGAACAGTTCCAGAACAAGGACAGGATGGAAAACGGAAGCCGTTTTTACTTTGTTGTTTCGATGTCTCTTATCAGAGGTAGGTTCCCACCGGTAAAACCTCTCTACGGGTAATCTTATCTCACCGGTAAAATCTCTCTACCGGTAGTATCTCTCCACCGGTGATATCATCTCACCCACTGTTGCTTGTCCCTCTGTCTGCACTTTATGATCAGTATTCAACTGAAATTTACGTTACCTTTATACTGCTATTGGTACATGTTTAGAAAAGGTTTATAGTTGAAGGTCATCGTCACTTCAATTTTGTTTACTAGTATAAATCACGGTATGTCATGTTCGAAATCCACTCCTGCCATAGATGGTAAGTCTCTTTTGTATTTAAAATTAGCACTATAGATACGAAGCATGATAAACTTTGTCTAAGTTGGCAATTAATTATCGCCATATCTACTGTCAGAGGCATTACCGCCCTGGAAACTGGTTGATTTATGCAGCACTACTACAGCGAAACTTCTAGCTATTTATAAACTAAAAAACACATACTGATTAATCTGATTTATGTTGTCGCCTTACAATTTGCTTCATTCTGCTTTTTCTTATGCACTGATTATACACTCGAGGAACTCCAATCCGAGAAGCGGTAGACATAACTAGTGGGGTGAACGGTGCGATAAAAACAAATGAAGCTAACCATCCTGAAAGCAACACGAATCATAAACTCATCCAACAGATTAAGCACTCTGTCTCTAAAGTACCGCAGTGCCAGCTCAGAACAACAGACAAAACCGACATAGCCGGAAGATAAATTTTTTGGAAACCAAATTTGCTCAATAGCCGCTTCAACCGAAAGTATCGGGCACAACCTATAGACGTCCGGAAGCCACCAAGAGGAAGTTCGATAGTGTCATCGGCCTACAGTCAACTCTCGCATACAACATCCATGTCACTCCTCGAAAGTTTTGTGGCTCCGAGAGGTAAAAATACGGGAAGCAGCACAGGGGAAAACCAAGCCTACGTTAAATTCAAAAGCGAAGCGTGCCTATGCAAGTTGATGATTTTTACTCTAATCTCATGTGAATTCCCTACCGGAAAAGTTTTTGTAAAGCAACGCTTCAGTCACAAGGGAGGGAAATGACTGGAACGTCAGATATTCGACGTCAATACTCAGAAGGTGTACCCTGAAAAGATTCGGAGACCGATGTCACTCTCTGGAAGTCGTAACCCGAGGGATTCATGAGGTTGATAGTATGACCTCGGAAGGTATCTTCGTAAATCCTATCACCCGAAGTTAAAAAAAAGAAAAAGAAATCTCTACCGGTAACCAATTGAAATCTTCACTGGTAACCAATGGAGTTCTTCACCGGTAATCGATTGAAGTATCCTCCGGTAGCAGATTGAAATCTCCGCCAGTAGCAATGTGTCCTTCCATCTTGACCAGTAGCATGTACTACCGGGAGCCGCTAGCGGAGTCTTCGGAGTCGCAAGGCGGAAATAAAAAGCACGGATCCAATGAAAAACAGAAATAGCATATGCACCAGACCGATTTCAGATTCCGCACTCTTGTGAAAGATGATAAAATCCTAGGCGACAAATAAACATGGTCACGTATCCAAGAAGGGCCAGCAAATTGTTCTGGCCACCGCTAGAGAAAGCAAGCAGCTAGAATTGCTAAGCGGCAAGCCCCGGAAGACATTTTAGAGTCCAGGCCCGGGTAGGAGCAACTACACCTAGATACAAGCGATGTCTTCTATTCAGTTTCGGTTGTCAACTTAAGGCGGCCCCGAACGCAAAGCTACTACACTGGCCTCGAGCAATGTTTGGGAATCATCATAAAAAAAAGTGAAAGCTACATCACCGGGAGACAATATTCCGAATACCATGGGACTTCCACCTCTTATTATACATTCTCTCATCTGTGGACTCCCGGTAGCGATTTGGGCTGTGGCCACCAGTAGAGGTTTTGGACTGTGAACAGTCCCGATAGGAAATTGCAAGCTTTACCGGAAATCACTAATCCCTTGGAGAGCCTATTTCCGGAAGTATCTAAACATACATCTATACCCAGAAAAGTCTCGGGCCCCTCCAACCATCTAGTCAATTCTACGAGTGATGTTATCCCACCGGTAAAAGAAAAAGAGGTACCAAACTTTTGATATTTCATTGTGAATATTCTTTTATCATTGGGAGTTTGCGAAAACTTTTTTCGAGAGGATTGATCACCCTCTGGTTTTCAAAAAAGAAATATTTTAAAACAATTTCTGATTTACTCAAAAACCAAAGAGTCTTGAGAAAAGAAAAGAAAGACAAAGAATGTAACCGACAATCTCACCATCAGCGATGGTAGAGTGTTTTGTATCCGACAGTCTCACCATTAGTGATGGTAGAGTGTTTTGTATCCGACGATCTAACCCTCAACGATGGTAGTGTATTTCATCCGACGATCTCACGTCTTGAAGACAAAAGAGTGTTAAACCGATGATCTCACCGTCTCGAAGTCGGTAGAGTGTTAAATCGACGATCTCACCATGTGTACAGTGGTAGAGTGTGTTACTAAAGGTTACCGAAAGAAATCTTGGCAAAAAACGAAAGAGCGGTTTAAAATTCTTCATTATAAAAATCTCCAACTTTTGGGAAGCCCAGTCACTCCGGGCAGCCCTAAAGACAAATATCTTTTAATATGTTAAATTTAGGTATGCAGGTCCAAAGAATAAAGTAATTCAAGCAGGAATCTGATTATGGAAGTAATATCCCATTATTATTATCTCGGGCTTCTTGAGATTATTATGGTCTTCTGGAATTATTATGGTCTTCTGGAATTATTATGGTCTTCTAGAATTATTATGGCCCTTCGGAGTTCCAAATCTTTGGATTTCTTATTATAGCACGGTCGAGGAATGGAGACCTTTTCTCAGGAGTACAAGTGGGACTTCATCACCCCCGGAACCTGTGGGACTTCTTGGTGACCGGTAGACAAGCTCTTATGTAGGCTAAAGTTTGTAAGTTCATTTTCCTTTTTTAGGCAAAAAAAAAGAACTTGTGGGACTAGGAGATATATAGTAGAAAAGAAAAGAGTACAAAGTGTAAATTTTATCTTCTTTTTATAAGTTCCACTTTTTAGTGTTAAAAAGTAGAACTTGTGGGACTGATGTAATGGTATGAAATATACCATGGCTAAAAGGCCACAGTGTCTACCGGAGACCTACTAGCGGAAGGCCTACTACCGAAGACCTACTAGCGGAAGAACCGCTACCGGAAGGATTGATAAGTGTCCAAATGAGTATGATTTATAGGTGTATTTCATATAATATATTAGCACTTTTCTTGCTCATTTCTCCACTTCGGTTAGTTTTCCTCTAGTTTATGTTTTATTGTTTATCTCACAAATTTATTGGTTTAACATGAGGAAAACCAAGCTGGGAGTAAAGTAGACAAAGAGACGAACGCGTAGGCGCAGACGGCTCAGAAAACGGAGCCCAAACGAAGAAACTAGAGCCAGTCAAAGTTGGAAGGAAAATAGGTCAACACATATTGCAACCGCCTGGTATGAGGCGGTTTGGGAGGCGGACAAGCTACAACCGCCTGGTATTAGGCGGTACCGCAGGCGGACGTGAGTAAGAACTCGCGCGCGCAAGAAACATAGACACAACCGCCTCATATAGGGCGGTTCCACAGGCGGTTCCACAGGCGGACAAGAGTAAATCGCGCCCGAAACAGTTTTCTTCTTCGCGCGCCGACTCCGCAACTCGCCCAACTCGCCCACTGTCTCTGCAACTTATCCATCTACCCCATCACGCGTTGATCTCTGTCCCCTGCAATAAATGAAGCAATCAATGCTCAATCACGTACGGATCTGCCTCTGCTAATTCTCTATATAAACCCAGCACCAATACTGCAAAAAGCACACCACGCATGACGGGAGTCTGAAGAAACCATTCGCTTCCACTTATATTTCCTCCCGTATCACCACATCATTCCACACTCACGCAGTAACAAAAGAAATAGAAGAGCAGCAGTGAGAGGAGAACAGACCAGTTCTTCCTCTGAATTAATGTCAAAATCTATCTGTGTAATCTTCTTAACTCCGTTAATGTCTGAGTAATTTTCTTCTGTATCCTAGGATGGGGGTTTGATTTCTAATATTACGTAATTAATATTTATCACCTGTTTCTCTCATTTAACTTGTTTTAATTCCTTTCAACTAATATTGCTAAATGCTTTGCGCGACAAACGACTGCATTTATTTGGTAACTATCAACATATGATTTTGAGATAGTCTAGGTACCACAAAGGAATTAATCTTGATATTTACACTCCGGACTGAGCAGGAAAATATTAAGGCTTTTATTAAGAGTTCGTAACTGACAATTATTAACTCTAATAGGCAATAAATAATTGAGACAAGGTTTTAAATATGTTTAAGTAATTTAGGAAATTCCCCCGCTATCCTAGGATACATTTTTCCATCCACATCACTTAATTCACCTTTTAACTGTTTTTATTATTTCTGTATTAATTTAACAACAAATCAAGCTTGCCTCCGGCTAAACCCCTTTTTACAGTTTTTAAGTAACTACCAAGACTAGGGTAAATTGAACAATCTCCCTGTGGATACGACACTCGTTATACTACTACGACCGGGAATTGTTTGCAGCCCGACGTTTATAATTTGAGTTTTTAATTTCTTTCTTTTAATTTTACACCATTAACCACTCAGAAATAACACTCTGCAAATTGGCGCCGTTGCCGGGGAGATTGATTCCATCAATTTCCCTAGTTTCCGGTAGTTCACCTGTTTTATTATAATAAACTGTCAATATTATCTTGTTAATAATCTAACCTTGGACATCGGACTTATAATCTGAATTGGACATCGGACTTCTGACCTGACTTGGACATTTGACTTCGGACTTTGGACATCTAACTCCTAACATCTTAATATTATTGTCATTTCGTTCCATTGTCATTTCGTTCCATTGTCATTTCGTTCCATTGTCATTTCGTTCATTGTCCTTTTTTCCATTGTCTCTAACTACTAACTTTAAATTTCCTGTCCGTCATCTTTTTTCATTGTCCTTAACATTTCTTTCCATTGTATACTAACTACTAACTTATAATTTCTGTATACTAACCCTAACGTTTATCAGCCTAACCAATATTTCTGTCTTTCTTATTTTATTTACTAACTAATTTTGCAGCTTCTGACAAACCACAAGTTATCTTCTGTGCATGCCAAACACTCGAACCGAGGCTCTCCACCAATCAGTCCGAGCCCCGAACCCGAGCGTACTTTATTTCAAGCGCAGAGAAACCTGAGAAACCAAGCCATGGCCAATAACGAAGTTATAAATGAAATGGACCATGCAATTCAACCAGAACACCGTGCCCTATCTGATTATCACCAACCTAACACCGAAGGAAGAGCATCAGCTATAGTTCTCCCGAACTAACACCAGAAGAAGCCGGACGATGGGTTTTCAAAACCCACTACATCACCGCCGTCCGGGATCTAGGCAAGTTTAGTGGAGCGAACCCAGATGAAGCCCCAAATCATCTGAGTCTCTTCCTAGACTTCTGCAATTCCTTTAGTCAAACCGGCATCGTCAAAGAAAGAATCCGTCTACAACTATTTCCTCACTCGTTGTCGGATTCAGCAAACCGGTGGTACCGAAGCCTTCCCTCCCGATCAATCACCACATGGCTTCAAATGGCCCAAAAATTCCTTGCCAAATACTACCCAACCAGTAGAACGAGGCAATTGATCGGTGAGATCAACACTTTCTGTCAGAGCCGGGAGAAACGTTGTACGACGCATGGGACAGATTAAAGATATGCTAATGAAGTGTTCCCACCATGGTCTTGACGATCAATCCCTCTACCTGTCATTCTTCAACGGTCTGGATGATGGGAACCGACTACTCGTCAATTCCTCTGCAGGAGGAAGTTTCATGATGAAATCTCCTAAAGAAGGAATGGATCTTCTTGAAACCATGACGAGCAATACAGACAGTGGACGAGATCCAAAGGAAAACACCACGAGCAGCAGGCCTACTCCATGTTGAGCCTACAGATCATTTATCGGCTCAGATCTCGTCCCTTGCAAAGATGGTGGAAAAGCTAACAACACAAAACGAAATTGTAAAGACAATAGCTTCCCCACCTACAAGTTCACCAGCTCCACCACAGAAGGATGTGTCATATGCGCCGGTCCTCATGAAACTCATCAGTGCGAAGGAAAAACCACTACGAGAAGTACAATTCATAGGAAACCGCCCCGGTAATTCCTACAACAATAACATCAACAAAACTATCCATGGAGAAATCACCCGAATTTCTCATGGAAAAATAATGATCAAAACCAAGGAGGGCAGAACAACAATTCCAACACCTATCAGGGGAACCGACCCCAACCAAACTCTAATATGGGTTATAGAGCACAAGGTGCCCCTCCAGGTTTCCAACAACAACAACAACACAACAACAACAACAACCATCATCATCCTCTTCTGATCCAAACGCAGAACTCAAAGAGATGATGAAGGGATTCATGTCCATAACTCAGAACCAGCTCTCTGCACAAGAAGCCTTCAACCAGAAAATCGAAGGTAAATTCAATCAACTTGCAGAACATCTTGCTCGAAGACCGCCAGGGGCTCTCCCCAGCCAAAATGAACCAAATCCAAGAGAGCAAGCCAAGTGCATCTATGTGAAGGAGCACGATGAAGAAAAGACGGAGGTGGCTAAAACAGCTAAAGTTCCAGAACTACACCCTTCCCTCCAAGAGTGGGTTGTAGCAATTGAGACTTCCAAAAGGAATGTAGCTGAACTTGAAAGCACCGCCAAAGTCTATAAAAATCGCATTCAATCTGAGAATACCTACCTCGAGAACTTGGTAGCCGGTTATGAAAATGAGAAGCTCGAATTTGAAGAAGAAGAAGAGGAGGTTAAGGCGATAACCTTGAGAAGCGGTAAGAAAACCGACGAGATTCACATCCCGCAACAATCAGAAGAATCCAAAGAGGATAGTGAAGAAAAAGCTGAGTTCCCAGCAGAAAAGACATCTCCAAGCGTCCTCACTATTCCACCAGCTTCAGAACCTCCTTCACAAGAACCGCCTATACCATTTCCTCGCCGACTCCAGAAGCAGAAATTGGATAATGAATATGGTAAGTTTCTAGCAATGCTGAAGCAACTAAACGTCAACATACAGTTTGTAGACCTCATTGCCAAAATGCCAAACTATGCCAAATTCCTCAAACACCTCATATCCAACAAAACTAAATTGGCCGAAGTCGGTACGGTACCTCTCAATGTAGCTTGCTCAGCTACTCTACAAAAACCACTACCATCAAAATGCAATGATCCGGGCAGCTTCACTATTCCAGTCACAATTGGTAGCACCTCATTTCCATACTCCCTATGCGATCTGGGTGCCTCCATTAATTTGATGCCCCTCTCCACTTTCAAAAAGCTGGGAATTGGAGAGATGAAAAAGACTAAGATGACCCTGCAACTGGCAGATGGTTCGGTAACATACCCAAGCGGAGTGGTGGAGGATGTTATCATTAAAGTGGAGCACTTATACTTCCCATGTGATTTTGTCATTCTAGACATCGAAGAGAACTCCACTACACCTCTCATCCTTGGACGACCATTCCTTGCCACAGCCGATGTGCACATTTGGGTAGCCCAGGGGAAAATCACCCTTCAAGCTTACAACGAAAAGCTGGAGTTTGCATCAGGAAGATCCCAGATACAAATCCAAAGATCTCAAGTTGTGAGGGATACTCAATCATCATCATCCCCACTTCTGTTTATACCCTTCCAGACGGCATGTCTATACAGAGATACCACCACCAATCCCGGACGAAGAGCGGGATAAGAAAGAAAACATGCATCCAGGTGGACTCTCAAAAAAACCATCGAGTCATGCTTTGGATCCTCCTCATAACCACCCCCCATGATCGATCTAACGAAAAAGCGTCTAGCTAAAGACGTTAAAGAAGGGCAGCTTTCCGGGAGGCAACCCGGACGAACTTATCTTTTATATGCTTTTATGCTGTTTTTAATTTTCAGTTCCCTTCAATTTTATTTTTGCTAACTTTTAACCCCGTTTATAGTATGGTTGCTTCTAGTGTTTTATGCAGGTGCAATTTCATGTCTACACCGCAACCAAGCTACGCTACTTGAGGCTGAAGCTCAAGTGTGGGGGAAGTCCAAAACACGCTAGCAAAAATAAAATCAGGGGAGTACCAGTTTCTTTAAACTTGCTTTTATTTAAAAAATATGCAGAGGAGAATTTATATGCTTAAATGAATATTCGTGAGCTTCGTGTTCTCTATTTTATCTACTTACCGAAAAGGCCTTCTGAAACTTTCCCTTGTTTTTCTGGTGAACAATGAGGACATTGTTCAATTTAAGTGTGGGGGAGTGTGCCCTTTTCGGTGACATTTTATGCTTAAATGCTTAATCTCTCTGCTTATCTTGCGTTTGTTCAAATTCAATATCGCGGACCCTTTTTATGTGGGTTGTTCTCTTTAGGAATAAATACTTATGAATTGTGGGATAAATGGTACAAATTTTAAAATTTTGATTACTTTTGAGGAGCATTTTTATGCGGTGTGACCAAATGATCTGAAATGGTTGGATTTTTATTACTCAGGGGTTCTTTCTGTCTTCTTTCTTAGGGATTGCTAAGGGGTGCTTCTCTGTCAAAAAGAAAAAATAAATAAATAAGGGACTTGTGAGACACCATTGGTAACCAACAAGAGAGTTGAGTGTTCTTAAATACAAAGGCTTGATGCCTACATATATCTTCTCATCTTATGCAAAAGTGAAACAAATGCATAAATCTATTTTTCCTTTTGTTTTCTCCTCAATGCCCATTCTTGAGAGAAGTTGGCCATGGTAAAAGTTCTCAAAGTCACCTTAAATCAAGAAGCATTGAAGTACTCCGGATCATACCCCGAAACTCTAATTTTTATTTTTGCCCTGAGTACACCTATGCCACCAGTAGGTGATGGATCACACTCCTCTAAAAAGTTTAAGATCATGTACTATTGAGTTCTTTATCCTACCCTTCATAATAATATTTGTTAATATTGAGCATTCCCTACTTGGGTACGTAGTTTTGCTTGAGGACAAGCAAAAAGATAAGTGTGGGGGTGTGATAAGTGTCCAAATGAGCATGATTTATAGGTGTATTTCATATAATATTAGCACTTTTCTTGCTCATTTCTCCACTTCGGTTAGTTTTCCTCTAGTTTATGTTTTATTGTTTATCTCACAAATTTATTGGTTTAACATGAGGAAAACCAAGCTGGGAGTAAAGTAGACAAAGAGACGAACGCGTAGGTGCAGACGGCTCAGAAAACGGAGCCAAACAAACGAAGAAACTAGAGCCAGTCAAAGTTGGAAGGAAAATAGGTCAACACATATTGCAACCGCCTGGTATGAGGCGGTTTGGGAGGCGGACAAGCTACAACCGCCTGGTATTAGGCGGTACCGCAGGCGGACGTGAGTAAGAACTCGCGCGCGCAAGAAACATAGACAAACCGCCTCATATAGGGCGGTTCCACAGGCGGTTCCACAGGCGGACAAGAGTAAATCGCGCCCGAAACAGTTTTCTTCTTCGCGCGCCGACTCCGCAACTCGCCCAACTCGCCCACTGTCTCTGCAACTTATCCATCTACCCCATCACGCGTTGATCTCTGTCCCCTGCAATAAATGAAGCAATCAATGCTCAATCACGTACGGATCTGCCTCTGCTAATTCTCTATATAAACCCAGCACCAATACTGCAAAAAGCACACCACGCACGACGGGAGTCTGAAGAAACCATTCGCTTCCACTTATATTTCCTCCCGTATCACCACATCATTCCACACTCACGCAGTAACAAAAGAAATAGAAGAGCAGCAGTGAGAGGAGAACAGACCAGTTCTTCCTCTGAATTAATGTCAAAATCTATCTGTGTAATCTTCTTAACTCCGTTAATGTCTGAGTAATTTTCTTCTGTATCCTAGGATGGGGGTTTGATTTCTAATATTACGTAATTAATATTTATCACCTGTTTCTCTCATTTAACTTGTTTTAATTCCTTTCAACTAATATTGCTAAATGCTTTGCGCGACAAACGACTGCATTTATTTGGTAACTATCAACATATGATTTTGAGATAGTCTAGGTACCACAAAGGAATTAATCTTGATATTTACACTCCGGACTGAGCAGGAAAATATTAAGGCTTTTATTAAGAGTTCGTAACTGACAATTATTAACTCTAATAGGCAATAAATAATTGAGACAAGGTTATAAATATGTTTAAGTAATTTAGGAAATTCCCCCGCTATCCTAGGATACATTTTTCCATCCACATCACTTAATTCACCTTTTAACTGTTTCTATTATTTCTGTATTAATTTAACAACAAATCAAGCTTGCCTCCGGCTAAACCCCTTTTTACAGTTTTTAAGTAACTACCAAGACTAGGGTAAATTGAACAATCTCCCTGTGGATACGACACTCGTTATACTACTACGACCGGGAATTGTTTGCAGCCCGACGTTTATAATTTGAGTTTTTAATTTCCTTTCTTTTAATTTTACACCAGTTTAACCACTCAGAAATAACATTCTGCAAGGATCTACCAAGAGAGGCTACCGGAAGACCAATTGTCGGAAGGCCTATCGTTGAAAGCCCTACTACCGGAAGACCCGCTACCGGAAGGGCTGCTACCTAAAGGATCACTACCGGTAGAATTACTACCGGTAGGGTTGTTACCTAAAAAGATGGCCCGGAAGAGTTAGTCCAATGCGGAAGCAGTATCCCAGTCCGGAAATATTATCCAAATAGAGGCTAACAGTTATATAAATATGATAGTACAGCATGTATAGGGGCAAAAAGGTAAACCTGGCCATAGAAAGTCTATAAATAGAAGTAGAGGGAGTAATTTGTAAGGGACAAGTTAGAAAAGGGAGGACTTATCCCAAAAACTCTCTAGTGTTGTAACCAAAGAATGAATAATAGTTCTGTCTAGAAGTGGACGTAGGCCGCATTATTGGCCGAACCACTATACATCTTGGTGTGGAGATGGAGTCCGATGGAGCATCTTCTATACCGTTTCAATATGTGAACAGCCTAAGATGAGCAGAGCTCTAGGCAACGCAGCTAGTAAGCCGTGAACCTATTATAATACATAGATCCAACGGTTGTAAAACCTAATGAGAATCATAAGGAGAATTGCTGATAATGACACGAGTAGGTTATTTAATAAATAACGAGCAAGGATACCCCTCGTTAATGTGAGACCGCGAGAGCGGTGAACACATAGAGTCCAAAGAAGAGGATGCCATCAGTGAACGTCTGGAAATATATCTCTTTTAGAACTACTAAGGTAGTGAAGCTTGAGCATACAATTATTGCCAAGCAATGTGAAATAAGCTTCGATAGCAATTATTGAAAACCGAGGAGTAATCGGTTAAGAAGAAATATCGTATGTAGAAATGTGAAGTGGAAAACCAATAACACTCAAGGAGCACAGAAACACATGAGCGGATGCCATGAAAACCAAGGTCGTAAGCAAATACGAACATGGTGCGCAGTAAGCGACCATTGTACCTCAGTAATCACAAAATGCTATGGAGTTGTTAAATACGAGATGACAGACAGACCGGGCAACAAACCAGAAGTCTTCACCAAATGATGAAACACCTCACAAAGGAAGTAATGTTCATTCCTATTGCAATCGTATAAGAGATTAACTGCCAAGGGTGTACGCCTCTGCACTCTGTGGGACTGAGTGTTTTGGTATTGCACTTGTGCAGTTAAGGATCTAGTGGGATAGCTAAGAATATGGGAAAATGTCAATCATAGTAAATTCTTCCTTTCACCAACGAACATGGCACAAGCTAGTTAAGCGGAAGCTTTGAAATAAACCGTACGGCCTAAGGCTAAAGAAGCACGAGGTGAATCCCACCGGAATAAAATCGGTAGGAAACCCATGAACATTTACAAGACTGATGCATAGAAAATGAAAGGTCACACAAGTAAAGAACACTTGTGCAGAATCAGATAAGTGGGCATAATTTAGAAGCCACTGACAACAGAGAAACCACTACAACTAAGTAGTGGCTTAACCTCAACCGACAATAAGTTGGAGAAACCCGGTGAATAATCACGGGAGTACGCAACAGTATGTACAATAGATTTCCAAAGAACTGGATAGAAAATCTGAAACTCATTGAGTTCACGTACGGTAAAAGAATACCACGCTTGATTGACAAACCGTATTTCCAACATAAAAGGGATAATAAGGTGATATGTAACACATTAAGAATAATGAGAAGGGTGAATAAACCCAAGCTATCAGGGTCGCGCAACAGACGCTAGTGGGCCCAGAATTCTAAGGCGAAATATACCTAGGGAATGAATGGCTAATTATCAATGCCTTGAAGCCTCTAAGGCTAGAACCGAACCCGGGTAAGAGTTAAACAAACTCCAATTACAATTCTTGGTGCAGGGAATAACCAACAATATGGTTAAGACCTTTTGACCAAAGAACATTGTATGATAGACCGCATGGAAGCTGAAACACCCCATGGCGGCTGAACGCTTTTAATCAATGTCCAATATTGACATGTGGTAGATTATGTGGGCGTAATACCTTTTAAGGGGGTAGAGTGAAAACCGTGAAATGTATGCTTTTCGTGATAAGTACGTAAACCACAATGCGCATAGCGCAAAAGAATTTGCCTTGATGATTGGTACTTATGTTACGTAAACATATGTATCCATTCATAGTGTAAATATAGTTAATTATGAGATTTGAAGAGGAAAGGAGTAGAGAAACTCCAGGGGAATGAGAACCCCGATGGTAATAGTATGAGAAATGAGTATGTTTGAGAGATTTGATGAGTATAAATCGGTACGAAACCGATGTATTTGACGAGTATAAATCGGTATGAAACCGATGTTGAACCTAGTGGGAATTGAGTCCCCTAGGTGACTTGATTTCATTTGAAGTGAATTGTAAATGATTGGAGGATAGAAAACTAATTGGAATTATGCTTTTGAAATTCTTAGGTAAGTATTTGGAATAAATTAAGTAATGACTGACGAGGTGATTAAGAAGTAAGGAAAAGAATTCTAGAAATTGGGAAATGTATGACTAGGTGGTTATGACTAGAAGGATTAAGAAGATAGAAAATGAAATAATGATTGACTATTTGATTGTGTGAATGGAGGTGGGAGGTGGAACTTGATTTGCTAGCGATCAAGGGAAACCGAACACAAAGTGGGGAGGAAGGATAGTTCGACACCAATGCTGATCACATTGGGGTTGAATGACTCTGGAAGCTCCCTATAAGTGGTCACGAGTAATAACGCTAGTAATAGGTGTAATTATCATAAATTGGATTTGGAGATGTATGCAGTTTTTCAAAATGAATTTCTAAACTGATTTGGTACAAATGATTTTCTTCAAATCGAGAATGAGGACCGGTTTTGAAACCGCTCCCACGGGTGCTAGTTGGACCTTCCCATGGCTAGGCGTCGGTATCGGGTCGAAACCAGGGAAGTAAGGCTAGTTGTGAGCCGGTGGGAGTGATGATTAGTTTTGAAACAACTACAACGGACGAGCAACGGTACTAAGTGACCGGTATGATGTTTGTAGTGTGTGTTTTGTATTTTTCCAAGGGCACTGGGACAGAGTAGTCCTGCAGTAAGTATGAGTAAGTAAGTATGAGTAATAGTGCCCGAGGATCTCTAGAGGTGCAAATGAATTTGATTATAACCAAAGGACCGTAGGGCCAGAAAGCGTAAGTGCCCAATGTCATGACGACCATGTACCAGAAAGCGTAAGTGTTCAAACGTGACTGGTACCTGAGGGATCACTCGACATGGGAGAGGAAGGTACCTTCTTTATCTACGGATGGACTCCATGGAGAGTTTGGAAACAGATATTTTTGATTGCTATGCATGCAGTGACATGCTATATGGATGTGTGGTATACATCAAGCCAGACTTTTGGCGTCTGTCAGGTTATATAGAGGTTATAACCTTAGCATAGAATACCAATGTGAGTGAATAACAATTTTAGATTCATTAACTTTGAGGGCAAAGTTCTTTAAGGGGGGTAGAGTGAAATACCCTGAACTTAATTAGGGAGATTAAACTACTCTAATATGATATTTGAGGGCCTATTAGTGCCTAAAGAGTTTTGGTAAAGAGAATAAATCCAAAAGAAATGAGAAAACGCTTAAAAAGCGAAAAACGCTAAAATAAGCGTTATATGACCATGGGAGGAATACAACCTTGAGAAGAGTATTAGATGGATTTCCAAGGCTTAATAATGCCGAATTAAAATACGGGAACAATTCCTGAAGAAAACGGATCCATAAAATGAATTAAAAACGCTAACAAAGCTTTAGCGCGTGTTTTTCAAGAAAACCTGAAAACTTTACTTTGAGTGGTCAAATGAACCCGTAAAAATTATAGTTCATCAAATAACTATAATTAATTAATGAAAGCATAATAACCATTATAATTAAAGAAACACGAAAAATCTGGAAAACGGGCCCGGTTAGTGAATAGTGCCAAACCGGGTTAAATAACGAGCGTTTTCTGTAAAAGACGAAAAACGCCCCAGCTTGTATTATAATAGGGAGCCGGTTTTTACAGTACAAATCATCCTCTCACACACTCTTGACCAACTAGCTAATTAAATGGGTCAAAAAGCAAAAAGTAAAAAGGGTTACTTATTCCCTTTCCCCTCTCTCTCCACCCTTATTTCTTTGTCCCTCCTCTCTTTCCTCTCTTTCTTCCTTCTCTACCGATTTCCTTCTCTTTCCTTTTGCTGGAACGACATTGAAGCAGCTAACAATGGCTTCCTCCCTTCTTTGCCTTGCCCAAGCTTCATTAAAGCTGAAATCACAAAAATAAATACATATTCTTCATCCTCTCACCAAGCTCTATCCTTCCCTCTTTTCAAAACATCAAAATGATGAAATTCATCTCCATGGGTTTTGGACATTTGAAAATAAAACCACATATTCTTGAAGCTTGGAGTCCCCTATTCATTTTAAGGTAAGAAAAGTCACAAAAATCCATCATTTGCCCCACTTTCCTTTTCAGCCGATTTTGGCTCCTCATGGTGGGTGTTTGTTGTCTTTTTTTGAGCTATTCTCCAAGCCTCCAATGGTGGATTAGAGTCTCTCGTTTAATTCATGGCAAGAGACCAACTCTAGGGTTTCAAGGTAATGACCAATCTAGTGTCTTAAGCATTTAATTAATGAGTTTAGTGTTCCTACTTAAACTCATTTCCTTTACATGAATATTGGGCTGGAGCATTGGCAAATACATTGCCACTTGACCGAAAATGGATGGGAGAAGAGAAGAAGAGAATTTAAAAAGAGGATTTGAATATTCAAGGTAAGAAAATCTACCTTAACTAATATCTTGACGTTTTAGAATTTTTAGGAATGGGGAAAACCAAAAGAATGAACCAAAACTGGATGGAACTGTATTTGGTTGAGGTTATAGAGAGTTTGTGAATTGTTGTTTGAATTAAAGGCCTTAGAGCCAAGTGGTTTGAATATGTATATTGATGTTGTTGTTTGAGGAGATTTTGGTAAATTTTGATTGCTTTGAGTGCTGATAGGATCCCTTGTGGATGTGGCTAGTTTAGGATTTATTTAAGTGAAAATGGATGAGTTTGGAGATGTTAGGTTTATGGGGAAACCATGGCGAAGTTTCGGTAGAACATAAGTGTCTTAGGTAACTTAATGAATTGGAGAGGTTAGGTATGTATTGGGTTGAGTTTGGTGGATTAGTAACCTTGAAATGGTAGATGGAGAATGGGTGTGAGTGTGTAAAATCTGTAGCATATTGATGTTTGATAACTTGGAATTTCAAGAAAATGAGATAGTGTGCAAGACTTAGAAAATGAGAGTTTAACTTGGGTATAGCTAATGCAAATGTCTAGGAGGATGTGGTGATGGTCAATAAATGATTTGGTATGGTAGTAGAAGATTGTAAACTACCAAGAAGAAGTAGAAATGCACAAGTGTGCAAAATGCAAAAATGTGAGAAGTGAATTTGTTGAATTTGAGCAAGGATTAAGCCAACGATTTGAAGTGGTTTAGAGCATGTTTTAAGATGTTTAAATATGTAGGAAACTTGTGGTAAGATTATGGAATGATTAGATGTGGATTAAGGTTGAAAAATTACCTAAGTATCAGTTTTTAGCAGGGTCCAGGACCTAGGTTAGGAACAAGGTCCCGGACCGCATAAAAAAAAGGCCCGAGAGTGAAAACAGGAAGTGGTCCGGGACTTAAGTCCAGGACCAAGTCCCGGACCAGGTAGAAAAATTGGCCGAGAGTACAAGAATGTATAGGTCCGGGACTTTGGGTCCAGACCAAGTCCCGGACAACCCCCAAAATTGTGCTGAAAATGGTTTTAAGGGTTCCAAACATGGGGGATTGATTGGTAATGGTTTTAGATGATGTTAAGACCTTGTTTGGTGATATGTAAAGGTCCTAGGAAGTGTAAACAAGTGTAGGAAATGAGTGAGAAGTAAGAACATAAATTGACATGAGCAAAACTAAGTATAACGGGATAACGGGGTAAGTACGGTAGTAGTAATTATTTACCTATTGTAAAGTATTGTTGTTAATTGAACCATTTGACATGTAATCAATTGATCAAGTATGAACCGAGCAATGTGAGGTGACCATATAAAGTTAAACCATGGTGTAAGGTATGATTTTCTCATGCCCTGTATGCTAACGGTGTTACTCTGATTTATGTGCTTGTGTGCTTTGTGATCACCTAAACAAGATAAATGCATGAATCGGATTGTTTGCACTATCTCGTGCTTGAAATGTATTGTTCCTTGTTGAATGTTTATTGAATTGGAAGTTTTATAATTCATGAAATGTGTGATTGTGATGAAGTGCTTGAATGTTGAATGTGTATTGTATTCGACTCATAGTTGAGCCTTGTTTCATTGTGACTCAAGAAAGAGTCGTTGTGGCGAATTAATGGAAACGTGGTAACACACTAAACTGACGAACCAAGAAACCTATGCAAACTATGAAACTCACTAGAATGTGAGAGTTGTATGGGACTAGTAAACTCCCGCTAACGGTATAAGAACCGAAATGAATAATCAACAAACAATTATTAGTGGAAGTATATAAGGAACCTCTATTTAGAGGATTGATGAAAATTCAAAGACACGAACTTTGAGAGAAGTAAAGAATGAAAGGGATCTCCAACACTTAGAAAAATAGTCGACCCACAATAAGAGGATCCGACTAATATAAACAATGTCCCGACATGTGAGTATTCGTACTTGGGGGAACCCTTAAATCTGAGAATACTAGACATTGGTAATTCCCTAAGCTAGTAGGGATATTGAGAGAGATACTTCTAGGCATACTCCATTGAGATTGTAAAAATAACTCCGAGAGAGAGTGTTGGGAATTGAGTAGTCCGGTATAGAGAAACGGACATTTGAGTTTTTGAGGAGCTAAGTGTATAGCTCCGCTTGTATTCTGAAGCCCGGTGGTGAGTCTTGTTGTATGACTCGCCCCGGAAGGTCATGGGTAAATGACTAAAAGATACCCAGTAAGTATATAATGAGAAGCGAGAAGTGAGTATGTAATTGAGAAGCGAAATAAGTAGTATGCAATTGAGTAGCGAGGAGTAAGTATTAACTGAGTATCGAGAGTAGTGAATTGAGTATGGAGAATCGAGATGAGACTCGTAGTATTTATGAATCTAAGAGAGCTTGAGTAAAAGGAACCCAAGAGGGGTAAGACAATGAAGAATTGAATAAGGCATGGTAGGTAGAAACCCTCAAGGCTAAGAGTAGGATAAATTAAACTAACCACTTTGACGTGTGAGTTAGTGTTTGTATTCTATACTGAACATTGGTTGTGTTAATGTACATATATAATGTATGTTGTCTGCATGTTGATTGAATTAAAATGAATTGCATGTTCTCGACCAAAATAGTCGGCATACCCCCGTTAGCACGCGGGGTATGCAAATTTCATATGCAGCAATTTGCTGAGCCCCTACGGGCACCATTTTTATTTTCCAGGTACTTGAAGTTGAACACCGTTCGAGTGTAGGACGGGGATGGATGTATAAGCTTGGGTAGTTGATTAAGAACTTGTATTGACTTTGTAAATGTAAACGTTGATTTGTAAGTCCGAATTGTTACCGGTGAACTTGAGGAATTTAGATGCTCGGTATAGTATTGAATGGATATTGCATTTGTATAAGAATTCATTTGAAGTTGTATTTGTACTAAGATTCGACTGAGGAATTGGGAATGTATTGTTGGTATAGTAGTGCTCGGTATATTCAAGTTCATCAGACTGATAGTATGTTGTATTGTAACTGGCCTTGTTAGTCACGTGGGTGACTAACGGCATTGTACACCCACCGTTGTGTATGTAATATCCGCTGCGAAGGTAAGTAATTATGAGATAATTACGGGATTAGCGGTTGGGGTGTTACAGCATAAGACCCTGATTGACGTATCTAATCTCCCCTATAATGACCAGAATCATTTTTGGGAGATCGATTTTATCCATAGTCTTGAGGGCGTAGAGTAACCGTACATCTCTTGTGTTGACGATTTGGGTGTGTTGGTTCTGTGGGGTGATGTTGTGGGTGAGCAGATTGAAGAGCACCTTATCTGGTATGAACATCTTTGCTGCGGGAAAATTCTTCATTGTTGCTCCTCTGTTGAGCAGATTAACCATTTTTCCTCTGAGGTGTCTTAGATCATTCCAAGTTATCTCTTTTTGAACGACCATTCCTTCAGCCTCCAGACCGAAAGTCTCGGAGATCCAAGACTTGGAGATGTTGATGTTTGCGCCTTAAACCCTTGAGATAATGTAGTCATTGTCGTTGTCGCTTTGGAGTGGGCCAAGATGGCTCATATGCTCTTTGGGCAGTTCTGTATAGACAACAATGGGTTATTGGAAGAAGTCCACCCATCCTTGGTATTCCAACAGCTCCTGGATCTCTCCTAGACCCATCTTGTCCATCCATTCTAGGTCCAGCGTCTTTGGTAGGACGGGATAGGACCTGCCGTTGACATTTTAAGCCTTGATCAAGGTTGAGTCCAGCTCCTTGAGCTTCTTGATGCGCTTCAATGATTGTTGAGGTTGAGATTTGGCAACTGCCTTCTTGGCAGGGGTCATCGTTTCTTTTCCCTTCGCCTTCTCTGATTTCTTTCACTGCTCGGCCGTTGGTAGGATTGGTGAGGATTCAGTATCGCTATCACCACCCTGACTAGTCTCGAGAGTTATTAGAGACCAGTCAACGAATGGTTCCCCGAATACGTCGATGAGCCTTGCTTTCTCTTTTGAGTCAGGCGTTGTTACATCCTCTTCCTAACCTCTTTCTTCTGCTGCTGCCTCCTGGTGTGACTTTTCGTTTCATCATCTATTTCTCGTATGACAGCTTCGACGACCACTGAGAAAGTGGCTTCCTCGTTGTCAGTGAAGTGCAACTTACGAGTTATAACTCCTTCAGGTGTGCAGTGGGCTTTTTGTGGAGTATCTTGTTGGGTTTTGGTTCGTTTAAAGGCACGAGTTGCGCGAGTTACACGACTCATTGTAACAGTGGAGAGGTCTTGGTTTTTAGGGACCTTTGGATTTTTGGCTTTGGAATGCTTGGTGGCGATTTTTGGAGGAGCAGGAGAAGGCATATTTGGATTTTCGGTAGGAGTGGGAGTTGGAAGTATTTTGGGTTTGAGAATTTTTGTTTGGATGAGATGGTGAAGTTTAGGCAGATGAAAGCTTATATAGGTTAGCTCTTCATGTTGCAACTCACCTTCATCTGTTACCCTACGCACAAGTTGATCTTCTTATTCTTTTGACAGGCGATAAGGCGGTGATTCTCTGTGTGGTGCTGTTGGTCGTATGTCGGCCACTTGCACTGACGAGGCTTCCTTGAGGACAGCTTTCTTCTTTGAGCGGAGAGTGGATTTTGGTGCCATGGTTGATCAAAGGATTTTTTGGAATTTATGAACTTTTTGCTAGAGAATTCTTAGAGTGGCTGTGAGGCAGGGGTTCTTTGCTCTAAGATCACGAGAGTGTTTATAGAGAGAAACTTTGAGTGCTCAGAAAGATGAGAGTGAGTAAGGGCAATAGTGTGATAAGAGCAAGACTCTCGTCGCCCTTTTATAATTTATCGAGTAACGGTGAGTGACCGCTACTCGTCCTCTCGCTGACGTGTCTCAATGGTACTATTCATAACAGACAGCGGTCATGACGGTTGTCAGCGATCTGTTGAGATTTTCCTGTTTCTATCCATTGCACATTCCCTATACTAACTGTTGTGAAAATGCTGACATCTCAGTTTCAAGTAGTTGTTTGACATAATTTCCATGCATTTAGCCGTTCGTTGACTACTGAACGACTGGTTTAAAGGTGTTACTCACGTGTCAGTGACCGATCAAGTGGGAATTAAAAGACAGCCTAAGCATTTTTAATGAATATCATTCCCAGATCATGAACAATCTTGTTTAATCTTTCTCTACTTAATGGCTTAGTAAAAATGTCAGCTAGTTGGTCTTCAGTAGAAATGTACTTTAAACCAACTAATTCCTTTTCACAACAATCTCTAAGAAAATGATGCTTAATGTCAATATGCTTGGTACGAGAATGGTGCAGAGGATTTTTGGAAATAGAGATGGAACTTGTATTATCACACATAATTGGCAGCGTACCTGTCTTGACTCCATAATCACCAATTTGTTGTTTGAGCCATAAGAGTTGAGCACAACAGCTTGCCGCAGCTATGTATTCAGATTCAGCAGTTGAGATTACTACACTTTGTTGTTTCTTTGATCCCCATGCGATCAAACATGATCCAACAAAGAATGCTGTCCCTGACGTGCTCTTTCTATCGGTGATAGATCATCCATAATCTGCATCTGAAAAACCTATTACAATTGGTGAGTTTAGGATAAAAGAGATCAAGGTTCATGGTCCCTTTGAGGTAACGTAGAATTCTTTTTACGGCTGTGAGGTGCCTTTCTCTTGGGTCTGCTTGAAACCTGGCACATAAGCAAACACTATACATAATGTGTGGTCTACTAGCAGTTAAATAGAGTAGAAAACCAATTATCTCCTTGTATGATCGCTGATCGACCGGTCGGTCACCAGTCATGATGTCCATTTTTGTTCCAACTGCCATAGGTGTGCCAGATGATTTGCTTGCTTCCATTCCAAATCTCTTTAGTATATCCTTCACATACTTTTGTTGGGATATGATTGTCCCTTCACTATATTGCTTGACATGAAGTCATAAGAAGAACTTTAATTCTCCTAAATCACTCATTTTGAATTCCTTCTTCATCATGGCTTCAAACTTCTTGCAATTTTTCTCATCAGAGGCTCCAAAGATTATATCATCAACATATACTTACACAATTAAGAAGTCCCTTTTGTTGTTGTAAACAAACAAGGTTTTATCCACCTTTCCTCTCTTGAATTGGTTTTCTAAAAGATAGGAGGATAGATGGGCGTACCACGATCTTGGAGCTTGTTTGAGCATGTTAAGAGCTTTGTCATGCTTGAGTACCATGTCTTTTCTCTCTTGAGACTCAAAACCTGGAGGTTGTTCAACATACACTTCTTCCTTGACGTAACCATTGAGAAAGGCACTTTTGATGTCAAATTAGAAGAGTTTGATTCCTTTATGTGCAGCAAATGAAATTAGTAAACTGATGGACTCCATCCTTGCTACTGGAGCAAAGGTCTCTTGGAAGTCTATCCCTTCTTGTTGATGATATCCTTGAGCTACCAAACGAGCTTTATTCCTAACGACTTCTCCCATCTAATTTAGCTTGTTTCTAAAGGCCCATTTTGTGCCAAGTACTCCTTGATGTGAAGGACGAGGCACAAGATGCCAGACTTTGCATCTTTCAAACTGATTCAATTCTTCTTGCATTACTTTAATCCAGACTGAGTCTTGAAGAGCTTCTTTGATATTTTTGGGTTCGATGGGTGAGACTGTCGGTGAGAATGCTAGAAGATCTCAAGCTTTTGCTCTAGTTTTAATTCCTTTGGAGATATCTGATATGAAGTTCTCCAATGGATGTTCTTTGTATAGAGTACGAGAATTGATGAATGGTTGATGGTGATAGAGGAACTTCGACATCATTTATCCCTTTATTGACCTGTTGTTGACCTGTCGCTGACCTATCGGGCAGGTTTTCCTTGATTGGTGATTCATCTTTGGGATTGAGTGATATTGATCAGCTAGATCAAATCCAAGTTATTCATCTTCTTTAGATTCCTTGACCTTGTAAACTTCAGCCTCATCGAATACTACATGTACAGTTTCTTCCACCCTCACTGTCCTTTTGTTGTAGACTTTGTATGCCTGACATCAAATTTTCCTAGGGGATTCTTTTCGTTATTATGGACATAACATTTACAACCATAGATCCTGAAGTGACTTATGTTTGGTTTTCTTCCCTTGATTAGCTCATAGGGTGTTTTGTAAAGGATAGGTCGTATGAGCATTATATTTGTGATGTAGCAAAGTTGCCACAACTTCTGCCGAAGACCTGAGGAAGACTGCTCCCCAATAGTATGGCCCTCGCTACCTCTTGTAGTGTTTTGTTCTTACGTTCAACTACCTCATTTTGTTGGGGTGTCCTTGGTGCTGAATATGTGTGATTGATTCCATGTTGTTTACACATATGCATGAATTGTTGATTCTCAAACTCTGACCCATGATCAGACCGAAGAGTCTTGATCTTGGGGTTGAGTTGTACTTGGACTTTTCCTGCAAAGACTTGAAATTTCTCAAAGACTTCATCTTTGGATGCAATAAAAGTGTCCAAACAAATTGTGAGTAATCATCAACAATTACAAACACCTACCAATTTCCTCAAAAACTTTTGATCCTCATAGGTCCACATAAGTCCATGTGAAGTAATTCAAGTGGCTAATGTACTTACTAAGTTCTTTGATTTGAAAGAAGTCTTAGTTTTCTTGCTTATAACACAAGCATCACAAAGATTGGTCTCAGATTCTTTAATCTTAGGGAGACCTCTTACCAACCGTTTCTTGACAAGCTTTCTCAATAAGGAAATGATAACATGCCCTAGTCTTTTATGCCATAGTGTGGAGTCATCTATTGAAGCAGTTAAGCATGGAAGGTTTGGACTGTCAATTTCCTCCAAACTAGTTACATAAACATTTTTTCACCTTTTTCCCTTTAATAACTCTTTGCCATTGTCCTGACTTACTATGCTACAATGTGTAGAATAGAAGTGAACTGAATTTCCTTTGTCACATATTTGAGATACACTGAGCAAATTGAATTTTAAACCATTAACTAAATTGACATTATCTATGACATAGTCTGAGGTAAAACCAACCTTACCTTCACCAATGATTTTTCCTTTCTTGTTATCGCCAAAGGAAACGGTTCATTGGCTTTTTGGTTCGAGTGAGAAGAACTTCATCCTGTCTCCTGTCATTGTTTAGAGCACCCACTGTCGATGTACCAGCAGGGGTCCATTCCCACTCGATTCTACACTTAACAAGTTAGCGTTGTGGGGTTAGGGTCTACAGAAAGATTGGACTCATTTCCACCATCCATAATGGTTATAAAATCATTTTTGAATACCCATTTTAATCCTATCCTATAGAGTTGCCAATGCCTTATGAATCATGTTCTATAGCATTTGGCTTTATAATGACCAGGTTGTCTATATAAATGGCAGACACCTCTACGACTGGTCCCTAATTGATATCCGACCTGTCGTTTGTTTCTCCACATGGGTGTCCTAGATATAACTTCTAGCTTCACATGTTTTTCTTTGACGATTGCTAGTTCTTTTTCTTTTGATCTAAGTGCAGCAATCAGTTCATCTATTTCAAGTTGTTTTCCTAACTTTATCTTTTCATGAGCAGAAAGAATTTCACTATAATCGATTTGCAATTTCATGAGTGCCTTCATTAGATAATCTACCTTATCCTTATCTGAGTTTTTCTCCAATTTCTCATTTTCTTCTAAAAGTTCCTTGTTTTCATTTTCCAATGCCTCTAGTTGATCAACTAGTATAAGAGAAAACTTTCTAAGTCCAGGAAGTTCAGCCTTTAGAATTCTGTTTCTAAGTTTAGAGTAATTTACCTTGTTTTGATCTTCTTCTTCAGATTCTGACGTGTCTTTATCTTACGCCATCAAGAAAACTTCTTCAATGCATAGGTGAGCCTTCTCATCCTCCGAGGGATCACTGTCTGAGGTTTGATCGTTGTCACTTAGCTCTGAGTCTCCCCATGCAGCAACAAACGCTTCTTTCCTTGGTCCTTTGTTGAACGACCTTCGGACAGGTTTCCTGACCTTGTCGTTGTCCTCTCGGGATTGTTGAGGATAGTCTTTGGTGTGATGCCCACGCTTTGAGCACCCAAAACACCTATCATTGTTCTTTTTGCGATGATCATCGGTCTCCTTGGGCTCTCTTCCTTTCCTCATGTTGTTTCTTATGAGTTTTTGAAATTACCTCTTAGCATAGAGGACCATCTCGTCATTGTCTTCTCCTATTTCGGAATTTTCATCTACTTAAAGGATTATGCCTTTCCCCTTTTCTATTGTTGAGTTTTCTGAGTTTTGTTGTTGTCGTTTAAACTCAAACGCCATTAGGGAACCTAACATGTCTACCAAAGACATCTTAGATAGATCGTGGACTTCTTGCATGGCATTGACCTTGCTGTCAAAGGAGGCGGGAAGTGATCTAAGGAACTTCTGAATTTGATCCTCATTCGAGATAGTTCTTCCAAGCACCAACATCTCGTTGATTAGCTTGGTGAACCTTGTATGCATTGCAGAAATGCTCTCCTTTTCTTCCTTCTTGAATATCTCCCAAAGAGTGAGCAACAACTCAATACGAGTCTTTTTTATCTCACCATTCCCTTCATATGTAACTTCAAGACTTTTCTTAATCTCTTGGGTTGTTTTAGCTGAGGCTATTTTGGAGTGTTGCTCAGGTAGTAGTGCATAGTGTAGAATCCTTACGGCTCGAGCATTGAATACCATCTTCATGATTTGATCGTCCGTCATGCTGTCAACAGATATGTCTTGTTGTTGAGCATTTTGGAAGGTATATTCACCTTGTGATATAACCCTCCACATCCTTTGATCATCAGACTTGATGTGAAACTCCATTTTATTTTTAAGTGAGTGTAGTTATCTCCATTGAAAAGTTACCGTTCTTGAAGAGACCTACTACGATACCAATTGAAACTAGCTAGCTGTAACACCCCTAAAACCGGCCTAAGAGTTAAGGGTATCACACGCCGCGTATTACTACCTAATAACGCAAGGCTCTAAAACACTGAAACGGAATAAAGGCCCAAAACAGAGTTTCCAATAAACATTGTAAACCAGAGTACTCAAATACAGCGGAGGTAATACGAAATCCCAAATACATATCCAAGTTAGAAACAGAAGTCAAAACAGTGTAAGGCCCGAAGGCTACAACATCATAAATAATAGAATGTTTAACAAAAGAATAACTAATAAACCAAGGCTCCAAAACTAGAATGACCCTCGCTGATCAATCTGCAAAAATGTTAAAAGTAGGGGAGTGAGCACACAACTATGCCCAGTAAGCAGCGACCGTCATCAGTAAGGCCGCTCAAAACAATTGAAATCAGAAGGAGGAGAAGATAAACATTATATCCACAATTCTCAAACAGTCAGAAGCTTTCAGAAACAGAAACAGAACGGAACACAGAAGTTCCCGATTCAGAAACCATCAGAGTTCACGAACAGAAAGGGGACACATTACAATGCACACACTCAGAAGGGTCAAACACCCATAGACCATAACAGGTCTCTCGGCAACGCAGAAATGACTCGAAAAGCCAAAGGGTTCGTCAACCCCACAGAACAGAAAGGGAATGACCCACACTCAGAATGACGTCTACATGGTATACCACGGAATAGCTTGACCCAGCCATTCACGGCTCAGAAACAAAGTAAAGTGTCCCAAAACAGAAGGTTTGCAAAAACAGAAGCATTCTTGCATGGAAACATGCCAAAACACTTATAATACCGTAGTAGGAACTTAGAGGAGTCCAACGCCACAAACGGCACTCAAATCGGAGTTCAGACGGATGAGTTATGAAGAAAACAGTACAGTGTCCGAACTTGGGTCCGGACGTCGAAGTTCGGACGCAAGTCGAGACTCAGAAACCAGAATAGTCAAATGTCCGAACTTGTGTCCGGACATCAATGTTCGGACACAAGTCGATTTGAAATCAGACAGGAAATTTCAGAGCGTCCGAACATCAATGTTCGGACTTATGTTCGGACAGGTTTTACGAGAAAAATCACGTGGAAGGTCCGACCTTGTGTCCGGACGTCGAAGTTCGGACACAGGCTGAACTAAAAACAGAGGAGAAACTAAGGGTGTGTCCGAACATCGAAGCTCGGACAGATGTTCGGACATACCCCGAACTTTGAAAATCAGAAAGGCAAAAACGCACTGTCGGAACGTCAAAGCTCGGACGGAAGTTCGGACAGTGCGAAAACTGCAATTTCCAGAAGACGAACAGAGTAGAAAAACAACGCAATTCGATACCACGAATCGCCAACTCAGAACACACACAAAATCAGTCATAAATACAGAAGACCAAGGGGGTTTAGCCAATCCAAAACGCAATCAAACATCAACACAATCAGACACGCACTAAAATCAGACAACAAAACCTTGCAAACCCCATGGCTGAACTTCCAAACCGAATCGAGTAACCACCTACCTCGATTAGCAGAAGTATCGATCACACTTTAAGCAAAACGCAGCCCGGAATGCTCTCCAACCAGACACAAACACAATCACTGAACAACACAAATCGACCACCCACAATCAGAAGTCAGACAAGAAACCTAGAATAACAATATTCCTCAATTCTGCAACCCGAACCTGATTACGAGGACGCAGAGGAATCCAATAGACTGCAGCAGCGTAGCCTTAACAATCCGAATTTCAACGCAGAGTCATCGCCGCTGAATCAACATATCCCGAGTCCCAAAATCAGAAACTGAGGGAGGAGAAAACCAACAACATAATCCAGAATTATCGCAACACAAACCTGATTGAAGACGAGAAACGCCGCAGCAACGAGGACTTCAATCTGATCACAACAGTCGCACCAGTATTCACAGTAGAGGAGGAACTATAGAGAGAGAGAGAGAAAGAGAAGGACACTCGTTCTGACCACGATGAGAGGCGCTCCTCACGAACTGACGTGATGACCAATGATCAAAAATGCAAAGGAAAAATAAGGAACCCTTTTCCTTATAATCAGAATAATCAATTACCTTAATTAATTAGCCGAAAGACTTCCTTGTCCCTGGCAATTAATAGAATGTCGTCGGTGTCCTAACTGACATAAGTAATGTAATTCAACTTAGAATAATATTGTAACGGATATAATATAAGGTATGAACTATGGGTTATAACATCACCTCCTCCTTAAAAGAATTTCGTATTCGAAATTGACTCACCTTACTGCTCGAACAGGGAGGGAAACTTGGCACGCAGCTCGCCCTCGAGCTCCCAAGTCGCTTCGCTCTCTGACTGATCAGACCACTAGACCTTAACCATAGGCAGGGTCTTGCTATGGAGTCGACGGACGTCTCTGGCTAGAATGCGAGTAGGCACCGCCTCGAAACTGCAGTCCTCCCTCAACTGAAGCTGGCTGTAGTCGATCACATGAGATGGATCATGTAGGTACTTTCTCAACATAGAAACATGAAAAACACTGTGGACAGCAGACAAGGCTAGGGGCAACACTAAACGGTAAGCCACAGGGCCAATCCTCTCTAGAATCTCAAACGGTCCAACGAACCTTGGACTAAGCTTTCCACGCTTCCCAAACCGGACTACTCCCCTGACTGGAGAAACTCTAAGAAGACATGGTCTCCAACTTCGAACTCGAGCGGCCTACGCCTCTGGTCTGCATAACACTTCTGTCTACTCTGAGCAATAAGCAGACGTTCCCGAATCATTCTGATCTTCTCCAATGCACCTTGCACCAGCTCGGGCCCAACCAAGACCCTCTCCTTCAGGTCATCCCAACAGATGGGAGATCTGCACCTCCTACAATACAACGCTTCAAACGGAGCCATACCAATGCTCGCTTGAAAGCTGTTGTTGTAGGCGAACTCAATCAAGGTCACATGCTGATCCCAGCTGCCCCCAAAATCTAGGACACATGCGCGAAGCATGTCCTCCAGGACCTGATTAGTCCTCTTTGTTTGGCCATCCGACTGAGGATGGTAGGCTGAACTTAAAGCTAAATTCGTACCCAGGGCCTTATGCAAACTGCGCCAGAATCTCGGAACAAAGCGCGGGTCACGGTCAGAAACTATAGTAGTAGGCACACCATGCAGCCTCACTATCTCATCTAGATACAGACGACCCAAACGCTCCAAGCTGAAAGTCTTCTTCACAGGTAAGAAATGGGCAGACTTAGTCAATCGATCAACTATCACCTACACAGCGTCACAGCCTGAAGGAGTCTTAGGTAACCCCATGACAAAGTCCATCCCCACACTCTCCCACTTCCACTCAGGAATGGGAAGGGGCTGAAGCAGACCCGCTGGCCTCTGGTGCTCAGCCTTCACCTGCTGATAGGTCTGGCACTTCGAAACAAACTCAGAGATGTCACGCTTCATCCCAGACCACCAGAACGACTCTCTGAGATCTCGATACATCTTCACCCCTCCTGGGTGAACTGAATATGGCGCTCCATGAGCCTCCTGAAGGATCTCCCTACGCAGAACTGCGTCATCCGGCACACACACTCGACCCCTGAAGTGCAGACAACCATCACTGGAGACACTGAAGTCCGAACTCTGCTCTGAAGACAGTCTCTCTCTGATCCGACACAAAGCTGAATCTGACTCCTGACCAACTCTGATCCTGTCGACCAATGAAGACTGAACCTGAAGCGCTGCTATCATACTGGCACTGGCTGGTCTGACTACCCAAACGCCCATACGCTGAAGCTCTAAGGCGGACCTCTGAACTCCTGTCAAGGCACAAGCTACACCCGGAGCACCTCTCCGACTCAAAGCGTCTGCTACAACGTTCGCTCTACCTGGGTGGTAGAGGATCTCCAAATCATAGTCATGAAGTAGCTCCAACCACCTCCTCTGTCTCAAGTTCAGCTCCTTCTGAGTGAACAAATACTTGAGACTCTTGTGGTCTGTGTAAACCTTACACGACGCCCCATACAGATAATGCCTCCAAATCTTCAGCGAAAACCACAGCTGCCAATTCCAGATCGTGGGTAGGGTAGTTCTTCTCATAAGGCTTAAGCTGCCGAGAGCCATAAGCCACTACCTTACCCTGCTGCATCAAAACACAACCTAGTCCCTTATGGGACGCCTCACAGAAGACCTCGAAGCCCTCTGTCCCAGAAGGCAAGGTCAGAATCGGTGTGGTCATCAGCCTCTTCTTAATCTCCTGAAAGCTCTCCTCGCAAGCCTTGCTCCACTCATACTTGATCTCCTTCCTCAACAAACGGGTCAGTGGGAATACAATCTTAGAGAATCCCTTAACGAACTTCCTGTAATACCCAGCCAACCCAAGGAAACTACGGATCTCAGCAACATTTGTGGGCCTCGCCCACTCCATCACAGCTCTAATCTTCTGGGATCCACCGAGATACCGTCCTTCGAGACTACATGTCCCAAGAACACTACACGATCGAGCCAGAAGTCACACTTCTTCAACTTAGCATACAGCTCACGATCCTTCAACGTCTGCAAAACAATCCTAGATGCTCCTCTGCGCTCTTGGAGTACACCAAGATGTCGTCTATGAAGACCACTACAAACTGATCCAGATAGAGTTTGAAAACCCGGTTCATCATATCCATAAAAACAGAGGGAGCATTAGTCAAACCGAACGGCATAACTAGGAACTCGTAATGACCATAACGAGTCCTAAAGGCGGACTTAGGCACATCTTCAGCCTTAATCCTCAACTGATGGTAGCCTGAATGAAGGTCGATCTTCGAGAACACTGTGGCGCCCGCCAACTGGTCAAACAAATCATCGATACACGGAAGGGGGTAGCGGTTCTTGATGGTCACTTTATTCAGCTCTCTATAGTCGATGCACAATCTGAAAGTCCCATCCTTCTTCTTCACAAATAGCACTGGCGCTCCCCAAGGCGAAATGCTAGGGCGAATGAAGCCCTTATCCAGCAACTCCTGAAGCTGAACCTTCAGCTCCTTCAACTCCGCCGGACTCATACGGCAAGGGGCCCTAGAGATGGGCTGAGTCTCTGGTGCTAAGTCAATCGTGAACTCCACCTCCCTCACTGGTGGAAGTCCGGGCACGTCATCCTGGAAGACCTCAGGAAACTCTCTAACGATCGGGATGCTCTCCAAGCTAGATCCCTCACGCACCTCTGGCAGATAACACAAGAATCCCTGGCAGCCCTTCCTCAAGAAGCTGGCTGCCTGCATCGCTAACACAATTATAGGCGCACATGGAACTGCATTCCCAGAGAAAGCAAAGAGGGTCCCGTCTGACAGGTCAAATATCACCCTCCTAGCTGCACAGTCTATATGGGCATGGTGCTCTGCTAGCCAGTCCATGCCCAAGATCACATCAAAACAGGCCATCCGCATCGGGATGAGGTCAGCATAAAAAGTCTTGTCCCTAACTGCTATGGGACAAGTCTTACACACAGAATTCAGCACACAAGGGGCAACCCCACCTAATGGACTACTCACACACAGGTCTACCTCACTAGGCATAGCAGTCAGTCCAAGGTCACCCAACAAATCAGAACAGATAAAGGAGTGTGTAGCTCCGGAGTCAAACAGGCAAAACACATCCTGAGAATGGATCTGGAGAATACCTGAGACGACGTGATCACCAACTCGATCACGCTCTCTTGCCATAGCATACACTCGAGCCTGAGTCTGAGGCTTCTTCTGGTCGGACCTCACCCCTGAGTCTGAGCCGGTGCCTCTATCTCCCGAGCCTCTACCGGATGCCTGAGCGCACTAAGCAATCCGGTGCTCCATCGACCCGCACTTAAAGCAGGCACCAGTCTTCTTGTAGCACTCCCTACCAGGATGGGAGTGACCACAAGACCCACACTTCACCCCAGCTGACGAAGATGACGAAGCTCCCCGACGATCTCCATAGGACTGCTTCTTCTGAGGAGGAGCAGCCTCCTTCTTATGAGGCTCTTCAGCACGCCTCTTCCCCTTGTGGTCCTTGCAGCCTGTCTGCCCTTGATGTCGGCCTCTATCAGTAGAGCGACATCTGCCACATCTCTGAAGGTCCAGTGACGAAGAGGTGTCACAGCGGACCTAATGTCTGGTCTCAGCCCGCTCTCGAACTTACGGGCCTTTCTATGCTCATCAGGCTCCGGAGCATACTTCGAAAGAGTCACAAATTTCCTTACATACTCCTCCACAGACATCTCTCTCCCCTAGCGCAGCCGGTTGTACTCATTGATTTTCTGGTCCTTGTACACATCCGGGTAGAACTGCTTGTTGAACTCCAAGCAGAACTGATCCCAGGTCCAAGGCTGGGGATGCCTACCCATCACCATACGCCACCACTCCTTCGCCTCCCCCTTAAAGAGGAACATGGCGAAGTCCACCTTCTGATCGTCCTCTGAGCCCATCACTCTGAGCAGGTCCTCCACCTCAGTAATCCAGTGGCTCACCTCCTGAGAGTCACCACAGCCGTCGAAGGAAGGCGGCTTCAACTTCATAAACTCCTGAAGCGCCCTGACTCGGCCTCCCACAGCATTCGCCCCTGCTGGGCCTGTGCCACCAGCTCCTCCACCAGCTCCCCCAGTAGTTGCAGCCATCGTCTGCATCAACTGCGCCACAAACTGCTGCACTGCATCCGCAGCATCTCCCTAAGGGGTCACTGGTGTTCTACGAGGAGGCATTCTGAGATACACAAATCCAAAACTCGTCAGAACTGACTCAGACTTCAAACAACTGCCACAACTGAATCTCACACAAGCAAACACAGCCACAGACCCTAAAGAAAGCCAAACCTGGCTCTGATACCACTTAATGTAACACCCCTAAAACCGGCCTAAGAGTTAAGGGTATCACACGCCGCGTATTACTACCTAATAACGCAAGGCTCTAAAACACTGAAACACAATAAAGGCCCAAAATAGAGTTTCCAATAAACATTGTAACCCAGAGTACTCAAATACAGCGAAGGTAATACGAAATCCCAAATACATATCCAAGTCAGAAACAGAAGTCAAAACAGTGTAAGGCCTGAAGGCTACAACATCATAAATAATAGAATTTTAACAAAAGAATAACTAATAAACCAAGGCTCCAAAACTAGAATGA
This sequence comes from Limonium bicolor, assembly GCA_023374045.1. NCBI lineage: Eukaryota > Viridiplantae > Streptophyta > Magnoliopsida > Caryophyllales > Plumbaginaceae > Limonium > Limonium bicolor. The sequence goes on from CM041782.1 coordinate 53,024,211, forward strand.
CCCTCGCTGATCAATCTGCAAAAATGTTAAAAGTAGGGGAGTGAGCACACAACTATGCCCAGTAAGCAGCGACCGTCATCAGTAAGGTCGCTCAAAACAATTGAAATCAGAAGGAGGAGAAGATAAACATTATATCCACAATTCTCAAACAGTTAGAAGCTTTCAGAAACAGAAACAGAACGGAACACAAGAGTTCCCGATTCAGAAACCATCAGAGTTCACGAACAGAAAGGGGACACATTACAATGCACACACTTAGAAGGGTCAAAGACCCATAGACCATAACAGGTCTCTCGGCAACGCAGAAATGACTCGAAGAGCCAAAGGGTTCGTCAACCCCACAGAACAGAAAGGGAATGACCCACACTCAAAATGACGTCTACATGGTATACCACGGAATAGCTCGACCCAGCCATTCACGGCTCAGAAACAAAGTAAAGTGTCCCAAAACAGAAGGTTTGCAAAAAAAGAAGCATTCTTGCATGGAAACATGCCAAAAAACTTATAATACCGTAGTAGGAACTTAGAGGAGTCCAACGCCATAAACAGCACTCAAATCGGAGTTCAGACGGATGAGTTATGAAGAAAACAGTACAGTGTCCGAACTTGGGTCCGGACGTCGAAGTTCGGACGCAAGTCGAGACTCAGAAACCAGAATAGTCAAATGTCCGAACTTGTGTCCGGACATCAATGTTTGGACACAAGTCGATTTGAAATCAGACAGGAAATTTCAGAGCGTCCGAACATCAATGTTCAGACAGGTTTTACGAGAAAAATCACATGGAAGGTCCGACCTTATGTCCGGACGTCGAAGTTCGGACACAGGCCGAACTAAAAATAGAGGAGAAACTAAGGGTGTGTCCGAACATTGAAGCTCGGACAAATGTTCGGACATACCTCGAACTTTGAAAATTAGAAAGGCAAAAACGCACTGTCCGAACTTCAAAGCTCGGACGGAAGTTCGGACAGTGCGAAAACTGCAATTTCCAGAAGACGAACAGAGCAGAAAAACAACGCAATTCGATACCGCGAATCGCCAACTCAGAACACACACCAAATCAGTCATAAATACAGAAGACCATGGGGGTTTAGCCAATCCAAAACGCAATCAAACATCAACACAATCAGACACGCACTAAAATCAGACAACAAAACCTTGCAAACCCCTTGGCTGAACTTCCAAACCAAATCGAGTAACCACCTACCTCGATTAGCAGAAGTATCGATCACACTTTAAGCAAAACACGGCCCAGAACGCTCTCCAACCAGACACGAACACAATCACTGAACAACATAAATCGACAACCCACAATCAGAAGTCAGGCAAGAAACCTAGAATAACAACATTCCTCAATTCTGCAACCCAAACCTGATTACGAGGACGCAGAGGAATCCAATAGACTACAGCAGCGTAGCCTTAACAATCCGAATTTCAAAGCAGAGTTGTCGCCGCTGAATCAACATATCCGGAGTCCCAAAATCAGAAACTGAGGGAGGAGAAAACCAACAACGTAATCCAGAATTATCGCAACACAAACCTGATTGAAGACGAGAAACGCCGTAGCAACGAGGACATCAATCTGATCACAACAGTCGCACCAGAATTCATAGCAGAGGAGGAGCTATAGAGAGAGAGAGAGAGAGAGAGAGAGAGTGAGAGAGAAAGAGAAGGACGCTCGTTCTGACCACGATGAGAGGCGCTCCTCACGAACTGACGTGATTACCAATGATCAGAAAATGCAAAGGAAAAATAAGGAGCCCTTTTCCTTATAATCAGAATAATCAATTACCTTAATTAATTAGCCGAAAGACTTCCTTGTCCCTGGCAATTAATAGAATGCCGTCGGTGTCCTAACTGACATAAGTAATGTAATCCAGCTTAGAATAATATTGTAACGGATATAATATAAGGTATGAACTATGGGTTATAACACTAGCGCTCCTGATGCGTCCCCGATCGGTCGTGGATGTGTCGTGGACTCAATTAGACTTGGTTGGTTAAGGAAAGACACGAAATAATCTTAAACTAGAAACTCCATTTTGAATGAGAATTTACACATATAAATTCACTGAATCTCCCTCGCCCTCACACACAGACTCCGAGACAGTTTAGGACTTTATCCTAAAGTCCTCTACCCTCTCCTGACAGCCGGCCTACGGTTCCCCAACCGCTCCCCAACTGATCAGTCAACCAACTTAAAAAGGTGTTATCACACAACTCCAATCCTAACCCACTCACTAACTCTCTAGCCCTTACTCACATTTACCCTGATTATCTCTATATTCTTCTCTCTTGTACAGGCTTGCTTTCATACGAAATTAATGCAAGAATATATACGGTTAGTTTGGATGTAACTATCATCCTGTAAGCTCGTAAAGTCAAGAAGTCTATTCTACTTTTGTCCTATCACATAACAACCACACTAGAATTGTAGAGAGGCTTCAACTTGATCTGGAGTTGTCGGAACACGTGTGCCTTGCTACTGGAGACGTCGGCGGCAGCTCTCTCGATTGGTTGAGCACCACTTGTGTGCCCCACTTTTCTGATTTTGTTGGCTCATTAAATGCTCATAAATGCTCATTTAGTCTTCATTACAGCTATATAATTGTTCTGATAAGTAGCCCTTTACTTATCTTGTCCATTTGCAAATTAATGAGTTGTATTCTTGTTGTGTCCTAGTTGATAGTGTAAATGTGTGAGTCTGCATAGATATGTCGATCTTCGTGCAGTCTTTGTCTTTGATTCACTCCTGAAGTATAAGAGATATCTTCGTATGGTGCCTGACTTCTTTTGTGTGCTAGAAGTTCTAGCGTGAGCTCTCCTAGACGAGTGCCCGACTGGTTGGGCACATGTCGTGAACCGAGTACGCTTGTAACCTTGCGTGCAAAGCCACTCTTTTGCCTGTTTATCTGAATTATAAAGCTTGACAAATGTGTTAAATACACAACACAAGGTTTGCTATCATCAAAACTAAAGGATCTTGACTTAACACTCAACCACGTTCACATCATACAGTTTAATTCACATGTAATAATAGGGTTTCCCGTAAGGCACTCATATGATAATCAATTTCATCTTGCCAACCAATCTTTCTTTCAAATTCACACACATTGCTCATAAGATCTTACCATATCTTTTACCTTTCTTCATTGACCATTTAAAGGCCCAACCACACTTCCATCTTTTCTTAGAGACAAGAGGTGTTCTCATGAACAAATCATTGCAGACATCCCCTTAGGGCATACACATGAATAGACTTAGGTTTATCTTTTTGGTCAACTTAGCTTGGGTCCAAGCTCTTGTGCTCTAGCTCAAGCTCTAGTATTGTCTCTGGTGTCTAGGGGATTACATAGCATTCAAAAATAAGCACGCAATCAAAAACCATTCAACAATATTCAAAGATAATGCAAGAATAAACACTCCTCTTTCATCCTAAAATCGGCACTAAATTTTCTTAGGCCTACAACTATATTCCAACCTTTATTTTATGCTCCATTGATGCTATTCAAGTTTTAAAACAAAAAATATCTTCAAGAAGATAAAGGCCCAATTTTTAATGTCAGATTCAGTCATAGAAGGCCATGGGAAGAACTCAAAATTCAACTTTCACCAGCACCTACAATAAGTGGTTTAAACTCAAGGTTTTAACATAATATTACGCTTCAATGAAGGACTTAAGCCTAAAAAGTGAGTTTAAGGGTGTGAAATCAAAAAAACCTTTTCCAGATGTAATAAGTAACAATGGTGGAGAAGAAGATGGTGATTTCTAGCTCCAAATGAAGCTTGAAGAAATAGGAAGTCGTCTTTAGTTGTCTCCATCATTAGTAATCAAATTTGGGTGAATATTTTAAGTGGGAGAATAGAGGAAAAAGGGTTTCCCTTGCTTGTGTTGCAGCTGGTCGGACTTGGGCATAATGGAGGGGGCTGGTACGTGAGTGAAAAATGAGGAAATAGAGAAAGAGAGAGGAAAGTGGGAAAATATGCATGTGACTTGCACATGATTCAAATATGACTTTAGGTAATTAAAACAAATCCCCTCAAATATTTATAATTTCATTTAAACTCTCTGCTTAAAATCCCATAATTTTCCATAAATGGACATGACACTAAAAATGGCAAAAACGTGCTTTAAGCCTTTAATTCTCCATACGTAACCAAAGCTTGTCTTTTCTTTTAGAATCTATTATACATCATTAAAATAGATTAAACGTATCAAGCTGGTGGTAAGAAACCATCTTTTAAGGTCAAAGTATGTCAAACCACTCAAAATTACCAAAATACCCCATCAGGCCAAAATTATGAAATATAGGCAATTGGCTTTTGAAACCATTCCATAAGAACCATTCCGGAAGAACCATTTAGGAAGAACCATATTGGAAGAACCATTCTAGAAGAACCATTTCGGAAGTGCCATTCCGGAGGAGCTTGAAGATTTACTCCCGAACAATCTCTCCTTCTTGAAATGCTCTTTAAACCTTTTTAAGCATAAGACATGGGTTTAACTTTCTAATATGAATCTTATTAAATCGATTTATTTCATTATATCCCCCTTAAAAACAAGCTTCGTTCCCAAAGCTTTAGCCAAGACTGATTTCAACACTCGTTGGATTTTCCATTTATACTCTTTTTCATCCATTTTCAGTCCTAATTCCATGCATTCTATCCATAAACTCATAAGGTCCACTGAATTTGGGACTAACTTTTCCTTTTTGACCAAATCTCATGACACCTCGAGTAGGTGATACCTTCAAGAAGGCCTTCTCACCTACCTCATACTCTATCGGCCTCCTCTACAAATCAGTATAGGACTTTTGCCTATCGTAGGCAGATTTCATCCTCTCTTAGATGATCTTAATATGTTTCACTAAGTCCTCAATCAGTTTTTGTCCTAACACTAACGACTTACTGATGTCACTCCAACACAATGGAGTCCATACTTTGGGCCATATAAGGCTTCAAAGGGTGCCATCTTGATACTTGCATAATAGCTATTATTGTACAAAAAATCTATCAAATACAATCAACCCATGATCCCTGGAAGTCCAAAATTGCAATTTCGGATCTTTGTATAACTTGTCACCACCTGGGTGAAATGAGTAAGGAGCATTATGACCCTCATGCATTAATTTCTTCTTGATGCCACACACCATCTCTTTTGGAATCTCAAACTTCCATTGTCATGAATATTAAAGCCACTAGCTTTCCCTTGACTCATCTTAGCCTTAATTCTTTCGAGTTTCACATCACCAGATTGCTCAGCTATGATCTCGTTCAGTAGATCCATGGAAAAAAACATGTCATACAATTGGCCTTCTTTGCTAGACCCAACAATCGCAAGGCTCAGACTAAATCTTCCGGAACAACTTATTCGAAAGGATTCTTACCGAGATCAAAGATTGCTCTTTCTTTCTACTGAGAGCATATGGCATCACATTGGTCTTACCTTCATGATAGTTGACTTCTAGATTGTAGTCCTTAATTAGCTCTAACCATCTCCTTTGTCTCATGTTCATTTCTTTCTGGGCAAAGATATACTTCAATCTCTTATGGTCTGTGAAGACTTTACAAGTTATCCCATATAATTAATGTCTTCATATCTTTAAGGCAAAGAGTATGGCGGCTAACTCAAGGTCATGAGTGGGATACCTAGTTTCATACTTTTTCAATTTCCTCAAAGAATAGGCAATTACCTTCCCATTTTGCATCAACACACAACCCAAACAAAACTTGGAAGCATCTCTGATCCAGATGGAAAAGTCAACACTGGCGCTAATGTTAACCTCTCTTTCAACTCTTGGAAGAACGTTTCACAATTATTATCCCACTGAAACTTCACAGTTTTCTTCATCAAGTTAGTCATTGGCCTCGCAAACATATAAAAATCTTTGACAAACCTTCTGTAGTATCCCGCCAAACCCAACAAACTTCTGACTTCAGTCACATTAGTTCGCTTGGCCAACTCTCACCGCCTCTATCTTAGGTGGATCCACATCTAATCCTTCATTTGTAATTACATGACCAAAGAAGGAAACTTTTCTCAACCAGAATTCACACTTATTCAATTTGGCATAAAACTTGTTGTACCTTAGTGTCTGCAATACAAGCCGCAAATGCTCCTCATGTTCTTTCTCATCTTTTGAATATTTCAGGATGTCATTAATGAATACAACCACAAATGAATCTAGGTACGAGTTGAACACTCTGTTCATCAGATCCATAAACACAGCTGAAGCATTAGTCAAACCGAAAGGCATAATAGTAATCTCATAATTGTCCATACCTTGTCCTGAAAGTTGTCTTTGGTACATCTTTCCCTGGTATCTTGAGCTGATGATAACCCGATCTCAAATCAATATTCGAGTACACACCAACACCCTTAAACTGATCAAATAAGTCATCGATCATGGGTACTGGGTACTTATTCTTTACTAGCACATTGTTCAACTCTTGATAATCTATACACTACCTTAAACCACCATCTTTCTTCTTGACAAATAGAACGGGTGCTCGCCAAAGAGACACACTTGGACGAATGTATCCTTTGTCCATCAACTCTTCCAACTTGGCCTTTAGCTCTTTCATCTCTCTAGGAGCCATTATGTAAGAAGCTTTCGCAATCGGCTCTGTCCCTGGCACTAGGTTGATACTGAACTCTATTCCTCTATCTGGAGGTATCCCTAGAATTTCACTTTGAAATACATCTATAAATTCATTCACTAGTGGAATCTCATTCTAAGGATCCACTTCTTTGTTCAAGTCTTGAACTTAACATAGGTACACTAATTCACCTTCATTCACTTCAGACAACATAGTCAAAGGTGAAACAAGTGTAACTCCTAAATTCTCATCAATAACTCTGTATGACACTCCTTGTCCTTTTAGTCCTTTAAGGATGACTTTCTGCTCACTACACAAGATCTTACCCTTATATTTATGAAACCAATCCATTCCTAGGATTATGTCAAAGTCTTTTAGATCAAACTTGACCAAGTCAGCTTGAAATCCCACTCCACTTATTCCTATCTTAGACCCCATGAGTCTCTCGTTACACTTAGCTACCCTCCCTAAGGGTACCGAGATAGTCACATGTACCTCATCATTAGGGTTCAAGCAATGCTTTTTCAAGAATGATGATGCGATGAAGGACAAAGATGCACCCGAATCAAATAGAATGTAAGCAGGAATTCCCTTGATGAAGAAAGTACTTGAGACCACACCTCCACAAGCAATAGCCTCAGCTTGGATCACACTAGTAGAAGAATGATTTTAAATGACGCACTTTAAACCACGGTTAAAAAAATAACCGTCGTTTAAACATTATAAACCACGGTTCTTAGGGAAACCGTCGTTTATGTTGCATGCTTCATCAGATAAATGACGGTTTTGTAAATAACCGTCGTTTATAACCACAACGCTTAGAAGCAAAAACGACGGTTGTATTGGAACCGTCGTATAAAGCTACTATAAACCACGGTTCCTAATGAACCGTCGTTTTAAATGTCACGCCAACAATTTAAAACCACGGGTATTTTGAAACCGTCGTTTATTGCTTCCGTCCATTAGCCTTTAAACGACGGTTTTATCTAAAACCGTCGTTTAAAAGTCTTTAATTAAAAACCCGTCCTTTCTTCTTCTTCTTCCTCCCGCGTTCTCTTCCTCTCTGGCGATTGGCGATTCCCGACTCCCTCCTCTTTGCCGTCAAGCCACCCACTCCACTCCACCGCCTCCTCTATTGCCGTCGACCCACCCTCCACTCCACCGCCCCACTCCCGTCGATAACAAACGGGAACAGCTCGCCCTCCACCGCCCCACTCTCGGTCTCGACTTCGCTAGCTCCACCGCGCCTCCGCCCTCTCCTTCTCTTCCAGTCGCGGGGACAACAGACGGGAGAACTACCACCACCGCCCCTCCGCCTCTCCACCATCGCCTAGCTCCTCCTCCAGTACCGCCCCGGCCACTCCTCTGGTTTCGACAACAGACGCGCACCTCCGCCCCTCCACCGTCCCTTCTGTCAACCACCGAATCCCACTTCGGTAAATAAACCGTAGCTATGTATTTTTTGATTAGTGGCTGATTTTGTGCTTTGAGGAGTGATTAATTATCTGTTATTGTGGTTGTTGTGTGTCTCTGTATATGCAAGAGACAACAAAACTGAGAAGAAGAAATGTTAGAACATATGTAGTAGTAGTAGTTAGAGTTGCTGTTTGTTGCTATTATTGTGGTTGCTGTGTGTCTCTGTATGCAAGAGACAACAAAACTGAGAAGAAGAAATGTTAGAACATATGTAGTAGAAGAAGAAATATTCATGCATATTAATGAATTAAAAACCCAAAGTAATTAATAAAGCATAACCTTGTTGGTGGTGTATTAATATTGTTGTAAGTGTTGCTGTTTGTTGCTATTATTCTGGTGGGTGTTATGTTACATATTATTAATTTTGTTGTACTTCTATTGTGTTTGTTTTTGCCAAAAAAAGTGTGGAGTATCTAAAAAACGCAATGGTCATGCCAAATGTTTTCCAGGATTTAACCTTATTCTACTTGTCGCACCATCTGCTGCTGTCAACCGCTGCCACCGGTTTGCCTGATCAGAACCCACGGTAAAACACTTGCGTTTCTGATTATGATTTTAGAAACAAATACTTATATATTGTCACGAATAAACGTTGTACTAAATTCTGCTTGTATTATGCAATCATTAGAATATATATTTGCATAGTGCGGTGAAATGTGAGATTAAGTTGAAATGGGGTGGTGTTTTTGTTCATTGATCATATATTTATTATACTTGTCTGTCTGATAATAATTCGTATGGTTTACTGAGAATAAATGTTCTTGCTGCTACTGTGTTTGTTTCTGCCTTAAAAAAAATGTGGAGTGTCTAAAAATACGCAAAGGTCATGCCGAATTTTTTCCAGAATTTAAGCTGATTCTAATTCCATCGAATTTAACTTTCTTCATAATTACTTACATTTTCAGTTGAATAGGTGTTTCTACGGTTGAACAATCCCTCTTTCCCATTTGTGACTTGATCATCCTTATTCATCATTAGGTTAGTTTTTTAAAAATGTTATGGTTTATTCAAAATATATCTGTTTGTTAATTTGTTCAATTATTCATATATTTTCAAATTAAAACCTTGTACTTTAATTTCATTGTATTCACTACACACAGTCGGATTGTCTACTTGTCGCACTATCTGCTGCTGTCAACCTCTGCCACCGGTTTGCCTGATCAGAACCCACGGTAAATCACTTGTATTTCTGATTATAATTTTAGAAACAAATAGTAATATAAATGTATAATATATTATAGTACATATATATATCTATATATATATATATATATATATATATAATATATATATATATATAATATTGTCACAAATAGACGTTATACTAAATTCTACTAGTATTCTGCAATCATTAGAATATGTATTTGCATAGTGTGGTTGAAATGTGATGATGGGGTTGAAATGGGGTGGATGTTTTTGTTCATTGATCATATATATATATAATATATATATACATTTACTATATGCATACTTGTCTGTCTGATAATAATTCGTATGGTTTGCCGAGAGTTAATGTTGCTGCTATGTTGTGTAATTTCTGCCTTTAAAAATGTGGAGTGTCTAAAAATACGCAAAGGTCATGCCAAATTTTTTCCAGAATTTAAGCTTGTTCGTTTGTTTAATATGTTCAATTATTCAAGTTTTTATAAAATTAAAACCTTATTCTAATTCATTGAATAGGTGTTATATACTGCGCGCAAGAGCATTTGTCTACTTCTCCTTCTTCTGTGCTGTTCGCGCTAGCTGACCATCCAGTACTCATCAGGTTGGTATTTAAAATGTTTCAATTTATTTTGTTTTTCTATTAAACAATGGAAAATCAATTCAACATAGAATTACCTGTCTGAGATATACCTGATAGAGGTATGTCTTAGATAGTCCCTGTTGGGACTGTCCAATGACCTTTGATCTCACCATCTAGGTTGTGAATGAGTTAATAATAAGTAGTTCAGTGATAATTTCAGCAGCATTACCCTAGTGTTCTCTAGTGTACATATATATATGTGAATTGAAACGATTCGTATGTATATATCTACACTAGGAGAACTGTAGGGTAATGCTGCCGAAATTATCACTGAACTACTGTATATTATTAACTTGTTCCTAGGTGAGATCGTAGGTGATTGGATAGGTTTAGGTTGTTAAATCTGTAAATAAAAAAAGAGGGGATCAATGGAACGAGTTCACGACATCTCTGGTGTGTGTTGAAAAAGGAGATGGAGCGCTCAGTGATGTACAGTGACAGATTGGACATCCGGTTACTCATCGAACATAGCAAGTTTGGTATCAATGTCTGATCTGAAATTGGTAGGGATGAAGTCTCACGACTATCATGTGCTGATGCAGCACTTACTTCCGGTTGCTCTCCGTGGAATCCTTCCAGCTGATGTCAGGAAAACTATTACAAATTTATGTGTTTTTTTCAAAGGAATTTCGTGTAAAGTGCTTGATGTGGAGACGCTGGATAAACTACAGAATGACCTTGTGATCACCATGTGTCAGTTGGAAATGTATTTTCCTCCTTCGTTTTTTGATATTATGGTGCATCTACTTGTTCATCTTGTTAGAGAGATCAAACATTGTGGTCCGTTATACCTTCGATACATGTATCCGTTTGAGAGATATATGGGTATACTGAAAAAGAAAATGAAAAACCGTCGGCGTCCAGAGGGAAGTATAATTGAAGGGACAGTAACAGAGGAGGTAGTTGACTTCTGCACTCACTACTTACACGGTGTTGATGTTATTGGATTACCGAAAGCAAGACATGATGGCAGGCTTAAAGGGGTTGGTACCTGTGGGAAAAAATTATGCAGAGTTGATTTTGATACATTGAACAAGGCACATCTGGTTGTGTTGAATCATTCTGAAGTTGTTGAACCGTATTTCGATGCACACCTAGCCTACCTCAAAACAAAACACCCAACGATGAGTAATGCCAAATTAAAAAAAGAGCAGAATGCAACATTTGTTAAGTGGTTCAGACAGAAGGTGTTGTATGAAGATTCAAGGAACGTGGATGAAATGATCCAGTTGTTGGCACTTGGTCCAAATCTCGATGTGTTGTCTTATGAAGGATATGATGTAAATGGATTTTCGTTTTACACTGAACGTCAAGATTGTAAATCGACAAACCAGAACAGTGGTGTGCATCTTATCGCTTCACAAGACATTTTCACAGGAACAAATCGTAATACACTGAAGAACGAATATTATGGTGTTATTGAGGATATTTGGGTCTTGAATTACACTAGTTATGAAACTTGTGTATTTCGTTGCAAATGGGTGGACAACAAACAGGGATATCGTGAGGAGGATCATGGTATGAAGCTAGTTGATTTAACGACAGCGGCTCCTACTGATGAACCCTTTATCGTTGCATCAAAGGCAAAACAAGTATTCTACTGTCGTGATCAGTCTAATCCCAGATGGTCTATTGTAATGCAGAGTAAAAGATCGATAGTTGGGATTGATAATATTGTTGATGAGGATGAATACGACTGTGAAGATGAAACAGATGTACCTATTCGGTTGCCGATGGAGGTAGATAATGTAACTAATTTTGAATATCGAAGGTCCGACCACAACGAAGGATTGTGGATTGAACGATGAAATGTTATTTTGTAAGTTTGGTTGACAATATTATATTAATTATTTCATTTTTGTCATGTTTCAATATTTGATTCAGTAGATGTTCGTATTAACCTTGTTAATTGTTGATTATTTTTCAGATTATGGATCCTGACGATAGAGTCGAAGAGGACTTACTGTTGGGGTTGGATGATATTGACGATGACGTCCCTACTGAAGAACCACCAGCTACATCTACTTCGCAGGACACTCGGAAGGGACGTGGACCGACCCGTGGGTTGAAGGAGAAGAAAAATGCTCCCATCGATTTGTTCTGGGACAAGTACCTCCGACATTCTGGTGGGTCGAAGCAGCAGTTTGCTTCTTACTTGGGATTGATGGTAAAATCCCATTGTTCGATTAATAAGGATTGGAAGTATCAAGAAAAGGCAGACAAAGACATCATGTGGCAGATGGTGCAGAAGAAATACAATGTCGCGGCTGAACTTCGGAAGAAGATTGAATCACTTTTAGCGACATCGCTGCGACAATTCAAGCATCGGTTGGTAGATGGTTGGATTAACAAACCGGGCTCCAAGAGGTCACCGCCGTGGGTAGTGTATGATGGTATGTTCACGGAGGAGGACTGGAAGATATTCTACGACCATCGCCAGACTGAAGAGTTTAAGGTACTTTTACAATTATTCTGTCTTAATTATTTAAGGAATAAAATTTAACAAATATTTTTTTATTATGTATAACTTACAAATATACAAATTTTGTAACAGTTACGTCAAGAACAAGCGAGACGTAACCGGGCGAAGAATGTATATAAGCACTACATGGGGCGAGCTGGATATACGGGGCGGTTGGAGAAGTGGAAGAGCGAGGGCTTACTGACGAAGACGAATGAAGACGGCACTCAGTCAGTTGTTGATACTGTTGACGATGCAAGTAGGGTGCAGACATTTATGCTGGGGCGCATGAAGAAAAATGAAGAGGGAGTCTATGTGTTCCCGCAGAGCGAGACTGCTGAGTTGGCTTCAAAGATTGTAAGTATATATTTTTAAAAGTTGTTGTTTACTAATTAGTAACTTCATTTCTAATATTTTTGTAATTTAAAATAGTCTGGATCTACTGATCGATGGGAGATGGTCCCGGCCCCTCCGTCTCAGGATGATCCACTGAATAAGGCCCTTGGGCAAAAGGATCATCCAGGGCGAGTGCGGGGGCTTGGAGGGGAAGTTCGCCAAAAAGACGTGTTTTCTACGTCTCGATCGAGAGTACCGCAGGCTGAAATAGAGAGAATGGTGGATGAACGGGTGCACGACCGGTTGGCGGAGTCGGAAAGACGTCACGCTGAGGAGCTCAGACGTCACGCTGAGGAGCGTCAAGCCTACGAGGAGCGCCTGCGAAGACTTGAGGCTTTAGTATTGGGCCAGGTGCATTCTCCTACACCGACACCTACTCTTACACCGGCGTCTGCTCCTACTGCGACGGCGGATACATCGATAGTGGCCGCGTCTCCTACACCGGCACCTACTGCTACACCGACGTCTGTTCCTACCACGACGGCGGATACTGTCGATGATCCTGCACCGACGTCTGCTCCTACCACGACGGCGGATACTCCGATGGTCGATCATCCTGCACCTTCTTCTCCTACCAGAGACACATTTCCTTATCAAAACCTTTCGGTTTGTTCTTTTTTCCTCCTTAGTTATTTTAACATTACTTTTAAAACAATATAATTTTATTAGCTTGCTTACTGTTGTGAGTTGATGTAGGTGGCTAAATCATGTCATCTGTTTCAAGTGTTGGATGGTGGGACTGTTCATGTTGCATTCGGTCGGGTTTTACAGACCGGACCGAACACTGTAGTACATTTCAAGCCCATCCCACCTCTCCACGCTCGTGTGATGGTAGACGATATTGTGAAAGGTCATGAGGACTCTCCCCTTCCGTTGGAGTGGAATCAGTGGAGTAAAATAGTTCAAGCAAAATCTTCAGTTGTTCCATGGCCATATTCTCTCATTGATGTCAGTGACAAGGTAAACTATTTACATGCTTACTGTTCAGTTTTTTACTTGACTGTTGACTGATATGTTAATTATTTAATTTTGTATACTATTAGATTGATAAGGAATTAAGACCGGTTAAGAAGAGGAAAGTGGATAAGGGGAAGGAAGTTGTGAAATCAAATGAGGAGAGTCAGAGTGTGAGAAAGGAAGTGGTCAAGCCTTTCGATATGACTCCTAGGAGAGCCGCCATTCTGACACCCAAGTATCTGAAGAAGTTGACAGACAAACAAAAAATGCTGTATGACTTTTTCATGACGAAGCCACAGTCTGTCACCAATTTCAACATGAAAGTGTCTAAGCATGTTTTCCACTCCCCCGAGCCCAGAGATCTGATGATTACCGTGAGCGATCTAAGAGAATTTTTGATGGGAGACCTGCTTAACATCTCTGTGATTCAGGCCTATTGTCTGTAAGTATCTTTTAAATTATTAAATTATCTTTCATTTTTTTAAGCTATTTAACATATCTTATGAAAAAATGTTGTTTAGGTGTTTGACTAGTAGACTGCTAGCGAGCAAGAGATTATGTGCCCTCTCTTTCTTGTGTCCGCAATTGATGTCAGCAAATCAGGCCGCATTGGATGAGCAAGGATGTGTACAGCATGTGAGGCAGGGATTTTGTTCTGCGGTGCGAAGAAAAAGCAAATATTTGCTGATCCCATATCATCAGATGTAAGTACACAATAACTGGAATTTTTTGCTTCCTAATTGTGATATTTAATAATTGTTGTACAAAACATTCTTTGTTTTATCTGTGGCAGCAATCATTGGATGTTGTTGGTGTTGTGTATCGACACCTCATGCTTATTGATACTAGACCCATTGGGCGGCCCTGATGACCTTCGAGAGATCGCTGTAGAGAAATGTTTGAAGGAGTGAGTATTCAAAAATTTTAATGCATTCTGTATTTATTTTAAGCTTGTCCTAGATTATTGACAATAAATGGCTTCATTTTAAAATGCTGTATTTATGCAGGGGTCATAAGCTTGGTTTGAGTGATGTGAAGAAACCATTCTCCATCTTGGACTTCCATTACATACGTGTAAGTAATCATTTAATTTATGCGTTTTTGTATTAAAGTTAAACGTTTAATTTTTTGATCTATCTAAAGTTGGTAATCCATGGATGGTGTGATGACAGTGTCCTCAGCAGCCTGATTCACAAAGCTGTGGCTATTATGTGATGCGGTACATGTTCGAGATTGTACAAAATATTGACACGCTTGCTGATGATGACAAGGTAAACCATACCAATCAAAGTTTTAGTTAAAGTTATTGCATTTGAAATAAAATTGTGTACTAATGATGATCAGTTTCTTTTTATGGACAGATCGTTTCTTTTTTCACACAAGCAGGGAGCACGTATTCCAAAATCGATCTCAACTTTGTAAGAGATCATCTATCGCAGTTTTGGTGTAAAAATTACTTGAGTGTTACTTAGATCTTATCCTAGTGTAGTTAGACTTACACTTTTGTTTGTGCTGAAGCAACGTAGACTCTCAAAGAGTTTGTAAAGTTCAACTCTCTCTTATTTTTGAAAGTTTGAATGGGTTTGTTTGCAATTCGTTTTCAATGTTGCAATTCAAACTGGCAACTTTGGTTTATGGTCATATAGTGTGGTTGGTTATCAAAGGGCAATACCAGTTGGATGCCCTGTACAGGTTGTATATGCGATTGTAAATTGTGGAAAACATTTGTGGTAGAGGCTTAAAAAACAAAAAAAACTAAAAAAAAAAGAAAAAAAAAACCACGGTTACTTAAAAACCGTGGTTTAAAATTCAGTGGAACGACATTTTAAACCACGGTTTTCTACAGAACCGTCGTATAAAACAGTCATATACCACGGTTTTACAGACGAACCGTCGTTTAAAAGCCTGATATACCACGGTTACAAAGCCAAACCGTGGTATAAAATCGGTCTGATCCGCGACAAAAACAACAATTAAACGACGGTCATATAGAAACCGTGGTTTATAATCGCGATTTTAAACGACGGTTTTGAACCGTGGTTTATAGGCATTTTCGAATATACGACGCGCGTATTAACCACGGTTTGGAACCGTGGTATATAGGCTTTTTAACCGTGGTTTATAACATTTTCTGCACTAGTGTCACTACATTGATTTGTCCTACCGTCTTAAATCTATTTCTGACTCCTCCAGCAGTTGACTCCAACCTAGCTTTATTATGGAAGGAAGTGGGTGTCTCGTTCTGATTCTCATGGTTCACCGAACTTGAACATGTCCGACTAAAATTGTTTCCAAAGCCTCTTCCTCTATTCCTTCCACTTAAGCTTACACTAGAGTCCCTCCCAAAACCTTCACTTTTACCCTCACGTTAGGACTTTGAGTTGGGGTTATAGAAGCACTCATACTTTCGGTGGCCTAGCTTGCCACAAAAGTCACACTCCACCAATGCACCATTAAAAACCTTTCACGAGTGTTTCTATGACAACGGGGGCACTGGTAACTTCTCCCATGTGCTTTGTGATCATTCTTTCCATGGTTCTGGTTCTCCTTGAACTTAGAATTCCTTTTGAAATTTGAGTGGCTTTTCTCGTTGGGCTTAGAAAAGGACTTTCCCTCGGGCTTCCTCTTTCCTTCATCCTCTCTAGCCTTCTGTTATACCCAAAATTTCGACCCCCGGAAGAGAGTCTCTTAAGGCACAGGTGGTAAAAGGGTAGTTTGGTCAAGAGATACATAATCCTGGTTCGATTGGCGTGTTTCAAGGCATAGGTGATATCCCGGTCATCACGAGGGGCATTTTCATAATTTTTACCGCTCCTAAGCCATTACGTAGACTTTCTCCGCTCTTATAAAATTGCTCAAATCAACTCAAAATGCCTTGAAATATTGACACATGGTAAAGGATGAAATTTAGAGCATAATGACTTTGGAAATTTTAATTTTCGAATTTCCTTTAATTTCCTAGTAATTTCTAAATGAATCTGACGAGAAATTGAATTTAAAAATATTATGATATCTGAAAATTCTAACTACTCTATAAAAAAATCAGGAAAATATTCCTCTACACATGAAACCGAAGATACAGATTCTTCAGAGATACAGATTCTCGCCCGAAGATACAGATTCTCACCCGAAGATACAGATTCTTCAGAGTAGCAGAACTCACCAGAGTAGTAGAACTCACTAGAGTAGCAGAACTCACCCGAGTAGCAGAACTCACTCGAGTAGCAGAACTCACCCGAGTAGAAGAACTCAACCTCAGGCACCAATAAGCCCTACCCTACTTACCATTCCATCCAGGCACATATAAGCCTTATCACCACGTTACATTTATTCACCTCAGGCACCCATAAGTCCTACCTAACATTCATTCACCTCAGACACCCATAAGTCCTACCTTACATTCATTCACTTCATGCACCCATAAGTCCTACCTTACATTCACTCACCTTAGGCACACATAAGTCCTACCACAACAAAAACACCCCAGGCACATAAACCTTACCCTGCACCTATCTTACCCTACATTCATTCACTCACTTTAGGCACATATAAGCCTCAAAACACACATTGCATTCATCAAATACACCGCATCAATATCATTACATGTCACACCTCTTTTCATTCACTTTTAGGTTCCCGACACCTTAGATGCTCAGAGGAGTTGGCGGGGCAGTGGCAATAAGTCCCATATATTTATGTCAACTCATTAAGGAGTAACAGCTAGTGGGCAGTGGCAATAAGTCCCCTTGATAATCTAGAAGTTATTCCTATACCCTAGTTGGTGAGCAGTGGCTATAAGTCTCCTTAGTATACCAACCAAGAGATTTAGGTTCCCGACACCTCCATGCTCGGCGTAGTTTATCCACTTCAGGTTCCCGACACCTCCATGCTCGGCGTAGTTTGTCCACTTTAGGTTCTCAACACCTCCATGCTCAACGTATTTTATCCACTTTGGGTTTCCAAAACCTTCATACTTGGTGTACTTTATTAACCTTTAGGTTCGTGACACCTTAGATGCTCAGCCTATTTCCTTCACTTTTAGGTTCCCGACACCTTAGATGCTGGCGTATTTCCTTCACTTTTAGGTTCCCGACACCTTAAATGCTCGACGTGTTTCCTTTACTTTTAGGTTCTCTACACCTTAGATGCTCAGCTTAGCTCATTCATTTGCAAGTTCCTGACACCTTAGATGCTCGGTCTAGTTTAATCACTCTTACTTTAGTCCATCTTTCACATTTTCGGTAGTTGGCGCCTCAAAATAGCCCAGCACATCTAGACTTCTCTTTAGGTAGTTGGTGCCTCATAATAGCCCTGCACATCTAGACTTCCCTTTTAGGTAGCTAGCGCCTTTGAATAGCTCAGTATAACCAACAGACTTTTGGCAGAAATCCAAGACACGGAGTTCATTCCTCAAAACTGGGTAAAATGTTGGGGTGTCACTCAAGCATCAACCAGTCTTTTCATTCTCATTACAAAGCCTAGTTGATGGGGAGCAATCTGTTATACCCAAAACGTTAACCCTCCAGAAGAGTCTCTTAAAGCAAAAGTGCTAAAAGGGTAGTTTGGTCAAGAGTTATAGAATCCTAGTTCGATCAGCATGTTTTGAGGCATGCTAACTGGAAAATTGTAGGGAAAACTATATAAAAAAGAATAAAATAATAAACTAATCCTACAACTCTATACGAGTAGCAAACAATTCCCGGTTGGAGTATAGCGTGAGTAAATTATGACCGAGAGTATCGAACCCAAGGGACTTATAGAAAACTAGTCCTAATCCTCGGTAATTACCTATTCTATAATAAAGGGCGGAATTTGTAAGTGACAAATAATCAACTAAAATCCTAACACTACTGGAAAATAGCTATTTACCCACGGGTTCATGTCGTAGGTATTTTACAACGGAATACCCACGGATCCCCTACGGGTAAGGTGTGGAGAGATATTGCTAGAGAATACCCACGCAACACCCACGGAATACCCACGGTACGTTTTACCTACGGACATTACCGTAGGTAAATGCTGTGGGCAGTGGCGCGGGAATAATGGCGCCCATTGGCGCTAAACATACCCACGGATATGTCCCGTGGGTAAAATTGGAAGTAAACATTACCTACGGTACAGAACCGTAGGTAAAACTGGAGGCAAATATTACCCACAGTCGTGTCCGTGGGGAATCTGGAGGAGGAATTTACCAACCAGGAATTTTGTAGGTAAACTTGAGTCATTATTTACCCACGGAACAGGACCGTAGGTAAACTAGAAAGTAAGAATGATTTATACCCACGAAAACTAGGCCGTAGGTAAATTATTATAATGTAAACATGATGAGGCTAGAACCAATAATTACCCACGGAAATAGTCCGTAGGTAAACGGGATGAAGTATACCCACGGGAGGTGAGCCGTGGGTAAAGTATTATAATGTTAAGTTGAAAAGTCTTAGCCTATAATTACCCACGGAAAATAGTCCGTAGGTAAATGATATGAATTATACCCACGGGAGCTAGGCCAATATTGGTAAATTATTATTATGTAAAGTAGGGTGCGGGGAACAAATATTTACCCACAGAACTTAGTCCGTAGGTAAATGAGATGAAGGCCAATAGTTACCCACGGAATGCAGTCCGTAGGTAAATGTGATGAATTTAGGTAGTCAAAAGAGGCCCTTTGTGGTTGTTTAATTTGTAATTTTAGTGATTCTCTTCATCATCATCTTTAACATAAATAAATATAATACATACGATATATAAAATTAGAATATATTATATAATATTTATAATTATTAATATTAAATAAGTTTCAATATATATGTATTATTTATAATTTATATAAATATAAATATTAATATGGATATGAATATAATATATATAATGTAAATATTTACTATCATTTATAATTTAATTAATAATAATATATACATTATTTATATTTGTATAAATTAAGAAAATACTACATATAAATATTATTATAATTTTAATCCTATAAATTCAAAAATATTAATATATTAATATTAAACTTAAAAATACTAATATATATTACATATAATTTATATTATTTTTATTATAATAATATAATTTAAATGAATATCAATATATATAATATTAATTAATATTTTTTAAAAAAATATTATTTATATACGAGAAAATAAAAAATATTTTTATATATATTATTTGTAAATTTAAGAAATATATATTATATATAACTTATAAAAAATATTTGTAAGTATTATTAATAATTTTATAGATATTATATAATATTTACAAATATTAATAGATATCATCTATAATTTAAATACTTTCAATTAAAAAACATTACTAATATTTATATATGATTATATATTATTTACATAAAGATCTACATACGTACA
The DNA here is from genome assembly GCA_023374045.1 of Limonium bicolor. NCBI lineage: Eukaryota > Viridiplantae > Streptophyta > Magnoliopsida > Caryophyllales > Plumbaginaceae > Limonium > Limonium bicolor. The sequence goes on from CM041782.1 coordinate 53,044,268, forward strand.
ATATTTATAACATAATATTGTATATAATATAGATAATTAATAAAAAATTTATTTATAATTTAAATATATAATATTATCTTATGAATAATATTATATATTTTATATAAATATTAATATATTAAATTTATAATTTGAATAATTGTCTGGTCAAATAATTACCCACGGAAAGTAGTCCGTAGGTAAACGAGATGAATTATACCCACGGTAACTAGGCCGTAGGTAAAATGTTAAGTGGGAAAATCTGGAATAAATGATTACCCACGGGAAGTAGTCCGTAGGTAAATAATACTGGAGCAAATAACTACCCACGGGAAGTAGTCTGTAGGTAAATAGTACTGAAAATTATACTAGGGCAAATAATTACCTACGAGAAGTACTCCGTAGGAAAATTATACTGGAGTAAATAAATACCCACGGGAAGTAGTCCGTAGTAAATAATTCTAAGAATAATACTAGAGTAAACAATTACCCACGGGAAGTAGTCCGTAGGTAAATAATATTGGAGCAAATAATTACCCACGGGAAGTAGTCCGTAGGTAAATAACACTCAGATGTCAGATAAAATACACATTTACCCACGGGATATGATCCGTAGGTAAATAATGCTATGTCATTTATTTACAATTATATGTCTATCCACGGTAATCTCTACTCTATTCGCTCTATTCCCGCCGCTGCTTCAAGCTTTCTCTGCCATACGTAACCGTGCCTCAGTTTTCTGATCTGCTTCAAGCTCTCCCCATGAGTGTCAATTGAAGGAGTCCCCAAATCAATGCCAGGTAAACCTGCCTCTTTATGCTTCCAGTTCATCAATTTCATCTTAGCGTATGTATGAACCCTAGACCAACAAATTTTCCATTCTTTTTTCTTTAGGGCGCGTTCGATGACCGCCTTTTATTCATAAAGCTGCTTTTTCCTGAAAAAAGTGGACATATGTCAAATTTTGGTTGGATAAAAATATAACTCTAGACACATGTCACACCTCAATAGCTTAACCACAGTAAGCTTAAAATTTTCGCAGCAAATACTGCTTTTGGCAGCGGGGATAGAACGCCCCCTTAACCTGTAAACCCCCTCCTATCGTTTAGACATTTTACTGTCACTTCTCGCCATCTTTAGTTTACCAGATAGAATTGAAGATAGCTTGTTGTTGGTGCATACTAGGAAGGAAAGCTTTGCGGAAGGGTTTTTGTGGATGCTATGAGCAGCATCAGTTCGCATAGTTTGTAATAGCCGTGAAGAGTTAAGTTTTAAACTTAAAAAACTACTCTTCACCTCTTTGAGTCTTCTAGCAAGTAATGAGTTCTCAGCTAATATATCTCTTATTTACCTGAGTACCCCATATAACATGTATCTTGCTACTTTGATTCTCTGATGCTGTTCGGACAGAACAGAAGAGCATGGCTTTGTCCTTTGATTCCGATTGAACTCGACATTAGATTGAACTAGACGTGATAGGAAAAGTAATAATTTAGAATTCAATCCCACTATCTCAGAGAGGAAGGATTTGAAGAACTCTCCAGAAGTAACCTCTCACATAGTAAAAGTAGTAAATTAATGATTTCTGCCTTTGATGTTCTCATCAATTTGCAAGAAACAATTAAAATATGAAAACACGGGCAGTATGCTAGGGTCCTTCAGAATCAATTGTTTTTGAAACATCAAAATTCCAGGACTCCCCGGTTGAAATGCGGAAGCCCAATCCATGGCTATATCAGACACACTTCTAACATCAACAAGCTTTGTGATCCACCTAAAATGCACAACATTAAATCAAATATTCTGCTGCAGACTTCAGATAACTGATCTTTGGGGAAATCATCGCTTGGTTGCTTCATAAATGTCTTTATAAGCAATCCACAGAGTTTAAGCAATCTCTCAGTATTAGATACTTTGCGCCCCTTCTGAAAGGAGACAGTTGAAATGAGAACAGACAACAAATGAGTCAAGTGCATAATATTTCTATTTGTTAAACAACGATCAATTTCTTGATATAAACAAACCCACATCAACAGCAGCTCCTCAAGCTTCAACTCCATGCATAACCGCTGAAATGTAGAGCTCACCACATCAACACCACACGGTTCTTTGTTATTTCCTTGCGTCATCAGAACAACTCTTGCTCTTGAATGGAACTTTGACGAGGTTCCTCACATAGTTTGCCACAGTACAGAACTGGCTCCACCATGTAGTCTATGTTGTGACGGACGCCTTGCAACTTCTAACAATAATTTGATGGTTTCTTTCCTGAGTTGCTCATGAGGTGCATTTCTTAATAAGAATGATATTGCTTCTGCCTGAAACTCCTGGACAAAATCCTTAGGATAGTACCTTAGCTCCGTTTGATCTTCAGTACTACATGTACATAATGGTTGCAGTTAATTATATAATATATATATATATATATATATATATGTATATGTATATATAAAAGTTTAATGTAGGGTCATACTTAATCTCAGGCGTAAGGTCTTAATCTCTTGTTGGTTGACGTCCCACCAATACACTATATATACACATGTATAAATACATTTAGCTCTCTGCTGGTGTCGTCGAATTTAGAAGATTTGGTGTAACAGAGGAACTGTATTGGTTCTGTTTATTTTCCTATTCTGTTTTGTTTTCTCTTGCTTTGTGTGTTGTCTGATCTTGGCAAGGATTATCATATACTGTACAAACCGCTCACAGTTGTTTCTACAACATATGTAGTCTCTCTGTCAAAAAAAATTAGTTCGATACCTCTTATCTTATTTAAGTAGAGTTTCAAAAATAAAATTGTGTAGATAGCTAGGAAATGTTTTAGTAAAGTTTAACAACGTACTGTTTAAAGTTTACTTTCAACTGATGATCAATTGCATAGTGACAAGAGTACGCGGATCACCAATCTTTACATAATGCATATAACGCTATAATTGTGGTTGCCAAATCATGGTATATCAGGATTATATATCAGTATATATTATATTGTTATGTTATTGCACTCGTATATTAGTCCTATAGGTGTTCTGATATAAAAGCCAAAAGTCTCCTTGTATTTGGTTAGTACACAAACTAGAGTAAACTACACTTCTCTGTAATAAACTCTTTCGTCTGCTTATATAAGTGTTGTTTCATACACGAGAATAAGGGTAGCTAGCTATGACCACTTACCCCTGTACCTGCCCTTGTCTTTACATTTATATGTACAAAAATAATGCAAACAATATTTTACATCAGAAAAGGTATAAAAACAGTACATATGTTGTTTCATCATGTATATGTACGTAACATATACACAAAAAAGTGCTGTTACTTTCCATAAATTTTGTCTGTTTTCTTTGCTTTTGAAATGTTTCAACGAAATAATTTATACAATCTTATTATGTCTATGCACTATCTTGTTTAATCATGTCAATAGTTTTTGGCCTTTGTTAGTAAGCATGATCATGTTAATAGTTTTGGCCTTTGTTAGTTTTTGGCGTTTTCTTCACTTATCTTCACATGTATTGGAAAACAATGCAAGCACACAACTTACATTGTATGCATTATTTTGAATTTAAAAGCAGCCATTAACTATACACTAAATCTATGATTTTTTTTAAATCAAAATAATTTTTACTGTTGGTTCTTGTTCATCTGAGCTGCTTCTTAATTGCTTCTGATATCTTTGCTACAACATTCTTCATCTGCTAACTCTTCTTGATAAATATCTCTGAAGCTCCATCTTATCATCATCTCCACAGCCGAAACAACAGTTTGGTAAAGGTTGGTACCCTTTCTTCTCTTGTTTTTTCATTAAGGTTGCAATATTTAAAGTGGTGTGTTTGTTGGAGAAAAGACAATGAAGATAGAGAATGATAGTGATGTCTTTTTCTACAGGAAGCAAGTGTTGTTGTTATGGTATATGATTGATTGATATTATTTATCAGTTTGCCATATGATTATTACTAATGCCTACATATATTGTAAGTATTGTTTATTAAAAAAGTTAATTTTCCAGCAGCATTGTCATTATTTTTACAATCTGAAACAGATACAAAAATGTCATTCTCCCTGGTTTTTGCTCCCAATTTTTGCTGATGCTGTTGCACTAAATCTAAGATATTTTTTAAAATTAAAATAATTGCTACTGTTGGTTTTTGTTCCTAATTTGAGCTGCTTCTAAATTGCTTCTGATATCTTTGCTGCAGCGTTCTTCATCTCCCAGCTCTTCTAGACAAATATTTCTGAAGCTCCATCTAATCATCATCTCCACAGCCGAAACAACAGTTTCTCAAAGGTTGGTGCTCTCCCTTCTCTTGTTTTTTCATTAAGGTTTCACCTGTATGACTAAAAGTTATTGATAAATTTCCTGTATATTATGTCTGTATGCTCGTATCTGATGTGCATTTAACTGACCTCACATAATTACTAAGTTAACCACTTTGAAAGAGTGCCTCACTTTGGTTATATTATTTACAATTTAGATATTTTGATCTTATTGTTCTTTGCTGGTGAGATGAACTACATTGGGTATGCTTGTATACTATGTTCATCTCGTCTGTGATTAACCCCTTCATAAAGATGATGAACAACCCATAATTCATTGCTTAGTTATCAACCATCTACATCTATGATATACAACAATGCTTTATTACTTTGTTCTTTGTTTTCCTTTCTTAATCATTCTAACATCTAACTTTATAAAGAAGATGAAAATCATAATTCATTGCTTAGTTACCAACCACCTACATCTATGATGTACAACAATGCTTTGTTTCTTTCTTGTTCATTGTTTTTCTTTTCTTAATGAACACGTACACGTAGGAGAATATGAGGGCTGATAGACAAGTGGATGTATGAACTAGTGCGAATTCAAAATGGTAGACCAACACAAGAGTGGTGGCAAAGATTCAAGAATTGCCACTTTCGCACTATCACATCCTGAATGCACGAGGGATGGTAACAAGATAAGATGTCCTTGCCCATTGAGCAAGTGCATGAACAAGAACATTTACTATGATGTTAGCAAGGTGAAAGTGCATCTGGCAAAGAAAGGGTTCATGCCTGGATATTATGTCTGGAACTTCCATGGAGAGATGGAAGACTCTAGCAATAGTGTTATCTTGCCCCAAGTGCCTAAAACAAGGAATGAGCAACCATGAACAACTTAGAAAGAATGATTGTCGATGCAATTGGATCTCATTTTGAGGATGATATAAATGATGAGGTACATAATGATGTTGAAGATGAAGAAGTTGAAAATGAGTCGGTGGCAGAGCCTCCAAACCCTGATGCGAAAAAATTTTACGAGTTGATGGAGGTGATAAGTGGGGAATTTATCTATATTTATATGCTTTATTGTTTATTAATTTAAGCTTTAATGTTATATATTTCCCCACTTAAATGCTTAATTATAGTTAATGTTAAGATTATTCCTCACATGTGTTTTTTTATGCTTAATTAGGTATATAATATATATATTAAACACATGATCTATCCATGGACGTAAGAAGGATGTTGTTGGACATCATTCACGTGTGCACTTTCAGAATCAATTCTTTATTCAAACAGCCCATGCACGTTGAGTACATTGCTGGTCGAGATGAATAGCTGCAAAAAAATATAATATGGGCCGGCAAAATGGCATTCCTGTACGCATGTAGAGAATTCATGACGGAATTAGATATTCACTCGGCTAATGGACAGATGGGCTGCGCCCCAATCTTAGACTTGATTGAGAGGTCAACCGCGTACATTCACACCTGGCACCATCACAATTAGACAGACCGCAGCGTTTTATCAAGATCTTGAAGATAAATTTTCTGAACTCAAACGATAAAGAGGCTCATATTCACCCTAAGACGGGACATTGGGGGACGGCTCGTCTACAACTTGGCCAGCACGCTTCTAATCTATATATACGATTCCATATCATCCATCAACGGACATCACATCCCCAACCGGATAGTTCCGTTCGAGCCACTCTTATTCGCCCGTACATCATCTAATTCGCCAGTACACCATTGCAGCACCGTATTAATCTAATCAATTTTCTGCACTCGTAGGCCCCACTCCATCACGTCCAACCTGATTGTCCATCACCATCATCCACAATCATCACCGAAACCACATTATCCTCATCTCCACGCCATCCATCCTCTCCGTTTCCATCACCACCCGACAGCACCTACATCTGTTCGACGAGGAGGACGGGCGCAACGATTCGCCGAGGAGTCGGAACAAGAACCGGGACATATCAAGGGGCTGTAACTCATTTTTATTTGTTACGTTATTATTACGTGTATTATTTTTATCTTTATGTGTTATTTTATGTTCGTGACAATGTTTGTTTTCGTTTCTAAAACCATGAGCGAGTAGTTTTATTTAGCTTCCGGGTTAGGGAAGCGAGTCTTTTTCATAAATTCATGTTATATAAATTGTCACTGTTATTATAATTTTGCAATAGTTTGATTCCAGTCCTAATGACGCTTAGATTTTCTGGGCCAATTTCTAATGATTATTGTAGAGTTATATCAAAATGGGTGTGGTGCTGAGATTGAGTTCTAGACATAGGAAATCAAACCGGATTAACGACTAGAAGCATGGCTTGCCTATAGGTTAATTTGTCTCTATTAGGAATTGTGTTTATTGCAGTTAACTTGAATTTAACTTGGGCATGGTTTGCGGCTTGTTATTTCAGTTAATTAGGGTTCGTTGTACAGGGACCGGTCAACGAACTATTTATAATTCTTGAGTTTATTGCATAATATAGTGAAAATTGTTATTAATTGAATTCGACGAAATAGACGAGTGGAATAACCCGGGGAGCGTTTTTAATTCACTAGATTTTTAAACCGATATTTGTTTTGTTTATTTTTATCGTTTTGTTATTTTATTACTCTGTGTTCGTTATTTGCTTTGCATTAATTGAAAACCTGAAAAAGTGACAATTTCCTGTTTTCTTAGTTTAATTTAGTTTCTCGGTTAGATTAATAATTTGTCAGTTAATTGAACGAGGTCCCTGAGTTCGACAACCCACTTAATCACTATACCCGCAAAACGATAGGTACACTGCCTAGGTAGAGATAGTAACATATTTCTACTAACAGGAGGCATCAAAAAAGAAGTTGTTTAATGGAAACCACTCACTCCTGTCATTGACAATCGAGTTGATGTCAATAAAGACAAATCATCAAGCGCCTCAGGCTCTCATTGACCGGGTTTGTCAGACGTACCACGATTTGTGGCCCAACGACAATGACATTCCCAAAGACTATTACAGTTGTTAGAAAACGGCCATGTAACACCCCTAATACGCACATGATACTAAATGAAATCGCAGCGGAATTAAATGACTAAACAGTAACTAACGCTTCGGTGCTACAACGCCGTCAACCACCCACGTGGTTGACAAGGCAGAATAAATACAAGTGTACCGGTCTGATGATCAGACTCCCGAGCATAAACTAAACCATAAATACATTATATACAATACCGAGTGTTTACAAATCCTTCACTGTATAACATTACTGTAACTGCAACAACCAAAAGTATATAACGCCACAGGAGCACAGGCGCATCCCGGGCCAACATCCAAAAGTATACAAAAGTAATCACATCCTAGGATCTAAAGCCACTCCGCTTCTTCGATCCTCATCCTGCAGTATAAGAAATATGGATCCCCCGAGGGGTCAGCAACCCTTGGCTGGTATGGCTAACGCGCAGCCCATCGGCTACCGGGATACGCGCAGCTACTTGTCATGATAACATGGCATTCATTTATATACATAACATAACATAACATATGGCTTAGCATCAATGGTGCGCAGCACAACAACACATACACAGTGGATTTTCACTCCACGGTAACAAACCACAAGGGTCAAATAACACAAGAGCCTAGAGAGTGATTCACTCTCATGTCAAGCTCGTTAGACACACTCATTACCGTTCTGTTAGACGAACGAGTAACTTAAGTCACAGATGGTTCGGATTTAGTGACCCGAACACACCACACAAACACAGGTTCCCACTAAACCGATCATAAGTCAGAATAGGTAAGCTTTGGAAGAAGCTAGCGGGAGATCGAACGCCAAATTAAGGTGAACAATCTTAACAACATAAGAGTTGAATCTGATTCAGATATCTACTCTTAACTTACATGCATGACCGGACAACCGGATTCCTCACTTCCCAGTTAACACTTGTTAGAAGTTCATAGTGGAACTTAACATCCAACACACAATAGGTGGTAAATCATGTTAGACACACACGAGGGAAATGAGTCACAACATAACATAACCATAATATGAACAACTGTAAACTCATTACATGTTTAAATCTTATAACGTCATAACACACAGAAAAACATAAACACACAAACCGGTGTAAACCGCTAGACAACAGACTGCAAGAAAACCATACCTCGGTCCTTGCCTCGACTGGTTTCCACCTTGAGAGAATCCTAAACACATTAGTAACGTCGGTTAATTAACGCACTAGTCCATTATTAACATTATCTACTCAACATTACTAGTTTATTTTTATTTTACACTTGTTACAACCTTTCATCCTTTTAATCGCCTTTAAAACTCACCTAACATGTCTCACATAACCTTATAATATCATTACTAACCAACTACTATTTTTAGATAACAATTCCCATCTTAAAACAACAATTTTTGGTCCATACAGTGGCCTGTCCGAACTTGTGTCCGAGCTTCCAAGTTCGGACACAAGCCGTGACTTTAGACAGAAATCAGACACATGTCCGAACTTGTGTCCGGACTTCGGAAGTTCGGACATGAGTTGAGGAAAATCCTAACCAGAAGCCCATACGTCCGAACATGTGTCCGGACTTCCCAAGTTCGGACACAGTTCGAGGATAATCCCTAAGAAATAACAGGTGCGTCCGAACTTCCAAATTCGGACGGTAGTTCGGACACTACCTAAAATCCAGAAAACTGTAAGCGTAACAGGCATGTCCGAGCTTCCAAGTTCGGACGGAAGTTCGGACGTGCCATTGTACTCAATTTCTAAGCCTTTAAACACTTAACCAAATTCCTCCAAAGCCTCCTAATGCTTCCTAACAACATTTGGTACCCTTATATCCACATACAACATTCATGAAACTCATTTTCTAATTCCTTAAGCCTTTACTTATTTCTTTGTGAAATTCCTTAACACTTACAACATTTGTACTAGGTTTCTAAATGGTGTTTCTCACCCATGATAACTACTATCCCAAAATGCTTTCTCCTCATCTTAACATCATCTCTTAAGCATTATTTCTCACAACCAACTCCTTATGTCACTCTTGAAGTTCTTTTCCAAGTTTACACTTTCTTCTTATTTACCAAAGTTTGCCTAAGTCTTTACCTAAGTCCCAAAATGACTTTGGTACATACTAAAATCTCAAGCTCATGCCTAAGTCCTTGTTACATCCTAAATCACCTTAATGCATGTTTCCTACACAAGAACAACACTTAACCATTTTAAATACTCCTTAACTTATCAAACTCATTTAATACCTAGAACTTCACATTTGTTACCTAACTTTCAACATAGGTTCTCCTAGAACATTACTAAACCAAAACACATTGTTTTTACCAACAAACAACCAAGAACACTAAAAATCCATCAAGTACTTATTATACACAAACTTCACTCACAAGGCACTACATCACAATATAGTGCACAATTTAAATTGCATGGCACTTAGGCCCTTAAATGACATGGCTCTTAGGCCCTTAAAATGCACAATCATAAACACTAAATTTCCACAATATATTTGCCTTTAACCAAATACACTCAACAACACATATGCCTTTTACTAAGCTCTTGGGAACACTTTACTAAGTCATTCACCATTGGCTCTTTAGGTAGTTTTAATAAGCATTTATAAGCTCATTTCTCCTAAGGCATTAAAACAACATTAGGTTAGTAGATTTACCTCTTTTGCAAAATAACTTCTTTCTTGTTTCCTTTAGAAAACCGATAGAGTACTTGATTCTTTGACAAGTTCTAAACAATATACAAACATTATAATGAGTATTCAAGCTATAAGCTCCATCTCATTGTAAACCCTAGTTTTACATTGTTTCAAAAACATTAATGTAGTTGTTTTACCTTGCTCTTTGAAGAGAGTTTGAATATCTAGCAAGAGAGGACTCCACCTAGTCCATGAAGGGTTGGAATGAAGCTAGAACAAAGTCACATAAAAAGCTCCTTCAATGTGTATTTTCGGACATGACAAAAACAAGGAGGAAATGAAGTTTTTATTTGAGATTCCTTACCTAGAAGTCAAGGAGAGTAACAATATGTAAAAATACAAGCTCAAGCTCCTTCAATGGAGAAACTCCATGGCACCGAAATGGTTGTCTTGGACTTTTAAAAAGATAGGAATGAAGAGCTTGATGAGAGGAAGAGATTGGTGGTGTTTGTTTTTGATTTGGACAAGTGAGCAAGGTTTTACAAGAGATCAAAGTGGGAGTTTCAATGGAGGTAGTAGTATTACCGTGAGAGAGCAGCAAGAAGAAGGAAGAAGAGAGGTGGGAAACCATGTGAGCAAGGAAAGAAAATGAGAGAATGAAGATTGGTTTAACTTTAGAAGATATTTGTAGTTTAAAAGCAAATAGTACATTCTTAGTCATCATTATTTACTTAACAAATTAACAAGAGGGTGGTGAGTCACCAAACCTTAGAAAACCGGCCCCCTAAATATAATGAGGGTAATATAGTCTTTGTTTGTCAATTTAATTACTTATACAACATATGTTACAAAATAGCTTATAAAAGTTACTATTCATAAAACAAGGCACATAGAAGTGAAATTTTTGATTTCCCACTAATATAGACACCCAAATGTGATATTATATAGTACACATATATATTTAAGAGTAATGATGGACATTTAGCCATTCAAAACTCATTTACAAGACAATTTTTCAAAAATGTGCTTTAAGACTCCTTAAAGCACATTTTGTATTTAAACTTGTTTTCAAGCTTGGTTTTCTTTGGTAATTGATTTAATATGTTCATTAGTGTATAAATGAGGTCTTGGTAAGTTCATTAGGTCTTAACCAAGTTTATCCCAAGCTTAGAGCACATTTTGGCTCTTATTGACTTTGAAGCACATTTTGTGTTTCCTTTTGTTTAAATTTGTTTACTAATGTTTCTAAGACTCTTTTTAGTCTTAATACACCATATTTAAGTGTTTAAACAATATATTAAGGTTTGGGGTATTTCAGGCCAGTAGTCTTGGTCTTCCGGTTGAAATAATCCATAGTTGCATTAACCACTGTATGATCTATTGGGGAGCAGACAAGGATCTAGATCATTGCAGGTTCTGTGCAGAACCAAGGTACAAGGTGGCTGCAGATGGATGTAAGCGAAGGAAGTCAAATGTTCCTCGAAAGAAAATGCACTACTTCCCTATCATTCCAAGATTGCAAAGATTGTATGCTTCTCCAGCAACTGCCGGTGAAATGAGATGGCATGCTGAGCACCAAATGGAAGATGATAAGATGTGCCACCCATCTGACTCAAAGGCATGGCAACATTTTGATGAAAAAAATCCTGACTTTGCCAAAGAAATTAGAAATGTGCGCCTTGGCTTATGCACTGATGGATTTCAACCTTTTGGCCCGTTAGGAAAACCTTACTCATTGTGGCCTATAATTTTAACTCCGTACAATCTTCCACCTAGCATGTGTATGAAAGATGAGTTCTTTTTTCAAACATGTTTGATTCCGGGGCCAAAGAATCCAAAAGGAAAAATTGATGTTTACCTCCAGCCTCTTATTGCTGAATTACAACAGTTATGGAGTGTAGGTGTCAACACTTATGATGTTTCTAAGAGACAAAACTTTCAGATGCATGCTGCATTGTTGTGGACAATAAGTGATTTCCCTGCATACGCGATGCTCTCAGGGTGGAGTACGGCTGGCAGATTGCATGTCCATACTGTATGTAAGATAGTGACACGTTTACACTTCCACATAGTCGAAAACATTCATGGTTTGATAATAGTAGAAAGTTCTTGCCGTGTAAACATAAGTTTTGGAATGACACTGTTTCTTTCATTAAAGGAAAAAAGGTACAAAAGCAAGCACCACGGGTTAAGACCGGCGAGGAAATACTTGAAGAAATAACCCAGTTAGGTCTTAGAAAAGTGACTGAGTTTGGCTCTGATATAACAAACAGTGCCATTGCCAAGAAATGCAGGTGGAGCAAGCGAAGTATATTTTGGGATCTGCCATATTGGTCGACGTTGTTGATAAGACATAATCTTGATGTTATGCACATTGAAAAGAACTTTTTTGACAATATATTTAACACGGTTCTTAATGTCAAGCTAAAGACAAAGGATAACGAGAAGTCACGTGCTGAGCTAAATGATTTCTGTGCTCGCCCTTCATTGGCTTTTGATCCCTCTAAAAGGACTTACCCAAAGGCTTCTTATGTTTTGGATAAGGAGCAAAAGGATATATTTTGTGAATGGGTTCGAAATGTGAAGTTCCCGGATGGGTATGCTTCGAACGTGGGCAAATGTGTAGATATGACAAACAGGAGGATGTTTGGTATGAAAAGCCATGACTGCCATGTTTTCATGCAAAGATTGACGCCTATTGCCTTTCGTCATCTACTTCCTCCAGTTGTGTGGGAGGCTATTACCGAATTGTGCCTGTATTTCAAGGAATTGACAATGACAACCATTCATGTAGCTAACATGTAACGTATGTCAAATGACATTGCGTTCATTTTGTGTAAATTAGAGAAAATCTTTCCTCCTAGTTTTTTTGACTCGATGGAACACCTTCCAATCCATTTGGCTTATGAGGCTGCTGTGGCTGGACCGGTGTAGTATAGGTGGATGTATCCATTTGAGAGATACATGGGAAAACTAAAAATAGGTTAAAAATAGGAATTATGTTGAAGGATCAATAACCAATGGTTATCTATTGGAGGAGATAACTAAGTTCTCCTCGTTCTACTTTGGAGATGGTGAACCGTCATTCCGTTACAGGCTCGGAAGAAATGATGTTGATGAGGGGGTCGATGACATGGATCCAGATAGAATCTCAGTTTTCAAAACTAGTGGAAGACCCGTGTTATCCATTCACGATATAAGATCGTGGATGTCAAGCATACCAAGAGATTATCATATGAAGGAAGAGAATATGAACCATTTATTTTAGCTGAACAAGCTGGACAAGTCTATTATTGTTCTTATCCTTCAAAAAAAAGGATGTGCAATCTTGGTGGTCGGTTTGCAAAATTAAGGCAAGAAGTTCTTTGGACATGCCATAGTCAACTTCAACTGATGAAGAGACTCAACCACTACAGGATGAAGAAGCTGATGGGATTATTCCACATAATTTCTCTCCAAATTATGATGATGTCCCCATTGAGCTGGTTTACATGTCAGGTGCTATAATTAGTGAACTAGACGACACAGAAAATCAAGATGATGAGGTTGAAGACATTGAAGAACTTGAAGATGAATTAAGCATCAATGATGATGATTTTGATTCAGAATAGATATGAACGTAGGACTATGATTTGGATTGGATATTGTACCTTTTATTCTATTAAACATAAGAGCTATACATGGTTATTTTTGTCCATATTTTATATATAGTTGCATAGCACCTTTTATTCTATTAAATCATAAGAGCTATACATGGTTAATTATTGTCCATATTTTATATTTAGTTAATTATTGTCCATATTTTATATTTAGTCAATTATTGTCCATATTTTATATTTAGTTAATTATTGTCCATATTTTATATTTAGTTAACTATTGTCCATACTTTATATTTAGTTAACTATTGTCCATATTTTATATTTAGTTAATTATTGTCCATATTCTAACTATCTACTTGTCAAAATAGATATGACAGGTGGTGGGATTCCTAGAAACCTTTTTTCTGACAAGGGTAAGGGTAAGGGTAAGGGTAAGGGTAAGAGGCCGCATCGACCAGGTACTACGGGGACGACGACTGAGGGGAGTGATTAGCAGCCCAGTAGCCACACTTCTTGTAGCATTGAGCGTGCACCTATAGGTACAGGTCACTCCACTGAGGTTACTAGAGGAAGTCAACATACCACTCCCTCCCAGTATGATACCCCCATCAGGTCTCAGGATCCACAATTGACACTTGACTCAGTGTCGACACCTGAACCTGGGCCGACACCCGAGTCTCAGACGACGGGTGATGATGATACTCTTCCAGGAGCCATTGCTGATGGTGGGAGTACATCTAGGACAGTAGTGCCGACCCAAATGTGGCTCTGAGACACCAGCTGAAAGTTCTCTCACTGACTCGTGGGTGTTGATTACTATCATTCCCGGGACCAGGTATGTTTAATATAATTGTCTATTTAACTTAAGATTTACGCAATGTTATATGTCTTCCTCACTAATTTAATCAATCTTATTTTGTCTTGCAAGCACCCTGGAACCTATTAAAAACGTTGCCCAGTCAATGCGACAGATATTTGATAAGAAGTGGTTCCCATCGGGTACGCTTGGAAAGGATTGTCAAAGGATGAAATGAGGTTCTATTTTGAGGAGTTCAAGGTAATCAGTGCAATAATTTTCCAGTTAACTATGATTCACACCATATTTACACTAATTAATGTTTTGTTTATATGTGAACTACAGAAAATGTTTCGGTGGGATTGCAATGATGCATTGATCTACAATTGTTTCTGTGAAAAGGCAGCGGAAAGATACAAGGAGGTATTGTATGAGTTGAGGACAGAGGGGAAAATGCGGGCCACAATAGACCCGGAAATCATCAAAGCTTGGAAAGAAGTGTGGAATACTCCAGCATACCAGGAAATGTGTCAGCGCAACTCAAGGAATAGACGTACGGAGCACGTACCTGGTGCTGGTATGTCAACCCACACCGGGGGATCTCGCCATTTTTTTGACCACCAGAAGTTAATGGTAAATGTTTGATTATGTTTTTAAACATGTATACTTGTTTTTCTTTTAAGATTTTTGTTCACACATGCACATGTCTATTGTATTCTACACGTATAACAACTAATAATTTCTTTTGTGTTTAAAAATTTCAATACACGTGACAGAAATGGGCAGGTTCCTGATGCCTATGAGTTGTTCCTTCACACACACAAAGACAAATGAACGGGGTGAGAAGGAATACAACTGTGAGAAGGCTCGGTTGATTGGGGTAAGAGTTATTAATAAAAAAACTAATGTTGTTATCAAGTAATTCATAATAATATTTTTTAAACTATCTTGAAGGAGGAGGTTCACATACACCATTTAGTAATCTTGTAATACTTGTTCATATGGACATGGTTCTACAAGTTAGTTATTTCAGGTGGTTGAACATTGGTATGTTAATGATGAGTTTTCTTTGTTTGTGGTAACATTCAGTGATGTAGAATTGGCAACTGAGCTGGTGTGGGTCGCTGTAATACTTGTTCCCGTTTTCAATCTTCATTTTCTTCTTCTATCTGCAGAGATAAACTAGTGCTACTGTTGCATTTCACTCACCAGATTGAAGTCGGGGACATTCGGGCATCGGTAATATTACTTGAACTTATCTTCTTGTTTCAGTCAAACAAGGACCATACACACGTCTCACCTCATTCTCTTCTTGTGTATGCAGAGATAAATCACCGTCGATGCTGTTGTTTTTCTGCAGAGATAAATCACTGTCGCTGCCGCTGTTTTTCTGCAGAGATAAATCAATGCTGCTGCTGCAAACGGGAACATTCGGGCATCGGTAATATACTCGAACTTATCTTCTTATCTCTTCCTAACAAGGAGCATACATGCGCCTCCCTTCATTCTCTTCTTCTGTATGCAGAAATAACTGTCGTTGCTGCTGTAGTTTTGCAGAGATAACCACTACTGCTGCTGCATTTCGCTCACCAGATTGAAGACAGGAACATTCGGACTTCGGTAATATACTTGAACTTATCTTCTTGTCTCTGCCGAACTTAATTTACTGATCTCCCATATGAGAGAATATGTATGCTCCTTTTATATCTTTTTATTTGAGGGAAATATCTGGTTTGTACATTGCTTGTTCTAGTATTACAGCGGAGTTGAAATTCTTCTGATGACTTGTGGTTTATTTTTCTCCTCAATCGGATGCATGACTAAGAGTTTTTCATCAATTTTAGCTTGGCACGCTGCTGGTGAAGATATGATTTGGGCTTAAGTTGTGTTGGTTTGGGGTTACCGATCGTTGTAAAGTTTGGGTTTTTAGGTGCTAGTACTTAATAGTAATTTTGAGGGGTGGTGAAGCTGATACCTTATTCACACTGAAAGCTTAGCCTTTGTATTCAGTAATTATGAGGGATAGAGATCTCTACCAAAAAAGTAGAAGAGTTCAGACAAAATATTCATTCTGAAATTGTGGAAAGAAAATCTAAATATTTGCAACTACAAATCGTAAATATCTGTTTCAGTAACAATGCTAATTTACTGGGTTCAGCACCAAGCTACAAGATTGTTGAGAGGCGCATGGTAGCCTCTAGAAAGATGATATTAAAAATAAGCTGTGGATGCATTGCATGAGTTAAGGGTGCTGCACAAATCATATATGATGCATGTGGCATCATTAAGTTCTTCCTTTAAGGGGGCTGTCAAGAAAAATGAACTAGAGGAAGAGTTCTAAGCGCTTTTCGATGTATTGAGAAACATAATCTTTGACTATAGTTCCTATGGACATGGTTCAGCTGTCATTTGCTTTCTCTATTCTGTTGCGCTTGTTTTGTTTTTCTTCTTTCTCCTTGGATTTGCAAGTGTGTGTGGTTTCGTAATGGATCATGGAGCTTGAAAAGAGACGAAAACTTGCAATGATTTAATGTTCTAAGAACCTCAACCAAAAGTTTTTGAAAAAATTGGACTACTGACGGATTATATGGTTTCTTAATGCTTTGATTCTTCATATCTGTTGCTAATTTAGAGGCTGCTTTAGGACAAACTAGTATACTGATTCTTTTATCTTTGCAAACATTATTACTACTTGATTGTTGTTCTTATCGCTAATTATTCGTTTGTAATTATAGGTGCAGTTCTGGATTTGCTTGGTGCTTACGCTACTGGGTTATCTCCCCGACATCATATATGCACTCTATGTAAGAGGCTATCGTTGTAGATTCCTTGTCCGTTATGACCATGATCAATCAGAGGAAATTGTGCCCTTGAGGATCATATGTGTCCAGAAACAGATTATATAGGATGCAACAGCTTAACATGGCTAAAAAATGCCAACTACTGCAACAACAGAGCCACAGAAGTTTGCTGTATCAAATCCAAATCCAGGGAGCACCATTTTGAAGCCACTTACGAATCATCCCACTTTTCTGAAAACAGAGGTTTGTTGTGTAGACTTTAGAGATTTAGTTAGGGCTAACAGCTGATGTACTTGATATTTGTATGACAAAGGTGTCCTATCTCACTTTATTTTGGTAGTTCTTTCAACAGTGAAGTGTATATTGAATGCAGGATTCTCAAATATGAATCATTTCGAACATATTCTCTTTTGTTATTCCCTACTAAGAGCTGGTGCTGTATATAAAAAAAGTGTGGTAATGTGGGTGCTATAATAATTCTTTTTCTAAAAAAAAATCTAATAATTACCCACGGAATACCCACGGAAATATCCATGGGTAAACTTGTCCGTAGGAATTCTGTGGGTAAACTGTAGAGGATAACAAAACCAATTGTCTGTGGGTAATCCGTAGGAAATACCTACGGGGTAGTTCTGTGGGTATATTTCCCGTAGGTATTTCGTGGTTAAACAGCACAAGAAAGAAGAACAATGTCCGTGGGTAATCCGTAGGTATTGCCTACGGCAAAGTTCCGTAGGCAAATTATTCCGTTGGTATTCTGTGGGTAAACTACAAAGCACTGTCCGTGGGTAATACCTACGGATAATTCCGTGGGTATTTTTCCCGTAGGTATTGCGTGGGTATCCACGTGGCAAACAAGGATAACATCCGTGGGTATTCCGTGGGTATTTACCAACGGACTTTTCGTAGATGTTTAACAACGAGAAAAGCCATGGGTATTTTGTTGGTATATACCGATGGAATTATATTTTGGTAGGTAAATAATTTACCGACGAGGCTTTTACCCACGGATAGTTTCCGTAGGTATTCCGTGGGTATAATCGATTACCTACGACTTACCCACGGAAATGTCCGTAGGTAAATCCGTTTTTTCTAGTAGTGTAACTAAATAATAATTTGTCCAAGATTTAGGATTAAATCAACCAAGAATCAATAAGATCACGCAATGAACTTCAAAACTCGAACTTAACCAACCAACTTGAAGGCGCCGAACATCCTGCCGGACACCAGATGCACGGCACATTCAAAGACGTTGAATGTGACGGACACAGGAGACCCGGTAGTACACCCGGCACGTTCAAATTGTGGATGCCACTCTCTTGCTCCGAGTAAGAATACAAGAAAATCATCACCTATTAACAAATCGAGCATATGTCATGCCACGAAATGACAAGGTAATGGGGGAAGATGGGTTAATTCGTAATCTTTTATGCTAACTCCTAAATCATAGAAGAAAACACTAAAGACCATTAAATCTTCTCAACCAATCTACTCTTGGGCTTTTCTTCCTTAAGTAGATTTTGAAAGAAGAGGACAAAGTGGCCAACACCATTCTCTCGCGAGAAGAACAAAGACTTAATGAATGCTTGAATTATTATTGAGATAACCATATTGTTTTACAAGGAAGAGATCATCCTAACCAAGAACTAACAAGGATTCCTACTTCACCATCCACTCAAATAAAGAAGAAATACATGAGGGAGAAGGAGATTGATCATAGCTTTAACCCGAAAAGGAAATCTTCTTTTCTTCTCGTGGATGGATCCGTAGAATCACCTTGGACACCAACAATGGATTGTGGGCGGAAATGAAGCGTGGATGAAGTGTATAGGTATGTTGGAATGTCCCAAATGATGCAGGATCTCGGCCTATTTATAAGCCTCAATCATATCTTTTGCCGGGCGTCGTGCCGGATCAGGAGTAGCCGGCACATGTGAAAAACGTGTCAACTGCTCAACGGTCGAAACCGCCAAATCTGCGCGAAACGATGCATATGCCGGACAAGAGATGTCCGGCATCATACCCGGCACCAGCCAAATTACCAACGGTTAATAACTGCCATCGTTTGGTCAACCGTGGTGACTCTTCACTTATGCCGGATGGAATGTACCCGGCATCGTGTCCGATAAAGCCTCTTTTCTGCTCTATGCTTGTGACGTGCAAGAGTCATCCGGCATCGAGTCCGGCATCACTTGAACTTTTGCCTAGAGATTCATTCCTTGCATAGAAAACATATAAAACATAAGTCTGAACAAATAATACACTTTAATACATAATATAACATAAATATCAATTATTTAACCTTATTTCACTAATATACTCCTAAATCTAATACATAAAATATGATAAGTCTGCGGCTTATCAAGGCATAGGTGATAGCCCGGTCATCACGAGGGGCATTTTCATAATTTTCAGGGCTCCTAAGCCATTACATAGACTTTCTCTCTCCTTTGAAAACAGCTCAAATAAACTCAGAATGCCTTAAAATTTTGACACTTGGTAAAAGATGACATTTAGAGAATAATGGTTTTAGAAAATTGAATTTTTGAATTTCCATTGATATCCTAGTAATTTCTGAACGAATCTGATGAGAAATTGATTTTAAAAATATTCCAATATCTAAACATTCTAATTTCTCTTTAAAAAAAATCAAGAATGTTTTCCTCTACATGTGGTTAAAATTTCATGACCAGATTCCCTTGGGAAGTCACCTAACCAAAACTTCGATAAACTTTGGTTTTTACCGAGTTACTCTATCTTTAGTGATGCCTATAAAAGGGACCTTATCTCCTGATAAGGGATACAGCTCCAAGAACCCTAGGCAATCTGAACTCACAGTCGTCTTAATTCTCTCACATTTTTACACACCCGAGCACCAAAATCACATAAAAAATCTTCCAAAATCTCCATCAAAACACTTTTTCCAACTCCCATAACATCAACCAGCATCAAACCCTCACCAAAACAGCATCAAAACGTGAGGAACATCAAGGAGTTAGAAGCTCGGGTCGGAACCTTTTCGGATCCGCCATCAACGAGGCTCCCAAAGTATCTTGATGTGAATGATCACTTCAGTTTTGAAGGTAATTAAGGTAGAAATAGGTTTTCTGAATCCTTTCGTCTTATATTACCTACTGTCAAATTTTGGAATCAAACCGAACTTTTTCGGCTCCCGAATTAGCGTTTTTCTTCAATTTTGTCTAATAACTTGTGCATTAAGTTTCATGTTTCATTCGACTTCAAATTGAGTTCTTTCGAGTACTAACTTGTTTAAAATCTCATAGGCTACACACCCATAAAATTTGAGCCAAAAACATCACCGGGAATTCCATTAAAGCCGAGAGCAGTCCGCACCCACGGACGTCATGTCTGGGGTCCTGGACGCCCTGTCCATAAGCACAGACGCTCTCAACGGAGGCGGGATTTCTATTTTTTAAAATTTGGGGTATTTCGCAAAACATGTCCAGGCCCACGGATAAGGCATCCGTGGGCCCGAACTTTTCAAATTTTTGTGTTCTTGTAAATTCGACTTTTCTCAAAAACTAGGTTAACTAGGGTCTGTGGGTTCGGATATTAGGTCTGCGGCCATGTTCGAAATTAAAATTTGACCTAATTTGGCCTCTGAAACCCTAGTTAGGCAATTTCAATTTTCACTTTAATTTTTAGTCAAAAAATGTTAAAAACACAAAAAAATCATAATCATGCACACTTAGGTTAAAACGACCTCGTGATAAGACGTAAATAATCTAATTAGAGGAAAAATGGTTTGGAAGGGTAATGAAAGTAATTTGAACCCTTAAAAAGTCAAACACCAAGCCCCCGAACCTGAACTCTCCTTTCATAATTTAGCGTAGGTTAAAATTAGGTGGCGACTCGAAATAGGTTCCAGTGATCTAATCTAGGTTTTAATAGTTATAGTTGTATGACTTAGTTATTAAACTTAGATTATAAGTGAACCTAGAACCCGGCCAGATCCTAATCAACCCAAATCAACATAGGATTGTGGTTCAAAAATCGAGGCTCACACCTTCTATTTCTGAAGATCTCTTAGACCATAAGCTTGTTCATATACCTCTTGCACAGGAGCGAGTTGGGTAGCCGTTGAAGAAAATTCGGAGCTCTATGTTAAGCCCCTTCATAAATCTGGTCTCAAGAAATTCCTCATTTTTTGCTAACTCTCTAGCAAACCTAGACAATTTCGAGAACTTAGTATGGTACTTCTTGAACAGACATCTTACCATGTTGGAGCTCCACAAACTCATCCTACATCTTTACCGTGACATTCCTTGGGTAAAAACATCCTCTAAGGATCTCCACAAACTTTCCCCAATCGAAATCAGAATGAGTAGTTAAAGCGGCTCCAGTGGCTCCCCACCAGATATCTGCTTTACCATGAAGGTAGAAAGCAGCCCCAGATACTTTCCTGTCGCCTGGGCAATGGATGGTGTAAAAACCTTTCTTCATATCATGAATCTGACCCTCTAACTTCACCAGATCCTCTTCTCCTTTGTAGATTTCATGGTGGAGGTTTGCTATCTTCTTAGCAATATCCTCCCTAGCTCGAAGTGCTCTTTCTTTGACAACTTTCTGCTCTCTACAGATCACGATCAGCCTGTTGCTGCTCATGCACAGCACTTTGCTGCTCTCTGGCAATCTGTTCTTGATATCTAAGGGCTCATTCCTGATCCCTTTGAACTTGCTGAGCAAGGAAATCTTGTTGAGACTGAGAAAGCTGAGTAAGGGCATTGGCCAAATTGTTCATGGCCATGTTGAAGCTTTATATAGCTTCTCAGGGACTAACTGAAGTTCCAAAACAAACAATCTGAAAGGATTAATAACTGCACATTTCAAAATCTTGCCACTAATTCCTTGATCAAGTGCCCAAGAATCCTCTTACCTCCAATTTTATACATGTATTTTCCTTAAGCAACAAAAGGGCTCATGCAATCCTAAGTTGCTAGGCTACTTATGTTGGAACCATGTGTGTTGATGATGCCAGAGTCCTTCCATGTACACAGAGTCCCACGAGCAGAATGACAAACCCTACTGCAACAAACATAGAAGATGGCGAAAGAGTATGTCTAACCAATGAAAGAGTCTGTCTAACCAATGAAAGAGTCTATCTAACCAAGAGAGTATGCCCGATGCTAAGAGAGTCTGTCTGATGCCAAGAGAGACAGTCTAATGCTTTATGGCTGAACACGTTGTCGGTTACAACAACTTACGAAATTTGTGGCCAAGGAACACATCCAAGTACTCACAATGTCTATCTGCCAACGTTAAACTCCCATGAGCCTAAATATTCAGAGCCACGGGCTCACAAAATTCAGGTCCAAAAAATAAGGACCAGCTTCCTGGTTTTTCGGAACAAACTCTGCCAACGGCTCCAAGGACTCTACTATTTAAGGAGTTAAGACAATTCTATTGCAATTCGTGCTTTCTATATGAACATTGTGAGTACACTGAGAGAACCTTGTATGAGAGATTGATAAAAGCACCTTGTCACTTTTTATTAGTCCTTTTGCTTTGAGCTTCATAGTTAAATTCAATCTAGGGTGTTTCTAGGATTACTATACTCATCAAAGAGCTGATTAGAAATTGTATAGGGTGAGTGAGTAAAATCCTGCTGAGTAGAACCCTTCTACTTAGCAAGCAGTGTAAGTTATTTGTTTACATATTAATGAAGAACTTACATTGTGTATCCATCTATGTCAACTAACTGCTTCCGCTTTCTGAGAGAGTCTGTCTGAGTCTAACAACTCAGACATACTCTATAAGCCTCATCGATCCTACAATTGGTATCAAAGCCTGGTTGCTAACAAACCCACGACATCAAGACGTCAGATCTTTCTCTGACCAGAACAATGATATTCACTTCGACATCTTCAGAGAAGTATGTATTTAAAGCATCACCTCCTCTAATACGGAGAAGGACTTCGTCGATCCAGAGATAGAGTCTTCAAACCAGGTTTACTTCACGTCTCATGAACTAATGACTCAAATGATTCCGGATAACGAGGTAACAAGATCCCATCTCGAAACTGATCTTTGCAGAATTACTCCTATTGGATTTCTTACTCTAATTTCTAAAATCATTACTGACACAAGTGCTTTGAAAGCCAAATATGTTAAACAAATTTTAGATCTAACAGCAGAACTAGAATAATCAAGGATCATCAATTATGCACTGAGAGACGAGGCTGAAGAGGTCAAGACTATGGACTTCTTAGTACGACTGGATCTACAAGAGTCTCGACGTTATGTAGATTCCCTTCAAAAGGAACTACATGAAGCCAAGACTCTTATTAACTCCAACCAAAAGGAACTGAAGGAGTCAAGGACTCAAATCGACTATCTCAAGAAAGATTTAACTGTTATATATGAAAAATGTTGTTCCTTGTAGAATGAACTGAACCACTCAGAGTCTCAGAATAAAAAACTGAGATCCACTGTTGAGCAACTAAACAAATGCATAGAAGAGAAAGATCATGCACTTGTTTTCAAACCTATCAATTTCATCAAATAAGTGTCACCTTCAGAATTGCTAGAGTGGGCTAGTTCCAACATCCAAGAGGTAAATAAGGATCATGACACCCTCCGGCAAGAAGTTGAAAAGCTCTCTCAGGATATAGTCAATTTCCTCATGGGAATAGACTGCACTATTCTTAATCCTCTTAAGTGGCACATTGGTAAGTCTAAATAGCATCATAATGTTTTAAAACCCAACAATAAGCATAAACGATAGTAGGAAAGAGAAAATTTTAATTATTGGAAAGAGTGTGGTTGCAAATACATGAATTCTCCTCTTACTAAGTGTTATACCCAAAATTTTGACCCCCTGGTCAGGGTCTACGAGGTACTGGTGTTGTGAGAGGCATTTTAATCAAGCGGTGAGGGATCCCGGCCCGATCGGCACGTTCCATGGCATGGGGAGCAGCTTCGTCACTTTCAGGGGCGTTTTGGTAATCTTTAAAGGCTCATAAGACCTCTTGTAAGCTTTCTCTCTCCTCCAAAGGATGCCCAAATCAGCTTGAAACGCTTTGATATTTTAACCCATGATAGAGGATGACATTTTAAGCATAATGGCGTTGGAATTTTGATTTTTCGAATTTCCAATAATTTTCTAGCAATTTCTGACTGAATCTGACGAGAAATTCAATTTAAAAATGTTCCAGCATTTAAAAAATTCGTTTCCACCTCAGAAAATTCATAATATCCATCCTTGACATGTGGTTAAAATTTCACAACAAAATTTATTTGGGAAGCCACTTAACTAAAATATCAAAAAATCTTACTTTTACTAGATTTTCTTTATCTTTAAGAAAGTCTATATAAGGGGATAGGTTTTTGGATAAAATCAGAACCTCATACGCTCAAGAACCCTAGAGAGTCAGAAAGCACAGCCTCCTCTCTCTCTCTCACGTTTTCCAACACCCGGCCACCCAAATCATACCGAAAATCCCCCGAAATCACCATCTAAACACGTTTTCAATTCCCAAAGCACCAACAATCATCAAAACCCCACCAAAAACCCTCCAAAACGTGAAGAACAGCAAGAACAACCAACAACCAGAAGCTTGGGTCGAAATCCTTTCGGGTCTGCCATCAACGGAGCACTCGACGAATCCCGGTGTGAAGAAACGTTGTGAATCCGAAGGTAAAACAGGTAGAAACTCCACTTCCCTAGTTCTCCACGGTATTAGCTGTCTTGCCTCAAAATTGTGCTCAAACTAACCTTCGTACGCTTCTGTATTGC
Organism: Limonium bicolor; assembly: GCA_023374045.1. Taxonomy (NCBI): domain Eukaryota; kingdom Viridiplantae; phylum Streptophyta; class Magnoliopsida; order Caryophyllales; family Plumbaginaceae; genus Limonium; species Limonium bicolor. The sequence continues at coordinate 53,069,112 of CM041782.1, forward strand.
TGTTTATTCAAGCTTCTGTCCAATAACTTGTTTACCAAGTTTCGTGCATAATTCGAATTCAAATTGAGAACTTTCGACTACTAACGTATTGTACATCTTTCAGGCTACACACCCATAAAATTTGAGCCGAAAACACCTTCTGGAACAGCCTCAAAGCCGCCGTCCGAGGGCTGTCCGCACCCACGGACGTCGTGTCCGGGGTCCCGGACTCCCTGTCCGTAAGCTCGGACACCCACGGACGGCGGCGGGATTTTTAAAATTTAAAAATTAGGTTTTTTTAATAATGTCCGGGCCCACGGACAGCCTGTCCGAGGCCCCGGACTTTACGATTTCCTGTTTTCTGTTTAATTCGACTTTTACTTTTATATAGGTTAACTGGGGTCCGTGGCTTCGGACAATAGGTCCGTGGCTACGGACGGAAACAAAATTTGACCTAATTCTGCCTCCGAAACCCTAGTTTAGGTAGTTTTAATTTCCACTTTAATTTTCTGTCTAAAAATGCTAAAAACACAAAAAAAACAGAAGCGCGCACCTAGGTTAAAAAAAGCAACTTTGTAGAAAGCCGTAATTAAACCAAGTAGAGGAAAAACGACCTAGGAGGGGTAATGAAAGTAATTGAACCCCAATTAAGTCGAATATCAAGCCCCCGAACCCGAACTCTCCTTTCCTAATTTGATCTAGGTTAAAATTAGGTGGCGACTCATAATAGGTTCCAGTGAGCTAGCCTAGGTTTTAATAATTATTGTTATATGACATAGTTATTAATCTTAGGTTATAAGTGGACCTAAAACCCGGTTTGATCCTAATCAGCTTTAATCAACATAGGATAGGGTTTAAAATCGAGGCTCACAGACTGGCGACTCTGCTGGGGACAACTTCTTAATTTTAACTTGTTTAATTTTAAGAAAGAGGGCTTAACTTGAAAAATTGTTTATTTATGGCTTTGTTACTTTGTTGTTTACTTTCGTGCGCACTTTAAATTTTTGCACCCCTGCATCATATGAGAGCGAGGGTCCACCTAAACTGATTTCATCCCGGGACCCGTTTGAGGGTCCCCTGTCAGGGACTCACACCTTTTAGGTGATGTGAATAAGCGGGGAAAAAAAAGAGGATGTCGTCTAACCACATCCCCTTAATACCTGGGCCTTAGCCCCAAGCGTTTTCCTGCCAGTGTCCTTACCTAGCCCATTGTTTGGTCAGTCAAAGACCCGGCCGTAGACGCACACCTTCAGGTGATGTGAAAAAGTGGGGAAGCCCAAAGAGAATAGCGTGCAAGCCCTATTCCTTTGAGGTGACCTGGGCCCATGCCCCAAGCACCTCTCCGGATCGATCCATACCCAGTTTGATTTAAACGCCAAGTGAGGACATGTTGAATTTGTGTGGGCCTTGTTTGCTTGTATGATCGGCCCACTACCCAGCCTAGAGATTGATAGGAACTTCTCCTACATCAACCTAGTCCAACCCGAATTGGCGGCTCTGCTTGTTTGCGGCCTAGAGGTCCTGTTTGGTTTAATATGTGAGTCATTCGGGCTTCGACCCAAAAGCTTAGACTTAGGTGATTTCTCTTCTGGCCCAATTTGAATTATCCAATTAGTTCTAGGCCAAAAAAAAAGAAATCCACCTGAACTTGAAATAACCCACAAGTTCTGAAAATAAAATCTTTTTCTGCTTAGCAACCATCTTCTCTGGCCCAAAGAAAGTTAGGCCCATTTTTGATTTAGGGACCATTCCAGCCCATGTGCTTTACTCCAGGCCCAAACACATTCCGGCCCAAGGGCTTATTCTAGTCTAGGTAGACTTCTATTTCGGGCCATGGTCCAAAACCCTAGATCTAGGTGTTATCTCTCAGGCCCAATCAAAGCCATCTGTTTACATTTCAGTCCAAATTCCAGTTCATAGTCTGAGAGATACTCCAGCCCAAACACCTCATTCTCTAGGTATCCTGGCCCACTCGCTTTCAGCCTAAGTCTGTTTTGATCTATCTCGTGAAGCGTCATTCTCACCTTAGTATCTTTCAGCCCACTTCCTTTTGTTAGCTAATAATGGACACCTTGAACACAGGTAGACTCAAGTCCTAAGTGCGGTCCAATCGACATGGAAGCCCAGCTCGCAATTTTGGAACAAAAGCACATGGCCACCATTGAAGCCATGGAGCAGAGGCATAGTGCTGCCATGGACGCCGTGGAATCTAACTACGTTGCTGTTATCGAAGAGTTGAAAGCAAAGGCTCTTTCCATCGAGTCCGAACGTCAAGCTCGGGATGAGTTAGTGGACAGGCTTCTCAACACCCTTTATGATTGCATTGAAGTTGGCTCCATTAGGGTCCGAGGATCGGAGGAGAATGTCAAAGAAATTGCTACAGAACTTAGGAAAGTGATCAGACAACCAGGAGCAACAGCTTGCATCCAAAGTTGCACCCGGAAAAGGTCTAGGCAGCATGAGGCGAATGCCGGTCAAAGAGAACCAGGTTGGATCATTGGAGCAGTAGGGCCACCCCGACAGAGCTCCCGTCGGAGAGAATTTTCAGACATTGGCCAACCATTAAGCCAGACATTTGCAATGCTCCAGGAACGAAACATGCTACAGCCTCTCACTCCCCGACCTGGGGACCCTCAAAAAGGAAGGAATCTAAGTCAGTTCTGTTGGTACCACCAATTACCCGGCCATGATACCAATGATTGCAAGGCTTTGAGACACGCAATCCAAGATCTCATCGATCAAGGGCATCAATTTCAAGGACATGGAAGTGTAGGCAGGGCATCCATGCCCGAGTCTTATTAGAGTTTGTAGTCTTTAAGTACTGTTTTGCTTTTCAATTAGGTAGATTTCGTTTTATTAGTCACATTTTGGCTTTTGTAGTAGTTGGTCCCCTTTACTATTCTTGGTGGCTCTCCCGAGTTTGTAGTTTCCAACATTATTTTTACATTGAATAATACATGGTTCCATTTTCACAATTTCCATGCAAAGCATTTTCCGTTCATTTCAAAAAAAAAAAAACCTCATCGCTCCGTCCATACTCACTACAGCTCCTCGTACAAAAACCACCCTCATCATATACATCCCATGCGTCTCACCAATCCGTTTTCTCAACAAAGCCAAAATTTGTTGCTGCAAGATCACCCATCACCTCTTCACAAGAGTACCCCACCGTTGTTCACCACCACACATGCAATCACCCTCCACAAAATAGCTTGGGCATTCTAAGGTTTATTAAGTACACCCCACAACAATACTGGGGGCAATCTGAGTTAAGGAACGATAATGTTTAAATGTGCAAACAAGTCTCTGAGTGAACGTCTCGCGAGAGTGCCTTGAGCGGTAAAACCAAGAGCGAAAGAGCGTGTCATTTTTACACGACTCCAGGGAGGCCACATTCAAAGGTGAGGTAAACGGCATGACTCCGACCGAAGGAGATAATTTGTAAATTTACGCTTAAACCTGTGAAAAGTAACAAAGAACAGATACACAACTATTAGGGATGACGAAGCACCTAGGTACAGCACCACACAGCCAAAAAGCTTGTGAACCCTGACATTACACCCTAGGCACCCCCGCTGAGCTTTTCATATATGACCTCTTTTACAACACTACAAGCTCCACAAATAAGCCAGCCAGTGATGAATAACCGACCCGGTGACCAAAGGAAGCAAGGAGCCCGACTTCCGAACAACAACTTCACAAGTCCAAAGAAGCAAAATTGCTACCAGCATGACGAAGCGATCCGCAAATGGTCCCAAAGTGACACAGGATCCAAACGAGCTAACATCAAGAACAGCCCTCGAAGTTCAAAACCGGGAAACACAAGAACCCCGAAGGAAAGGAGATTCAAAGAAGGGCAAACTTGAAAAGCCTCAAAGAAATCCAAAATCGGAAAAAAGAAAGAAGATGCAAGGAACAACCCAAAAGTTCCAAGTCCCAAGCGAAGTCATCACGAAGTAGCCAAATGACTTCAAGGAAAAGAAGACAAGTCCGAGAGACGGTGCAAGTTGCAGCTTTGGTCACCCTTAAAGCTCCACATATCTTAAACATCCCTCCATAACCCTGTTGTCATTCATCACACCCCATAGCCACGTTATAAGCTTAAAAGACTTCCGACCTAGTAGTTATGTATCCAATCACGTGAAAGTAACAGGTTGAACGCGTAAATCTAACAAATGTCAAGTTCAATGGTCGAGATGTTTTGTCCAAAAGGAGAGCATGAGTGCAAGCATTAAACACTTTGAGTGCACCACAATAAGATAAACCTTGACCTTGTGAGAATGATTTGTTTTGCACAATTAATCAAAGGAAATACTGGGGGCAATCGATCGGAACGATCGATTGCCAAAAATTCCAAAGAACTCAGATTGCCTTAAGGAAAAATACTGGGGGCAATTGTTGGTCCCAACAATTGCAACAATGACACCGATTGAGGCCCAAAAGCCAGAAACCCAAAGGATTCAAACCCTTCTCATACCACTCAGGCCCGTCCTAAGCCCTTTCTCCACATCAAATTCCCTCAGGCCCGTCCTCCACATCAAAATTCCTCAGGCCCGTCCTAAGCCCTACCTTCACACTCAAACATCCACAGGCCCGTCTTGAGCCCTACCATCTCCAGGTTTGACATAAACCCTAATCCTTCTACATCCATTTAGACCCATCATACATTTTACTGACTTTCACCTAGATCCATTTTTAGGCTCGCCATAAGACCTAGAACCATTTTTAGGCTCGCCATAAGACCTAGTCACATTCCCTTAGGCTCGTCGTAAGACCTAGTTGCATCCCTTTAGGCTCGTCATAAGACCTAGAACCATTTTTAGGCTCGCCATAAGACCTAGAACCATTTTTAGGCTCGCCGTAAGACCTAGTCACATTCCCTTAGGCTCGTCATAAGACCTAGAACCATTTTTAGGCTCGTCATAAGACCTAGAACCATTTTTAGGCTCGCCATAAGACCTAGAACCATTTTTAGGCTCGCCATAAGACCTAGCTGCATTCCCTTAGGCTCGTAGTAAGACCCAGCGTTACCCTTTTAGCTTACCCACTCTTATCAAACACATTGCATTCATCTCATATAGGCTCGTCATAAGACCTAGTTGCATCATCCAGGCGCGTCACAAGACCTGGCGACAGAAAAGTTGGCGAGGTGATGGCAATAAATCCTCCTTTTGCGATGTCAACTTATTTTCGGGATCAACGAATGGTGGGCGATGGCAATAAGTCCCCAAGGTTTTTACCAGGAGTTATCCCTGCACACCGGCTTGGGGGGCGATGGCAATAAGTCCACATTGGGTCCAGCCAGGAGCATTGGCACGGGTTTCGGTCCCCAGAAGCATCCGAGCATCATCAGCATTATCATCAACATTATCATCATTATCATCAGCATTATCATCAGCATTATCAGCATCACACCAACATCATCAGCATCATTAACATCATTACCATTCCAGCATTTTTGCATTTGCATGCCACCTAGCTATCATCATTATAGGTAGTCAACGCCTTAGAATCGCTTGACATCATCACATTCATTATAGGTAGTCAACGCCTTAGAATCGCTTGACATCATCTCATTCGTCATAGGTAGTCAACGCCTTAGAATCGCTTGACATCATCACATTCATTATAGGTAGTCAACGCCTTAGAATCGCTTGACATCATCTCATTCGTCATAGGTAGTCAACGCCTTAGAATCGCTTGACATCATCACATTCATTATAGGTAGTCAACGCCTTAGAATCGCTTGACATCATCTCATTCGTCATAGGTAGTCAACGCCTTAGAACCGCTTGACATCATCATATTCATTATAGGTAGTCAACGCCTTAGAATCGCTTGACATCATCTCATTCGTCATAGGTAGTCAACGCCTTAGAACCGCTTGACATCATCATATTCATTGTAGGTAGTCAACGCCTTAGAATCGCTTGACATCATCTCATTCGTCATAGGTAGTCAACGCCTTAGAACCGCTTGACAACATCTCATTCATTGTAGGTAGTCAGCGCCTTAGAATAGCTCGACACAACTTATCAGTTTTCTGATAACATGCAGGGTCTTGGAAACATTTGAAATTTTGGGGTATCACTCAGGCATCAACTAGCCTTCTCACTTTCATTACAAAGTCTAGTTGACGGGGGGCAATCTGTTATACCCAAAATTTTGACCCCCTGGTCAGGGTCTACGAGGTACTGGTGTTGTGAGAGGCATTTTAATCAAGCGGTGAGGGATCCCGGCCCGATCGGCACGTTCCATGGCATGGGGAGCAGCTTCGTCACTTTCAGGGGTTTTGGTAATCTTTAAAGGCTCCTAAGACCTCTTGTAAGCTTTCTCTCTCCTCCAAAGGATGCCCAAATCAGCTTGAAACGCTTTGATATTTTAACCCATGATAGAGGATGACATTTTAAGCATAATGGCGTTGGAATTTTGATTTTTTCGAATTTCCAATAATTTTCTAGCAATTTCTGACTGAATCTGACGAGAAATTCAATTTAAAAATGTTCCAGCATTTAAAAAATTCGTTTCCACCTCAGAAAATTCATAATATCCATCCTTGACATGTGGTTAAAATTTCACAACAAAATTCATTTGGGAAGCCACTTAACTAAAATATCAAAAAATCTTACTTTTACTAGATTTTCTTTATCTTTAAGAAAGTCTATATAAGGGGATAGGTTTTTGGATAAAATCAGAACCTCATACGCTCAAGAACCCTAGAGAGTCAGAAAGCACAGCCTCCTCTCTCTCTCTCACGTTTTCCAACACCCGGCCACCCAAATCATACTGAAAATCCCCCGAAATCACCATCTAAACACGTTTTCAAATTCCCAAAGCACCAACAATCATCAAAACCCCACCAAAACGCCTCCAAAACGTGAAGAACAGCAAGAACAACCAACAACCAGAAGCTTGGGTCGAAATCCTTTCGGGTCTGCCATCAACGGAGCACTCGACGAATCCCGGTGTGAAGAAACGTTGTGAATCCGAAGGTAAAACAGGTAGAAACTCCACTTCCCTAGTTCTCCACGGTATTATCTGTCTTGCCTCAAAATTTGGGCTCAAACTAACCTTCGTACGCTTCTGTATTGCTGTTTATTCAAGCTTCTGTCCAATAACTTGTTTACCAAGTTTCGTGCATAATTCGAATTCAAATTGAGAACTTTCGACTACTAACGTATTGTACATCTTTCAGGCTACACACCCATAAAATTTGAGCCGAAAACACCTTCTGGAACAGCCTCAAAGCCGCCGTCCGAGGGCTGTCCGCACCCACGGACGTCGTGTCCGGGGTCCCGGACTCCCTGTCCGTAAGCTCGGACACCCACGGACGGCGGCGGGATTTTTAAAATTTAAAAATTAGGTTTTTTTTAATAATGTCCGGGCCCACGGACAGCCTGTCCGAGGCCCCGGACTTTACGATTTCCTGTTTTCTGTTTAATTCGACTTTTTTTTATATAGGTTAACTGGGGTCCGTGGCTTCGGACAATAGGTCCGTGGCTACGGACGGAAACAAAATTTGACCTAATTCTGCCTCCGAAACCCTAGTTTAGGTAGTTTTAATTTCCACTTTAATTTTCTGTCTAAAAATGCTAAAAACACAAAAAAAACAGAAGCGCGCACCTAGGTCAAAAAAAGCAACTTTGTAGAAAGCCGTAATTAAACCAAGTAGAGGAAAAACGACCTAGGAGGGGTAATGAAAGTAATTGAACCCCAATTAAGTCGAATATCAAGCCCCCGAACCCGAACTCTCCTTTCCTAATTTGATCTAGGTTAAAATTAGGTGGCGACTCATAATAGGTTCCAGTGAGCTAGCCTAGGTTTTAATAATTATTGTTATATGACATAGTTATTAATCTTAGGTTATAAGTGGACCTAAAACCCGGTTTGATCCTAATCAGCTTTAATCAACATAGGATAGGGTTTAAAATCGAGGCTCACACTAAGATTTGTGCTTATCGTGGGAATCTCAGACACGAGACTCTACCTGTGAGAAGTTTTGAAAAGATCTATCTTTTAATACTATAAGAATGAAGCTTATTTTAGAAGCACATGTAAAACTTAAATCAGGTGGTAAGGGGGAACCTAAGTATATCTAGGTTCCCAAAATTAGCAAGTGACTTCTTTCTTGTAGATGGAAGCGAGCAAGGAATGACTATTTGTACTTGGACAGTGGGTGCTCCAGACACATGACTGGAAATCCTTACAAATTCAGCTTGCTTTCAACCTATAAAGAAGTTAAGGTTACATTGGGTGACAACAACTAAGAAGAAATAATTGGAGTTGGGTCCATAGGTAACCCCTCACAGTTTAAGGTAGAAGGAGTCCGTCTGTTAATAGGACTCGATCGTAGTCCTTTAAGTATTTATCAGATTTTTGGTAGATTCAATTTAGTTCTCTTATGTTCAAGTCGATTGCAAAGTGTTTTATGAAAAGACAGGTTCTCTAAAAGCGAATGGGCAAAGGGAAGGAACCCTCTGCAAGATCAATCTAAACTCCTTAAGTCCTAAAGTGAAGGTTGTCTAAGTGTACACCCAGCGCATCAACTTATTTGGCATGCCAAACAGGATTTTGCTCATAGTATGTTGTTGAAGATGTTAAGGAGCAATGATGTGGAAAAAGGGCTTTCGGATATTACTCTTCAAATATACTCCTTCTGCAAGCAAGCAGACTCCGTCCCCTGATCATGTCTAAAAAGCAAACAGACTCTGTCAGACTTGTGTTTCTGAAGACTACAGTATTTCTGGTCCTAATGATACCATTCTCTATGATACTACCAGCATAGTAAGGTCGTCAAAAATCTTATATTACATGCTCGCTCTAATCACATAGACTTGTTCTCTTATTTTTTAAAAAAAGATTATGTGAAGAAGACTAGCTTGCTGATATCATCACCAAGGCATTACCCAACACTGCATTTGAGTTCTTTCAAACACCTTAGCATGACACATTCTGAGTGGTGGCCGATGTATCTCCTCTCCCTCATGGAGTCAGAGTCTAGGTGCTCACGTATGGTCTCTCTTACAACCAGACTCCCCTTGGTCTATTAGTACAACTGAAATTTGTTTGTAAATTTTTGAAGAAAACCCACCCATTTTCCATATCCATTAAATCAAAGCTCGTGAAACACTGTGTCATAATCTTGACAGACTCTATCAATCCCAACTCCAAAAATCGAATATCTAGCTCCAAAAATGACCTCCTAGTTGCGCAATTCCTCAATCACATTCGTTCGCCGGTTGCTTCAGGTTTCAGTATTGCTTGCTGCCTATGTCCATGAATGACACTTGTCTCTAATGTGCCCGAGCATACTGCCAAAGTCAATCCATTCAAAATTACTACTACAGTCGATCCGCTCAAGAGTACCTACTAGAGTCATTCCTTTCAAAAGTTCTAACATAAATGTAATGGTTGTAAAAAAAAGGATGACTTCAATGGGTAGGCCACCTCTAAGCAAAGTCACACTATCTCTTCAACACACAAACAATTTGAAGAAGACTCTTGCTCTAGCTACCACATCCATGTATCAAAGTCATGAGACTATCATTAATGCTTCTTAGCAGGCTGAATTTTCATAATCCCCAGAATCAAGGGCATGGTTGAATCCCACTTATGGAAAAGGAAAAATTGTTTGACTCTATCCAGTTTAGAGATGAATGAGTGCTTTCATGAATATACTTCACTACCAAAGTTGGCTTTCTCTATCACTCCCTTTTGATTCGAAACGAATGGGTCAATACCATTATACAAAATCAGTCCCAAACCCCATTTCTTAGCCTACAACGTTAATCCTTTCCAGCTTCATTCAGACCTATCTAGACGGTGTTTTTTCCTTAAAAAACTTTGGTAGACTCCTTCGGTTGGATATTTAGCCATGTGATTGGTTCTGGATGTTTGACAAGCATACTTTGTTTGCTTGATTATGTCAAAAAGGGGGAAAGCGGTGAATCCCGTTGTTGGTAAGGCTTGTCAATGTTTTTAGTGGTTGAAAAACTCAAATAGCACTAATGGATTGTGCCCTGCTTGATGGTCAAGCAGGCTGTAATATGTTTAAGCTTAGTTTAATTTGATTCAGTTCCCTTCTTACTGATTTTATTCTCAATAATATGCTCAAATTTAGGGGGAATATTGGAAACCATTGTCTCTTATGCATGGTCTAAGGGGGAACTTGAACAGAGTCGGTTCCCCAAATCTTTTCTTTGTCTTTGTTTTTGTTTTTCAGGTTGACTGAATCAGGATACACCGGGAAATGTTTTTCCATCATCACCAACAAGGGGGAATATGTTGGAACCTTGTGTGTTGCTGATGATAGAGTCCTTCCAAGTGCACGGAGTCCCTCGAGCAAAATGACAAACCCTCCTGCAACAAACAGAGAAGATGGCGAAAGAGTCTGTCTAACCAATAAAGAATTTGTCTAACCAAGAGAGTCTACCCGATGTCAAGAGAGTCTGTCTTATGCCAAGAGAGTCCGTCTAATGCTTTATGGCTGAACACGTTGTCGGTTACAACAACTTACGAAATTTGTGGCCAAGAACGCGTCCAAGTACTCACAATGTCTATCTGCCGACGTTCAACTCCCACGAGCCTAAATATTCGGAGCCATAACCTCACACAAGTCAAGTCCGGAACTTAAGTACCAGGTTCATGGTTTTTCATAACAGACTGCCAATGGCTCCAAGGACTCTACTATTTAAGGAATTAAGATAATTCAGTTGCATTTCGTGTTTCTCTCTGAATATTGTGAGTACACTTAGAGAACCTTGTATAAGAGATAGAGAAAAGCAGCTTGTCACTTTTGTTAGTCCTTTTACTTTGAGCTTCATAGTTAGATTCAGGATAGAGTGTTCCTAGGCTTACTATACTCATCAAAGAGATTATTAAAAATTGTATAGGGTGAATGAGTAAGATCCTGCTGAGTAGAACCCTTTTACTTAGCAGGCAGTGTAAGTTATTTGTTTACATATTAATGAATAATTTACATTGTGTATCCATGTATGTCAACTAACTACTTCCGCTTTCCGAGAGAGTCTATTTGAGTCTAACAACCTTGACAGACTCTGTCATCCCCATCAATCCTACAACTTATGTGGGTAACATGCAATTTATTAAGAGAAATCACAAGGTCTTATCATTAAGACAATCAAATAACATCACACATGGTCATTTTATGGTCCACGCCTTAGCCTTAGACACTTTATAAGGCCTATATCATCCAATAATCACTATTTCATTTTCATACCAGCATAGTGTCAACAGACTTTCATAAGTGGTTAACACATAAGGTCGCTGCCACATGACAAAGACTAAGTGACTCCTTATCACACATTGATAGGGAACTTCATCCCCAATCTATTACACAAGTTACACTTCAACAATGAAAGAAGCATTAACTCATTCAATAATAACAATAAAACTACTCATAAGCATGGTCCTTATACTGTTTTATACCATATAGGACAAAGAGAGGGTCGTGCGAAAGCAAACGAAAGTGAAAACAGAGCTAAAACGAAGAATCTAGAGCAAAAACAGTGACTTAGTATGTTTTAGTCCGAACCGTTATTGGGTTGGTTCCGGAGTCTGAAATTAAACATTCCAGGGGCCGAGCATATCCTACCCTGCAAAGATACCTATTCTGGGGGTCTGGCAGCTGTTCAGAACGTCCGGAACTGCCTGCTAAAGGCTGGAATTGATAGTTCCAGAGGCTGGAACCGCCTATTTTAGTAACTTTTGTATTTTTATTGATTATCACTTAGTACACACCATAATATTCATTTGAAAGAATCAAACAAACATGAATACATGATTAATCATCATCCAAACATCACTAAAACACTCAATACATAATTCAACTCTAATTTTCAAGCTATTAATATGGAGGTGAGATCTTGTTTAACACATGGACTTCATGATAATAAAGTTGATCAGGTCTTATTACTAAAGGTCGATAAGTTAAAGCCACCTCCCCCTCGTTCTTGTTGGTGATACAATAATTTCACATAGGACATTCGTACATTCCTCTCAAGGAGAGTAAAATATCACTTAAACCACATCCCTTAGAGGGATCATCACAAAAATCAAACTAGCTTTAATTCTTAATAACCTTATAGTGACGTTGTCTCCTCTTCAAATCGGCATAGGACTTTTGTCTATCTTGGGCAGCTTTCATCCTTTCTTGGATGATCTTAATATGCTTCACTGAGTCCTCAGTCAGTTGTGGTCTAAACACTAAGGACTCACCGATGTCACTCCAACACAATGGAGTCCGGCGCTTATAGCCATACAAGGCTTCAAATGATGCCATCTTGATACTTGCATGATAGCTATTATTGTACAAAAACTCTATCAAATGCAGCCTATCAACCCATGATCCTGGAAGTCCATAACACAACACCTCAACATGTCCTCTAAGGTCTGGATGGTCTTCTCAGTCTGACCATTAGTGGCCGGGTGAAAAGCAGTACGCATCTTTAGTTTAGTACCCATAGCTATCTTGAATTGAGTCTAAAATCTTGTCAAGAAATAAGAATCTCTATCTGGTACAATCGAAGTTGGAATTCCATGATATTTAACCACATTATCTATATAAGCATCCACCAAATCTGCTTCAACCCACTCTAATTCAAGGGTAAACCAACAACAAAGTCCAAGGAAATAGAATCCCTTTTCCATTCTAGTACCTCAAGAGGTTGCACTTCACCTCCTATTTTCTTATGCTCAAATTTTACTTGACATGTCGGACACTTGGCCACAAAGTGTGCTATTTCCCTCTTCATGTTAGGCCACCAAAAAAATTTCAGATCTTTATACAACTTGTCACCACCTGGGTGAAACGAGTAAGGATGAAATACCCACAAATTTTGATTATATTATGAGCATGTACTATACGTTATGTTGGATTAAATATGATTACAATGGTTGGTGGATATTGGAATGTTATTGAGTAAGTAAATTAGATTGGCAATTATTCTTAATTAAGGATAAATAGTAATTGGAGAATAAAAGAAGATTTAATTAAATTACATTTTAATTTCATTTCTTTTCTTTTCCTTTTTTTTTCTTTTCTTCATTTTCCTTTCATAGTCTATTTTTTCTGACAAACAGTCATGTTCCCACTTTTTCTCCCTCTGTGCCTCGTTTCACTCTTCTTCTTCTTCGTCCTCACACGCTAACTTCCTCTTCTCCATTGGGTTCAAGCTAATTCAAAGGGTAAGCCTATCTATGGCAGTAAGAGGTTCCGATTTAGTGAACTGGTTGATTGTTGGATGATTGATTATGTGAATGGATTGATTTCTAGATCCCGAGTTCATCGAAGGTGATTGCTAGTGCGTTGGGTGATTCCTGATTCGTGGTAGACGTGAATCCCAGGTAAGCTACTATGTTCACTAAATTGTGTTGTGCGAATTTCTATGAACTGTGGATGATTTGATATCGATTTGAAGAACCCCCTCATGGATGAATGTGGAAATTATGGTTGGATTACATTTGGGATTTTGGTGGAATTGGATGAATATATTGTTTGGATTGGAGGTATTGGTTTTTGGGAAACTTTCACTGGGATGGATTTGTACACATTGGTACATCAAATTGAATACGTTGTGTTGTGACCACTATATCGCAGTTTAAGCTCTATACATCTTTTTCTTTGAGGTAAGAAGTACCCTTAGAAGGGTGTGCACACTTAAGGCTTAGAGTGAGGTGGAATTTGTATTTTGTGACACCATTTGTTTGGGTGATCATTGAAGGAATTATATATTTGTGAACCCACTTGTTTGGGTGTTCGTTGGAAGATTTTGGTTGCCAGTGAAAGGAATCCCTACTATGGTTGTGTTATGCAATTAATTGTATTGGAGTACTGGATGATGGTTATGGATAATTGTCGTGTGGAACTAAACCTTATGCTTTTAAATAAAATGAATTTTACTCTGTGAAGTGGTAGTTTACTTAGTTTCAACTGATTTGTGTTATCCTTTTTGTGTGTTGTATCTAATTTTCTGATCGTAGGTAATGATGACTGAGGCATGGGGATTGAGGATTGTGACACCACTTAGGAATAGAAAATTAGACTGGGCTAATTATTGATGTTGTTGTTTACTGGGAGGGATTTTTAACGTTGTTATCTTTAATTTAGGGGGAAAATTACATTACTCACCCATGACGTTTGGCAAAATTACATACCCCACCCACGTGTTTTCCCCTTTTTTACATCCGACAACTTTTCTATTTTTTTCAGCTTAAGAGATACTTAAATGCTGTAAAACTTTGATGAAACCTTACACGGATGATGCTAATGTGTTATATTTTTGTCCAACACGAAATCAAAATTTTTTAATGGTCATATGTGATCCGTGGGATCTAATAAAACATGTGACATGTGAGCTTAAAATTCTTTAAATTTGGCATTCGACCAAAATATAACACTTTAGCATCGTCCATGTAAAGTTTCATCAACTTTGGAATACATTTAAGCATCTTTTAAGCTGAACAAAAAATAGAAAAGTTGTCAGATGTAAAAAAAAAAAAGAAAAACCACATGGAGAGAAAAGTAATTTTGAAACCACATGGGTGGGGTGTGTAATTTCGCCAAACGTCATGGGTGGAGGATGTAATTTTCCCTTCATTTAGAAACATTGGTATTTAATATGTTTTGGATTGGTGGATAGCCTTAGCACCCATGGGTATGGGTGTAGCGGTAATATCCCGACTTCTTTATTTCCATTGTGATCTTTATGAACTAGTTTTGGCATTGATTTACTGTGGAAAGTTCCTTTAATTGTTTTGGCAGTTGACATCATTGAATTGAGGTATGTTAACGGGGGATTTTTGAAGCTGATTTTGCACTTTTGGACCTGTCTGAACATCTGTCCGGACGTGCAAGTTCAGACAGGTCCCAAGCTGAAAGTATTCTCTGCAGATGGGGTGTCTGGACATCTATTCGAGCTTACATGTTCGAACAGTAGGCGAGGACGAGTACAAGTGTAAGTATCGGCATTGGTCTGAACTTACATGTTTGGATGAACGTTCAGACACACCCAAGGAAGAACTGATGTCCAAACTTCAACGTTCGGTCACATGTTCGGACAGCACTGGTTTTGAGCCTCGACTTGTGTCTGAACTTCCGAGTCTAAACTTATATGTTTTTGAGTCTCGGACCTTGTCCGAACATGAATGTTCGGACATAAGGTCATACGCACCTTAAATCATTGTTTTAAGACTCGTTTGACATCCGTTTTTTGATCCATTTCCGGTGTTATCTTCCTAATTCCTTATACTATACTTTGGGATAAAATCCGGGGTGTTATAAAGAAGTATTGTGAGCCTCATGCATTAATTTCTCCATGATGTCATCATATCTTGGTGGTATACACCATCTCATTTGAAATATCAAACTTCCATCGTCCTGAATCTTAAAGGCCTCAACTTTCTCTTGACTCATCTTATCCTTAAATCTTTTGAGTTTCACATCACCAGATTGCTTAGCTTTGATCTCGTCTAGCAGATCCATGGAGATAGTCATGGCTACAGTTGGGTTTCTTTGCTAGACCCAGCAATCTCAAGGTTCACTCTAAACTTTCAGAACAACTCATTTGGAAGGATTCTTACCGAGTTCAAAGAATGCTCTTTCTTTCTACTTATAGCATCTGCCACCATATTGGCCTTACCTTCATGATAGTTGATTTGTAGATCGTAGTCCGTAATCAGCTCTAACCATCTCCTCTGTCTCATGTTTAGTTCTTTCTGGGTGAAGATATACTTTAAGCTCTTATAGTCTGTGAAGACTTTACAATTTATCCCATATAAGTAATGTCTCCATATGTTTAAGGCAAAGACTACGGCGGCTAACTCAAGGTCATGAGTGGGATACCTAGTTTCATACAATTTGAATTGCCTCGAAGCATAGAAAATTACCTTTCCATTTTGCATCAAAACACAACCCAAACCAAACTTGGAAGCATCATTGTAAATCTCAAAGCCCTCTGATCCAGATGACAAAGTCAACACTAGCGCTGATGTTAACCTCTCTTTCAACTCTTGGAAGGACGTTTCACAATTATCGTCCCACTGAAACTTCACAGTTTTCTTCATCAAGTTAGTCATTGGCCTTGCAATCTTAGAAAAATCTTTAACAAACCTTCTGTAGTACCCCTCCAAACCCAAGAAACTTGTGACTAGTCACATTAGTTAGCCTTGGTCAACTTTTCACCACCTCCATCTTAAATGGATCCACAGCTGTAACAACCCAAAAACCGGGCTAGATATAAGGTTGTTACATGCCACGCGCTATACTACTTAAGCTACGAAAGGCTCTAAATCAAAATACACATAAACCAGAAGAAAGCACCAATTACATTGATGAAACCAAGAGTTTACAAAAGATCCGAAAAGTGAAAGTTAATACATAACGAGATCCATGCCCAAAGGCTACAAAGTCCAGATAAATAACCAATGTCAATAGCATAACAAAAAGAAAGAAAACTAGAACTCCATAGCTCATAGTCCAACCAGCATCCGATCAACCTGCAATGTTAATGTATTTGTGGAAAGGAGTGAGCATCCACAACTCAGCAGATAACAACCGTCATCAATGAGGTCACTCAAAACATTGAAATTGGAATGCAGAAATGTAAATAGAATGTATTTCAAAAACAAAGAAAAAGGGGGAGATTCATCAAACAGAACGGAACTTGTTAGTTCTCAAATCAGATCACAAAGAAGGCTCCAAAGCAAAACGGGTGACTAGTACCAAGCACACATATACACAGGAAGGGTCGGAGACCCATGGATCAAAACACCTCTCGACAATGTAGAAATGGTCTGAACACCAAAGGCTCCGTAGACCCCCAAAACAGAAGCTGGAATAAGCCGTACACATCACAGAATTGACATCTATGCAGCATGCAACAGGATAGCCCGACCCGGCCATCCACGACTCAGAAGCTAAGTAACTAGGTCTCAAAAAAAATCCATACTTTCATATCATATATGCGTGTAAGTACGCCAAAACATGGATAAATAGCTTATACAGACTTAGGGTAATACAACCCCACAAACGGAAATCAAAACGGAGCCTAAACATGAAAGTTTGGCGAAAATAGTGCCCTGTCCGGACTTACATGTCCGGACGCATCCCGAGGCCAAAAATCAGAGATGTCTGGACTTGCATCCAGGCCTGTAAGACCGGACAGAAATCGGCTGAAAACATACGTGTCGCATCCGGACATGTGTCCAACCTTATAGGTTCAGACGCATGTGGAACTTAGATCAGAGAGGGAAAATTCGGGTGCATCCGGACTTGTGTCCGGACATGTAAGTTCAGACGCAGCCCGAGACTTGCACGCCAGACTGGTCCTCGCCCTCCGTCCAGACATACATGTTCGAACGGAAGTCTGGACGCTTCAGAAAGTCGAAAATACAGACGTCCAGCCGCGCCTTGTCCAGATGTACATGTCTGGACGCAAGGTCGGACACGACAAACATAGCAGCAGAAACATGCGAATTGTACAAAACACATGAAAAGAAAACACCTGCTCAATCAAAGCAGCACATTTGCAATTTTGTAGGACAAATTAGAGGGATAACCGTGGGGGTTTAGATAAGCAAAAGCACACACAAACAACTTGCAAACACAATTTTACAAAGCCACAATTCACAACTTTCAAGATTCATAAATCCTAACATTCCCCCATAGATGAACAACATCATCAAATCAGATCACCACCATTCTTAATTGAAGCGTAGAAGAACCAAAGATCGATGTCGAAGAAACGCACAATCATCCCGCAGATGTACACAAGGAAATCAGCCACTGAACACGAGAAATTCAAAACCCCAAAATCAGAAAAGAATGAAGAACACAAATCAATTCCGGAACCATGACAACCAAACCACAAATCAAACCTCAAACCAGAAGATGGAGCACACAGAGGAGGCAAAATCAGCAACCCGACACAGCAATCACCAACAAAGCAAGAATGAAGAATTCTTGAGGAAGAAGGAGTAGAAACATAATGCTCTGAAGAAACGTAAGTGGCGCTCTGAGAAATTGAACGGGAAAAAAGAAAGGAATTTCCTATTCCTTAATTAAGTAATTCCTTACCTTAGAAATGGAAAAGACTTCATTGCCCTCATCTTCTCCTCTAATCCCCAACGCATCTTAAACTGACATAACCCATTCTTAACATAAGACATAAAATACAATTCCTACCTAGAGTAAGATACAAAAATATAATCCGACTTAAAGGAAAATACTGAGTTATAACATCATTCCCCCTAAAAAGGAATTTCGTCCTTGAAATTCAACAAACCTAATTGCTTGAAGAGGGAAGGGAACTTAGCACGCAGCTCATCCTCGAGCTCCCACGTCGCCTCACGCTCTGGCTGATCGAACCACTACACCTTAACCATAGGCAGGGTCTTACTTCAAATTCGACGCTCGTTGCGAGCTAAGATACGAACAGGAGCAGCCTCATACGAGAAGTCCTCATGCAGTTGAATAGGTCTAAACTCAATTACATATGTCAGATCATGGACATACTTCGTCAACATTGACACACAGAACACATCGTGAACACCTCCTAAAAATGGTGGCAACGCTAAGCGATAGGCCACTGGTCCGACCCTCTCAAGCACCTCAAAGGGACCCACAAACCAAGGGCTAAGCTTACCACTCTTCCTAAATCTGACCACCTTTCTGACAGGCGAAACCTTCAGGTAGACATGATCCTTAGCCTAAAACTTAAGCGGTCGGCACCTCTGATCCGTATAACTCTTTTGTCGGCTCTAGGCAACCAACAGACGCTCACGATTGGTCCGGATCTTATCCACTGCTCCCTGCACCAGCTTTGAGCTTACCAACACTCTCTTCTTCAAGTCATCCCAAAAGATAGGAGACCTGCACCTCCTACCATACAACGCTTCGAACGGCCCCATGTCAATACTAGCTTAGAAGTTGTTGTTGTAGGTGAACTCAATCAAGGTGACGTGCTGATCCCAACTGCCCCTAAATTCCATAATGCACGCTCTCAACATATCTTCAAGGACCTGATTACACTAGTGGAAAAAATGTTTTTAACCACGGTTATTTTGCTTATATACCACGGTTAGGAACCGTGGTTTATGCTCCCGTCGCATATAGAAAATTGCCTATATACCACGGTTGATAACCGTCGTTTAAAAGTAGACTATATACCACGGTTTGCTATGACCGTCGTTTAAGACCGTTTTTAGACGCGGTCCTCAACGATTTTAAACGACGGTTAAGGAGAGAACCGTGGTATAAAGACCTTTTATACGACGGTTAAAGGTCAAAACCGTGGTATATTATCTATAAAATCAACGAATAAACCACGGTTATACATATAACCGTGGTTTATAGTCTATGAAATTTTTTTCAAAATCACCGGCGATTTAGAAGCGCCGCTTCGCAGATATCAAACAGAGCACAAAAGAGAATGAAGAGGCTAGAACATGTGTGTTCCTTGTTTGCGATTTAGGGTTGCAAAATAATGAGTGAAGAATGGAGGCGTAGTATGTTCCTTGTTCGCGGTGGGTTGCAAAATTACCGTGAAGTTGAAGAGAATGAAGAATGGAGGCGTAGGCATGTTCCTTGTTCGCCGGTTATGGTTGCGAAAATTACAGTGAGAATGAGTGAGTGAGGACGAGCATGTTCCTTGTTCGCAAGTGTAAGCTGCAAAAATTACCGAAAAACAAGAGAATGAGTGAGGACGAGCATGTTCCTTGTTCGCGATTTAGGGTTGCAAAAATTACCATGAGCTAGTTGAAGAGAATGAAGAATAGTTGCAGAGCATGTTCGTCGGTTTGGGTTCCAAAATTACCGTGGGGTTGAAGAGAATGAAGAAGAGTTGCAGAGCATGTTCGTCAGTTTGGGTTCCAAAATTACCGTGACATTGAAGAGAATGAAGAAGAAGAGTGCTTCGTCGATATATAAGAGAGAAAGTGCCGCGTTAAATTTTGGCCGAAAATTAAAATTCCCGCCTAGACTATATACCACGGTTGATCAAAAAACCGTGGTTTAATATAGTAAGATGTGCATTATAAATGACGGTTGCCCAGGAACTGTGGTATATAGGTACCCTATATACGATGGTTCTCCAAGAACCGTGGTATATTCACTCCGGCATGTACTATATACCACGGTTGCCCTGAAAACCGTGTATATAACTAACCTATATACGACGGTTCCGGAAAAACCGTGGTATATGCGCTCTGGTATGCACCTTAAATGACGGTTGCTAGTAAAACCGTGGTTTATAAACTTTTAACCACGGTTTTCCATTTAACCGTGGTTTATAAACTTTTAACCACGGTTATCCATTTAACCGTGGTTTAAACGCCATCATTAAAAACATTTTTTCTACTAGTGTTAGTCCTCTCCGTCTGACCATCTGACTCAGGATGGTAGGTCGAACTGAAGGCTAATCTCATCCCTAGAGCCTTATGCAGGCTACGCTAGAAGCGGGACACAAACCTTGGATCTTTATCTGACACTATGGTCGTCGGAACTCCGTGCAACCTTACAATCTCATCTATGTATAGCCGAGCAAGCCACTCTAGGCTGAAGGTCTTCCTAACCGGCAAAAAATGAGCAGACTTTGTCAGTTTGTCAACTATAACGCAAACTGCATCGAATCCAAACGAAGTCCTAGGAAGGCCCATCACGAAATCTATCCCTACACTCTTCTACTTCCACTCAAGAATGGAAAGGGGCTGAAGAAGACCAGTAGGTCTCTAATACTCAGCCTTCACATGCTGGAAGATCTGACAACGAGACACAAACTCTGTAATCTCTTTCTTCATATTATTCAACTAGAAAGACTCTCTGAGATCCCGGTACATCTTCACATCTCTTGGGTATACCAAGTATGGGGCTACATGTGCCTCCTGCATAATCCCCTGCCATAAGGCCACATCACTAGGCACTCAGATCCTACCTCTGAAGCACAACACCCATCGTTGGATACACTAAAATCTGAATCCTGATCAGCAGACAACCTCTCATGGATCCTGCACAACTCTACAACTGACTCCTAGCCATCCTTGATCCGATAAATCAAGGTAGACTAAACCTGAAGGGTAGCAATTACACCAGCACTATCGGGCCTAACAACCCACACTCCTATACGTTGAGCTCAAGCGTTGATCTTTGAACCCCCTGACAAGGCACAAGCAAGACCTGGAGCATCTCTACAACTCAAAGCATCAGCCATTACATTGGCTCTACCAAGATGGTAGAGGATCCCCAAAAGGTAGTCATGGAGCAACTTCAACCACCTCCGTTGTCCTAAGTTCAGCTCCTTCTAAGTGAACAAATACTTGAGACTCTTATGGTCCGTGTACACCTTACACGACGCACCATAAAGATAGTGTCTATAGACCTTCAAAGCAAAGACCACTATTGTCAACTCAAGATCATGGGTCGGGTAGTTCTTCTCGTATGACTTAAGCTGACGAGAGCATACCCAATTACCTTACCATGGTACATAAGAACACACCCTAAACCTCAATGCGCACATCACAGAAAACCTCTAAACCATCTGTCCCAGATGGAAAATTCAGAAAAGGAGCAGACATCAACCTTCTTTTAAGCTCCTGTAAGCTCTGCTTGCAAGCCTCTCTTCACTTATACTTGATGTCCTTCCTCAGAAGACGGGTCAAAGGAGACACTATCTTAGAGAATCCCTCTATGAACTTCCTATAGCAACCCGCTAAGCCCAAGAAACTGCAAACCTCAACAACACTCGTTGGCCTCACCCACTCTATAACTACCCTAATCTTCTCTGGATCCATAGAAATACCATCCTTCGACACCGCATGACCGAAGAAGACTACTAGATCAAGCCTAGACTCACACTTCTTCAACTTAGCATACAACTCACGCTCTTTCAAACTCCGTAGGACAATCCTTAGATGCTCCTTATGCTCCTCAGCACTCTTGGAATACACCAAGATATCATTGATGAAGACCACCACAAATTGATCCATAAAATGCTTAAAGACTTGGTTTATCATATCTATGAAGACCGAAGGAGCATTCGTCAGCCTGAATGGCATCACAAGGAACTCGTAGTGACTATAGCGAGTCCTGAAAGTAGACTTAGGCACATCATCGACCTTAATCCTCAATGATGGTACCCAGATAAGGATCAACCTTTAAGAACACTATCGCACCAGCCAATTGATCGAAGAGGTCATCAATACGGGGAAGCAGATATCTATTCTTGATAGTAACCTTATTCAACTCCTGATAATCGATGGGCAATCTAAAGGTGGCATCCTTCTTCATAAATAAGACAGCGCACCCTAAGAAGAAACACTAGTCACAGATAACTCGGCGCCTCTCAGCTTAGCAGACAAACCAAGACTACCCACCAAATCAGCACACACAAAGGAGTGGGTAGCTCCAAAATCAAACAAGCAAAACACTTTGTTGAGAATAGATCTGGAGGATACCTAAAATGACATGGTCAGTAGTGCGGCCTCGCTCCCTAGCCATGGCGTAAATGTGGGCCCGAGCATGAGCTTCTTCTGCTCAGTCTTCACCCTTGATTCTAAACTAGCACCTCTGCCTCCTGAACCTCTGTCACCACCGCTAGCCCGAGGACATTGCACAATCCTATGCTCCATCGACCCGCACTTAAAGCAAGCCCCGGACTTCTTGTAGCACTTCATACCAGGATGGGAGCGGCCACAAGAGTCACATCTACTGTTGGAGGATGAAGAAGCTCCTCTACGGTCACTCTAAAACTGCTTCTTTTGAGAAGGAGCATGGTCCTTCTTCCCTAGCTCATCATCTCTCTACTTCCTCTTCTGGTCCTTCCCGAACCGCCTCATCTTCAGGTCATTCTCCACCACCAAGGCCACATCAGCAACATCCTTAAAGGTCTTGTGGCAAAAGGGTGCCACAATCAACCGAATGTTAGGCCTCAATCCACTCTCAAACTTCCGAACCTTCCAGTTCTCATCCGGCTCAGGCACATACTTCGAGAGGGAGATAAAATTCCTCACATACTCATCGACAGTCATCTCCCTAGTCTAACGGAGCTTCCCATACTCCACTATCTTCAGGTCTCGAAACACATCAGGAAATATTTACTTATTGAAGCTCTAGTGAACTGCTCCCAAGTCCATGGGTGGCGGTGGTTCCCTTTCACTGGCTTCCACCACTCCTTAGCCTCTGCCTGAAACATAAAGGTGGCAAAGTCCACCTTTTGCTCCTCCTCACAACCCATGACTCAGAGGAGGTCCTCAATAGCGGTGATCAGTGGCTAGCCTCATGTGGATCACCACTGACATAAAAATAAGGCAACTTCAACTTTAGAAAATCTTGCAACGCCTTCACATTACTGCCTCTACTACTACAAGAGCTCCAGACGGTGGCACTGCAGTTGCACCCACGATCTGTAGTACCTGTGTGACCACCTGTTGCACTATACTGGTGATGTCCTCCTGTGGAGGCTCGCCCTAAGGGATGGCTTTGCATGGCAGCATACTAAAAATTAAATATTAAACTGATCATAAATTGACAAATACACCGAGCAGCTGGCATAATAGAATCCCAACATGCATACACACACACAACACCAAAGAAAGCCAAACTTGGCTCTGATACCACTAAATGTAATGACCTCAAAACCGGGCTAGTTCTAAGGTCGTTACAACAGCAATTCCTTCATTTGTAATTACATGACCTAAGAAGGAAACTTTTATCAACCATAAATCTTGTTGGGGTTTGAGAAGCACTAATACTTTTGGTGGCCTAGCTTGCCACAAAAGTCACACTCCACCAATTCTCTATTACAATCCCTTCCTGGGTGGTTCCTATGACAACGGGGGCACTGGTAATTTCTCCCATGTGTTTTGTGATAATTCTTTCCATGGTTCTGCTTCTCCTTGAACTAAGAATTCCTTTGGAAATTTGAGCGGTTTTTCTTGTTGGGCTGAAAAAATGACTTTCCCTCGGGCTTCTTTTTTCATTCATCCTCTCTAGCTTTCTTGAAATACCCCAAACATTAGTTACCTTAATTTATAAGGGATATACCTTAATAATTGAATTCGTTATCTTACACGTTTGTTATTATTTTGCTTGTATGCATAATTATATATGGAACTGTGTGTGAATATTGGATGAAGTGTTGGATGTTTATTTATTGCATTTATCATTTTTTATTGTATATCTATAAAATGGAATAGCTTGTAAATGAACGCATGACAACTCGACTAATTAACTTAAGGAGTTTAAAGGTTCATGACGGTTACACATTAACTTATTCAGCGGTGCTGAGCCTTTATGGAAAACATATTACAGGTGTGTGGCTGAAGACGCAAGCTAGAGTGTGGGATATTTTGGGTAGTTAGCTATAAAGTACATTTTTGGTTATACTGTTGGATTATATTTTCGGATGTACGGTTGATGTACAAGTAAGTGATATAGTTAGATTGCTCACGTCTTTTGTTTATGATTGTAGTCAAACTTGACTATCTCTTGGTCATCACAACATTGTTGAATGATGTATGTACGTATTGGAAGCCTAGTTACTCACATGGGTAAGTAATGGCGGTAACCCATGTTAGTAAAGTGTTTACATTTATTTCTGCTACATTGTTCAGTTTAACATTAGACTAATTATGTTAAGTACGTGGTTAAGATGAGATTATGAGTTAGGGTGTTACACTTCTCTTTCCAAAGATCACTTAGACCACAAGCTTGCTCTTATGCCTCTTGCACAGAGCAAGTTGGGTTACAGCTGAAAAACATTTGGAGCTCTTCGTTAAGCCTCTTCACAAATATCCTCTCAAGAAATTCCTTATTTTGAGCCAACTATCCAGCAAACTTAGACAATTCCAGGAACTTAGTATGGTACTTCTGAACAGACATCTTACCCTGTTGGAGCTCCATAAACTCATCCTACATCTTTACAGTAACATGCCTTGGGTAAAAACATCCTCCAAGGGCCTTCACAAACTTTCCCCAATCGAAATCAGGATGAGTATTCAAAGTGGCCCGAGTGGCTCCCCACCAGATATCTGCTTCAACATGAAGGTAGAAAGCAGCCCCAGAGACTTTCCTGTCGGTTGGGCAACGGTAGGTCTCAAACACTTTCTTTATAGCACGAATCCAACCCTCTAACTTCACCGGATCCTCTTCTTCCTCATAGATTTCAAGGTGGAGGTTTGCTATCTTCTTAGCAATATCCTCCCCAGCTCGAAGTGCTCTCTCTTTGGCAGCTTTCTGCTCTCTGCAGATCATGGTCAGCCTGTTGTTGCTCATGCACAGCCCTTTACTACTCTCTGGCAGCATGTTCTTGATCTTTAAGGGCTTGTCCTGATCCCCTTGAGTTTGATGAGCAAAGAAATCTTGCTGAGACTGAGCCATCTGAGTAATGGCATTGGCCAAATTTTTCATGGCCATCTTGAAGCTTTATGTAGCTTCATAGGGACTAACTAAAGTTCCAAAACAAACAATCTAAATGGATTAATAAATGTACATTTCAAAATCTCGCCACTAATTCCTTGATCAAGTGCCCAAGAATCCTCTCAGCTCCAATTTTATACATGTATTTTCCTTAAGCAACAAAAGGGCTCATGTAATCCTAAGTTGGTAGGCTACTTATGTGGATAGCATGTACTTTCACGATAAATCACAAGGCCTTATCAGTAAGGCAACCAAATAACATTACATAGGGTCATTTTGTGGTCCACACCTTAACCATAGACGCTTCATAAGGCCTATATCATCCAATAATCACTATTTCATTTTCATACCAGCATAGTTTCAAGGGAATTTCACAAGTGATTAACACATAAGGCCGCACCACAATGACCAAGAGTAGTCACTACTTATCACACATTGATAGGAAACTTCATCCCCAATCTACCACACAAGTTATGCTTCAACAATGAAAGTAGTGTTAACTCATTCAATAATAATAATTAAACCACCCACATTCGTGGTCCTTATACTAGTTTATACCATATATATAGGATAAAGATAGGGTTGTGTCGGAACAAAGGGAAGTGAAATCAGAGCTAAAACAAAGAATCTAGAGCATACACAATGACTTAGGATTTTTCAGTTCGGACCGTTCCGGGGTTGTTCCGGAGTCTAGAATTACCCATTCCGGGGGCCGAGAGTACCCTGTAGAGATACCTGTTTTGAGGGTCTGGCCAGCTGTTCCGAACGTCCGGAACTACCTGCTGGAGGCTGGAATTGCTTGTTCCGGTGGCTAGAACCGCCTATTTTAGTAACTTTTGTGATTTTATTGATTATATCACTTAGTACACACTATAATATTCATTTGAAATAATCAAACAAACATGAATACATGATTAACTATCATTCATACATCGCTAAAACACTTAATACATAATTCAACTCTAATTTCCAAGTTAGTGATATGGAGGTGAGATCTTGTTTAGCTCATGAACAACATGATAATAAGGTTGATCAGGTCTCATTATCAAAGGCGATAAGTTAAAACCACCTCCCCCTCGTTCTTGTTGGTGATATAATCATTTAGCATAAGGCATTCATGCATTCCTTTCAAGGAGAGTAAAATATGACTTAAGCCACATCCCTTAGAAGGATCATCACAAAATTCAAATAAGCTTCGATGCTTAATAATGTTATAGTGACGTCAATCACTACACTTGGCATATACCCAACACTCATGTGGGTAGACCAAGAAAACATAAGACACTCATATGGCCATTCATCATCCAAACAAGAATAACCAGGTATACAAGGAGACATAATGCATAAAGGAACACAGTAGTCCTCACCACGCATCCCCATTTCCCCAGAAACCATTTCATATCATTTTTAAACCACACCAGCTCAAAAGAACTCAATTCATAGCCGTAAGGCTCTGATACCACTTTGTAACACCCTCATTTCCTAACCTCTTAAATTATCCCTAAATCATTTCATTAAGCAGCGAAAGTCATAAAAACTCTTGGTGTTACCATCACACTCTTCCACGAGTTTTAAGGCTGTTTGGGAAATACATTTGTTCATTGGATTAATGTAAAACTAAATACCTTAAGTCCTCGTCAGAAATCAACATGACCTTTACTAAAAAACACTACTAACCACAGTTTCCAAAACCTATTTAGATAATAAGAACAAGGGAATCCTCACATGAATTCCATCCAACTAAAGACCCAGGGATAGTTACATACTCTCAATTAAAAGACGATTACATACAACCCAAAGGACTAATGGGGGAACTTATACTTATACATTTTAGATAAAAAAAAAGGAGTACAAGTTGGAAATTCCCCCAGGACCCATACTCTCAAAGTTCTACAACCTGTGAGGAAACACTTAAGCACATAGACTTACAAGCATAAACCTTCAGTATAAAACTGAGTAAACACTAAGTGCCCAAACGGGTCTTATAACTAAACGAAGATACAATTCCAAACTTTCTTTTGTATCTTCATTCAATTCACCTTTCCATTCTATCCTTATTCATTTCTTTCTTTCTTTATTTCTTTCATTATACCGCAATTCATAACCAAGGCTCGTGGCCTAGCACAAGAGAAAACCTTTCCCACAAGTCAAATTCCAAGGGCACAAAGCTGAACACAAGGGAAAACATTTCCCAATAGTAACCAGAATGGGAAACTTTTCCCATAATAATCACAAAAGAAAACATTTCTCCATGAATCTAGAACCTTAAGTGTGCACACCCCCTATGGTACCTTTAAACCATAGAGTTGATACTAAACCCTTCATAAGGAAGATTTCATCGGGACTCAGTACCAAACATAAGTAACCACACACCTTCATAAGGAAGGTGTCATCGGGACTCGATCCAAAGCATCACTCATTTGTTCCACTTATCCAATATTTCACAAGAATACTTTAATAATCCAAGACCACATAGTCTCAACCACATTCACATCATATAGTTTAGTATTCACATGTAACAATAGGGTTGCTCGTAAGGCATTCATATGACAATCAAATTTCATCTTGCCAAACAATCATTTTTTCAAATTCACACACATTGCCGACAAGATCTTACTATGTCCTTTACATTTCTTCATTGACCATTATAAGGCCCAATCACACTTCCACCGTTTCTTAGCCACAAGAGGTGTTCTCATGAACAAATTGTAGCACACAACCCCTTAGGGCACACACATGAATAGACTTAGGTTTACCTTTTGGTCAACTTAGCTTGGGTCCAAGCTCTTGTCCTCTAGCTCAAGCTCTAGTGTTGTCCCCTGTGTCTAGGGGATTACATAGCATGCATACAGAAGCACGCAATCAAAAACCATTCAACATTATTCAAAGATAATGCAAGAATGAACACTCCTCTTTCATCCTAAAATCGGCACTAAGTTGTCTTAGGCCTACAACTCACTTCCAACCGTTATTTTATGCTCCATTGATGCTATTTAAGTTTTAAACCATAAAAATAGCTTCAGCAACAAACAAACTCAATTTTAATGTCAAATTCGGCCATATAAGGCCATGGAAAGAACTCAAAATGCAACTTTCACCAAAACAACTACAAGTGTTTTAAACTCAAGGTTTTAACATAATATTAAGCTTTAATGAAGGACTTAAGCCTAAAAATGTGGTTAAGGGTATGGAATCAACAAAACCTTTACCAGATGTGAACAATAACAATGATGGAGAAGAAGATGGTGATTCTAGCCCAAAATGAAGCTTAAAGAAGAAGAAAATCGTCTTTAGTTGTCGCCAACCATTAGTAATCAACTTCGGGTGAAGATTTGAAGTAGGAGAAGAGAGGAACAAGGGTTTCCGTTGCCTGTGTTGCTGCTGGTCAGACTTAGGCAGAATGGGCGGGGCTGGTACGTGAGTGAAAATTAAAAGAGAAAGAGAGAGAAAATTGGTTTAAGTGGAAAAATAAGCACTTGACTTGCACATGCTCCTAAGATTACTTTGAGTAATTAAAAAAAGCCCCTAAACTCCTAAGAATATCATTTAAACCCTCCATTTAAAATCCCAGAATTTTCCATAAATGGACATGACACATTTTTGCCTAATAATGGCAAAAAGATGCTTTAAGCCTTTAATTCTCCATACATAACCAAAACTTGTATTTTCCTTTAAAATATCTTCTCCATCATTAAAATTGCTTTAAATTATCTAGCTGGTGGTAAGAAACCATCTTTTAAGGTCAAAGTATTTCTAACCACTCTAAATTACCAAAATGCCCCTTATGACCAAATTGTGAAATAATATAGGCAATTGGCTTCCGGAACCATTCCAGAAGAACCATTCCGGAAGAAAAACCATTCCGGAAGAACCATTCTGGAAGAACCATTTCGGAAGAACCATTCTGGAAGAGCCATTCCTGAAGAGCTCAAAGATTTACTCCAGCAAAATCCCTCATTCTTGAAATACTATTTAAAGTTCCTTTTTAAGAACAAGACATAGGTTTAACTTGCTAATATGAATCTTATTAAATTGGGGTATTTCATGTAGTAACCTATGATGCACGGGGACGTTGAAAATAGTGGCGTTTTGTGTACCAAAAACGTACTAGGGATGTGGGGGACGCAAAAAAGGGGGGACATGATATCATTACCTTATTTTTTCTACTTTAATTGATGTAGTTTATTCGATTACCTTATTGTAGACATATATATATAGTTTATTCTATTTAAATGTTGCTTAATTGATATGTTTAATTTATTAAAATTATCTATTCAATATTAACAATGATGTTGTTCCTCAACATAGTTATACCATTTAACACCACCTTCCCCTCACCAATTCCATTCCTATCCGTCATCCTCTGCCCCGCACATCGTCGTGCGTTCTGCCCACTGCTCGCCCATCTACTTGACCTTATAAGTGTGTACAAAAAAGCTTGATTTAACCTTATTATATCCGAATATAATTCATAATATGTATTGTATTGACTTTTTGTGATCTAAGCACAATATATTTTTATAAAAATTAGCTATAAAATTATTTAGTAGTTTTTTAGAAAAAAATATTAATCATGACCCGAAATAACCGAAACCAGATTCTACTTGACATTATTACAACCAGAACCCAATTTGACCCGAACCCGAATGACCCAAACCAAATTTGATCCCGAATGACCCAAACCCGAAACAACCCGAAAGTTTAATGACCTGAACGGATATTGACCCAAATAGATATGACCTAAACCCCGAACGAATAAGCTGTTTGACAGGTCTAACTGCGCATAGTTAGGAAAGAAAAATAATTACTAACTGCGTGCAGCTGGACACAAAATACATCGTTACCATATCACTAGTGGTAAATATATAATTTACCATATTAATTGAAAAATATTGTTTTATTGAGTTTGATAGTATACATAAGATGTTAATTATTTTTCATTTTACAGTGGTCATTGGATTGAACTGATGGTGTGTTTTGATTGTCTTCGGGTACTGTATCTTGACCCTCTTCAGACCGGTAACTCGAACAAAATCAAAATAAAGTCACACCTAAGCATGTGAGTACTAGTTGATTACGAAGATTTATTAATATGTATGTGTTTGTTTAACATTTATTCAATGATATGAAGTATTCATTCTTATCCAATTTGACCTTCCTTACTATCCTATGTTACCTGGTTTCGATCACAAGTTCAACGAGAGAGAGAGCTTTTGCTAGAATCAAGCTTAAGTCTGATTGCCGATTATCGCCTCCCTTATTTCATGGGGGTGCACCCCTATTTATAGTGTTTTTACATCTGACCCCATGCTACCAGCCTGTCCTTTTACATATATAAGTACAATTTTACCCTCTTCTAACAGTCTTTGGCCGGTCACAGGCGACCGGCCGCATTATATTTTATCTAGCCTGGTTTCTCCGGTCATAGATGACCGGATGTTTTACGCTTATCTCTAGCTCTATTTTCATCCGGCTTGAGGTGGCCGGATGCTCTTCATGCCCTTTTCGATTTGTACCATTTCTTCCCTTCTCATCAGTCCCACAAGTTCTATCTTTTTGAATTTTGGTGAAGAAAGTAGAACTTCTGTATCGTGGTTTGAGGAAAAAATTTACGGCCGTGGTCCTTTCCTTATCCTAGTCCCACAAGTTCTTTTCTTCATATTTGGAGAGAAAGAACTTTTAAAGGGTGTGTGCAGGGCTCGTGACTAGCTCGTGCCGCCCTTTCCGAGTTTTCTCGCCAGGTTTTGATGTGGAATACGTGAGGTCCCCTTTTCGGCTAATGTCAGAGTCGTCTTTAGGAAGCGTGTAGTTCTCTCTCTGTTTTCTGCAAAAAAGTGATTTTTTGTTTGCACATATATATATATATATATTATTTAATTACTTGGGCAGGAATATCCTTCCCTTTTAAAGTCCAAACCTTTTGGGCTTCCTTCTCTTCCTTCTCTGTCCCTTCGTTCTTGCTATCTTTTCTCTCGCCTCCCTGTTGTCGTACTCTCTATTCTTGCTCTTATCGCTGTCGTTTTCAAATTTCCACCAAATCTTTCCAATGTCTTCCTCCGCCGTAAAGAAGAGCAAGGCTGCTGCAAACTTTTCGCCAGCCGTCGAAGCAATCCAAGGTTCTCGTTCCTCTAGCGGCTTTCGCCCTTCCTTCCTGCAATCTTCGAAACCCTTTTTTTGGCTGGCCGCGAGCCTTCTCCTTCTTCCCTCGACTTTTCCTCCCTTTCTAACTATCTCAGAGGCGTCGAAGTCCCACTAGGTACCCAAATTTATCTACCATCTTCTAACTCCCACCCTTACGACGATTTTGGTCTCGGGTATGTGGTTTACGCTGATTTCATTCCTTGAGGCCTGACCATTCCCCCACACCCTTTCGTCTTGGGGTTTTTGCTCCGTCGCTGCTGCTCTCTTGCCCATCTACACCCAAAGGCCGTTTCGTATCTTCATGCCTTTGTTGTCCTTTGTGAAGAAAACAAAATTCGGCCGGAGGGCACCGAATTTGCCCGATTTTTTACGGTTAGGGTTGATCCCGACAGCCTAACCATTATTGCAAAGGCCGGATTTTCACTTTTTGACTATAAGAAGGTGCATGGGTGGAGCTCGCGGTGGTTCGTCATCGTTCCTCCGTCCGGCCGTTATCTGGGTGTCCCGTACTGCTCCGAAGTTATCAAAGGCCAGCTCGGCTGCCCTTCTACTCCTCCGGCCGAGTTACCCATCTCGAAGATTTTGAAGGCGCGAAGCTGTGAACCATTGACGGTCGAGGCATTTTTACCAAAGCGCGCTTATCTTCGCTAAAGACCTACTACAGTAAGTGTCAGTTATCACTATAGATTTCATTTTATTCATTGGTTTCCTTACCGTTTTAGCGTGTTGTATGCAGATTTCTTCCGAAAGGGAGACAAGATTGGCCCCTTCAACAGTTGGAATTTCGTCAGTTGCAAGAGTGGGGATGAGAGGATCAATTATTACGATTCGATAGATGCGGCCGTTGGTGCGGCTGAGCAGCTCTTGGGAGACACAAACTTCTTCCAAAAAGCGCTCCAGGCAAGGGGCAGAAGACGACGAAGCTGGGCAATCAAAGAAGAAGAAAATCCTTGAATCCCCTGAACGTCCAAACGCCAGATTGCCAGGTACATGGCAAGTAAGTCCAAGGTCTGGGTGTCGTGTCTTTCTCCCTCTCACCCCTGGTTTGGGTCTGGATCTTGGTTCTCGCCCGGAGCGGGAGTCCGGTCATCCAACCCCGATTTGCGAACAGTGTCCTGACTTTTCGGGTTACTTTTCTTCAGATCCAGCTTTGGACAATACTTTGGAAAATACAGGGCTTTGCACCGATCTTCCGGTCACACAAGGTTTCGATCGATCCGCCTTTCCCTTACCATTTTGCTTTTTTTAAATAGTGTTTCCCTGTCCTTGGTCTGTATGTGCTTTATTGATTTTTCTGACAACGAGATTGTGCCTGGTTTTGATTGCTGCCACAGTTCCTGTCCCTGGTAAACATAAGCTTAAAAAGAAAACTACGTCAAAACCAAAGGTTTCATTACCAGCGACATCAGGAGAGGAACAATCTTCCGATAACCCTGAGGCCTCAACCTCATATGATATTGCTGGCGCCAAGGATGCAGTGCGGCAAATGGGCAATGGAATACCGGCCGGTGCCCGAAAATCCTGAAATACGGAGTAAACAACGGGAGGATACCATGGTGTCCCCCTCTTCTCCTCCTCCCCCTACTTAGGAGTCCTTCACCGGTCCCTCCCAGAAGGAATGATGGTTTTACCACTGTGGCCATCCCCTTCCTCTAATCTCCTATGAGTCCGCAAAATACTCTGCCGTCTGGAAAGAGGTGATAAGGAGGTCCGGTCATCCGATTGGATCTTTGCCCCTCCAGCAATTACCACTGCAATTAAAGATAAGTTGCGGACGGGAGACGGGGGAGCAGATGCCATTATGTGGCATTCTCTTCCAATTAAAGATGTTTTCGACTTTATGTGGGAGGGCATCTTTCGGGTTGGTATACATTCCTTGGTTTTAATGATTTTATTCGTAGTCCCTACTTTTGTTTGTTTCTTGATTTTGGTGACTTGTGTTGCTGCTTCAGGTGATGTCTATCGCCCAGAGTGCTGAGGTTCATTCCGGCAACCTCCAGACCAGGCTCCGCTATGAGGAGAGCCGAGATAACAATGCTCAAGAGGAACTGAGGAAAACTCGCTCTACACATGATGCTTACATTGACCAGATTCACTATGAGATTGATCTCAAAGTGAAGGAGAAAACTGAAGCGATAAACAGGGAGTTGCAGCTGTCTCGACAAGAATGTGCCTGTCAGCGTGATGAGTATGAACTTTAATTGACAAATCTACGAGAGGAGAATCTTTCTCTCAAGATCCGGAATCTTCAGGCCGATGCCACTTTGAAAGAGGTACGAAATCAACTTGCCCTTGGAAAAGATGAGCTGGCTCGGTCTTTCTTTGACTTAAAAGTTTTGCTAAAGCAGGTGCGGGCTGCCCATCGGAAAGAGGTGATCTCTCTTCAATCTGACAAGACTTTCCTCTTCGATGAGAAGAATGCTTTTAAGCAGAAGGTCGAGACGCTCGAGCTGGAGAAGCAGGCTCTTGCTCGAGAAAACAAGGCCCTAGTAGAGGAAAAGGGCAAGCTCATCCAAGAGCTTAACTGCTTGTCAGAAGAGAAGGCCGCACTGGAAGAGCAGTCAAGAGCTTCTTTCGAACAGGAGAAGCGATCTCTGCTTCAGGATTACTCCACTCTAGAAGAGGAGAAGAAGGTTCTTGCTGCGGAAAAAAACTGTCTTGGCGGATGAGAAAGCCAAGTTGGAGGAGAGGGTGAAAATTTTGGAGGATGCCATGTCTCGCCTTCAAATTGAGAACATTGAGCTGTCAAACAAAGGTAAACCTTCGGATTTGATTTTGTTACTTTCTTCTTCTGTCCTTATTCCTTACTTGTCTGGTACTCTGGCCAGGTCCGTCTTCCGACAATCTTTTGAAGCACATCCGGAAATTAAGCGACCGAGTGAACGGTGTTAACGAGGAGCTTTCTGTAGCTAACACTCATCGCAACCGGTATCGGGCCCAAGTCTTGACTCTTGAATCTCAAGTCGCCAAGCTCACATCGTTCTCCCAACAGACTCAAGAGGAGCTGCAAAAGCAAAGCACTATTAATGCTCATCTGAATGAATCTTTTGCCTCCCAATGCCGCAGGATAACCAATATCTGCCGCCAGACTGTCTCAGAGTTCTTCTTGGAGAAAGGGGAGGTCCTGGATGATGATCTGTATAATGGTTTACAGTTCAATACCATTGCTCAGAAATCCAATTTCTTCGAAGAACTTGAGAGATTTGGGCGTCTCCCTGGTGAGACCTGCTTCGGCCCTGGTCAAGAGTCATTTTTGCCGCCGGAAGTGATGCTCAACCATCTGTTGGGGGAATGCGGCATACTACAGGGAGATCGAGATCTACAGAGATTGTTGCCAACAGTGCTGGCAAGTTAGCTATAGAAAAATAGAATGCTTGTGTAGGTTTTTTTATTTCGTCGTGTACTTTAGCGAACCTCATATCTTTGTAACGGTCGTAATCTTGTAAATGAATTTTCCACCTTTTATGAAGAATTTTAAGCTTATCTTACTTGCCGGAGCGACCGGCCGTTTTTGTGCCTTTGTTTTTACTCTTCTTCTTAATTAAATGCCCATCACTGGGGTATCTATTTCCCAGAGTGGTATTTTTGGGCATAATGTTTTGTTACGTAGTTACCTTATGTTGGTTTTGTTAGCTGGATGTTTTATTTTTAAGGCACGGCAGTAGCCCGCGGCTCGTTGGCCGGTGCTTACTTTCAAGGCATGATAGCCTGCGGCTCGTTGGTCTGTGCTTATTTTCAAGGCATGATAGCCTGTGGCTCGTTGGCCGGTGCTTACTTTCAAGGCATGATAGCCTGCGGCTCGTTGGCCGGTGCTTACTTTCAAGGCATGATAGCCTGCGGCTCGTTGGCCGGTGCTTACTTTCAAGGCATGATAGCCTGCGGCTCGTTGACCGGTGCTTACTTTCAAGGCATGATAGCCTGCGGCTCGTTGGCTGGTGCTTACTTTCAAGGCATGATAGCCTGCGGCTCGTTGGCCGGTGCTTACTTTCAAGGCATGATAGCCTGCGGCTCGTTGGCCGGTGCTTACTTTCAAGGCATGATAGCCCGCAGCTCGTTGGCCGGTGCTTACTTTCAAGGCATGATAGTTTTTGTAACACCCCTACAACGCCCCTATCATCTACTGAAATCGCAGCGGAATAACCAACCAACAATAATTAAACGCTTTGGTGTCACAACGCCGTTAACCACCCACGTGGTTACTAGGCAGAATAAATACAAGTGTATCGGTCTGACGATCAGACTCCCGAGCATAGATCCTAACTTCCACATATATATATATATAATCAACCATACCGAGTATTTAATTTACATCACACCTACCAACCGTAAACATCCACCACTGTTTAACAAACGGTACCAAATGTAATGCCTCAGGAGCACAGGCGCATCCCGGGCTCAACAACCAAAATAACCAAAAGTATGTCAACGACCTAGGATCTAGAGCCACTCCGCTTCTTCGATCCTCATCCTGCAATAGAATATGGAGCCCCCGAGGGGGTCAGCAACCTTTGCTGGTATGATTAACGCGCAGCCCATCGGCTACCGGGATACGCGCAACCAATTGTCATGATAACATGGCATTCATTTTAAACATTCAACATATATACACCATAGCATAGCAAGGGAAATTGCATAGCACCATAACAATACATAACACCATAACACCAGTTCTCAAAAGGAACCTTCCACCATAGTTAGTATACATAGTGAGCCTAGAGATTATTGCCAATCTCATGCTAAGCTCGTTACCAACCTCGTTACCGTCCAGTTATATCGAACGGTTAACTTATACCCAAGGTGTGTCGGATATAGTAATCCCAAGCACACCGAAATAACATTCGTATGCCCCTGTGGCCCGACGTGAGTCAGTAACTAGCTTTGGATAAGCTAAGGGAAGGTAGAAACCCAATTGGAATACAACCTATACATACACCAAGAGAGCCGAACCGGATATGATATCGACTCCCATCCTCACACGCGTGGCCGGAACATGACCGGACTCCTCACTCCCCCGTTTAGCACTTGTTAGTGATCACACAATATATTGTTAAGTCACACACAAGCAAGTGTTTAGGTCTTGTTAGACACACCAAGGGAAGGGAGCCATAGTAATACAACATTATAGTATATAACAACTGTAATCTCTTTTCATGCCTTAATCTTATAAGGTCGTAACACACAGAAAAGCAAACAACACCCAAGCCGGTGTAAACCAGTAGACAACAGACTGCAAGAAAACCATACCTTGGTCCTTGCCTCGATTGGTTTCCTCCGTAGGTCACTCCTATACATAATTAATAATGTCGGTTAATTATTTATTCAATTCAAACTTGCTAAGTATTTAACATGATTGTATGACATGTTTTAAGGTCTATCTTACCCTAGGTTACCTTCATTATACACCCTAGGGTTTACTACATAAGTCACATTCTTTTCTGTTTTTTTTAAAAAAGTTTTGGTATGTCCGACCCACCGTCCGACCCACAACTGGGTCGGACCCTTCCAGTGGTTTTCGGGTCTGAAGAACCTTACCTTGTCCGACCCATGTCCGACCCAACCTTCTGGGTCGGACCATTCCAGAGACATGTCCGACCCACGTCCGACTCACTCGACTGGGTCGGACCATTACAGAGAATTTCCTCGACCTC
Organism: Limonium bicolor; assembly: GCA_023374045.1. Classification (NCBI taxonomy): domain Eukaryota; kingdom Viridiplantae; phylum Streptophyta; class Magnoliopsida; order Caryophyllales; family Plumbaginaceae; genus Limonium; species Limonium bicolor. Next base: position 53,106,309 of record CM041782.1, read on the forward strand.
AGAACATGCATGTCCGACCCATGTCCGACCCACCCTTCTGGGTCGGACCATTACAGAACATTTTACCGCCTTACAAACACGCCCGTCCGACCCACGTCCGACTCACTCGACTGGGTCGGACCATTCCAGAACATTTTCCCTCCTTTGAAATATGACCGTCCGACCCATATCCGACCCACCCTTCTGGGTCGGACCATTCCAGAACAATTTCCTAACGTCTAACAGAGGCTGTCCGACCCAAAACTGGGTCGGACCCCTGGGTCGGACGTCCTCTAAACTTACCCAAACTTTGTCAAATCTTCACCAAACTTCTCCTAAAGCCTCTTAATGTCTCCTAACAACAATTGGTACCCTTATATCCACATACAACATCCATGAAACTCATTTTCTAATTCCTTAAGACTTTACTTAATTCCTTGTAAAATTCCTTAACACTTACAACATTTTATACTAGGTTTCTAAATGGTGTTTCTCACCTATGATAACTACTATCCCAAAATGCTTTCTCTTCATCTTAACATCACCTCCTAAGCATTATTTCTCACAACTAACTCCTTATGTCATTCTTGAAATTCTTTTCCAAGTTTACACTTTCTCCTTATTTTACCAAAGTTTGCCTAAGTCTTTACCTAAGTCCAAAATGACTTTGGTACATACTAAAACCTCAAGCTCATGCCTAAGTCCTTGTTACACTCTAGAACACTTGAGACATTATATCTTCTCTTGTAAAACACTTAGTCATTTCCTAACACCTCTAATTCACCAAACCTTATGTAAACACTTAGAACTTCTTGCTTCTTACCTAAATTTTGGCATGGATTCCCCTAGAACATTTCTAAGCCTAAACACTTTGTTTTCTCCATTAAACACACAAGAACACCTAGAATCACCAAGAACACTCTCATACACAACTTCACCAAATTCACACTACATCACAATATAGTGCATAATTTAAATTGCATGGCACTTAGGCCCTTAAAATGCATGGCTCTTAGGCCCTTAAAATGCATAACTCTTAAACACTAAATTTCCACAATATATATATGCCTTTGACCTGCAAATACACTCAACAAACATATGCCTTTTACTAATCTCTTGAGAACACTTTACTAAGTCATTCACCATTGCTCTTTAGGTAGTTTTAATAAGCATTATAAGCTCATTTCTCCTAAGGCATTGAACAACATTAGATTAGTAGATTTACCTCTTTTCCAAAACACTTCCTTCTTGTTTCCTTACAAAACCGGTATGGTATTTTGATTCCTTGTCAAGTTCTAAACAATATACAAACATTATAATGAGTATTCAAGCTATAAGCTTCATCTCATTGTAAACCCTAATTTGCATTGTTTCAAAAACATTAATGTAGTTGTTTTACCTTGTTCTTTGAAGAGAGTTTGAGTATATATCAAGAGAGGACTCCACCTAGTCCATGAAGAGTTGGAATGAAGCTAGAACAAAGTCACACAAAGAGCATCTTAAATGGGTATTTTCGGTTACCACAAAAACATGAAGGAAATGTAGTTTTTATTTGAGATTCCTTACCTAGAAGTAAAGGAGAGTAATAATATGTCAAAATACAAGCTCAAGCTCCTTCAATGGTGGAACTCCATGGCACCGAGATGGGGCTCTTGAAGTTTTGAGAAGATAGAAATGAAGAGCTTGATGAGAGGAAGAGTTTGGTGGTGTTTGTTTTTGATTTGGACAAGTGAGCTAGATTTTACAAGAGGTCAAAGATGGAGATGGTGGTGTGTACTATTGCAAACCGTGAGAGAATGAAGAAGAGAGGTTGAAGATGGTGTTTGGAACCGTGGGAAATGAAGGAGAAATAAGAGAGTGAAGATAGAACTTACTTTTAGGAGATATTTATGCTTTATAAAGCAAAAAGGTAACTTAATTAGTTTTCTTTACTTACTTATCATATTAACTAGAGAGTGGTGAGTCACCACACTTAGAAAACCGGCCCCCTATAATATAATGAGGGTATATTTGTCTTTGTTTATCAATTTAATTACTTATGACAACATATGTTACAAACTAGCTTATAAAAATCACTATTCACCAAAACAAGGCACTTAGAAGTGAAATTTTTTGATTTCCCATTAATATAGCCACCCAAATGTGATACTATATAGTACACATATATATTTAAGAGTAATGATGGACATTTAGCCACTCAAAACTCATTTACAAGACAATTTTTCAAAAATGTGCTTTAAGACTTCTTAAAGCACATTTTGTGTTTTAACTTGTTTTCAAGCTTGGTTTTCTTTGGTAATAGATTTAATATGTTCATTAATATATATAAGGTCTTGGTAAGTTCATTAGGTCTTACCCAAGCTCATTCCAAGCTTAGAGCACATTTTAGCTCTTATTGACTTTAAAGCACATTTTGTGTTTTCTTTTTGTTTAAATTAGGTTACTAATGTTTCTAAGACTCTTTTTAGTCCTAGTAAATCATGTTTTAATGTTTAATCAACATACCATGGTTTGGGGTATTTCAGTCTGCAGCTCATTGGCAGGTGCTTACTTTCAAGGCATGATAGCCTGCGGCTCGTTGGCCGGTGCTTACTTTCAAGGCATGATAGCCTGCGGCTCGTTGGCCGGTGCTTACTTTCAAGGCATGATAGCCTGCGGCTTGTTGTCCGGTGCTTACCTCTTTTACTCTTTTCAAAAAAAATAATACCTCTTTATTGAAGAATCATAGATTTTATACATAGAACTTTTTCAAACATTCCCCATGCCAAGAATGCGGCAATTCGTACCCTTCACTATTTTTTAAACGGTCTGAAGCTCATCCAGTGCTTTGGTGTATGATGTATGGCCCCTCCCATTGGGGCTCTAGTTTCTTGGGTTGTTTGACTTCATGGAGAACCAACTCTCCTGGGGCAAAACTCCGCTCTTTTATTCTTCGGTTGAAATACCACTCCACTTTGGATTTATCTTTTGCCATCCTTACTTCGGCAGCCACCCTGGTTTCTTTGAGGAGGTCTAGATGGTCCAGTATTCCTTGATTGTTGATTCTTGTATCGTATGACTCCCACCTTATTGATGGTATCACAATTTCCGCCGGAATGACAGCTTTCAATCCATACGTTAGTCTGTAAGGTGTTTCCCCTGTCGGCCCCCTTTCTGTTGTCCTGTATGACCAGAGGACTTGGGGCAACAATTCCGCCCACATTCCCTTTCTTTCGTCGAGCTTTTTCTTTATTTCTTTTACTATCTGACCATTCACATTCTCAGCTTGTCCACTTGCCTGGGGGTGAGCCACCGATGTGAATCTTAAGTCAATTTTCCATTCTTCACAGAATGCTCGAAAGCTCTCGCAATTGAATTGCACTCCGTTATCTGTTATTATTGCCTTTGGGATGCCAAACCTGCATACGACATACTTCCAAATGAATTCCTGTGATTTTCTAGCTGTAATAGAGATAGTGGGCATTGCCTCGACCCATTTTGTGAAATAGTCGATGGCGACATACATGAACTTGAATCTCCTAGGTGACGCTTCCGGGAATGGTCCCACAATATCTAATCCTCACATAGCAAAGGGGATTGGGCAGAGGGTAGATTTTTGTTCTGCCAGAGGATTATGTATTCTGTTTCCGTGCTCTTGGCACTTGAGACACTTTTGTATATACTCATTGCAATGTTCCGTCATTTTTGGCCAAAAGTACCCCAGCCTCAGGATTTTGTGTACCGTGGCTCTTTCTCCTTGATGGTTTCCACAGGATCCATCATGTATTTCTTTTATAAGCTCAGCCCCTTCGGCCATAGTAACACACTTCAGTGATGGTCTTGCGAAAGATCGTTTGTATAACTGGTTATTTTCAATGAAAAAGGGCACGGCCCTTCTTCTTATTACTCTGGCCACCTTTTCCTCTTCTGGCAGCTTTCCTTGGCGTATATACTCTACAATTGGAGTCATCCAAGACTCTGTTTCTACACTTCGTTCTATGGTAAATACTTGGGTTTCATCTATGCTTGATGCAGTTTTGATTTCTAGCCATATTTCATTGGGCACCTTTTCGGCCATGCTTGCTAATTTTGCCAAGGCATCTGCCTCGACATTCTCCTTTCGAGGAAGGTGCTTCAGTTCACATCTTAGGAAGTTTGCTTTTAGTTCTTGGACTTTGAGCAAATACCTCCATAGCTTCTCTTCTTTGACCTCATAGACGTTGTCATTTTGTCTTGCTATCAACATAGAATCCGAGTATACTTCTAACTCTACGAGAAGTAAAAGTTTGTAAGTTTTATTTCTAACAAGATTTTATAGGAAGGAATGAAACAGAGAGAATATCTTCCTATGGGACCTGTTGCCCCTAGGGCGGTAGCCACTTCCAAACCCTGAATAAGGGCTTCGTATTCGGCTTCGTTGTTGGTGACGTCAAAGTCTAGCCGGAAAGCATAGTTTAAGTTTTGTCCGTCCGGCGCTTGTACCACTATTCCGGCTCCTGCTCCAGTTTTACATCGGGCACCGTCAACTAAGATAACGTGTGGATTCTGGGGCTGTCTCTCCTCTTTTGCAAAGTTTATTTCTGTTATGAAATCTGCCAAGGCTTGGGCCTTAATTGTTGTTCTAGGCAAGAAGTGAATTTCATACTGTGTTAGCTCTACTGTCCAGCTCACCATTCGGCCAAAAGCATTTGGGTTGCTCGCTATTTGCTTGAGCGGCCAATTGGTCCTGACGAAGATTCGATGCGATTGAAAATAGGGTCGTAATTTTCTTGATGCTACCACCAAGGCGAACAAAATCTTTTTTATGTTTGTATATCGTCCTTCCGCTGGATTTAGTATTTTCCCGGTATAATAGACTGGTATTTCCCTTTTCTCTTCCATGATCAAGACAGCTGTAACAGCCCAATCTGTTGCTGACAAATAAAGGTAGAGATCTTGGCCAGGGATAGGTACACCCAACTTAGGTAGATCTCGGAGCATCTCCTTGATCTTCTCGAATGCATCTATACACTCTTGTCCCCACTGAAATTTGTTGTTTTTTCTTAGGATGTTGAAGAACGGGATTGATTTTTCCTGTAGCTTGGAGCAAAATCTGCTTAATGTCGTGAGTCTCCCATTTAGTGCTTGAACATCCTTGATATTTTTAGGTGGGGAGAGGTTGAGGATCGCCTGACTTTTTTTTGGGTCAACCTCGATACCCCGTTGTCCGACAATGAAGCCAAGAAACCTCCCTTTAGTCACACTAAATACACATTTCTCCAGATTCAGTTTGATTTGATATTTGTCAAGAGTATCAAATTTTTCTGCCAAATCTTTCATGTGTTGCTCTTTCGATGGGCATTTTATGACTATATCATCGACATAAGCTTCTACATTTCGAGCAAGTTGTTGACCGAACACTTTATCAATCATTCGCTGGAAAGTAGCTCCCGCATTTTTAGGCCGAAAGGCATTACTTTGTAGCAGAATGTTCCGGATGAAGTGATAAAAGACGTTTTCTATGAATCTTCCTCATTCATTTTAATCTGATTATAACCAGAAAATGCATCTAGAAAGCCTAACACTGAACTCTGAGCAGTTGAAATTACCAATCTGTCTATTGATGGCAGGGGATAGAAATCTTTAGGACATGCTTTATTCAAGTCCGTGAAATCCACGCACATCCTCCATTTTCCATTTGATTTCTTTACCATGACAACGTTAGCCAGCCGTCGTGGGTAAGTTACCTCCCTGATGAATCTGGCTTTGAGAAGCTTTTGAACTTCGGCTCGAGCTGCCAATTCCCTTTCCTGCCCTATTACTCTTTTTCTTGTCTGACCGTCGGATGCTTTGGATCTACTCGAAGTTCATGCCGGATAACGCTTGGGTCTATTCCACGCATTTCGTCCGTGCTCCAAGCGAACGTTGCCCTCCTCTCTGGGGGGTCTTGAGTCGCTTGGTGCTCTTCTTTTTCTTGACTTGGCTCTGGGGGAAACAATTTCCCATTGAATTCCTTTTCTGATCCCACAGTTTTGACCACCACTTCATTAGGGAGACTGTCTATAATGCGAACCTCACATATCCGAGCCATTTTTTGACTTCCTCTTATAGTAACCAATTTCCCATTTTTGGTCAGATACTTCAATTTTAAATGATGGGTACTAAATATAGCTTTGAAAGCATTGATCCCTAGTCTTCCAAGATACATGTTATATCCAGAGAGGCCTGGTATAATGAAAGCCGTGAGTTTTTTTGTCCTTCTGTCATCTCCCTGACCCAATGTTATTGTAAAATCTATACTGCCGGAAGATGTGGTAGAAACTCCTCCCACAAACCCTCCTAAAACTGCTGAATATGGTTTAATCTGGTCCTCCGGCACTTCTAGCTTTTTAACTGCTTCTGCTGATATGACATTTGCTCCGGCTCCACTGTCAATCAGGATTCCCTCCATCATTCGACCATTTACTTGTGTACGAATGACGAGTGGATCATTGTGTGGATATAGTACTCCATCTTCATCTTCATCGGAAAGGAAAATTGGGGGGAAGCTCTCTGGGAGTTCCTGATGTACTTCATGAATGTGCCTTTTTCTTTCATTAGGAGTTAGAGGTCCTACTTCCGAAAAAAGCCCTGTGAGTTTTCTTAGAAAAAATTTTGTTAGCTTGCTAAACGAAAAATTGTAGGATAAAAATATATACAAAAGAATGAAATAAATTAATAACCAAACCTACAACTCTACTACGGGTAGCAAATAAAAACCCGGTCGGAGTATAGTGTAAATATATTACGACCGGGAAAATCGTACCCAAGGGACTTATAGAAAACTAGTCCTAATCCGGGCAAAAGCCTATTCTATAACAAGGGGGAAAAGTAAGTGTGTAAGTACAAATTAAGAAACTATCTAAAACCTAATCTAAAATAGTATTTACAATGATCTACCCCAGATTCGAAATGACAACGTCATAAAAACACAATTGAACACCAAGGGAAAAGAATAAATTCCGAACCAACCAACTTTTGGTACTGCCGGATATTATGCCGGACAAGATGCACCCGGCAAAGACAAGAACCTTGAATGTGCCGGACGTCTTGCACCCGGCATGCCATCCGGCCTTACCAAAATGTCAATTTACTCTTCCAGTTTGAAGCCGAAATAAGCACTCCCAAATCAGTATCGAAAACTAACAATATCTAGGTAACCAACGAACCGAAAAGGGGAGAATTCTAAGCCTTAAATTTCATCCTTTAAGTTATAAAAGACAAATAGAAGACCACTTGGAATTCCTCAACCTTTCTGCCTTACCAAGGTCAGAATTGAAGTACTTGGAAGAAGAAACAACTTCATTCCTAATTTGCAATAAACTCAAAATTCCAAGTTGAACTTATATCTTTTATTGAGTGAACATAGTACGTTTACAAAGAGAACCATTTCTAACCAGAGAAGACAAAGAATTCTACATCGCCATCCACACAACTACAAGAAGAGAATACAAAGAGGGAGAAGGAGATGTCAATAGCCTTAACCCGACAAGGTCTTCTTCTTCTCTTGCGTGGATGGATCCGTAGACTTCTTTGGACACCAACAATGGAGTGAGGCGGAAATATAGAAGTGAATGGAGTGGATTTGGTATGTTGAAGTGTGTTCAATGATGTAGACTCTCGGCCTATTTATAGGGCTCAATTGTGTCTGTTGCCGGGCGTCGTGCCGGATGAGGAGTAGCCGGCACATGTGGAAAACGTGTCAACTGCTCAACGGTCGAAACCGCAAAAATCCGCGCAAAACAGTGCATATGCCGGGTAGGATATACCCGGCAACAGCCTAATCACCAACGGTCAATAACTGCTATCGCTTGGTCAACCGTGGCGACTCTTTACTTATGCCGGATGGAATCTACCCGGCATTGTGTCCGGCAAAGCCTCTTTCCTGATCTAATCTCGTGCCGTGCAGAAGTTATCCGGCAGGGAGTCCGGCATCAATGAACTTTTGGCTAGAAAATCATCCCTTGCACAGAAAAACATATAAAAACATAAGACTGAACTAATAAAACACTTTAATACCTAATATAGCACAAATAACTTATATATAACCTAATTTAGATAAATATAATACTAAATCTAACACCTAAAATATGATAAGTTTGCGGCTTATCAAGGCCCTACACTTACCTTTTGCTAGTCCTCGAGCAAAACAAGATTAGAAAGGACTAATTACTTATGCACAAAACAGATAAACTCTAGAATGAAATGTAGATAAATATTCTCAACTCTCTGACTCTATTTCACAAGTATCACTTAAACCTCCTTATTCCATCAGTAACATACTAATGGGTATAAAATAAAGACTTTTCAAAACCGATCAAAAACTTTTGGGCTATTTTACATAAGGGATTTGTAATCTCTCCTTTTTCCGGTTTCCATCATTCAGCTCTATTTTTCAAGAATTTCTGAATGTGGCCAAGACACTCATCGATGGTTTTTATTATTCAGCCCTATTTTGCAAGGGTTTCTGAATCAACCATGATTTTTTCTGCATTGAAGAACGGGGAATTTAGGAGAAAAATAAAAGGAAAAACTCTCGTTTCTTGCTTTTATTCTGAGGCATTTTTTTGCAACCTCAAGGAATATACTGCTTTTCCTTTGGAAGAAGATTTCTTTTTCTTTTCTTTTTTTTTCTTCTTCTTCTTTCTTTTTTTCACAAAAACCCTTTTTAATATTTTCACCCAAAGATTTTCACAATTTGAAAAGAAAAGATACAAATACCCAGAAGTACATAAAGGAAAGAATTAGGAGAAAGATCATATACTCATATTAATAAAAAGAATCAAGAAGTTAAAAACAGGAATCTACAAGTCATTAGAAAGCTTACCTCTTAAGAGAACAAGCATTTATTCATTCCTAATCTCATCCCAATCAAAAACATGCAAAAAGTTTAGCAAAACATTGATAAACTTTAAACTTATTATATCAAATATACTAGTGATTTTTTTCTATATAAAATATATATATATTTAAAATAAAATATTTTTTTAAGGGGGGACCCTGGGACCCTGCCCTACACTTGGCAGGAACACTGTCCCCAGTGTTCAAAAGAAAAATAAAGAAATAAGGAAAGGAAGTGACTCCCCTGCGGTGAAAGAAGACCAGATGTGTGGGGCTGCCCTACACTTAGCCTTCGGCTACTTGGCCGAGTGATCAGAGATCTCGATAGAAACGAAGATCGATCTCGCATACTCCCGTTGATCAATTTAGTGCTGGAGACGGGAGTTGACCAAGTGGTCATAGTTGAGCAAAAAGTTGCTGCATTTGCAACTGCATCGACTTATGCTCCATGCGAATGGTCCAGAACTTTTGCATTTCCAATCTCTCAGGCGTTGTAAAATCTTGGAATTCGGTGCTCTAGGTGTGTGGTCGTGCACTAACCACATTTGCCTGCTGAGGAAGAGAGTCCTTGCCATTCGCCGGTGGTTTTTGATTCCATTTGTGCAGGGAGTGCGTTTGTTGGTTTCGTCGTTGCCTTAAGGAACGAAGAAATGGCTTCTTTGTCTCCTGATCGCGGTCAGATAAATCTTCATGAAGATTATGTGATCGGAGATGCATTCACCTTATTTACTTAGGAGGAGCAACACAAAATATTAATTTAACAAAATAGTATAAAAAACAATAATATAGAAATGTTACGAAACTAAAAAAAATAAATCAATTGAACATGCCGGACCATGTGTCGGGCATTGCGTACCCGGCAGTGGACTTCCTCCACTAATGCCGGGTTGATTTTACCCGGCATATTGCCCGGCTTGTTCAAACCGAAAGAAATAAATCAAAAAAAAATGCAACAAGGAGAAATAAAAATAGTGAATGACATAAAACGTAAGAGATCATTTATATGTGTCTCTACTATTTACGACAAAAATTGGAGAGTAAAATTGAACAAGCCGGGTGTAATGCCGGATATTTCATATCCGGCATCAGACTTCCTTCGAGAAGCCGGGTGTAAGAAACCCGGCATGATACACGGCAAATTCAAACTCTGAAATTAATTTAATAATCAAGGTAGGGACTATTAGAGAGATAAATAAACGAAGAGGTAAACAAGAATAAATTCAAATTGTTAAAAGCTTAACAATGTATGAAATTTTGAAAATAATTTGAACATGCCGGTCATCATGCCGGATAACTTCTGTCCGGCATCGGACTTCCTCCGAATACGCCGGGTATCGGTTGCCCGGCATCGTGCACGGCATATTCAATTCTGCAAAAACTAAGGGTGAATAAATCACAGAATACAAGAATTAAAGAAAATAAAATGTTGAATGTGCCGGGTATGAGGCATCCGGCCTTTACACCCGGCCTATTCAACCGAATACCAAATTGAAATTAAAAGAATTAGAGAAGTAAAGAATTAAAGAATCAAAGAATAAAGAATAAAGAATAGGGCATTTTACCGAATTTAGGACTTGGACTAATTCCAAGTCCCCGGCAACGGTGCCAATTTGCTAACTAAGAAATTGTAGGATAAAAATATATACAAAAGAATGAAATAAATTAATAACTAAACCTACAACTCTACTACGGGTAGCAAATAAAAACCCGGTCGGAGTATAGTGTAAATATATTACGACCGAGAGAATCGTACCCAAGGGACTTATAGAAAACTAGTCCTAATCCGGGCAAAAGCCTATTCTATAACAAGGGGGAAAAGTAAGTGTGTAAGTACAAATTAAGAAACTATCTAAAACCTAATCTAAAATAGTATTTATAATGATCTACCCCAGATTCGAAATGGCAACGTCATAAAAACACAATTGAACACCAAGGGAAAAGAATAAATTCTGAACCAACCAACTTTTGGTAATGCCGGATATTATGCCGGACAAATGCACCCGGCAAAGACAAGAACTTGAATGTGCCGGACGTCTTGCACCCGGCATGCCATCCGGCCTTACCAAAATGTCAATTTACTCTTCCAGTTTGAAGCCGAAATAAGCACTCCCAAATCAGTATCGAAAACTAACAATATCTAGGTAATCAACGAACCGAAAAGGGGAGAATTCTAAGCCTTAAATTTCATCCTTTAAGTTATAAAAGACAAATAGAAAGACCACTTGGAATTCCTCAACCTTTCTGCCTTACCAAGGTCAGAATTGAAGTACTTGGAAGAAGAAACAACTTCATTCCTAATTTGCAATAAACTCAAAATTCCAAGTTGAACTTATATCTTTTATTGAGTGAACATAGTACGTTTACAAAGAGAACCATTTCTAACCAGAGAAGACAAAGAATTCTACATCACCATCCACACAACTACAAGAAGAGAATACAAAGAGGGAGAAGGAGATGTCAATAGCCTTAACCCGACAAGGTCTTCTTCTTCTCTTGCGTGGATGGATCCGTAGACTTCTTTGGACACCAACAATGGAGTGAGGCGGAAATATAGAAGTGAATGGAGTGGATTTGGTATGTTGAAGTGTGTTCAATGATGTAGACTCTCGGCCTATTTATAGGGCTCAATTGTGTCTGTTGCCGGGCGTCGTGCCGGATGAGGAGTAGCCGGCACATGTGGAAAACGTGTCAACTGCTCAACGGTCGAAACCGCAAAAATCCGCGAAACAGTGCATATGCCGGGTAGGATATACCCGGCATCATACCCGGCAACAGCCTAATCACCAACGGTCAATAACTGCTATCGCTTGGTCAACCGTGGCGACTCTTTACTTATGCCGGATGGAATCTACCCGGCATTGTGTCCGGCAAAGCCTCTTTCCTGATCTAATCTCGTGCCGTGCAGAAGTTATCCGGTAGGGAGTCCGGCATCAATGAACTTTTGGCTAGAAAATCATCCCTTTCACAGAAAAACATATAAAAACATAAGACTGAACTAATAAAACACTTTAATACCTAATATAGCACAAATAACTTATATATAACCTAATTTAGATAAATATAATACTAAATCTAACACCTAAAATATGATAAGTTTGCGGCTTATCATAGCTTTCTTTGGAAGGGAATCTATTGTATTTAAGAAATATAATGCGAAATGAAAACATTACTTATTTTTATTTCTTAATGCGATATCTATACATCTTTGATTTTCAAAAGATGATCTATGATAAATTTTATTCCCAAGGCACCTGTTTGCCGGAAAAGAAAGTTTTACTTCCCTTTTTTACAGACCTGTTATCATACCAACAGATTTGCTATGGTCAAGCTTTTGGTGGACCTCCTCTTCTTGACGGCCTCGAGATGCATACTGATTGTTGTTTTGGGAAGGATTTTGATTGCCGCACTACTTCTGCAATCCGGCCTGCTTTTTTCCCTTCTTCTTATTCTCTTCAATGACCCTGATCTCCTTAGCAAAGGTGGCATAGTTTACTGTTCGATGGCTCCAATTTCCATGATACTCACAAAATGCCACTAGGATTTCACCTTGCGGCGGCTTCCTATGATGGGGGAGGTATCCTTCTCTTACTGCAGCCGCATACTTTCCCGGATCGATGTAAACAGTGGGCCTTGAGCTTCGATGCTACGATCCTTGGGAAGAGGATCCAGCCACTGCCTTGTAATATGGTCGGTACCTCGACCCCCCTCCTGACGAACCTCCGGCGCTTCCACTTTGACTTCCTTTTTTCTCTGATACGGCTGCTCCCTTAAAGCTGTCCGCTAGCTCTTTGGCTGTATTCTCAGCTATTTTGGATTTTAAGTAGTCATGAATCATTTCGACCAATTCTCCATGGGTCTTGGGTGCCTTGGTCGCAATTTTTCCCGCGAGACGGGGCTACGCTAGGCCATTGCCAAAAGCTTTAATCAAATTTTCTCATCAATGTCATCAATCTCTGCTACTTTTTTATGGAAGCGCTCGCTGTACTCTTTCACAGTCTCCCCCTTCCGCTGCCTTAGATCCATCAATTCTATTGTCTCCTTTTTGACTTTTTTGCTCGCAGCAAAATATTGCTGGAACTCCTCGGTTAGCTGTTTGAAGCTGGTGATAGATTGCGGAGGTCTTGTTGAGATCCATCCCAATGCTCTTTTCGAAAGCGTTCCTGGAAATAAAAATGCAGAGAGCGAGTGAACTGATTCCTTGAGTATTCATGGAGAACATGAATTTTTTGATATGCTGGGCAGGGTCCCTGTTCCATCATACTTCTCGACCGCCGGAGCAACGAAGTGCGGTGGAAGTTTTGCTCTTCTTATCCTCTCTGAAAATGGATAAAGACTCATATCAATCAGGTCATCCTCTTCCGTCTCCTCCTCAACAACAATTGGAGTGTCCTTCTGATCTTTTCTCTTTCCACCGTTGCTTCCTTCCGAATCTTTGCTCCTCAAGAGCTCGATAGCCTCAGTCACTTCTTCCCACTTTCTCTGGTATTCTTCATCTCTTTGCATCAGTTCTTGTTGCAGAGTCTCATTCCCTTCCACGATCTTCTCATCGATCGATCTGACTAACCCCTTCAGCATGTTTTCAAGATCTTTTTTAGAGATGGCCTCTGGCATCTCGGAATTCATTTCTTCTTCAACACGATTATTCTCCCCAGCGGTGTTCTTCGGTGCTTTCTTAGATCTTGGAGCCATTTCCCGTGCTTCTAGCTGTTCGCTTCCCACAGACGGCGCCAAATGAAACAAAGTATTCATTCTTATCCAATTTGACCTTCCTTACTATCCTATGTTACCTAGTTTCGATCACAAGTTCAACGAGAGAGAAAGAGAGAGAGAGAGAGAGAGAGAGAGAGAGAGAGAGAGAGAGAGAGAGAGAGAGAGAGAGAGAGATAGAGCTTTTGCTAGAATCAAGCTTAAGTCTGATTGCCGATTATCGCCTCCCTTATTTCATGGGGGTGCACCCCTATTTATAGTGTTTTTACATCTGAACCCATGCTACCAGCCTGTCCTTTTACATATATAAGTACAATTTTACCCTCTTCTAACGTCTTTGGCCGGTCACAGGCAATCGGCCGCATTATATTTTATCTAGCCTGGTTTCTCCGGTCATAGATGACCGGGTGTTTTACGCTTATCTCTAGCTCTATTTTCATCCAGCTTGAGGTGGCCGGATGCTCTTCATGCCCTTTTCGGTGGGTACCATTTCTTCCCATCTCATTCAACATATTTATATGTAGTTAATGTGTATATGATACTAATTTGTAGTATAATACAAATTGTTATGATGGCTGAACGTGAGGTAAGGTTGTCAACAACAATCTCGTGGAAGTCGGTGAAGGTACGCCATCTATTACACATATCTCATCATGTTAATTAATGGTAATGCAAAACTTAATTCTAATAAAGTTAGTTGTTGAATGTGTTGGTTGATTTATAGTGTTCACCATAGTATGGGGGTTCTGAGTGTGATTATTATGTCATGAGGTATATGCATGACATTATCACTCTATTTGGTTAAATGAGGAACCCATTGGAACAAGTTTGTATAAAACCATTTGGTGCTATTTGTTGGTGTACATTAATTCTTTTAAAGCTTAAATGTTTAATTAATTAAGTTTTCTTTGTTGCTCTCTTGTAGGTTTTCCTTAGCATTGAAGATTACACCAAAGAAACCATCAGCTCCATGCTAGAGGATTGGACGGAATTCATCTATATGAATTTGGTTTGACTCGAACACCATACTCAAAGTGTTTTCTTAGAACTTTGTGATCACTTTTGTAAACAATTAGTTATGTTGGTTGAAGTGTACGTTAGAAAGTATATATGTCATGTAATGTTACCATTTAAATGTTGGTTAAGTGTTGTGTATGATCATGTGACCATTTTAGGTGTTCGCAATTATGTAATGCAAAGTGTATGCAATTGTGTTCTAATTTGTCTTGTTTTGTACATTCAATTTTGAAATGGGGAGGAATGAGGTCCTCTGAATGTGTTGTTAACGCATGTTAATATACAGGGATGCATATTAACAAGTGTGTTGAAAAATGGGGGGCCAGAACAAAAAAAACCAAAAAAATTAAAAATAGTTTGGCGGTTCCAAATAACTGCCGAATATTGCTCAATGTAAGACAATTTGTATCGGTTGTTATATAGAAACCGCCAATAATTGATCTCCTTTAAGATAATTTTCGGTAGTTTTTACATCACAACCACCAAAAAACACCTCGTCCCTGGTCTTCATCTTACTCTATTTTCGACGGCTTTGGTAAGGCCTTTTTCGGTGATAAATAGTGTAAATAAAACTGCCAAAAATAGTCTGATTTACACTAATGTCTTATAATGCAATCCTTTTAATCCACCGTTGTATTCTTTGTGATGTGACCAAAAATCTTCCTTTTATTCCCACATACCTTACTAAGGAAGCCCAAATAAAGCCCCAAATCCTAAACTTCCCTCACCTCAAAGCACCCCTCACACCCCTTCTAGAACCCTCCATGAGAATGGCATATCACCGGAATTGAATATGCAAAGAGGAGCTGCAAGCACATGGAGGAATTTGATCATTTGTTTGTATACTTGTGGCGTGGAGCTCTTTGACTCATGAAATACATAGCAGTCGTACACCACGAGTGATTGATATGATTAAATATCATCAAATTCATTGTCACTCATAGGATTATCCACGTGAATAACATAGTGGATCGTTCTCTTGTCTTATATGGTTCGATAATACGAAAAAGTTACGGACGAAGAGAACTGGGCCACCGAGCATCATATATATATATATATATTACAAGACGGAGAACAGAGAAACACACGAAGAAAACACAACATAGAAAACCAAACCCTAGCGCCGCCGTACGACAGGAAACAGAGAAACGGTCAGTTTTGACAGATTGGAGCAGAAGGTAGAGACCGGATTCGTCATCGTTTGCCAACTAGATGACGTTTTCTAATCTATTTATTATTATATTATTTCTTTGTCTCCGATGTCGGAGTAGTCTGTTAGAATTCTGGTTTGCTATGGATAACTAGTTTATTATTTTGATTCCTGGGTTATTAAATATAAATTCTATACAAATAGTAGTTTTATTCCTTGTTTATTATTGAATTCTCTTGTGATTAATTATTGTTTGAGTTTATTTGGTATGAATTGCTTACAAGTGAGAACTGCGGCGTTCATTAGACCATGGAATATTACCAGTGAAACTACAGATGACAATTCCTGAGGATTAGCTGACTAGAAACCAGATGAATCATTAACGCTACTAGTTAATTTGTAAATTCATAACGAGAGTTAGGATTTGGGAATTGCTAGTAAGGATCTATCTTGCGGGGGACCGATTTTATATTAAGGGAAAATTACATTGCCCACCCATGACGTTTGGTGAAATTACACACCCCACCCACGAGGTTTCAAAAATTACTTTGCCCACCCATGTGGTTTCCTTTATTTTACATTCGACAACTTTTTAAATATTTGATCAACTTTAAAGATGCTTAAATATTGTCTAAAATTGATGAAACTTTACGTGAACGATGCTAAGGTGTTATATTTTGGTCTAGCGTGAAATCCAAAGCTTGTTAAGCTCATATGTGATATGTGGGACCCAATGAAACATGTGACATGTCAACGTGTTTTCATTGGGTCACACAGGTCATATATGAGCTTAAAAAACTTTGGATTTCACGAGAGACCAAAATATAACACCTTAGCATCGTTCATGTAAAGTTTCATCAATTTTGGACAACATTTAAGCATCTTTTAAGTTGATCAAATATTAGAAAAGGTTGTCGGATGTAAAATAAAGGAAACCACATGGGTGGGCAAAGTTATTTTTGAAACCTCGTGGTTGGGGGGTGTAATTTCATCAAACGTCATGGGTGGGCAATGTAATTTTTCCTTATATTAATTTAGATCTGAGGTTGCAATCTAGAATTGAGAAAACACTCAAGAAGGGATTGATAAACTAGGGAGAAGTAGTAAACCAGGTCTCACTTTTTAGATTTATTAGAAACTCACTTTTAATTGTTTTTATTTTAGTTTATTTTAATTTCTGCAATCAAACCCCCAATTTTATTATGGTTATTTTTCTATAGTTTATTAATTAGTTAGATTAGGGTAGAGATTAAATTAGACACTGTCTCCTTGGTTCGATAACCTAGGGAATACTTTCTAGGAAAACTTGCTACGATTGACCAGTACACTTGTTGATAATACGTTTTCACCCGTACAGCAAGGCTTGAAGAACACTCTTAATAAGCACACCCCTACCTTCCTAAGAACCATTTTAATCCGCCGTAGTATTCTTTGTGATGTGACCAAAAATCTCCCTCTTGTTCCCACATATATACCTTACTAAGGAAGCCCAAATAAAGCCCCAAATCCTAAACTTCCCTCACTCAAAGCCCCCCCCCCCCCCCCCCCCCAAACCCCCCCCCCCCCCCCACCCCCCCCCCCCCCCCCCCCCCCCCCCCACACCCACACCCCTTTTCACCCTTCTAGAACCCTCCATGAGAATGGCAGACCTAGTTTGTGCACCGTAATACACAGGTCCAACACCTCTTTTGAAGTTCTCCCAAATCCTCATGATCTAGTTAGCATTGCCCACATTTTCCTACACAATTATCAACAAAGAAAAAGCTAAAGCCAGGGCCGTCTCGGTGATTTTCGGGGCCCCGTGCTAAAATCTAGGATGAGACCCTTTATAAAATTAAATTATATAAATAGAAAAATCATCTTATTAAATTATACATTTATATTTACAATGATTAAATATCTCAAATATAAAGTTAAAATATGTTTGTATAATTTTTTAATGACAAAAATCAAAAGAGAACAAATAAAAATTGGGCCCCCATAATTAGGGGCCCTGTTCCGTTGCCCTGACCGCACAGGTGGAGAGCCGGCCATGGCTAAAGCTCTCCGCATCCAAACCCATAATAGTATTCCCCTTAGTCATCTGAGACAAGGACGTCACCCTAAGACTAGAAGACAATGCTTCCAAAGTGCACAAGAACAATTACAGGGATAGGGGATTACCTTACCTCAACCCTCTCTATGGGTAAAAAAACTTTCCTCAAGTAGCCAATAACTACAACCGCCATAGTTGGTTATATAAATACATTATTTCTTCACTGCACTCACCGCTTGTGAAAAGAGCGCAGCTCAAATGCTGCAGTGCCAATATGCAGTAGTGCTGCAGAGTGAAATATGGAGAGTAGTGGTTAACCACGTAAATATAGTAGTGACGTATGTGAAATGAAGAGTTGTGATCTATGTGAATATAAAAGCTTCATAATATGCGATGCATTTTGGTTCATTTTTCTTTTCTCTTTATCGCATCAATTATACATAAGGTTATATACATTAATCAATCTATTTTTATTTTTTACTCTTCTTTATAATTACGCCATAATGTATATATTTATGTTCTATTTTAATAATATGATAAATTTAAATTGAATCATATATAAACTTATATAAATAATTGGATATTCATAATAGGCCTTATTTTCTAAATTCTAGAACTATTTTATTTTACAAGATTTATAATAATGTACAATATAAATTCTTGATAGTATAATACATTGAATTATCAATAATTCTGTTATGTTTGAAAAAATACTCCATATTATAATATCATGAACTTAAGCGCACTGTAACA
This sequence comes from Limonium bicolor, assembly GCA_023374045.1. Classification (NCBI taxonomy): domain Eukaryota; kingdom Viridiplantae; phylum Streptophyta; class Magnoliopsida; order Caryophyllales; family Plumbaginaceae; genus Limonium; species Limonium bicolor. The sequence goes on from CM041782.1 coordinate 53,124,788, forward strand.
GAATTATATTTTAATATTTTAATTTTATGATATTTATTTCATAAATCTATTATTGATTTTGTACAGTGTACACACACTAAATCAATATTATTCAAACAAACAAAATTAAAAAGAGTAATGTTGTATTGACTAAACATATCAGCTTTATTTTCTACGAGGAAAAATAAAAAATCTATAATTTTCTCTGCCTTCACTTTTTGTCTGATTCTTCTTCTACCTTGTCATCCTACTCAAGATTTTCACACCAAAAAATTTTTCCCTTATCAAATTTGTTGCCAAATCTATGTTTATTTTTGTCACTTGCTAATCAACACAGTTCAAAATTTGGTTTTAGCTCTTCAGCAATATCAATATGTATGTTGTTATTTGATTCAAGTGATACTAAGGATGATTTTACACTACAAATTTTGAGAACAAGCTTATACTAGTTGCTCTCATCTAAAATATTTTCTTTTCTCTGATACAAAACAAGTAGAACCATAACAGTTTCATCGTTAATTTTGTTTCTCGGATTGTACTCTTCTACTCGAACCAGAAGTGTTCGATAAAGTGCCTTTTGACTTTGAGCTTACAATACATAAGTCTTAGCTGTTATTGTTCTCGTGATCTTCCTTCTCAAAGACGCTTCATGGAACTACATAACTTATAGAATTTCTCATATATTTCTTGATATGAGACATTGTAGATAAATGTTTAAAACCAATTCCTCTATTGTGGATTTAGTTGCTATAGTTCTTGGCGAACAATGAAACTTCAGCTAGTTCTATTATAAAAAAAAAACAAATACTTGTTGTGTATCTATATGCAGCTTTTTTATTTTTATTCTTTATGATTTAAAAACCATTATTGTCTTGTCATTAAACTATGTTGTCTTGCAGCAAATTCCCCAAAATTAACTCAAACAGAAAAACAAAATCATTGTAGAAGATTGATTTAAAAAAATAAATGTTTTCTGTCACTTGTATTTCATTAACCTGATACATTTCGTTAACATGTCACTTATATGTCATTAACTTATTACTTGTATTTAGTTAACTTCTCACATGTATTTCATTAACCATTCATTTGTATTCTGTTAACCTGTCACTTGTATTTCATTAACCTGATACATGTATTTCGTTAACTTGTCACTTGTATTTCGTTAACCTAATACATGTATTTTGTTAACATGTCACTTTTTTTTATAGTTACGATAGTTGGTAGGTTTTGAACTCAGGATCTTTGGTTCCTGTATACTACTCTTCTACCGACCAATCCACGAGGGCTTCTCACATGTATTTCGTTAACTTCTCACATGTATTTCGTTAACCTGTCACTTATATTCCGTTAACCTATCACTTGTAATTCATTAACCTGTCACTTATATTATGTTAACCAATCATTTGTGTTTCGTTAACTTGTCACTTGTATTTCGTTAACCTGTCATTTGTGTTTCGTTAACCTGACACTTGTATTTCGTTAACCTATCACTTGTATGTCGTTAACCTATTATTTGGAATTTGTAGTAATTGATGGTGCACTTGACTTATTCGCAAGTCAATTGCGACAATATAAAGTATAAAACAAGTTTAAAAAAGTAATGTTGATTTCGACAAATCGAAGCTCGCCAAATGTTTGGGTGTTACTCTATTCAATCCTTTTACTTCTTCTTGCTTGATATATCATTCAGATATATCTTATATCGGTTTCCAAAACCTCTAGTGAGTTACATACAGAGTTCGAAGGGTTAAAATCTTTGATGATGGAATCATACATGAGTGATTTGGAGGACCTTCTGAATGTGTATCCTAGTATACCTGAACCGAATTCGTTCCAGTCCCAGTTCCAATGGAAACACAAATTGGAAAAGAATTTCCTTGGATTTGCTATGGAGCTAGTCAACCACCAAATACCGTTTTATATCCTCCGCATACAATATTATGGGGTCTCATTTATATAGATGGTATTTTTCACTCCCATCGATCTTCTCATAAATTTCCTACCAAATTTTTTCATTGATTGAATCACTTTTTCGATAAAGGCAAGATATATAAGTCATAGAAGTAAAGAGATCTATTCATGGATTGTAAAAGGAGAAAGTTTGAAGACTCGTGATAATATAGAATCCTGGATCTTGAGCATTGATTGGATTTTGGGTAAACCTAGACATTCCTTGATGCAGTAATACACTTTCAGTACAGAAAAGGGGATGAATCAAATTCTATTGGGTCTGACTTATAGTGATCATTTATTCAAGAATGATTCTGGTTATCAAATGCTTAAACATCCGGGAGCAGTTTACTTACAATACTTAGTTGACATTCATCAAAAGGGTGTAATCAATTATGAGTTCAATACATCATGTTTTGCAGAAAAATAGATATTCCTTGCTCATTATCAAACAGGCTTTTATTAAAAAATTATCCTACATCACACACCCTAAAAACCACCCCAGACAAGTTAAATCACCGAAGACACACCCTAAAAACCATTCAAGTATTGTTAAAATGTCGAAGGATGCAATTCAAGGTAGCAGACATCAGGCTATAGAAGGCACAACTACTAGTCTACTAGACGTTTGTACCAGCCATAGCTGCTGGTTGGCTACTATGGTCCAAGTCTGTTGTTGGTTACCTTCTATGTATGAAAAAGTGACTGCATAAATTAATTTGGTGACTACAAATAGAGTTTTAGAAAGCTAAATGCTAGGATAGTTATTATCTCTATGACAGTTAATGCCACGGTAAAATATTCATATTTTTTAATAGAAATTATTCATCTTAAAGTTTAATAATAAACATTTTAAAGTTGAATTAGATGTGCCTTAAATTTAAATAAAAGACACTCTTTTGAAACTAATACATCCATGTTAAAGAAATATAAAATTTTAAGATTGTAACATACTCATGATAGATATTATTAAAGAGCACGATGATAATATCATATTTTTTGTGTTTTCATTTTCCTTTTTTATCCATAATTTATGTTCATCTCCACACATTTTAAAATCATGGGTCAATCGAATGTGGATATGTGTCATTGTCGCCACCCTGTTTTGTGGTTTGAACCAGTCTCTAAATCATTAATTAACATATATACATCTTGTAATTTTATATTTAAGTAAAAAGTACTTTAATGTTATTTTTGAGTAGAAGCTAAGTTTACGTAAATATTTATAACTCCTTTTTATTTACATATTTCTTATTTTAAGCTCTTAGTTATATATTTAATAATTTTATTTTAACAATATAATAAGTTGATACAAAATTTAATAAAATAAGTATAATCTTTTCTTATATATTCGCAAAGTATTTATGTTTTATTTAATACTAAATAATTTCAAAAATAAAATAATAATTAGATTGAACTTATGAATTATAATTAAAAAAATGAATAGCAACATTGATCTCGTCTTGTGCTACTTACTCTGCAGCAGCTTCATTTTGTAACAAGCAAGTGACCACGGCGAAATGGGCCAACAAACAGATGTCAAATCGTTAAATAAACAAGGTAGATACATTAAACGCATCATTTTAATTAATGCGGCACTACTGCAATGAAACAGTTGCAGCACCTCAGCCGCGGCCTTGTGAAAACCTATATATACTCCTAAGAACACCAAACAAGAAACCCCCACCACACGTAATCATAAGCCTTCACTATATCAACTTTCACAACAAACCATCATCTCTTTCTAGTTTAGATCCTCTCATCATGTGTAACAAATCATGAGCCACAATTATGTTGTTAGTAATCATGCATCCCATAATACAAGCATATTGATCATGTGAAATAACATCAAGCTAACACCCTTAACCCTATTTGCCAAACCTTTAGATATAACCTTATAAATTGTGTTACATAGAGAAATTCGACGAATATCAAACATATAATTAGCCCCTAGCTTCTTCGGGATTAAGACAATGGTGAGTGTGGTTAACCCTTCAAGAATTTTGTCCAAATTGAGAACCCTTAAAACACTAATGACACAATTTTCACCCACAACACTTTAAAAGGTTTTAAGAAACTTAGGGTGCGTTCACTTTGAGGCGAGGAAACGGAATGGAATCAGAAAAGGGAATGGCGAGGAAAGGAAAGAGATTCCCCCGAATCAAGAAGTTTGTTTGATTCTACACGGAAACGGAATAGAATTCTCAATGATTGTCTTTGTTGTTGTTTGATTCCAAATAGAGAAGTGTTAAAACTTGTTTACATTAATAATAATATATATTAACATTTATCTAATTTGCACGTAGCATATACTGAATTATAAATGATATATATTAGTATTTATATAGATTATATATATATACAATATATATTAATATTTATATATAACAATTTCAAAATTTATGTTTATATATATATTTTAAATTTTATAGTATTTAAGTTATAAATAATTTTTTTTATATATATTTTATTTAATTGAAAATAAAATATAAAATATTTATATTAATTAAATATATTGTATATTAATATTTTTTGATTTTTTAAAATTTAAATAATATTACTATTACTGTTTTAATTAAATTGTAAATAATATATATAAATATGTTATATATCATACAATAAATATATATAAATATTTATCTAAATATATATACAATATATATATAGAAATAATTTTATTTTATATCATTTAAAGTATAAATAATATTTATTAATCAATATATATTGTATATAATATTTGTTTATATTTATTTAAATTATAACTAATATTTATAAACGATTATATATATTAATATTTATTTAAAATTTATTAATAATATATATATTATTATTTCATAATTTTATTGTAGCTAAATTATAAATAATATTTTATATTTTATATAGTATTTGTTCATTTTTTTAAACATAAATAATATATTACCTTTATTATAAATTATACATTAATATTTTTTAAAATTATAAATGATATATATTACACATTTATATAATATATATATATATATATATTCATATTCAAATCTGTATTTATATTTATATAAAGTATAAATTAAATATATTTATATTTCTGTTAGATATAAATGTTATATATTAATATTTATAAAAATTGTGTATCATATATTAGTATTTATATAAATTATATACCATATATATTAATATTTGTTTATTTTCATGTAACACCTCAACCGCTAATCTCGTCATTACCTCTTCAACTGTCATGTTGCAATTAATTTCGCAGCGGAACTCTAGGTACAACAGAGGGGATATAATGCCGTTAGCCTCCCACGTGGCTAACCAGGCCTAACTCAAATACAATAACGGTCTGATGGACCGAAATAACCGAGTACTCAACATAAATACAATACTTATCCATTTCTAACCGAGTCACGTAATACAATTCTCAATTCAATTCTTTACTATACCAAGTCTACAACATACAGATGCCGATAACACTTTCGGTCTTAACACCTCATTCAAATACATGAGTAAATTAAAATCTAACTACCCATGCTAAACCACCGAACCATCCTACACTCGATCGGTATCGTCTTCGGTGTACCTGAAAGTAAAAACGGTGCCCCAAGGGGCTCAGCATATTGCTGGCATGAAATTCGCATACCCTGCGTGCTAACGGGGGTACTCCGACTACTTTGTCGAGAGCATGGGATTCATTTTAATTCAATCATCATGCAAAATTAGCAATACATTATATATGTACACTACACGAGGATTCAACATTCACTCATGGAATACAATCCCTAACTAACATATCAAGGTTGTTAGTTCGTGTTAACTTACCCTATCTCATTATGCCTTAGATACTCACCCATTACCTTACCCATTCTCTTGGGTTACTCATTAGTTCTCTTAGTTCATGAGATACTACAGGTCTCATTCTTACTTACACATTTGTTTCCTCTTAAATGGTTCTTAAGCTAAAACACATGGCATCCGGGCAGAGTCATACTCAAGACTCACCACCGGGGTTTCGAGCCTAGTCTTACTTCGGTTTCGACCCTACTCTGGGTCTAGAATGGTGGGAAGGTTCAACTAGCTACCAGAACTCTCTCTTAGTTCCTACTTCTTTCACATAGGTCCGAATCTCTCTCGAACTTCTCACATTCCCAACACTCCCCTCTCGGAGTTATAATATAATTATGTATATTAGTCAAGAAGCATCACTCTCGATGTTTCTAATGACTTTGGGAATTCTTCTTATGTTCGGATATTCTTAGGTTTAAGGGTTGCCCCAACATTTCGAATACTTATGCTTTCGGTTATTTTCTCATACCGGGTCGAATCCTCATATAGGAGGTCGACCGCATTTTAAGGGAGTTTGATGGTCCCTTATGTCTCTTTTACTTTTCTCACAAGTTCACATCTTTGAACTATCATCAATCTCTTAATAGAGGTTTCATCATTTCCTGCCACTACTAGTTATTTCGTGGATTGTTCATTTCGGTTATCTAACCGTCATCGGGAGTTTACTAATCCCGCACGGCTCTCTCTCACTTCTAGAGAGTTCATAAGTTTGCCTCATCGTTATTTTCAATCGATAGTTTTCGTGTGTTTCCACGTTTTTGATAATCTACGGAACGACTCTTACTACGAGTCCCTAACCCACCGTTACTCAATTATGAGTTGGTCTATAACACCAAGTTAGACCACACAGTCATCAAAGATGGTTAGTACACACAGCATGCCACAAGATATACAATCACAACAATAGATCATTTTCATTCTTTTATCTTGATTAAGTCGGCACACAATCAAACAGCACGTAAATCAGTGTAACACGGTTAGCATACAGGGCATGAGAAAATCATACCTTCCACCGTTGTTGCTTGCCCGTCGACTCTCTCTCTCTCTCTCTCTCTCTCTCTCTCTCTCTCTCTCGGAGTCCGACTAATCAAATCCTATACAAACATTAAGTCGGGAGGTTAATTATCTATAATTAACCTAACTCGTTACGTCTCTAACATTTCCCGATCTACATTTACTTACTCCTTACATTTCAAGTTTAACTGATACAAACTCTTACTTCTCATTGTTTCTTCAGCTTGTTTAAGCCCTTAATGACCCACACATGTCATTAATTAAGTCCTAATCATCTTATATAATCATCACCATTCAATACCTTATCTTAAAACCCACTTAATGCACTTATTTTCAAGTTTTTAGGTTGGTCTGGGACCTTGTCCGGGTCCTAAGTCCCGGACCAACCTTTGGTTCAACTCTCAGCAGGATTTCTTGCATGGTTCGGGACCTTAACACGGGACTAAGTCCCGGACCAAGCTGTAGAGGAACGTCTCGGGTGATTTTTGAGGCTAGTCCAGGACTTTGTCATGGACTAAAGTCCTGGACCATAGCAGGTTTTGCTCAATTCTAGCATTTTCAAATCCTGCTCCAACTCTTTTCTTTGCCCACTCTTTTCCACACTTAATCTAACATGATTAAGCACTTTAATGAAACTCATAACTCACCTAATTCACTTACTAATTCATTACCCAATTCTAGGTTTAATTACACCATTTTCTCACTTTCAATTTCAACACTTAATTCCCCCAGTTCCTTGTTACATATTTTTTCTCCCATTACCTCCCTTGCTTAATGGTTTACACAAATGCCTTACTTGTATTCAATTGCATTATTCTCCATTCCAAGTTCCACCCCAAATGCAACACTCTTTATTTTCAAGTCTCCAAGTGATTAATCTCTCAATTTCACCTCAAATGTACCTAGTTACTCCTAGGTGGTTCTCTCACAATTACCATTAGTTTATAAACAAATTTTGATAGCACTCCCCTACATTTCTAAGCATTCTCTCCACACTGTTTTCCTCATTCAAAATCTGTTCAACATCCCTGCTTATTTTAGACACTATCCACACTTAATTTCAGCACATTCACAACTAAATTCACTTGGCCTCAAAGCCTTTCATCAACACTCAACAACACTTAAATTAATCTCATTTCTTAATCACAACCCCAACAACATACTCAAATCTTAAAACAAGATAGATTAACTACTACAAGACAATATAAAAATCTGTTCAAAGGTAATCTAATTACCTTAAGCTTTTCCTTGATTACTCTTCCTTTATTTCTCCTTCCTTCCTTCATCTATCTCTCTTTGTTTCTTGTTTCTCAACCGACCAAACAGCTCAAGCTGGCCAGCCCAAGAACAACACACTACTCAATACATAACTCTTAATTTAACCTAGATTTTGAAGGGAATTCTTAAAGCTTTAGGAAGGGGCATTACCTTGAAACTTCTAGGAAGAGTTCTTGGATAGCAAAGCAAGCAAAATTCCAGCCCTTATTGAAGATTAAAAACCGGCTGGACATGGAAGAAGAGGGAGCTCAAAATCTGAAAATTCGAAACCAAAGGAAAGGCTAGAAAATTAAGGTTTTTGAGCTTACTTCTTACCTTAAGTAACTAAGGAGTTGTTCTAGATCTAGATGGGCACCTTCCTTCTTCAAATAAGGCTACATCCATGGTGGTCAAGTTGGAGATTTCTGGATTTTGAAGGGTGGAGAGTGATCACCAAGAAGAGAGGAATCTAACGGTCCCAATTTTGTGGAGTTTGGAGTTGATTTGTGCCTTGAACAAGAGAGGAGAAGAGGATCTGGTGGGGAGCTTGGCAAATCGCCATTGATAGCCAAAAGAGAAGAAGAGAATGAGTGTGTGGGGGAAGGAACAAAAATGTGAGTGAATCAGAATGGGAAGGGAGAGAGAGTATTTGTGTGTGAGAGGGAGGTATTAAATCTCATTAAAACCGGCCCCACACATTAATGTCCTGGGGCAGTTTTTTTCGTCTTTTTGAAATAAACGCGTCTCTTCTCTCGGTTTTTGACACTATTCACTTACCGGGCCCGTTTTCTGGAATATTCTCATTTCTTTAATTTTAATTGCTCTAGGCCTTCATTAACACTTAATTATAGTTATTTGATTGACTATAATTTTTACGAGGCCGTTTAGACCTGTTTAAAGTCAGGTTTTCGGGTTTCTCGAAAAACATGCTTTGAGGCTCGTTTGCGCTTTTAACCTATTTTTTGGACCCGTTTTCTTCGGGAGTTGTTCCCATATATTAATTAAGCATAATTAAGCTCTCGGAATCCATCTAGGACCCTAACAAGGTCGTATACCTCCAATACTTGCTTACGCGTGTTTTTACGTTTTTCGCGTGTTACGTTTTCTTCTTTCTTTTGGTTTTATTCTCTTTACCAATACTCTTTAGGCACCATTAGGCCTTTAAAATCATATTAGAGTAATTTAATCACCAATTTTCAGGTCCGGGGTATTAAAATCTACCCCCCCTTAAAGAACTTTGCCCTCAAAGTTGGTGAATCTAATATGGTTAGTCTCATTTGCATGTCATATGCCAAGGTTATAATCAATATAACCTTACTGACTCCACAAGTCAGTCTCATTTCACACTACACATACCACACAACATGTCTTAGCATGCATAACAATCAAAAATACTCTTTGGCACTCTCTCCATGGGGTCGGTCCGAAGACAAGAAGGCACCACAGTCCTCGAATCCCATATCGAGTAATACCCTGCCGATCCCTCAGGTACCGGTCACGTTGGACACTTACGCTCTCTGGTCCACGGCCGTTTCATGACTAATGGTCACTTACTCTCTCTGGCCCACAGTACCTTTGGTTCTGATCAAAACGTTGCACATATAGATATCCTCATACACTCTGGTTACTCTCTTAACACAGGAGATTACTCAGGGTACTCTCCTCATCCCACTGCCATTGGAAAAATCACACACTACCACCGCCCCAACCGGTCATGTAACACCCCAACCCGAAACTCCACAACCTGAACGATGATAGCTCCCAACTTCGACTGGATATGCAGCGGAATAGATACATAAAAACGGGTGGTGCTATAACGCCGTTAGTTTATGTTACTCTTGTATAAGATTGTTACCGTAACGTAAAGTGATTATGTAATCCCTCGTCATTTCTTTGTGAGGTTGATTTACCACCGTCATTGTTTCTTTCACTTCTTAACTTTACTTAAAATTAAGGAATTAGTATATACCTTAAATCTTGTAGTCTTTATTTATAAGACTATTATTGCATTGTAGTACACTTTTATTTATTCCCATGATTCTAAGTATGCCACATTGACTATTCTCCTTAGTTTATTTAATCCCCTTGGATATATTTTTATATTTATATATTTATACATGTATGTATACAAGTATTGTTTTATATGACATGTTGTATTTATCCAAATGACAAAACAACTTATAAATCCGTCAATGACATTTATTGGCCACGTTTACTCAATTCTCCTCATAACTTTAAATATAATATACTATAATCCCAAATATTATTTGGTGGTTATATACTCTCGTTATTTCATGTGAGGTTTTAACTTAACGCTTAGTTAATTTCCTTAACCTCCTAACCTTATTATAATCAAGGTATTTGTTCATATATTTTAAAGTATGTAGTCTTAAATTATAAGACTTATATTGAGTGGTATTTCCTTTTAATTACCTCATGATTTTATGTACATCTTATAATATTATTTTCTTTGATTTATTTTAAAATCCTTTGAGGTATTTATTTGCACATGTAATATTAATAGTATATGCTTATATTTGTCTAAGTAATATTTCAACTTAATGAATTCCTTATATTTTCAGAGTCACTCAAGGACTTAGGAATTTCCAAAACTTCTATTAATTACAAACTAACCCCAAATAATATTATTTCTTTACAAATAAATTACTTATACCTTTATAACATATAGTTTTAATTTCTTAATTCCTTAAATCACAATTTTCTTTTCTATTTCCACCAAATATCCATATAAGACATAATAACATTTTTTAATTCCAATGAACACCCTTATACTTTCGGTTATTACAATATAGTCCCCAAATATTTTTAAACTTTACATTATACTCCAAAATACATTATATTCCATAGTTTTATCTTCTTAATTAATTAATTCACATAACCACCACTATAAATTCAGTAATTATAATTTGGACACCTTAATTTTTATAAATTACCAAATGGCCCCATAAATTTTCGGCCTTTACCAATATTTTCCTTTAACTACATTTTAACCCCGAAAACATATAATAGTTACATAATAACTTATAAACTATTGTTTAATATTTAATTCTTCTAAATTTCCGGAAGAGTACTTATATTTCATCTAATTATGAATTTTCCCCATACTAAATTCCAATTTTGCACATAAACTTTTAAAAATTACAAATTCACCCCAAACTTTTATAAACTAATTATTTTATGTCATAAATCATTTTAACCCAAAGTTTTTGGTAAACACTTTGACCAAAGCCTAATTTCATACTTAATACATTAATATACCCAGAAATTTATGAAATTCCCGGTTTTACACTAACTTTTCCAGAAATTACAAAATAGCCCCAAAACTTATTAAATTGTATTTTTAACTCCTTAATATTTATCTAACTTATCCAAAATTATTATATGAGTTCATACACTATATTATATCAAAATTCACCAAATTTAATATATGATATTCGGCCATAATTAAATCTAGCCACCAAGTGTTGGTAAATTACATATTTACCCTTAAACTTATAAACTTAATATCTTAGGTATTAAAATACCTAATTAACCTATCCAAAATATTTTATAACATCTTAACACATAGGTATTAAGCTATAATATACCAATTTAATCCTTGAAATTTCGGTAATTATATATATAATCAAATAATTACCTTAAAATTCCTTAAATCAATTTTTAAATCTTAATCCATCTTTAATTTATCAAACACATATTTAAACTCTCATTAATTTCGGCTTCAATTTATATAAGGGTAATTAATGGTTTAATGTATAAAACATAGTTTATACCATCGATCTACATATATATACTTAGATAAATTACTTACCCTCTTAGTAATGATTTTTCCCTTGGTTTCTCCTTGGATCTTTGGCCATACAACCTTGATCTACACTCCTTTGTAGGTGCCTCGAATATTAGAACAAGGATACCTTATGTTAAACCTTGAATTTCTAACTAAACCTTAAGAAATTTACTAAGGTATTATATACAAAATTAGTATTAAAGATTAGGATTTACCTTGATGACTCAAAGTGGAGTTCAAGAACCCTATAAATTCGGTCTTGACAAGGAGAGGGGAAATAAATTAGCTCTTGAAGAGATCTAAGCTTATAACTTAGAAATAACTCTTGTAAACCTTAAAATCAAAGATTTACCTTAAGGAATTTAGTGTAGGCTCACGCCTTGGATGAGTAAGGGTGAATACCTTGTAAATCCATGGAGAAATTTAAGTTAATGAAGAGAAGAAAACAAGACAATTTCGGCCATGAACTTGTCTTGGAAGAAAATGAGGTTTTAAGGCATTTTTCTTACCTTAAGCCTTCAAGAACCTTTCTTGGTGTTTCCTTTGATTAGCCATGAAATTCCTAGCTTGAGTGATGATTTATGTTGATATAGATCAATGGAATGGATTAGAAGAACCTCCTTGGTGCAAGGAAAAGAAAATTAGCTTGAAAATGGTGTTAAAGTGTAACTAGAATAACTTAGGATTTAAGAGCTCTTACAAATGGAAACTTACCAATTCTGGAAGGAAGGAATAATGGCGTGAGAATGGTGAAGGAATTGGACCAGATCGCCAGCTTAGAAGGGGGAGGAAAAGACAAGCTTGTGAAGTTTTCAAAGGTAGGTGAAAAGTGGGTGTTATAGTCAAATGATAAGGTAACAAAGTATAAGGCCTTAATAAGTGGGATTATGTGTTTAAAATGAAGGCCATGGGTCAGTAGGAAATGGGCCATGACTAAGGCAATCAGACAAATTTGACAATGTGGTAATCTTAGGTAGGAAAATGACTTAAAGTCTTGAAAATCATGGGATTTTGGAGCCAAATTCGGCAGCATTATATGTGGTGATTCACCATGGGTCTTTCCTGATTTATATAGTTAACGTATGTCATTTTAATGTTATAAACTCGTAGCTAATCAATTCTACAAGTTAAATGTGTAAAACGTGTTCTTTCGGTACCCTAAAAGTGCCTTTTTGTGCTCTAAGGACATTTTGGAAAATAAATTGTTCCAATGAGTTCCAAGTGTTTATAAACATTGTTTATGGTCAATTATGATATATTAAGGTGTTACATTGAGTTATATGGGGTTATATCAACTCATTACACAATTCCCGGGCTACCAGGACACTCCCGGACCAAAACAGGAGCGTTAAGAGTTCCCCCCAGTACTTTGTGTTATTAACTAAATATGGCCTGGGGATTATGTTTGTATTGCCATATAATGATGGTATGACCATTTGGTTTGAGTTTAAAAGGTCATAGGACTCATGTATTTCAAGGTCGTGCTAAACGCACGTTTTAAGGCGTTTTAAGAATGTTCTTGTCGTTAAGATGTTTAGTGCGTATTTTTGACCTTTGATGAGTTCTTATGTCTTTATGATATATATAATAGGTGTAACATAAGTTGTTACATTATTTAAATGTGTATATCAATTTATTTTAGCATTTATAAATGCTTAGGCATTCGTAAAATATTTACATTGCTCGTTTGTATACACGTTCGCATTGATCTTTCCTTGTTGACGCTCTCTCTATCGAGCTCGTTATGTAAGAAGTTTAATCCTTTTTAATAATCATACATAAACGTTTTGTACGGGTACGTAAATACGTTTAGTAAAATTACGCCCGTTAGCGTTTATGGTAAAACGACTATTTTTACGTGACGTTTGCATGCGTGAGTTTGCATGCGCACGCGTAATAATATTTACGTAAACGTTTGCATGCTGGAATGAGCATACGTACGTGAAATGATTTATCCTTAGATTAATTCTTTATTATTTGATAGTTTAACGAGTTATTTAGATTTAGGGTATTTCAGGTCACCTAGGACCTCCGCACGTACGGCGCAATGGTTTCAAAACTAATACACGCCCACCGTTCTACCTGTCATCAAGACCTAAGGCCACAGCCATCGGCGGGTGATAGCAGTTTTAAAACTAGTTTTTCATCTTCATACTTGAAGGAAAATCCTTTTTGCAAATTCCGTTTGAAAATTATTTCAGAAAACATCACACAACTCCAATTCCATTTGATGCTACTTGCCTCTATACTTAATCGTGATTACTTGTGACCACTTATAGGGAGATTCAAGAATCACTCAACCCCAATGTGATCAGCATCGGTGTTGAAATATCCTTCCAACCCAATTTGTGTTTGGCTTCCCTTGATCGCTAGCAAATCAAGTTCCACCTCCCACGTCAGTTTCAGACAATCAAATAGTCAAACATTTTCATTTTCTATCTTTTACTCTTTTTAGTCATAATCACAAAACAATCCAGTTCAATTTATCTCTAAATCATATAACTTAGGTCATCCGTCATTCTCAATTTACTTCGCTTACTTGCCTAAGCATTCGATACTCATGGGCTCATTTCCTCAAATTGTTACTCAATTATAACATGCATTGCACAATTCCAAAGGATGGAACTCACTCCATCAATCATTCTCAAATAAAATCACCTAGGGAACTCACTTCCTACTCAGTTACACATCGGTTTCATACCGATTCATACTCATCATATCTCATGTCTAATCTCGATAGACATATACTATAGGGATTCTCATTTCCCAGGAGTTTCTCAACTCCTCTTTTCTTGAATATTATATACGTGTTATTCGCATCTCTTGTGCGCAATAACCATAATTACACAATGAATGCAATGAATGAGTACATATTTTTATGTAACATAAGTTCCAATCATCAAAACAATTTCCTTTGTGCTATGCACATTGTAGTTTACGCACCTATACGTAAAACATACTCCAAGCGCTTTTTTGCCCTACTGTAGCAGAAATATGTGTTACAATACTTCTACCTAGGCAGTGTACCTATCGTTTTGCGGAATGGTGAATAAATGGGTTGTCGATCTCAGGGACCTCGTTCAATTAATTGACAAATTAAATTAACCTAATTGAGAAAACTAACCTAAACTAATAAAACAGGAAATTGTCACTTTTTGAATGGGTTTTACTAGTCTAAACAAAATTAAATAAATAAAGGAATTAAAAGAACAAATAAAACAAATAAGAAAAATAAAACAAATAACGGGTTAAAAATTATAATAATTAAAAGGCGCTCCCCGAGTTGTTCTGCTCACCTTATTCTTCAGATTTTATTATTAAATTCTTCCCCTAACTTTCTATAATTCACTCGGAAACTTTAAATAATTTTTCAACGGCTAAGTCTAACGAATCCTAACTAGTTGCTAGAACTAGCAGCAAGCTAATGCTCTAATCTGGACACAACTAATTGCATAAAGAATAGTTTCTATGGGAGTCCGATTAACCTATAGGCGGGATCACGCTTCTAGTCATTAATCAGGTTCGACTTCCTATGTCTAGTTTACTATCTCAGCTCTCGCGTGTTGATTAGAAAACTACAAGAATTGTCTTAATTATTGGACAGAAAATTAAAACACATTAAGAACAGGAATCGAACTAACTATAATAACAAAGTTGTACGGAAAAATTAATATAACATAATTGTCAAGAATTAGGCTCGCTTCACAACTCGGGAAGCTAAAATAAATTACTCACTCATAATTCTAGAAACAAAAACAAACATTAAAACGAGAATTAAATAACACGTAATGAAAATATGCGTAACGAAACAAATATAATAAGTTTAGTAAAACCCTTTGTATGTTCCGGTTCGGCTCATGTATTGACGTTCTCAGTGAACTCTGTCTGTGTCGACCTCGGCTTCACTTTTTTTCTCTGCTGACGATCTGCTGCTCACCTGGCCTGCTGTCTCGATGAATGGCTGCGGTAATAATATGGAGGATGTGCGAATGAGGATGGTGGGCGGCACACTCTGTATATGGGAGGGTGGTGGTATGCAAATGCAGGAAGAAGAAAACGGCGCTCGAGATACTTTGAAAAGCAATGCAACAGCTCCAATTCTGATGTGCAGCACGGCGGTATATTGGTCGTGGTGATGGATGTGTGATATGTGATGATGGTGAAGGAGATCGATGATGTGGTGGCGGTGATGATGTGCGAGAGTGAGCTGGTGCCGGTGATGATTGGAAACAGATGAGCGTCGGTGATTGTGATGAAGTTGAAAGAAAACTTTGCGGCGCGCACTCAGTTCACGGGTCAAAGAGAATGTTGGAATCCGGTAAATCAATTGGAGGATGATGGATGTATGAATGTGTAGAGATATTGCTGCAAATCTGCGCCTCCTCTCTCTGCATGTGCCGCGAGTAGTATGGTCGATGGATGGTGTTTGGTGGACGTGGTGTATGGGTAAGTGATGATGGTGAGGTCGGTGGTGTGCGCGAATGAGAGAGGGAGTATTGCCTCGTTGGATGGTAGAGGGGAATGATGAGTGGAGTTTGATTGCAGTGTTGGGTTCTCTGTATGGGGAGATAACTGATGATGATGATGTATGGTCGTGGTGGTCGGATGATGGGCGTGGAAGGATGTAGGCTGAGGAATAATCGAATGATGATGGATGTGGAGGTGCAGGCGAATTCGATGGTGGCTGGTGGTATGGGGCTTGGGAGCAAAGAACAGGACTGCAGTAATCCTGTGTTAGGTGGGAATAAATTGTGGTGCTCGCATGTGAATTGAGGGTGGATACCGTGGTGATGATTAATATAATTAAGGGGAAATTACATCCCCCACCCATGATGTTTGATGAAATTACACAGCCCACCCACGAGGTTTTAAAAATTACTTTCCCCACCCATGTGGTTTCCCTCGTTTTACATCCAGCAACTTTTCTAATTGGAAAAATTACATCCCCCACCCATGACGTTTGGCGAAATTACACACCCCACCCACGAGGTTTCAAAAATTACTTTGCCCACCCATGTGGTTTCTACTATTTTACATCCAGCAACTTTTCTAATATTTGATCAACTAAAAAGATGGTTAAATGTTGTCCACAATTGATGAAACTTTACATGGACGATGCAAAGGTGTTATATTTTGGTCTAGCGTGAAATCCAAAATTTTTTAAGCTCATATGTGATCCGTGGGACCCAATGAAACATGTGACATGTGAACATGTTTTCATTGGGTCCCACAGGTCATATATGACCTTAAAAACTTTGGATTTGGCATTGGACAAAAATATATCACCTTAGCATCATCCATGTAAAGTTTTATCAATTTTGGACAACATTAAACCATCTTTTTAGTTGACCAAATATTAGAAAAGTTACTGGATGTAAAATAGTAGAAACCACATGGGTGGGTAAAGTAATTTTTGAAACCTCGTGGGTGGGGTGTGTAATTTCGCCAAACGTCATGGGTAGGGGATGTAATTTTCCCTTTCTATTTTTCATTCAACTTAATAGATGCCTAAATGTTTTCCAAAATTGATGAAAATTTATATGGACAATGCTTAAGTTCTATATTTTACTCCAGTGTCAAATTCAAAATTTTTTAAGCTCACATGTGACCTGTGGGACCCAATGAAAACATGGCCACATGTCACTTAGTTAATTGGGTCCCACAGATCACATGTGAGCTTAAAAAACTTTGAATTTGACACTGAACTAAAATATAGCACTTAAGCATCGTCCATGTAAAGTTTTATCAATTTTGGATAACATTTTGGCATCTATTAAGTTGAATGAAAAATAGAAAAGTTGTTGGATGTAAAACGAAGGAAACCACATGGGTGGGGAAAGTAATTTTTGAAACCTCGTGGGTGGGCTGTGTAATTTCACCAAACGTGATGGGTGGGGAATGTAATTTTCCCTATAATTAATCATGGGTGAGTGTCGTGACTGGTCCTCACATGTAGCAGTATGGGCAATTAATCATGAATCCATGATTAATTAGAAAGTGTGAGTGGTTTGACCGTGCATAGTGGTGTGCAACTATGTGTGTGTATATATATATATTGCATTGTAATCCTTATAAAATGATGAATGTTAATCCAAGACTTTTTTTCCTGTATTTGACACATAAAATATATCAGTTCACATCAAAATATAAATCTAAGGAAAAGCATATGATATGTGAGAAATATGGCATGAATTGTTATCAAAATAGGAAGAATTATAGCCTTCAAAATAGATATATTTCACACTTATCAAACTTCCTCACACTTAGCTTTTGCTTGTCCTCAAGCAAATACAGAATATGACTACTCTTTAGGGTCGTAGTATTGAAACTCAGGATCAAAAACCTGCCGCTGGAAAACAAGCAAAATGACAATCAAAAGAAAAGTTCTGCTATTAGCTTTAGGTTTTCGCAAACAGTGAAAAAGAGCGAAGTTAAAAAGCATGGAGAAGTTAGGTTATAGAAACTGAAACAGAATAGTTTGGGATCTTCCACCATTTCTTTCCTCTAACCTTAGGATGACAAGGGGTGTGAAGTAACACCTTATTCCGTGATACCTTTCAACGCCACATACTCATGATCAGAATAAGCAAAAATGAATTACATTTTAACTTTTCAAAGTTCATTTTCCTTAATATTATGCCATTTACATATTTCATTCATCCCCTCAAACTTTTCTCTTCACCCTTGTAGCAGCTTTGGGACCTCTATCCCAGATCACAAGACCTTAGGTAGATGGGTGATGAGGCACCCCAAGGAATTAATAACCGAATGAAGAGGTCTGTTTTGGTTCAAAAATTTTAATTCAGATCAGCTGAGTACCTTGCCTTATCCTTTCATTCCAAACTTTCACATCATTCCCAAGACCTCAAACTAGACCAATTCAATTTTCATAATCAGCTAATCCACCAAATTTCAGTGAAAACGGATTCAATTTGGACAAAACTTTACATACAAACAACCAAAAGCAGAAAGATTCTTGAGGTGGCCATCAGGCTTGTTTTCAAAACCTCAACAAAAATTTTCACCTAGAGATTCAATATTTATTCTCACTTCAAAGAAGCAATCCTTTCAAAATAAGAGGACAAACAAAAACAAATGTGGCATTAAGTACAATGACAATATTTAGAAAGTACTCCTACTTCCTCACACTTAAGAGGAGCAATGTCCTCATTGTTCATAAATTCAACCAAGAAGAGGACTTTCTAAATATTGCAAGTTCATCAAAGATTAACTAAAGATCTCATGGACTTGATTCATTCAAAGCCTAAGCTGGACTAAAATAAGAGTGAAAGGACACGAAAACTCCCTTGATATCCTCAGATTGAGGAAGGGCACCTTCCTCACACTTAGGTCCTTCACCGGGGTAGGAATCTTCCTCACACTTGCTGTGAAGAAAGTGTCCAGCCTATGGAGTTTCAATGATCACCACACCTGCAACCAATCTCCGAAAAGAAGAATTTGACACTTAAAAGTATCATGTTAAATGCATGAGTATTGGACCTCGAGCGAACGTGTAGCAGCATGGGCAATTAATCATGAATCCATGATTAATTAGAAAGTGTGAGTGGTTTGACCGTGCATAGTGGTGTGCAACTTTGTGTGTATATATATATATATATTGCATTGTAATCCTTATAAAATGATGAATGTTAATCCAAGACTTTTTTCATGTATTTGACACCTAAAATATATCAGTTCACATCAAAATATAAATCTAAGGAAAAGCATATGATATGTGAGAAATATGGTATGAATTGTTTTCAAAATAGGAAGAATTATAGCCTTGAAAATAGATATATTTCACACTTATCAAACTTCCTCACACTTAGCTTTTGCTTGTCCTCAAGCAAATACAGAATATGACTACTCTTTAGGGCCGTAGTATTGAAACTC
This sequence comes from Limonium bicolor, assembly GCA_023374045.1. Classification (NCBI taxonomy): domain Eukaryota; kingdom Viridiplantae; phylum Streptophyta; class Magnoliopsida; order Caryophyllales; family Plumbaginaceae; genus Limonium; species Limonium bicolor. Next base: position 53,144,508 of record CM041782.1, read on the forward strand.
AGGATCAAACAACTGCCGCTTTAAAACAAGCAAAATGACAATCAAAAGAAAAGTTCTGCTATTAGCTGTAGGTTTTTGCAAACAGTGAAAAAGAACGAAGTTAAAAAGCATGGAGAAGTTAGATTATAGAAACTGAAACAGAATAGTTTGGGATCTTCCACCATTTCTTTCCTCTAACCTTAGGATGACAAGGGGTGTGAAGTAACACCTTATTCCGTGATACCTTTCAACACCACATACTCATGATCAGAATAAGCAAAAATGAATTACATTTTAACTTTTCAAAGTTCATTTTCCTTAACATTATGCCATTTACATATTTCATTCATCCCCTCAGACTTTCCTCTTCACCCTTGTAGCGGCTTTGGGACCTCTATCCCAGATCACAAGACCTTAGGTAGATGGGTGATGAGGCACCCCAAGGACTTAATAACCGAATGAAGAGGTCTGTTTTGGTTCAAAAATTTTAATTCAGATCAGCTGAGTACCTTGCCTTATCCTTTCATTCCAAACTTTCACATCATTCCCAAGACCCAAACTAGACCAATTCAATTTTCATAATCAGCTAATCCACCAAATTTCAGTGAAAACGGATTCAATTTGGACAAAACTATACATACAAACAACTAAAAGTAGAAAGATTCTTGAGGTGGCCATCAGGCTTGTTTTCAAAACCTCAACAAAAATTTTCGCCTAGAGATTCAATATTTATTGGCACTTAAAAGAAGCTATCCTTTCAAAATAAGAGGACAAACAAAAACAAATGTGGCATTAAGTACAATGACAATATTTAGAAAGTACTCCTACTTCCTCACACTTAAGAGGAGCAATGTCCTCATTGTTCATAAATTCAACCAAGAAGAGGACTTTCTAAATATTGCAAGTTCATCAAAGATTAACTAAAGATCTCATGGACTTGATTCATTCAAAGCCTAAGCTGGACTAAAATAAGAGTGAAAGGACATGAAAACTCCCCTGATATCCTCAGATTGAGGAAGGGCACCTTCCTCACACTTAGGTCCTTCACCAGGGTAGGAATCTTCCTCACACTTGCTGTGAAGCAAGTGTCTAGCCTATGGAGTGTCAATGATCACCACACCTGCAACCAATCTCCGAAAAGAAGAATTTGACACTTAAAAGTATCATGTTACATGCATGAGTATTGGAACCTCGAGCGAACGTGTAGCAGCATGGGTAATTAACCATGAATCCATGATTAATTAGAAAGTGTGAGTGGTTTGACCGTGCATAGTGGTGTGCAACTATGTGTATATATATATATATATATATTGTAATCCTTATAAAATGATGAATGTTAATCCAAGAATTTTTTCCTGTATTTGACACATAAAATATATCAGTTCACATCAAAATATAAATCTAAGGAAAAGCATATGATATGTGAGAAATATGGCATGAATTGTTATCAAAATAGGAAGAATTATAGCCATCAAAATAGATATATTTCACACTTATCAAACTTCCTCACACTTAGCTTTTGCTTGTCCTCAAGCAAATACAGAATATGACTACTCTTTAGGGTCGTAGTATTGAAACTCAGGATCAAACAACTGCTGCTGGAAAACAAGCAAAATGACAATCAAAAGAAAAGTTCTGCTATTAGCTGTAGGTTTTCGCAAATAGTGAAAAAGAGCGAAGTTAAAAAGCATGGAGAAGTTAGATTATAGAAACTGAAACAGAATAGTTTGGGATCTTCCACCATTTCTTTCCTCTAACCTTAGGATGACAAGGGGTGTGAAGTAACACCTTATTCCGTGATACCTTTCAACACCACATACTCAGGATCAGAATAAGCAAAAATGAATTACATTTTAACTTTTCAAAGTTCATTTTCCTTAACATTATGCCATTTACATATTTCATTCATCCCCTTAGACTTTTCTCTTCACCCTTGTAGCAGCTTTGGGACCTCTATCCCAGATCACAAGACCTTAGGTAGATGGGTGATGAGGCACCCCAAGGACTTAATAACCGAATGAAGAGGTCTGTTTTGGTTCAAAAATTTTAATTCAGATCAGCTGAGTACCTTGCCTTATCCTTTCATTCCAAACTTTCACATCATTCCCAAGACCCCAAACTAGACCAATTCAATTTTCATAATCAGCTAATCCACCAAATTTCAGTGAAAACGGATTCAATTTAGACAAAACTATACATACAAACAGCCAAAAGTAGAAAGATTCTTGAGGTGGCCATCAGGCTTGTTTTCAAAACCTCAACAAAAATTTTCACCTAGAGACTCAATATTTATTGGCACTTAAAAGAAGCAATCCTTTCAAAATAAGAGGACAAACAAAAACAAATGTGGCATTAAGTACAATGACAATATTTAGAAAGTACTCCTACTTCCTCACACTTAAGAGGAGCAATGTCCTCATTGTTCATAAATTCAACCAAGAAGAGGACTTTCTAAATATTGCAAGTTCATCAAAGATTAACTAAAGATCTCATGGACTTGATTCATTCAAAGCCGAAGCTGGACTAAAATAAGAGTGAAAGGACACGAAAACTCCTCTGATATCCTCAGATTGAGGAAGGGCACCTTCCTCACACTTAGATCCTTCACCGGGGTAGGAATCTTCCTCACACTTGCTGTGAAGCAAGTGTCCAGCCTATGGAGTGTCAATGATCACCACACATGCAACCAATCTCCGAAAAGAAGAATTTGACACTTAAAAGTATCATGTTAAATGCATGAGTATTGGAACCTCGAGCGAACGTGTAGCAGCATGGGCAATTAACCATGAATCCATGATTAATTAGAAAGTGTGAGTGGTTTGACCGTGCATAGTGGTGTGCAACTATGTGTGTATATATATATATATATATTGCATTGTAATCCTTATAAAATGATGAATGTTAATCCAAGATTTTTTCCTGTATTTGACACATAAAATATATCAGTTCACATCAAAATATAAATCTAAGGAAAAGCATATGATATGTGAGAAATATGGCATGAATTGTTATCAAAATAGGAAGAATTATAGCCTTGAAAATAGATATATTTCACACTTATCGAACTTCCTCACACTTAGCTTTTGCTTGTCCTCAAGCAAATACAGAATATGACTACTCTTTAGGGCCGTAGTATTGAAACTCAGGATCAAACAACTGCCGCTGGAAAACAAGCAAAATGATAATCAAAAGAAAAGTTCTGCTATTAGCTGTAGGTTTTCGCAAACAGTGAAAAAGAGCGAAGTTAAAAAGCATGGAGAAGTTAGATTATAGAAACTGAAACAGAATAGTTTGGGATCATCCACCATTTCTTTCCTCTAACCTTAGGATGACAAGGGGTGTGAAGTAACACCTTATTCTGTGATACCTTTCAACACCACATACTCATGAACAGAATAAGCAAAAATGAATTACAGTTTAACTTTTCAAAGTTCATTTTCCTTAACATTATGCCATTTACATATTTCATTCATCCCCTCAGACTTTTCTCTTCACCCTTGTAGCAGCTTTGGGACCTCTATCCCAGATCACAAGACCTTAGGTAGATGGGTGATGAGGCACCCCAAGGACTTAATAACCGAATGAAGAGGTCTGTTTTGGTTCAAAAATTTTAATTCAGATCAGCTGAGTACCTTGCCTTATCCTTTCATTCCAAACTTTCACATCATTCCCAAGACCCCAAACTAGACCAATTCAATTTTCATAATCAGCTAATCCACCAAATTTCAGTGAAAACGGATTCAATTTGGACAAAACTATACATACAAACAGCCAAAAGCAGAAAGATTCTTGAGGTGGCCATCAGGCTTGTTTTCAAAACCTCAACAAAAATTTTCGCCTAGAGATTCAATATTTATTGGCACTTAAAAGAAGCAATCCTTCCAAAATAAGAGGACAAACAAAAACAAATGTGGCATTAAGTACAATGACAATATTTAGAAAGTACTCCTACTTCCTCACACTTAAGAGGAGCAATGTCCTCATTGTTCATAAATTCAACCAAGAAGAGGACTTTCTAAATATTGCAAGTTCATCAAAGATTAACTAAAGATCTCATGGACTTGATTCATTCAAAGCCTAAGCTGGACTAAACTAAGAGTGAAAGGACGAAAACTCCCCTGATATCCTCATATTGAGGAAGGGCACCTTCCTCACACTTAGGTCCTTCACCGGGGTAGGAATATTCCTCACACTTGCTGTGAAGCAAGTGTCCAGCCTATGGAGTGTCAATGATCACCACACCTGCAAGCAATCTCCGAAAAGAAGAATTTGACACTTAAAAGTATCATGTTAAATGCATGAGTATTGGAACCTCGAGCGAGTAAACTGGACAACAAAGAACAAAATAAGGATAAAAGTACTACAAATCAAAAGAAAACTGGAAAATAAAAAAAACTACCACTGGGTTGCCTCCCAGTCAGCCGCCCTTCTTTATAGTCTTTGGCTAGACTTTTTGGCGTTGCTATCTTGCAACTGGATCCTTAATGGTCAATTCATGAGTATACTCCGTATCCAATGCAGTACCCAAAAAGTTTTTGATCCTAGAACCGTTCACCTTGAATGTCTCTCCCTTAGCATTCACTAACTCAACTGCTCCGTATGGAGATATACTGACAATGGTGTAAGGTCCTGACCAATATGACTTCAATTTACCTGGGAAGAGCTTGAGCCTTGAGTTGAATAGCAGAACTTGTTCACCAGCGTTGACTCACGCCTCGCTATCATCTTGTCATGCCAGCGCTTGGTTTTCTCCTTATATATGACAGCATTCTCATAAGATTCATTCCTGAGTTCCTCTAACTCAGTCCACTGGAATTTGTGCTTGTCACCAGCTTTTTGCAAATCAAAATTCAACGCCCAGTAGGACTTGTACTCCAACTCTACAGGCAAATGACATGCCTTACCAAAAACTAGCTTATATGGAGACATACCAATAGCTGTCTTGAAGGCGGTGCGGTAGGCCCAAAGTGCATCATCCAATTTGAGTGACCAATCTTTACAAGAAGAATTCAGTGTCTTTTACAAAATCCACTTAAGCTCTCGGTTTGTCACCTCGGCCTGCCCATTTGTCTGAGGATGATAAGGTGAAGTTACCTTATGTTGAACCTCGTACTTCTTCAGCAAGGCATTAAAATGGCAGTTGCAAAAGTGGGAGCCACCATAACTAATAATCGCTCGAGGGACACCGAATCTAGTGAAAATATTCTTCTTGAGGAACTTCACAACAACTTTAGCATCGTTAGTAGAACAGGCAAGGGCTTCCGCCCATTTAGAAACATAATCAACAACTACTAAGATGTAAAGATTACCAAATGAATTTGGGAAAGGACCCATGAAATCAATACCCCAAACGTCGAATAACTCAACTTCTAGAATGTTATTCAATGGAAATTCATTACGACGAGAAAGGTTACCTTGCCTTTGGCACCGATCACATGTAGAAACAAAAGCATGACAATCCTTGTGAAGGGTGTTCCAGAAAAAACCTGATTCGAGTATTTTTGTTGTTGTACGAGTGGCACCATGATGTCCACCGGCTTCTCTGGAATGGCAATGGAGGAGGATGTCTCTAACTTCAGATTTCTGAACACACCTCCTAATGATTCCATCTGCGCAAACCTTAAAAACATAAGGATCATCCCAAAAATAATGCTTAACAACAGAAAAGAACCTCTTCCTCTGTTGGTATGTCATGTCGGTTGGAACAATATTCTTGACAAGGTAGTTTGCAATATCTACGAACTATGGATCATCAACCTCTTCAACTGCAAGTGCTGATTCATCAGGAAAAGACTCATTGATGTGAGCACCGCCATCATTTGCCTTCATTCGGGATAGATGATCTGCAACAACATTCAGTGTTCCCTTATTATCCCTGATCTCAATGTCAAATTCTTGAAGGAGGAGAATCCACCTAATTAACCTGGGCTTTGATTCTGCCTTAGCAAACAAATACTTAAGCGCAGAATGGTCAGTATGCACAATAACTTTACTACCCAGTAAATAAGATCGAAACTTATCCAAAGCAAAAACAACTACTAGTAATTCCTTCTCCGTGGTTACATAATTCTTTTGGGCATCATTCAAAGTACGACTAGCATTATAAATAACCCGAAGAATTTTATCCATCTTCTGACATAAAACAGCCCCCACAGCATAATCACTAACGTCACACATGATTTCGAAAGGCAGAGTCCAATCAGGAGATACAACAATAGGTGCAAATATAAGCTTCTCTTTCAACAAGTTAAAAGCTGTTAAACACTCATCAAAAAAATGGAATTTAACATCTTTCGCAAGTAGAGCACAAAGAGGCTTAGTAATTTTGGAAAATTCTTTAATAAATATTCTATAAAACCAGCATGTCCAAGAAAACTACGAACATCTTTAACAGAAAAAGGAGGTGGAAGTTTCTCAATTACCTTAATTTTTGCCCGGTCCACCTCTATACCTTTTGATGAAATCTTATGACCAAGAACGATCCCTTCCCGAACCATGAAGTGGCATTTCTCCCAATTCAACACCAAATTGGTCTCCTCACACCTGGCTAAAACAAGATCAAGGTTCTCTAGACAAGTTTCAAATGTTAGTCCAAAAACGGAAAAATCATCCATGAAAACCTCAATACATTTCTCAATATAATCTGAAAAGATAGCCATCATACAGCGCTGAAAAGTAGCAGAAGCATTACATAATCCAAACGGCATTCTTCTGTAAGCATAAGTTCCATAAGGACAAGTAAAAGTAGTTTTCCTGATCCTCTGGAGCTATGGGAATTTGAAAGTAGCCCGAATAACCATCCAGAAAACAATAATAATCATGTCCTACTAATCGCTCAAGCATTTGATCAATGAAGGGAAGGGGAAAATGGTCTTTACGAGTAGCTTCATTCAATTTCCTATAATCAATACACACTCGCCAACCCGTAGTAGTGCGCTGAGAAATCAACTCACCCTTATCATTAGGAACAACAGTAATCCCCCCCTTTTCGGTACTACCTGTACGGGGCTCACCCACTTACTATCAGAAATAGGATAAATAATCCCTGCATCAAGTAGTTTGATTACCTCTTTCTTAACTACCTCTTTCAGGACTGGATTGAGGCATCTCTGAGGCTGAGCAAGTAGTCGGTAAGCATCCTCCATGTAGATCTAGTGTGAGCACAATTGAGGGCTGATTCCTTGAATGTCTGCTATCGACCAACCAATAGCTTTAGTATGTTTTCGCAGCACCTCCAGAAGTTGTTTTTCCTGCAAAATTGTCAAATCAGAAGAAATGATAACAGGTAATTCAGATGGTTCTTTAAGGAAGACATATTTCAAATGGGGAGGAAGAGGCTTCATCTCCACTGCAGGAGGTTTTTCTATAGAAGGTTTTGGTCGGTCTGCACTTCTCTCCACTTTTTCGAATCTCTACTGGTAAGAATGGAAGTGTGGCCGTCTCTTGTTCAATTCCTCATCCATGAGGGCGATGTCTGGATCCTTGTCATCTACCTCGCAGGATGCCATAAGGCATCTCTCCTGAATCTCCTCCTCTTCCCTGCTAAATTGAACTTCCTGCACTAAAGAATCAACAGGATCCAACACAAAACAGGATTATACAGCTGCAGGACGCTTCAAGTTACGCGTCATATCAAAGACAACTTGTTCATCATGAAATCTCAAAATTATCTTTCCTCCCTCAACATCAATAAGAGTACGAGCAGTCCTCATAAATGGTCTACCTAGAATCAATGGCACATCTTTATCCTCCTCCATATCAATAACAATAAAATCAGCAGGGAAGATAAATTTACCAACAGAAACTACCAAATCCTCCACCTTACCCTTGGGGTAAATAATAGAACGGTCAGCTAACTGTAGTTGCACTGAAGTGGGAGAACATTGACCTACTCCTAATTTCTCAAAAATTGAAAGAGGCATCAAATTAATACTTGCTCCCAAGTCACATAAACCGTTACCACAATCTATCTCCTCGATAGTGCAAGGAATGATAGGAAGACCTGGATCTCCCAACTTTGGTGGTAGCTTCTTCAGAAGGACTGCCGACACCCTTTCTGTCAGCTTCGTTGTGTCCGTTTCCTGCAAAGATCGCCTATTAGATAGAATATCCTTCATAAACTTAGCATAAATAGGCATCTGAGATAAAGCATCAAAAAAAGGGATGTTAATAGTCAACTTCTTGAAAATATTAAGAAATTTTCCGAATTGCTCATCTAAATTCTTTTTCTTCAGCCTATTAGGGAAAGGAATAGGGGGATCATAAGTAATTTGAGAAGGTTTGACAATTAAAGGTACAGAAGACTCATTCTCCTTGGGGATTTCAATTTCTTCAACTTCAGCTGGAGACTCTCCTGATTTGTTAGATTCATCTTCATCTTCAGGAACATTGAAAACCAACTCCTTACCACTTCTCAAAGTTACTGCTTTAAGTTGCTCTCTTGGGTTTGGATCGGTCTGACTGGGGAGTGATCCTGAAGGTCTTTGTGCTAGCTATTCTGCAATCCGGCTCATCTGTCTCTCTAGGCTCTAATTGATGGCGGCTTGATCAGCATTCCTAGCTGCCTGCTTTGCAAACTTAGATTCAATTTCAGTAAATCGAGCATTAGTAGCATGTCCTTGCTTAAGGAGTTCGGCTAGCATACTTTCAATCTTACTATTACCTCCTTAAGAATTCTGAGATTGTTCGTGTTGCCTATTAAAATAAGATGGTTTATTTTGATTAAAACCTTGGTTACCCATTTGTTGATCATTACCTCTCCAAGGAGGCTGCTGATTATTCCTCCAATTGTTCTGATTAAAAGAGTTCGAATAAGGGTTACCTGGCCTGTTGTTTATCGAATTTACCTCTTCGGGGTTTCCAACTAAACCAGGTCCCTCACAGTTGAAGGTCTCATGGGCACCTCCACAATTTTCACAACAAGGGTTCAAGAAAGGCGAAGAAGTAGCTGCCTTCACTGTTTGTTGTTGTTTCTGATTCAAAGCTAACTTTTCTACAACCTTAGTTAGAGCAGCTAATTGAGCAGATACATGATCATGCGGGGGATGACTAAACATACCTGGCTCTCTCTTAGACTCACCTCACCTCGTCCTTTGTTCTTGCACCACTTTCTGGTGCTAGCAGTCATGGTATCTCGGAGCTCCATTGCTTCATCTCCAGTTCTCGCCATGAAATTTCCTCTAGATGAGGAACTTAGCAACATCTTGTTTGAATCGTTCAGGCCCTTGAAGAATGACATCACTAACTCCTCACTGCTCATACCGTGGTGTGGGCAAAGAATCTGTAACTCCTTGAATCTATCCCACAAGTCATACAGAGACTCTCCTGGCTCCTGACAGAAATTTGTAATCTCTGCAATCTTTTCCCTTGTCTTCGATGGAGGATAGTACTTTGCTAGGAATTTGTTCGCCAAATCCGCCCAAGTATGGATGCTACTAGGCTGCAGACTTCGTAGCCACCTACCTGCCCCATCCTTTAGAGAATATGGGAACAACTGCAACCGGATGCGCTCGTTCAGGTTTCCTGTCTTGTTGAAGGTATTACAGAAGTCCAGGAATGCAGAGATGTGGTGTGGAGCATCATCTGAGTCGAGCCCGCTGAATTGTCCTTGATGGTACAACGTGGTGATGAAGCTCGTTTTGAATTGCCATGCATCTAGCTCAGCTTGTGTCACCTAGGGGAGGACGATAGCTGATGGCCTCCCTTCAACTGATGGCTGCTGGTATTCACCTAAAGTTGGTCTAGCTGCCATGGCGAACTGCAACTGTCGTCTGCTGTGAAAGTATCTCTCAATCTCTGGTTCAGGATCAGCTAAAGGATCACCTGCAAATCGAGTTCGACGCATGGATATAAATTAGCGTATGTGAAAAGAAAGAATACTAAGCAAATAAGAATAAATAAAATGATTCCAAAAATTTTAAATATGAACAAAGACAATCTAAAAAAAATATATTAACCAACTTGAAATAATAAAAATGAAATACAAATGAACAATCAAAGTAAGGTATGGACTAAAAAGTAACAAGTATATCTTAATTAAATAAAACAAAAACAAAAAGAAGTGTAATGAAGAAAAATTGAGAATAAAAGCTTACGTATTCCTAAACTAGTGAAAAATCAAGTTCGGAGAAGAATTTAAATGAAACATAAATCAACAAATCTATCGAAAAAAAAAGTAAATAAAAATAAAAGCTAATTGAATCATAAAGCGGGAAGCAAAATTTAATCACAATGAAAAAGAGTCAAGTTAGACTAAAATAAACAACTCAGGTGACTAGGAATACTGAACGATAAAAAAAAATCACAACCTAGAAATTAAACAAACTGAAAATCCTAATTAATAAAAAGTAGACTCACGAATTAAATAACAAGAGAGCAAAATCAATTAGATAAAAAGAAAACGTATAAAAGAACTAATACCAACCGATCAGACTAAAATTCAAACTAGAAATAAAAATATAATATAATGAAAGCAAACAAACAAAACCGAGAGAATTAAACAAACCAAGCTAACTACGTAACCTAATAAAAGGAAATGTAAACGGAAGGAGACTTAAACTACACTAAACAAACTAATTCCTAGAATGAACTCTAAAGGAAAAAGAAAATTAGAAAATTTTAACCCAAGTACTAAACTAAACAAAAATCAGGATCGCACTAAACTGAAGAGAACTAAAATTCAGCAAAGTCTAATTAACTATCTAGCGTGCAATCAACTTCTAAAGAAATAAAATCTAATCGTATTTCTTTTTTTTTAATTACCTAGCTAATCAACCAAATTAATCAGGAAGCAAATATAAACAAAAACAGTAAGTAAAATAAAAAAATAAAAAGAATAAAACTAGAATACAAAGACAAGTCAATACGAAAAGAATAAAATTAAATAAAATAAAATTAACTAAACCTCTACTACCGGAACAAAATTAAATCAAATGAGATTGCACGTAATCTAAACTAATTACAACACAAATTCGAAAAAAAAAGGAATTAAACCAAAAACTAATTGATCGCAATAGATATGTAAATCGAACAAACTAATAGACTTAATTTGAATAAAAATACGAAGATTTGGAACAAAGAAACTCAAATAAAATCTCAATCAGATAAATAAAAATGTCAATTAACCGTGCCGGAAGTCCCTGACAACGGCGCCAAAAACTTGTAGCAGAAATATGTGTTACGATACTTCTACTTAGGCAGTGTACCTATCGTTTTGCGGAGTAGTGAATAAGTGGGTTGTCGATCTCAGGGACCTCGTTCAATTAATTGACAAATTAAATTAACCTAATTGAAAAAACTAACCTAAACTAATAAAACAGGAAATTGTCACTTTTTGAATGGGTTTTACTAGTCTAAACAAAATTAAATAAATAAAGGAATTAAAACAACAAATAAAACAAATAAGAAAAATAAAACAAATATCGGGTTAAAAAAAATATAATAATTAAAAGACGCTCCCCGAGTTGTTCTGCTCACCTAATTCTTCAGATTTTATTATTAAATTCTTCCCCTAACTTTCTATAATTCACTCGGAAACTTTAAATAATTTATCAACGGCTAAGTCTAACGAATCCTAACTAGTTGCTAGAACTAGCAGCAAGCTAATGCTCTAATCCGGACACAACTAATCGCATAAAGAATAGTTTCTATGGGAGTCCGATTAACCTATAGGCGGGATCACGCTTCTAGTCATTAATCAGGTTCGACTACCTATGTCTAGTTTACTCTCCCAGCTCTCGCGTGTTGATTAGAAAACTATAAGAATTGTCTTAATTATTGGCCAGATAATTAAAACACATTAAGAACAGGAATCGAACTAACTATAATAACAAAGTTGTACGGAAAGGAAGCTAAAATAAATTACTCACTCATAATTCTAGAAACAAAAACAAACATTAAAACGAGAATTAAATAACACGTAATGAAAATAAGCGTAACGAAACAAATATAATAAGTTTAGTAAAACCCTTTGTATGTTCCGGTTCGGCTCATGTATTGACGTTCTCAGTGAACTCTGTCCGTGTCGACCTCGGCTTCGCTCTTTTTCTCTGCTGACGAACTGCTGCTCACCTGGCCTGCTGTCTCGATGAATGGCTGCGGTAATAATATGGAGGATTTACGAATGAGGATGGTGGGCGGCGCTCTCTGTATATGGGAGGGTGGTGGTATGCAAATGCAGGAAGAAGAAAATGGCGCTCGAGATACTTTGAAAAGCAATGCAACAGCTCCAATTCTGATGTGCAGCGCGGCGGTATATTGGTCGTGGTGATGGATGTGTGATATGTGATGATGGTGAAGGAGATTGATGATGTGGTGGCGGTGATGATGTGCGAGAGTGAGCTGGTGCCGGTGATGATTGGAAACAGATGAGCGTCGGTGATTGTGATGGAGTCGAAAGAAAACTTAGCGGCGCGACACTCAGTTCACGGGTCAAAGAGAATGTTGGAATCCGGTAAATCAATTGGAGGATGATGGATGTATGAATGTGTGGAGATATTGCTGCAACTCTGCGCCTCCTCTCTCTGCATGTGCCGCGAGTAGTATGGTCGATGGATGGAGTTTGGTGGACGTGGTGTATGGGTAAGTGATGATGGTGAAGTCGGTGGTGTGCGAGAACGAGAGAGGGAGTATTGCCTGGTTGGATGGTAGAGGGGAATGATGAGTGGAGCTTGATTGTAGTGTTGGGTTCTCTGTATGGGGAGATAGCGAATGAAGATTGATGGTGAATTGGCCGGAGTGTGGTCGCGGCGGTGATATGCGGGAGTAAGCTCGTGGTGGTGAAGGTGTGGAATCGGCACCAAAAATAATGATAACTGATGATGATGTATGGTCATGGTGGTCGGATGATGGGTGTGGAAGGATGTAGGCTGGGGAATAATCGAATGATGATGGATGTGGAGGTGCAGGCGAATTCGATGGTGGCTGGTGGTATGGGGCTTGGGAGCAACGAACAGGACTGCAGTAATCGTGTGTCAGGTGGGAATAAATTGTGGTGCTCGCATGTGAATTGAGGGTGGATACTGTGGTGATGATTAATATAATTAATCATGTGTGAGTGTCGTGACTGGTCCTCACGTGTAGTAGCATAGGCAATTAATCATGAATCCATGATTAATTAGAAAGTGTGAGTGGTTTGATCGTGCATAGTGGTGTGCAACTATGTATATATATATATATATATATATATTGCATTGTAATTATGATGAATGTTAATCCAAGACTTTTTTCCTGTATTTGACACATAAAATATATCAGTTCACATCAAAATATAAATCTAAGGAAAAACATATGATAAGTGAGAAATATGACATGAATTGTTATCAAAATATGAAGAATTATAGCCTTGAAAATAGATATATTTCACACTTATCACCTACCCCCCTTAAAAAGGGATTACGCCCGCGTAATCGACCATATGTTATCACTGATCATTGGTTCACTAACTCGGGCATCATGAAGTGTTTGACTTCAATGTGGTTATTATACAATGTATTCCGGTCCGAGGGTCTTAATCATAATGATAGTTTAGTCCCTGCACCAGGAATTCTCATTGGAGTCATTTAACTCATAACCTGGTTCAGTTCTAGCCTCTAAGGCTTCAAGGCATTCATGATTAGCCATTTACCCGCATTTGCTAGGTATACTTAACCTTTGAATTACGGCCCACTAGCTTCCGCTGCGCGACCTGATAACTTAGGGCTTGATTAGCCCTTTTTGTTATTCTCAATGTATTGCACAACTCCCTTTTTATCCCTTTTTGTCTTGGGAATAAAGGTTTCTCAATCGTCGCGTGGTATCTCTTATCGTATGCAAATTCGATGAGTTATAGATTTTCTATCCAGTTCTCTGGAAATCTATTTCGTATACTAGTGTATACCTTCGTGATTATTCACTTACTTTTTCCGACTTACTGTCGGTTGTGGTCAAGCTACTACTTAGTATGTAGTGCTTCCTCGATTAATAGTGGCTTCTGAATTACGTTCGCTTACTTGTTTCTATATAAGAATTATTTCATTCATATGACCTTGCGTTTACTATGCATCGGTCCTGGGACCTGTGGGTTATGGGCCCACGTTCTTCATGCGTCTTTGGCCAACGGCCGCACGGTTATGTCTCCAGGTTTTCACTCAACAAGTTTGCGCCACGTTCATAGGCATGTCTGTAAATCTTCCGTATGTAGTATGGATTGGTTACCAGCGATCGGGTGTTCTTATCCCAACGCTTATTGCTTTAATATCGACTGATCCTCTAGGGATAACTTTCAGTTCCTTATGCGATTGCAATAAGGATGAGCACGGCCTTCTCTGTGAGATCTTTCGTCACAAGGCATGGGCTACAGGCTTTGCTACCCGTCTATCTAGCATCGCTTTGCTTTTCATCTCCAATGAGTTTGATTCATGTTTCTGCTTGTTCTACATAACATTTGCGTAACTACACTCTTACAATGGTCGCTTACTGTGCACCGTGTTCTTATTCATTATATATTATATATAACATTGATTTGCATGGAATCCACTATCATTAGCTTCTGCTCATGTATTACCACCATTTATACTATGACTCGTCATTCACTTGGCTACTTCCATAATATACTATTCTTTAATTCTCTACGCTCCTTGCACGTTGCTTACTCTACTGTTCGCTTTGTACACTTATTGTGCTTGCTTTTAACCCGACTACTCTGTCAGTTCTCGACAATTGCTAACTATGCTTTCTTATTTATACCATTCTTGGAAATCTTTCTTCCTTGTCTAACTTATTTCTTGGCAATAACTACACGCCCAAGTTTCTCTACACCGCCCAAGCGGTTGCACATTATATTAATTGGTGATAGCCTTTCTCTAGAGGTTCCACACGATTGTCACTCCATAGGCCTCATAATAACGAGGGGTATCCCCACTCTAAGGTTGTGGTCCGCTCTCCGTCATTCCTCGTATGTCTTTATGCATAGATTTGCAACGTTTGGATCTACGAGTTGTAGCTGGTTTTCCGGTTTACAAGCCACATTGTCTTGAGCTTTGCTCATTATGAGTTGTTCGCACAGGTTTCTACCTCTCCGTACACCTTCCAATGGTTTGGAGGTAATACTGGGCTCCATGATAAGGTCGTTACCTCACGCTTCCGTACATGGGAGGCCCTTTAAGTATCTTGACGTTAATCGGTGCCCTTTGGCAATTTAGGGCATTCCCTGTTAAGTGGGATCCCTCTCGGTGTTTACAACCGAGTTTCTGTTTTAGCTCATATGTTCGTATCATGATGCTTCGTTCAGCTGTCGTTTACTTATACACTCTTCAAGGACTACTCCTAGGTGATGCTATGTAACGCCCATACATTTGGCTGGTACTTTGGGGTATGTTCAGTTTATGACTTTGCCTTGCGGTTAAGTATCTCGATTGTCCCATTTAGGGTTGTAACGCTTTCCGTTCTTGGGTTGTAATGTCTCCCGTAATTGGGTAGATCATTGATACTTTTCCATTATGTTTCTTGACCAGGCTTAGCACCTTCTTCGATGAAGTATGATGTTTCCCGCAGCTGTGGTGATTGTTCTGGGATTGCATCCCCGTTCATTGAACGTTGACGTGTTCATGTCCGGCATTTGCCTTTGGATCTTGCTGGGTATTCATTCCAGTTATCATGTGTTTCCTTCGTGATTCCTGAGACATATTCAATGTCTATACTTAATACTCTGTGCTTCCCGCACTTCTTAACGTTACATCCTTAGGTCCGTCATCTTACTGGGTTCTTCTCCTTGATCATTCGTGGTAGTCAGTTGTTCTGGTCTGAATTGGCTCTTTCGCCCTTAATATGGAGTCGACTACTTCACGTGTTCCGTACTCTACTTGTATACATACATGGGGTATCTTGTTGATACGTTACCACTTACCCGACTAACTCATAACTGGTCTGTCAGGCCCGCAAGCTCCTTCGGAGTGCGGTCATCCCACGTCTCGTTTTTGTACACTTGTAGTGCCGGTCACACGCCTAGGTGAAGTACTCTATTGCCAACTCCTCTTATATCATCCTATGATGTCTTACAGTGATTCCTCTGGTTTGGTTTTAAAATTTGGAGGTTTTTGGAAAATTTTTGCATTTTGAAAGAAAAATTGGAGTTTGAAAAGTAAAATCTTCATGGCATTTCAATGCCGGTTGGTTCTTACCAAGTCTAGCTTCTCGCTGACCGGTATATCTTTTAATACAGTGGTCGGGCCGTTAGGCCCTTCCAAGGTTTAATTGCAAGGTTCCTAGGGTTTGTGATCCTATATTGGCCTCATTCGCCACCTTCGTACTTCACTAAGTACTTATTTCTCTGAATGATCTTGTTCTTCTGCACTTGCCGTGGCAAGTGCGCGATACGGGTGGTTTTCGGGCTACCTTATACCGGTACGGTATTGTTTCCAAGTGTATACGGTAGCCTTGTCGGCTCTCCCTTTGATACTTTAGTTGGATAAGTACTCTTCAAAGCTGCTTCTCATTTGTCTTGACTTGACCGTCATCGATCTGGGTGCTTCTCCACTCTCGGAGACCCTTATCTACTCAGTTCTGTATCGTTTCTTGGCGCTCGTTCCCACACATTTACCGTGGTTACCGAGACTTATCTTATTTAGGCACTACTTCTGTAGTCCAATTCGGGTATATCCCGTAGATGTGCTCATATCTGTCTAAGCTATGTCGGCTAGGTATTGCAACCTTTTTGGGCGTGGTAGGGTGGGTTTACCTACTCTTGACTAGATTCTTAGTCGGTTAGTATACCATTGGTGGTATTATTTAACTATGGCGGTCCGTAGACATGTGTCCCGGTTTTCATTACTTCACCCTTTCCGCCTCGTTGCACGGTTGATGTTTTCCTTCCTGCCGCTGCTGGCTAGCCAGGGTTCTCGCGACTGCTAGGCACGTCGCCCCATGCTGCCGCAAATTTCAGTCTCCCGTGGATGGGATTCCTTGATCTTGCGCC
Organism: Limonium bicolor; assembly: GCA_023374045.1. Taxonomy (NCBI): domain Eukaryota; kingdom Viridiplantae; phylum Streptophyta; class Magnoliopsida; order Caryophyllales; family Plumbaginaceae; genus Limonium; species Limonium bicolor. The sequence continues at coordinate 53,161,438 of CM041782.1, forward strand.
ATATAGCGCGGTTACTGTCGTTCAGACAGGAACCGTCTCCGGGATTTCCATTTCCTGGAATCTACCGTATGACAGGTTCTGGTTCTTGTAGAGTCATATTTAACAACTGCCAGATCGGGTTTCTTGAGTAAGAGAGGACTCTCCGTCTCTCTAGTGTTCCTTCCCGAGCTTTTTAACAGGGGATGTGGAGGGCGGGCTTGATATTGTAGGTATCCAGAACACACTGGAAATTCCCAACTAGCGTATCTCTCACGCTATCACTCAACCCTTAGCCCTAAGTCTCTAATTTTCCTAACTTGGTATTTCCTAAGCTCGGTATTTCCAGTCATCAAAGCGATACTTCGCTCTGATACCATTTTTGTAACACCCCAACCGCTAATCTCGTCATTACCTCTAAAACTGTCACGTTGCCATTAATTTCGCAGCGGAACTCTAGGTACAACGGAGGGTGATACAATGTCGTTAGCCTCCTATGTGGCTAACCAGGCCTAACTCAAATACAGTAACAGTCTGATGGACAGGAATAACCGAGTACTCAACACAAATACAATACTTATCCATTTCTAACCGAGTCACGTAATACAATTCTCAATTTAATTCTTTACTATACTGAGTCTACAACATACGAATGCCGATAACACTTTCGGTCTTACACCTCATTCAAATACATGAGTAAATTAAAATCTAACTACCCATGCTAAACCACCGTCTTCGTCCTACACTCGATCGGTATCATCTTCGGTGTACCTGAAAGTAAAAACGGTGCCCCAAGGGGCTCAGCATATTGCTGGCATAAAATTCGCATACCCCGCGTGCTAACGAGGGTACGCCGACTACTTTGTCGAGAGCATGGGATTCATTTTAATTCAATCATCATGCAAAATTAGCAATACATTATATATGTACACTACACGAGGATTCAACATTCACTCATGGAATACAATCCCTAACTAACATATCAAGGTTGTTAGTTCATGTTAACTTACCCTTAGGCCCTGAGGGTTTCTACCTCACGATGCCTTAGTTACCCACCCATTACCTTACCCATTCTCTTGGGTTACTCATTAGTTCTCTTAGTTCTTGAGACACTACAGGTCTCATTCTTACTTACACATTCGTTTCCTCTTAAATGGTTCTTAAGCCAAAACACACGGCCTCCGGGCAGAGTCATACTCAAGACTCACCACCGGGGTTTCGAGCCTAGTCTTACTTCCCCGGTTTCAACCCTACTCTGGGTCTAGCATGGTGGGAAGGTTCAACTAGCTACCAGAACTCTCTCTTAGTTCCTACTTCTTTCACATAGGTCTGAATCTCTCTCGGGCTTCTCACATTCCCAACACTCCCCTCTCGGAGTTATTGAAATACCCCTAAATTAATTGAAATTAATTTAGGGGATTTCTTTTATTAAACCTTTAATAATACTATTAAGTATTAAATTAGTATAAGGAATTATGAATATTAAATTATCGTATGGAATTATGAGTATTAATATTATATGGAATTATGGAAATTAATTTAGGGGATTCCTCCTATTTAACTCTAAAGAATACAATTTAATACTTAATTATCATATATTATTATATAGTATTATGAATTTAATAACAGGATTTATAAGTCAATAAATCTTGGAAAAATTCCTAGACACTCCAATTATATTATAAAGATTTTAGAAATATTGGGAGGATTGGTTTGAAACATGAAAGTCAATATTAAATCCTAGAAACCTTAAAGCTTATTAAGCCTTGCTAGGGTTGACTTTTTGAGAATGGTCAAACCAGCCCATGAAACCTATACCAATAAATAGGTTATGGAAAATCATGAAGATCGATAAAAAGAACGTCAAAAACGGATCATCCTAGCCAAAGTTATGCTAGGTTGAAGTTTAGAGTCAAAATTTTGAAATATGCCACGTGTCACACTGTCACGGGTCGCCCAACACTTAGCCGTTTTATCTCCTATATTTCCGGTAATAGAAATCAGTTTTTGCCCTATCTTGTGACCTTCATAACTTTCGCATCTTATGGAATTTTTGAGTGCCGTCTTCTTTGTTGCCTTCTCCTACACTTCTTCTAAACAACCATAACTCACACTAACCCTAACTCGTCCTAAATCAACCGGAAAATCGAATCAAAGTAGCCACCCTGCAAAAACCGAAACTGCAGTTCCAGTTTTTCCTTCGAATCAGGTAACTTCGTCTAGCCATAACTTCTTCGTTTCTCAGCCAAATTTCATGTTCTTTAGCTCGTTTTTAATAGCTCTAATTCCTCTAAAACTTTCATGTTGATGGCCTAAGCCAATTCTCAACCGTTTGGAAGAACAATGTGTCTAAAGTTTCGGTTTCGTCATAGCATAAAATTATAGTTTTCTTTCCAGAAAACGCAAAGTAAACTCGCAACTTCCAGCTTTGATTTCTTTCTGTGTAGTGCAAGTTAGGGTGAGTTCTTGCTATCATTGTGTAGAGCTAAGTGTCTTCTTTAGATTAAGCCCAAGAACTAGTTCTAACTCCCTCTGTACTGTAAATTGTAGTGTTGCAAAGTAGGCTACTCAATCGAGTTGTAAAGGGGGCGTTTTTCCAGAAACCGAAAACTAATCCCTTCGATTCGAGCAATTCTGGAAAGTTTTCTTCAAATTCCTTCAACCTTGCTAAACTATGTTACATTGTCGGTCAAAACCATGATTCAATTGCATCAAATACGCTTTAGATTGAGTGAATTTGACAGATTTGGTTTCAGAAACCCGCATGAACCCTAACCTCGAAATCGAATTCGAAAACCATTGAATACTGCATTATAATTGGGGAAATCGGTGTCATTAGAACCGTAATTTAATTTCGAAACCATAGAAACAAGAATCACTCGATTTCGTTCTGTATATTGGGAGATATTGAAGATTTAGTACTCGACATGGTTTATAGCTTCGCTGATGAACTAGGCATTCAGGGGCCGTCCGATCTGGATTTAATGAAATGGACGGCCGAGATTAGATCATGGATAATAAAAATGTTATAAGTTTATAAAATTTCAAAATTTAGCTCTAACTTGTTGAATTTGGTTAATGGCCTTCCCGAAGGTATTTTTGACTTGAAATTTTAACCATAGATTCCTTATTAAATCTAGTTTATTTTGATGTAAATTAATATGGTTTTGGAGTTTTTAAACATAAGTTATGATTTTTGCAAGTTACGGGTTTTCTGGAATTATTTGGCTAAATTAAAAAGATATTTTTATGAAATAAAATTTTTATAATATGTCTAAAATGTTATGGTTACTGTATATTAAATTTGGGAATTTTTGGGCAATGGTAAAAGGTTTTAAAAATTGTGTTTATGAGTTTTTCATAAGAATAACTTATAATATAAGGTTTTTAAGGTAACCAAAAATTAAAGTATGGTTTGTTAATTAACTTTTAAGCTGGGGAAAATATGGGAAAACTAAATTAACATTTTATAACAGTAAGTTTATAAATGTTTTGGTATTAGCTTTTAAGAGAAGTGAAATTATTTACATATATGTATATATACTTATTTAAGTAGAAACTTATGTAAATCAAGGAATTTAATTATTTTTACGTTTTATTTATTATATTATATGGGAGTTAATATTTTTAATTAAAACTAAGGGAAATATATATTTTTACTCATATATAAAAAGGGAATAAAGTATTAACTTAGAGTAGAACAGGGAGCTAATAAATTAACACTTATATTAATTAAATATTATAAGAGCTAGTATCCTAAGATATGGTTAAAGAAATACTTTATGAAACATACATGGAATGCAGTTAAATGTTGTAGTAATATGATAGTTTAAATATAATAGGTTACATAGGGGATGTCTTAGTTAAATTCTAATACAGGTATACTTATATATATTAAATAAGTAAAGGAAAACACTTTATTTTATAAACCATATTTTGGATGTAGTTATGTGTAAAAGTTAATATAAATAACTAAATGCAATAAAACTATATAAAGAATGTCTTGAATAAATCCTAGTATACATATACGATAAATAAATAAATAAAAGACATAAAATACCTTATAGCAAATAGAATATGAAGGAATTAATAAGTTAAACTAAACCTATACATAATACTATTAAAAGAATATTATATGAGGTAGTATTGAATTGTGGTTATGGAATTAAGCTTAAAGAGTTATCTTGGATTTCTAAGATTTATATAAACCATATTAAAATACATGTGTAATATTATTTGTCAAAGACCAGAATGTAAATCTATAATTTGGTTAGGTAATTAATAAGTTGGGACTTAGGAATATTTGTAATTAGATTTTACACAAATAGAACTTACTATATAATTAATAAATAAATGTAATACTTTTACATCTAAATGTTCTTAATATATAAACAATAATAAAATAAATAAAATACTTTTACATATAAATGTGAGGTGGATTAGTAAGTCTAGATTTAATCTTTTCTTAACATTTATGGTATTGAAATATAACTTAATGTTTTAAGATAAAATCATTAAAAGGATTATGATATAAAACTATATTAAACTATGATTTGGAAATTTATCTAAATAATAATCCTTAAGTTTCTTGGCATTAGATAAGCCATATGAAATACATTTATAACATTTATTACCAATACTTAGGATGTGAGTTTACAATTAAGTGAGGTATTTAGTGGTTAGAATTTATAGAAGGTTTATAAATAGGAATTTGATACTTAAAACCTTTGAACCTTTTATTAGATGAAACTAAGTTACATAAGATATTATATTGATATACTTTACGGTAATGGGAAATAATGATATGCTATTTTGAATATAAAATATGAGAATTTTCATAATAGATTATCTTATTAAATAGTTAACAATTTCACTTACGAACCAGAATTTAATTCCTTGATAAATTCTACTCTATGTAGATATATTGTCCATCCTAAATACAATAAAGGAAATTAATTTATTAAGTTATTCCTTTGAAACCTTAGGTTTTGTAAAACAGTTTAAAACGTATTTAAGGCTTAAGTTTAATGAAGTTTAGTACAAAGGATTATACATAGTCTATAGAGAGAATGTGTGTAAAAATAAAACATTTAGGAAATTAAATGTAAGTAAGGATACATAAAAGGTTATACTAAACACCTTATTGTATAGGTAATAATAAAACATATAATATACCTTGTGAATACTAAGTGTAAGATTAATTCGTTAAATCTAAGTTAACTATAGTATAGTTATTCAGGATGAGAAGCCATTTAACATCTTATGACAAGTTTTATTAGATGGTTGTAATTAAAAGTCATTCTGAACTAAAGATGAGATAATTGAGTTTAGCAGTTCAATTAAGTTATAATAAAACACGTCTACAACACTACGATTCCAGTATACAAGATGTAGATCTTAATTAAGTTAAGGGAAAGACTTAATCATAATGGGCTATCTAGTAGATATTGTTTAAATACATAATCTTTACATTGTGAGATAATAGTATAGTGTTCTGAGATGAGTCCATCATAGGTCCTAATACAATGTTTATTCTAAATTAACAATTAAGGTGTTGAGCTTAAGATTATTATGGAAATTCTTAGATTTAATTATATAATATAAACACATTTATGTTATAAAGGACTCAAAAGTCTTGAATGTGGGGATTGTGGTTAAATATGAATAAAGTGGATAGGTGTGGACAGTTGGCAGGTGTTGATAAAATACATTCCTTGATCCTACAACCTTGGGCTATACAACCTTCTAAAATAAGTCAAAGGTTATACATAACATTTAAGCGAGGGCTTATACGATAATTGAGACTTAGAAATAAGAGTGAGGAGTTTATTTAAGCTTAACGTGGGCTACAAGTGATTGATGATAGACTACCTTTAATATTCTTCAGAGTACTGTTGATTGTTTGCGCAAGTTGACTAGTACTGCTACAACGTTACCCAGGTACGAATTCTCGTACTCCGATACTTTTGCTGATTATCTTGTAAGACGTTTTCGAAAAACGCTAACTGAGTTTAAGAGGAATTTCTAAAAAGGAAGTGGTTGTGTGAATAACTCAGCTTGTGTGACTAACTGAGCCTTGAATGTGAAACTTACATGGGTATTGGTTCCTTCTTTTTGGTTGTTCCATTAGACATTGACTGCTTAGGGTTTACGCTTCTGCACTCTGTAGGACTGAGTGTTTTGGTATTGCTCTAGGTAGTTAGTGATCTGGTGGGAATTTGGAAAAGGTCAATTTTGGTAATTCTTCTTTTGACTCTGGATATCATTTCATCCATGAGCTGGTTCTTGAGGTTTCGACGTGCGCGCGTCTTCAATGGTAACAGCAGGGGGCTGTATATCCCTCGCCCATAGGGGCATTTATATTTGACAGCAGGGGGCTGTATATCCCTCGTCCACCAGGACATTTTTTAATCTGACAGCAGGGGGCTGTATATCCCTTGTCCATACGGACATTTATATCTGGCGGTGGGGGCCATCTCTCCCAGTTGAATTATTCCACTCTTGAGTCATTGGTTCTTGGATCTATCTTATCATTCATAGTCCTTTGTGACTATCTGAGTCTTTCTACTCATAACGGGAATTGGGTTTAACTAAGGCATTGGATGTTCACTAACACATGGTGTGGTTTTGTTTCACTAACTTTATCTTCCTATTATTTATCTTTATCCTTAACTTGTTATCTTTGGCTTGGTGATTTTAAAGTGCCTTGTTTGTTTTACTTTCAAGAATTTAATTTCAAGTTACTGTTTATTTTGAAGAGTTATGTTTTATAAGTTTGTTTTTGGAGGATAGTACCAGTTCCCTTCCAGGGAACTGACTCACCCCTCTCGGGGTGGGCTGCTTGGTTTCATCTTCCAGGTACAAATTGATTTACAGGTGGCCACGAAGAGCATGAGTGATTGGGATGGGATTAGGTTTATGGAGAGTGAATGTATTTTATTATTGTTATGTTTATGTTAAGTTTTCTCGAAGTTCAGACCGTAACTTAGTTAATTGTAATGGTTGTAATTGGTGAGGTTGGTACCGGGTGTTTGGAGCCCGATGGTCTGTAGCACCTTTAGTTTATTTTCCGCTGTTGTTTTATTATTATAGGGGTGTTACAGTTATAATATAATTATGTATAATAGTCTAGAAGCATCACTCTCGATGTTTCTAATGACTTTGGGAATTCTTCTTAAGTTCGGGTATTCTTAGGTTTAAGGGTTGCCCCAACATTTCAAATACATATATTTCTGGTTATTTTCTCATACCGATTCAAATCCTCATATAGGAGGTCGACCGCATTTTAAGGGAGTTTGATGGTCCCTTATGTCTCTTTTACTTTTCTCACAAGTTCACATATTTGAACTATCATCAATCTCTTAATAGAGGTTTCATCATTTCCTGCCACTACTAGTTATTTCGTGGATTGTTCATTTCAGTTATCTAACAGTCATCGGGAGTTTACTAATCCCGCACGACTCTCTCTCACTTCTAGAGAGTTCATAAGTTTGTCTCATTGTTATTTTCAATCGATAGTTTTCGTGTGTTTCCGCGTTATCGTTAATCTATGGAACGACTCTTACTACGAGTCCCTAACCCATAGTTACTCAATTATTAGTCGGTTTATAACACCAAGTTAGACCACACAGTCATCAAAGATGGTTAGTACACACATCATGCCACAAGATATACAATCACAGCAATAGATCATTTTCATGCTTTTATCTTGATTAAGTCGGCACACAAGCAAACAACATGCAAATCAGTGTAACACGGTTAGCATACAGGGCATGAGAAAATCATACCTTCCACCGTTGTTGATTGCCCGTCGACTCTCTCTCTCGGAGTCCTACTAATCAAATCCTATACATACATTAAGTCGGGAGGTTAATTATCTATAATTAACCTAACTCGTTACGTCTCTAACATTTCCCGATCTACATTTACTTACTCCTTACATTTCAAGTTTAACTCATACAAGCTCTTACTTCTCATTGTTTCTTAAGCTTGTTTAAGCCCTTAATGACCCACACATGTCATTAATTAAGTCCTAATCATCTTATATAGTCATCACCATTCAATACCTTGTCTTAAAACCCACTTAATGCACTTATTTTCAAGTTTTTGGGTTGGTCCGGGTCCTAAGTCCCGGACCAACCTTTGGTTCAACTCTCGGCAAGATTTCTTGCATGGTCCGGGACCTTAACAAGGGACTAAGTCCCGGACCAAGCTGCAACGGAACTTCTCGGGTGATTTTTGAGGCTGGTCCGGGACTTTGTCATGGACTAAAGTCCCGGACCATAGCAGGTTTCGCTCAATTCTAGCATTTTCAAATCCTGTTCCAACTTCTTTCTTTGCCCACTCTTTTCCACACTTAATCTAACATGATTAAGCACTTTAATGACACTCATAACTCACCTAATTCACTTACTAATTCATTACCCAATTCTAGGTTTAATTACACCATTTTCTCACATTCAATTTCAACACTTAATTCCCCAAGTTCCTTGTTACAGATTTTTGCTCCCATTACCTCCCTTTCTCAATGGTTTACACAAATGCCTTACTTTTATTCAATTGCATTATTCTCCATTCCAAGTTCCACCCCAAATGGAACACTCTTTCTTATCAAGTCTCCAAGTGATTAATCTCTCAATTTCACATCAAATGTACCTAGTTACTCATAGGTGGTTCTCTCACAATTACCATTAGTTTCTAGACAAATTTTGACAGCACTCCCCTACATTTCTATGCATTCTCTCCACACGGTTTTGCTCATTCAAAATCTGTTCAACATCCCTACTTATTTTAGACACTATCCACACTTAATTTCAGCACATTCTCAACTAAATTCACTTGGCCTCAAGGCCTTTCATCAACACTCAACAACACTAAAATTAATCTCATTTCTTAATCACAACCCCAACAAAATACTCAACTCTTCAAACAAGATAGATTAACTACTACAAGACAATATAAAAATCTGTTCAAAGGTAATCTAATTACCTTAAGCTTTTCCTTGATTACTCTTCCTTTATTTCTCCTTCCTTCCTTCATCTTTCTCTTTTTGTTTCTTGTTTCACAACCGACCAAACAGCTCAAGCTGGTCAGCCCAAGAACAACACACTACTCAATACATAACTCTTAATTTAACCTAGATTTTGAAGGGAATTCTTAAAGCTTTAGGAAGGGGCATTACCTTTAAACTTCTAGGAGGAGTTATTGGATAGGAAAGATAGCAAAATTCCAGCCCTTATTGAAGATTAAAAACCGGCTGGACATGGAAGAAGAGGGAGCTCAAAATTTGAAAATTCGAAACCAAAGGGAAGGCTAGAAAATGAAGGTTTTTGAGCTTACTTCTTACCTTAAGCAACTAAGGAGTTGTTCTAGATCAAGATGGGCACCTTCCTTCTTCAAATAAGGCTACATCAATGGTGGTCAAGTTGGAGATTTCTGGATTTTGAAGGGTGGATAGTGATCCCCAAGAAGAGAGGAATCTAACGGTACCAATTTTGTGGAGTTTGGAGTTGATTTGTGCCTTGAACAAGAGAGGAGAAAAGGAGCTGGTGGGGAGCTTGGCAAATCTTTATTGATAGCCAGAAGAGAAGAAGAGAATTCTGAGTGTGTGGGGGAAGGAACAAAAACGTGAGTGAATCGGAATGGGAAGGGAGAGAGAGTATTAAAGTCTCCTTTACTATTCCCTTCCTCTACTTTATTTTTTTGTCTTGTAGTGCTTTATAAAGAATTAATTAGTTATTTGTGTGTGAGAGGGAGGTATTAAATCTCTTTAAATTCGGCCCCACACATTGATGTCCCGGGGCCATTTTTTTCATCTTTTCGAAATAAACGCGTCTCGTCTCTCGGTTTTTGACACTATTCACTTACCAGACCCGTTTTCCGAAATTTTCTCAGTTATTTAATTTTAATTTGCTCTAGGCCTTCATTAACACTTAATTATAGTTATTTGATTGAATATAATTTTTACGAGGCCGTTTAGACCCGTTTAAAGTCACATTTTCAGGTTTTCTCGAAAAACGTGCTTTGAGGCTCGTTTGCGCTTTTAACCCATTTTATGGACCCGTTTTCTTCGGGAGTTGTTCCCATATATTAATTAAGCATAATTAAGCTCTCGAAATCCATCTAGGACCCTAACGAGGTCGTATACCTCCAATACTTGCTTACACACGTTTTTGCGTTTTTCGTTTTACGAGTTTTCTTCTTTCTTTTGGTTTTATTCTCTTTATCAATACTCTCTAGGCACCATTAGACCTTTAAAATCATATTAGAGTAATTTAATCACCAATTTTTAGGTCCGGGGTATTAAAGTAAAAGATGATTATGGGGTAAGAGGGAGGAAAAAGAATACCTTTCCCTAGGATTTTGGAGGGAATCACTAAAAGGTATATGGGGTTTTTGAAACCTGAAGTGGGGGAAACGGAATACCTAAAAATATAAAACAAACAACCACAAAGGGAATGATTCCGTTTCCCTTTGATGATTATCCCGAAATGAACACACCCTTATTATTAATACCTTCCCGATTGACACTTTATTTGGATTCATCTTTTTTCAGCGCTTTCAAAACTTCATCCTTCAAGGGCTGATCATTAATCTTATGGATCTTATTTGTAAAAATGCTAATTCATCATAGAATGGCGAAATCACAAAAGTACTCTCTAGCCACCTTCTTAGCATCCCTCACATACTATTTTTGCTCCCATCCGCCCCAATGGATCTGTTTGTGGACTCCAGCTTTTAAAATTTTTGCATCTGTTTTAGTGGCGATTCCATCATTTCTCCTCTACAAACAGTGCATCCAAACACTAATCTAACAGCTACATCAATTTTAATATCATCTCTTCTATTATATTCTGACAGCTGCTTTTAATAGCTGACACAAACAATCGTAATTGTTGATGACTAGTGAAGACTAAATAATGATCATAGTATTTTACTCCTTACATCTAATATTGTTTGTCTTGGTAATTGTAGTTACACTTTATATCTTAGTATTGAATATACTTTTTTACGTGGTTTTTATTTTAATAAAATTCAAACTACACTTTTAGAGCCACGTGGAACAAGTCTAACACCACAAATTATGAAAAAGAGGTTATGAAGAATTCGAAAAAGACATAATACCTTGTCATATTAGTACGGTATATGTCTATATCAATTTGAAATTAACACCCTCTAAAAATATCAGCGTCGTCACCACAAAACTAAATTACCTGTCCACCTGGCCCATTAAGACCCAACCTTTGTCTGCACGCTTCAACAAAGACCACACAACTTCCAGCACGTGTTTCCCCTGACCTCTTCTTCTACCCTCCCTCCCCTGTCTCTGTTGCCTTTATTACTACTAGCTCAGTTTTTTATCCCCTTTTCTCTTTTATGTTTCCTTCGTCGGCATCCTCCCTCCTATTCTGCCGATTATTAGGAGTACTATTGAACACTGAACTCGATTTCGAGGCAAGTCTATCATTTCGTCTCTAATCGATTAAAAGAGGAGTTCGCATTCAATTTCTTCTCCTCCCTAATCCCGCTTGCAATGGAAACAGAGAATCCACCGTCATCGTCAACATTCACCTACTTAGGCCGGACATTCACTGACCTCACCATCACCAACACGAACAACACCACCACCTCGTCCTTCTCATCGTCCACTTTGTTCAGCGAGTGTAATTCCGACCGGTCGGGCGAATTCTCACCCGCCGCCACACACTCTCACCACCGACATCAATGGCTCACATCCGCATCAACCGCTTCATCATCATCATCCACTTCCTCTGATAACCTCACCGACCAGTACATCCGGTACCTCATCACTGGGCTAAATTCATCTTCCATCAACGATCAGAAACAAGCAACAATGGAGATCCGGCTCTTAGCTAAAAACAATCCAAAAAACAGACTCAAAATAGCTAGATCCGGCGCAATCGGACCACTCATATCACTACTAATCACATCCGACTCACTTCTACAAGAGTACGTGGTTACCGCGATCCTCAACCTCTCTCTCTGCGATGAAAACAAAGAACTAATCGTTAATTACGGTGCGATCAATCCATTAGTCAGTGCGTTACGGTCCGGAACCATGATAGCGAAAGAGAACGCGGCGTGTGCACTCCTCCGACTTTCACAGATGGATGATGATGATATCAACAGCAACAACAAGAAGTTTGTTATTGGACGGTCAGGAGCGATAATTCATCTAGTGAATTTACTTAAATCCGGTGGAATTAGAGGTAAGAAAGACGCATTGACGGCGTTGTATTCGATTTGTTCAGTTAAAGAGAATAAAGTTAGAGGCGTTGAGGCTGGGATTGTGAGAGTGTTACTGGAATTGATGGCGGAGTGTGGAACTAGTAGTAATAGTATTGGGGATAAGGCGGCGTATGTGATGAGTTTAATTGTGATGGTGAGTGAAGGGAGAGTTGCGTTGGTGGAGGAAGGAGGGATTCCGGTTGTTGTGGAAATTGTTGAAATTGGAAATAAAAGACAGAAGGAAGTTGCGGTGGTAATATTGTTGCGGATTTGTGAAGTGAGCGTTTTGTACCGGAGTTTAGTTGTGCGTGAAGGTGCTATTCCACCGCTTGTTGCGTTGTTACAGTCGGAGAGTGGGAGTAGTCGTGCTAAGAAAAAGGTGCGTACTGTCCGTGAAATTCGAGTACTACTACTCCGTCCTGTCATAAGTGTCTCATTTATTTTTTGGTACGTTTTTCCAATTCAATATTCAAACAACAAACTCAAATAGTGAAGTGGGACGGAGGGAGTATGATATACAGCAAATGTAGGGAAAAAGAATGGTGAGCTGTTTTTTTTTTTCTTTTTGATTGTTGGTCATATGTATTTGTGGGGTGCAGGCGGAGAGACTAATAGAGATACTACGGCAACAAAGATCCGACGACAATAATACCACCGTTGCCGGCAAAGATTATCGCCTAATTCAATCGTTTTGTTCATCATGACGTCGACGTCCCCTTGTTTGATACGTCGTTGTGGGTGTGACAGGGTGTCGGTGGAACGAGCCAGAAATCACAGGTATTTCCCTCATTGTCACTGTAAAACTCTCTCTCACATTCATATGCTCTCGCAGAGAGGGAGAGAGACGTAATTTCGACTAGTTTTGGAGAAGAAAGTAGGACCGACTGAAAGAAGAAAAATATCTTGCGGTTGTGACTGGTATTTTACTCTTATATATGGATATATATCTAACCTGTTTTTATATTTAGGTGATAAACTAACTTTGTGGAAAAGGTGATGGACTAACTGATTGTGATTGACGATGATACGGGATGAAGACAAGTGTGTTTAACGAGAGAGAGTATTTCAATATGAAGTTATCTGATATCATAGAACCGATTGGCATGTGCAGTTATGGTTTTCTTTCGGTATCTTTTTTATTATTGTGTTGCGTGTTATAGAACACAATGATGTCCATGTGGGATTGGTTTGGATATGTGTTGAAGAATTTTACATTATAATTTTTATTATTAATAATTAATCCACAAGTTGAATATATTGACTATTTATTAATTTGTTTTGTTAAAAGAAAAATCAACCATATAACTATACATAAAATATCGTGGATTTTTGCAATTGAAATTTCAAGATTTGTTTAACGGATAACCTCCACTATAAGTATAAAAAAGTAATTCTCGCATGACTTATCCTTTTAAAAAGATTTCTAATTTGTTAGTTTTTAGGAAAATAATTTCCTTAGAGAAAATGTAATCATGTCTAATTGGTTTTCACATTTAGGTACAAATGTAGATAATTAACTAAATAAATGAATAAATATATATATTAATATGTAAATGTAGAATATGTGATAAAGGTCTAGATTTTTTAACTTAGATGATACCATTTATTAAATGATAAGTGTGATTTATCTTTATTTGATGGTGAGTAACTATCAAGTACTAATAAGTAAATTAGAAAATTACATGTCCCACACATGACGTTTGGTGGAATTATACGCTCCACTCATGAGGTTTTAAAAATTATTTTCCGTATCTATGTAGTTTCCACCGTTTTACATCTAGCAACTTTTCTATTTTTTGTGTAATTTAAAAGATGCTTAAACGTTGTTCGAAATTGATGAAATTATACATAGATGATGTTAAAAGTGTTATATTTTGATCTTATGTCAAATACGAAGTTTTTTAAGCTCACATGTGACCCGTGGGTCCCAATGAAATATGTGACATGTGAGCGTATTTTCATTGAGTCTCACATATCACATTTGAGCTGAAAAAATTTTAGATTTATTACTGAGTCAAAATATTACACTTTAGCATCGTCCATGTAAAATTTCATCAATTTCAAACAATGTTTAAGCATCTTTTAAATTGAACAAAACTTAGAAAAGTTGTTGGATGTAAAACGAGAAAATCACATGGGTATGGATAGTAATTTTTGAAACCTCGTTGGTGGGTGTGTAATTTTATCAATTGTCATGGGTGGGTCATACAATTTTTCCAAAGTAAGTTCAACCCACAAATTAAAGATCATATTTATGTGAAGGGGTCATGTCAAAGATTTTCTAATTTTTTTTTATTTTTTGAAAAATAGTTTGTTTAAAATGTGGGATCTTTATATTTTTATTTTCTAATCTGATTCCCTATTTTCATTTCAATAAAAAAATGGGACTTTATCTTTTACTTTTCAAACTAAATAAAAAACATATAATCATGTCTAATATTACTTCCTCATTTAAATAAAAAATGTACATATCTAAATAAAATAATAGAACTTTGAAATGAAAGTGTACATTTGTCTAATAAAAGTATAGGTTCTTAAATTAGAGCACATAATTTATTAAATGAAAGTGTATATTTGTTTTATATAAGTTTAGTTTTTTTATTAATTCTTGAAAGTGTAGATATTTGAGTAAAATGATAGATTTTTCAAATTTGTTTTATAGGAGTTTAGATTTTATTAATTTCTTATTTAATTGAAAGTGTAGATATTTAAGTAAAATGATAAATTTTCAAATTGTAGGTGCATATGTGTTTAATTTAGAGCTCATGTTTTATTAAGAGAAAATGTAGATTTATTATTAGTTGATGGTAAACTTTTATTATGTAATACAAATGACACGAATATTTATTTTATTTTTCAAGCTAGATCGTGAAAAATATTTAACCACCTTTATTATTACGTTTGATTTGTGTAAAAAATATAAATATACATGTTATATAATAGAATTTTTGAAATGATTGTATAGATTTGTTTGATTAAAGTATAGATTTTAAATTTAAACAATAAAATTTTTAAAATTAAAGATGGAATTTTTTTATTTGATCATAATATTCTTATATTTATTTTTAAGAAGTCTTGTCAAAAGAATTCTAAATTTTTTATTTCTAAATAATTTTTTTCTTACAACGTGGGATTTTTTTTAAATTATACTTCATTTTAATTCAGCTAATTGCTATGGGAATATTTATTAGGATTGTTGGATTTTTTCACTAGATAATGAGAATACACATCCAATATTTCTTTTTTACATCTGAAATTATAAATTAACTTTCACACCAACACCACTCTAATAAAAATTTAAATGTACACGATCATTTTTTTTTAGAGATCCCATAGTATTATATAAGGCAAGTTCGAAGATGGCGCCTACGCCACCTTAGAAGGTGGCGACTGTTTCAATTTTTTTTTTTTTACTTTATCATTTTACAAAATTTTTAAAATGTTATATCTTATTGTATATAAGTCCAAATAACATAAATTTTATATCATTATTCATCATAATTCGAGCTCTTTAAAATAAGACCAAACATGAATATGTTTTGATAAATTTAATTTTTTTTATTTTTTATATGTACAAAATATATTTTAAGATTTATTGTGAATCTTAAGTGTAGGAAAAGTGAATCAAAGGTTGTTAAAAGGTGAACCAAAGGTTGTTAAAAAGTGAATCAAAGGTCATTAAAATGCTATTAAAATGCCTTCGACGTTTTTAGCTATCCTAGGGTGGTTTTTTGGGTGTTTGGGGGGTAGGGTAATCTTTTTGGCATTAGTTCTACAATTTATATTGTCGTCACTGACTCGACAGTTTTTTAGGGTTTGTGGTTTAGGGTTTAGGGTCGTTAGACCCTAAACCCTGTACTACAAACCCTAAAAATGCCTTCGACGTTTTTAGCTATCCTAGGGTGGTTTTTTGGGTGTTTGGGGGGTAGGGTAATCTTTTTGGCATTAGTTCTACGCTTTATATTGTCGTCACTGACTCGACAGTTTTTTAGGGTTTGTGGTTTAATGACCCTAAACCCTGTACTACAAACCCTAAAAATGCCTTCGACGTTTTTAGCTACCCTAGGGTGGTTTTTTGGGTGTTTGGGGGGGGGGGGGGGTAGGGTAATCTTTTTGGCATTAGTTCTACGCTTTATATTGTCGTCACTAACTCGACAGTTTTTTAGGGTTTGTGGTTTAGGGTTTAGGGTCTGTACTACAAACCCTAAAAATGCCTTCGACGTTTTTAGCTATCCTATGGTGGTTTTTGGGGTGTTTGTGGTAAGATTCATTTTGCTAATGAATATGATTCATTTTATTATTAAAGAAGATTCATTTTACTAATGAGTAAGATTCATTTAAAAACTACCTGATATATACTCATTCTAAAAACATAAAATTTTAAGTTGACCAAAACATATCCATGATGCGTTTTGTTTCGAAGAGCACGAAAAATGATGAACAATGGTATAATTTTTTTTATTTTTGCACTTATATTTTATAAGTTATAACATTTTGAAAAAAAATTATAAATTCTCTCTCCTAACCATTTCAGCCCCCCTCCCTTGCGCGTGTTTTGTTTTCTCTCTTTTCATTTCTTTTATTTTTCTTCTCTTGATTTTTTGTCTCCAATATCTTATTGACACATGTCACTCTCCACCTTCTAATATGGCTCTAGCTCCACCTTCCCCGTTCCGTTATATAATTGAACACCATCAGGCATCTTCCCTCCTTGCACTTGATTAAAGAAATTGTTTCCTCTTTATTGGATTTAAAACATCATGCTGCCCCACAAGTAATAAAAAAAAACAATAAAAGAAACATCATGCCGCCGTCCAAAAAGGAAAAAAAAACACGATGCTACCAACCAATCTGAATCAATCTTTGCCGAATTTGGAGGGACGGGGATCGTTGTAATTTTGTCAAGCATCACCCCATTATATTCTTTATGAAATTAAATGTGCAACCAACTAATATTTGTTCTTTCTTTGTTTTATTTAGAAGTTTAATGCATCAAAAATTATAACTTACAATTTGTTTTTGATAAAATGTTATTATATGAAAATTTATTTCAATAAAAAGTAGGTTAATAAATTAATGTCTCTTACTTATTAAACATTATTAGTGTAAAAAATATTAGAAAATAATGGTATCAGAAAATTAAGATAATCAACGATACCAACTTTAACAACTATGACTACCAAATCATCCCGAACTTTTATATATATATATATATATATATAGTGTAATTCTTTAACAAAGTAGTTGCTAATTTACAAATTCTATATAGTGTTTTTGCAGGTAATTAATAGAAATGTGGTGACTCGAAATCATGATTTATTAGTTAGATCTACATACTAAGAAAATATTTTAATACTATAAGATATATAATGCATTTAGTCACAAATTCATTCTCTACTTATTTATGTCTTCACATTTATCAACAAGCTCAACATCCTTTCACCGTTGTCATTTTATACTTTGAAGTAAGCAGTCTGAAAAAAGATTTCAATAATCTCTTCTTTGCTTGATCTTCTAGAGTTATTTATTCATTCTGATTTAACTATCCTAGATAATATACTATTTAAACGGTAACTCGAATAGCTTTGATTAATAAGCCTAATTTAAATTGTATCAATTATTTTGTAACCATTCCTCTTTATATAATCACAAAAGTAACTAAAATATTCTTACCGTTTTTAATAAGTTTATACAGATTCAACTAGGCATGTAGGAAAAGCACCTTTTTCTATTTATATGCAACTACTATATATTAGCCTTAAACGTTAAGTATAACGAGAATGAGAAGTATGACCATACATATTTCTTCATTGTCTATTTTGTTTCTCTTTTTTGCAAGGAACCATGGTGATACCTTTTAGTGCAGGTGTAAATTAAGCAATTCACAACTTACAATTGACAAGTTTCACTAATATCATTATTCTAACCTTAAGTAAAGCAACGCGAACCTCAGCTTTGCCATCAATTTTATAATAGTTATTTATTATCAATACCAGATAATACAAAAAAAATATGTACTGATCACGAAATTCATTAAATTTTGCCGAGCTCAGCACATTAGCTTAACTAGAGGGTACATAATCAAAACACTTAGCAAGACATAAATCATAGATTTTTTTTTGATAATTATAGGCATGGCCTAGGGTGTCTCAAGGGCAAATCAAACAACACCGACTCAACAACTCTTACATAACCTTTCTAGTCCTAACCTTACACAGACATTACACGGGACATCTTACTATAAAGCCTAGAGATCTTGTCCTAGGGACCTTCCTTGACCTCTTCTTACAACCTTTCCCTTGCATCTCTGACGATATGGCGGACATGCTCGTCTTGGGACCGTCCTACACGCCATCCATTCCTCTTCCAGGCTGGGTAATCGGAGAGTAAACTCCTTTCCCCCACCAACGGCGCACCTCCCTTGCATCTCTGACGACTCTTCAAGGCTGGGTAATCGGAGAGTAAACTCCTTTCCCCCACCACCGTCCTTCACGACACTTCATTCCTCCACTAGGTTGGGTAATCGGAGAGAAAACTCCATTCCTCCACTCCCCTAGAATAAGTAATAAGAGATATCTTCTACATCTCCGGCACCAACGATACTAATGAACAAAACACAAACATCATTACTTAATTCGTCGATTTTAGTAGCTAAATACAAAGGGCTACTGCATTTACAATTTAGCTACTGATATACAGTGGTAGTAAAGTTTCTAGTGACTAAATTATAAATAGCTACCATTTTGGAATGTGATAGCTATTTTGCTTTGACCTCGCTACTACTTTTCTGATAGCCAAATATTACTACTCTTTTGAAATGTAGTAGCCAAATAGCTACAAGTGTAACAGTAGCAAAATGGCTTCTAGTATAACAGTAGCAAAATGGCTTCAATATAATAGTTGCAAAATCGTTATTAGTACAACAGTAACAAAGTCGACACTAATATAGCAGTAGCAAAATCGTTACTAGTATAGCAATAACACAATTGATACTAGAATATTGGTAGCAATATGGCTGCAAGCAAAGGAGTATCAAAGTTGCTACTAGTATAAAAATAACAAAATCGATACTACAATAGGAGAAAATTGGCTACTAGCAAAACAGTATCAAAGTTGCTACTAGTATAGCAATAACAAAATCGATACTAAAATAGCAATAGCAAAATGGCTACAAGCAAAACAGTATCAAAATTGCTACTGCTACAAAGAACAACTACGAGCTTCTGACTCTACTGTAATACACTAACGCTACCAAAATATTAGTAGCTAAAATGAAAAATCCATGCATTATAAATTTTGATACCTGATCTCTATTATTTGCTCATTTTAAATTTAATATTGATACTTTTAATGAAAAAAAAGCATAACCAAACAAATTTTGAAAGATGTTTTGAACAACATGCATAGCCCAACAAATTTTGATTCAAGTATGATAAATAAGTGTTAATACCACCATACAACCAATTCATCATTTCTAAGTGAGTGTATGATCTCGTGTTGTATATAAAGGAGCTAATCACAAGTCTGATAGCATGTGATTACCTAAACTAAAATTAAAGACGTAACTAACAATTAACTTTTAGACAAAAATACAAAATGATGAACTATGTAGCCTCAAAAGTTCTCATAACTTCTCTATAAAGCTTCTTGCTCATAATATGTCCAAAGTGATCAATAGAGGGAAACAAAAACCTAAAAGTTAAAACAAGCAAATGGTACAAACCATAATTGCATTAATTAACCACCTGAGTTGAAGTTACAAACAAAGATAAAGAACACTTCTATCAACTAAAAGTGCTTAAAGTGTTAGCACACTTCTTTCACCTGAATTTCATCAAATGTAAGTGCAAAGTATATGATCTGACAAGAGATCCTTGAGCATAACACAAGGAGCAATTGCCTTCATTTAACTTGAAAAAAAAACACAACTACCGGAGTACTAGAAACATACAACTAGCAAGTCTTGTTAGCTTCAACAACCGTCCACCAAGCATAGGAAGGATTATGTTTCACTTTGTTACGAAGATCATATATCACCCAAAGCAAGTTTATAACCTGGCTGCGCTTAGAATTCGACCAAATATTGATGTTGAAGCTTAGTCAAGAAACACAGTCATCATCAAAGAATTTTTCAAGATTAGCAGTGTTCGGAATGTTCTTCCAGATATCAATTAACATACAATAATTAAAATAAGAGTGCACAATAGTATCATCCTTACCAGAAAAAGCAAGAGGACTTTCCCCATTTCTTTTGGCCAGATTGGCTTGACAAGGAGTAATCTAATGCAACATTTTCCACGTGATAATTTTAGATCTAGTGAAATTATCAATATAATCAGTGAGGAGTTCAGACCTCCATAAACCAGTGGAATTATCAATATAATCAGCAACACCCTGGTTGCTGTTTAAACTATCTAGTTTAGAATAAATAATATAGGCACCATCAGATCTAGGGAGCCAAGGATCTTTCCACAACATACCGTTTCTTCCATTTTTGACCATACTATAAAAACCTCAACTTGTTCCAGTACGACTTGCCCTATGCATAACATTTTAATTCAATCATCATTTAAGCTCTCAAATATAACAAACCAGATGGGTCAGTTTGTAATATCAATATTTACTCATTTACATAGTTTCCACGCTCAAATAAACAAAACAGTATATATAGTGCACAAAAATATTTTTATATCAAACATACCTAAGCAGTCATAGAAGCACCATTCGTCCCACTTCTTGGGTCATCAGAATCTAGAGGTTATGTAGGTGAATACTCACTACCATAATGTTGATGCATCAGCTGATAAATGCTTGAAATTGTTTCCTCATTTAACTCATCTCCAGTTCTTGTTGTCGAAATTTATCCTCCAAGTAAGCTGTTTTACTTCTTTGCTCCTCCAACTCTTGAGTTACTCTCTCGCACTCCTTCTTCTGCTGTATTAGTTTTTCCTCTAAAATAGATGCAACGGAAGGTACATATGTTGTAGTGGAAACTGACGTGTGTGAAGTCTTCTTATAAAACAAATTAGCACAATTCTCTACCCCAGGCACCTTCCCTTTCTTGAGACCACCAACAACCTCATAAAATATTTCATTTGGATTCTTTTCCATGTCTTGCGTATCATAAATTTCTTGTTGCTCTTGGAACTTTTCCTACTATATATGTATGTAAACATACCAAAATTAGTAATAAGCATCCACGTCATGATAATCATAAACATAAATCTATAGCATCCAAGACTTATTAAATATGTTCCTTGCCCTAGAATTAAAAAAGAGAAATTAGATTTCAGTAGTGTAAGGATATCAAACAACATATATGAAAAATGAAAGAAAAGAAGTGATGATATCAAATATTTCAATATGGTGCAAGTGTGATGTATAAGCTGAAGAAATTAGACATTAATAATTTTTCATCACACATGATATATATATACAGAGAGAGAGAGAGAAAGAACTTCATCAATTAGATCAATCAAAATATTGTACAATCCTGGTGGTAATAATTGAACATTCTATAAGTATATGTTACACTCGTGACTCCCCTATCTAATTAATCTCAATAGCTTGCATAGTACCCACCTCACGCCAGTCACCATCCAAATAACTCTCTAGAAAGTTTGGTTAAATGTTAATTTGGGGAAACACATGAACCGTATGATAAATAGTTAAATCAAATAAGATAAATAAGTTCAAGTTAATTAATTAACAATTATAAATCAAATGTGATTCAACAAACAAAAGATGAAGAATCATCCTCGAGTGTCATCTTACAAGTCCCTCAAAGTTGCTCTTACTAATGTCATCACAAAGAATGAAGGGGAGAAATATATAAGAAAATAAAAGTGAGTATTTTTACCATAGTTTCTTTAGCCTTCATACCACAAATTATTGTATCTCCAGCTGTAACACCCCATCCAAAGCCAATCGTGGTTATCGCAAACTGTACACTTAATCGAATTCGTCACAGCGGAAATAATAAACACCTGGACCTTGCCACGGTCTGATCGTTAGAATATACCGGCCTTATCAAATACAACACTTATCCAAAATACATAACCAACCCAAAACATCACCATCCATAATACGAACCACCAACCGAGTACAAATAACTAAGTCATAATCACAACCTTACATCAGTTTGAATATAAACAGACGGGTGCACAAGCGCAACCCGTACTCAAAATAAACATCCCATCCTAAGTCTAACCACTCCTACTCTCGTAGTGCGTCCTCATGGGTCTCTTACCTGCAAGTGTAAAAATAGCCCCCAAAGGGGGTCAGCACGAATGCTGGTACACCCTCTCATGGCCCCCAAGCTAACGGGGCTACGACGACTAATTGTCGATAGCATGGAAATTGATTACATACACAAGCATGATATGAAGTGCAATAACAATAATCCACAGATGAACATGCATAGTTCACAAACAATGAACGACTCAAGCGTTCCCTTATCAAGTAGGTTAGTAACCCCCTCCTTAGTCTTCATTTCCTTAATCTCCGTTCCTTACCTTACCTTAATCTTAATCTCAACTTATTCTCAGTTTACAAACCGTTCCTGGAGGGGAATGGTTGTAGCTTAATTCAAACCTGGGATTTAGGTGATCCCACCGCACCATCTTAATGCCACCTACCCTGGACGGGAGTCCAGCGCAGCTGAGCCGGCAACCGGCCCTAGGCTACAAGTCCGAAGACAAGTCCTTAAGCGGAGGGCGGATCTGATTCAGATACCGTCCCCCTTTCCTTAGCATGCATGACCGGAGTTCGGTCCCGGGTCCTCACTCAAGTTCCAGTTAGTAGAAATCTTAATCACCATGTGCTAGCTAAGCCTTAACGGGCATTAACCAACAACCACCAAAACTTAACTCTTATTCTTAACTCAATAAGTACTAAACTTGGTTAGTAACAATCTCAAGTCTCGCGGGTTAGTGCAAGATAACACAATCACAACGAGAACAAATATAACCGGTTGCATGCTTTATCTTGTTTTAGTCATAGCATTTAAACAGATAGCACACAAGCCGAGGGACACCTCGTTAGCAAGTAGGTCACAAGAAAGATTGTACCGTTCACCGTCGATTGTCCCGTTGTTTAATTCTCCTCCGGGTTCCAAACTTTCAAGTCCTAAAATTCATCCAACTTAGATTATTAATTATCTACGCATTACTTAACCCTTAACGATCCCCATCTAATACTTCTTAAGTCTTATACTTAACCTTACAATCTTAGCTTTAAACATTAAAGTCTTTTCCTTACTTAATCCCCCAGGTCTTTAGGTCTCTAATCATCATTGCCCCCCTTAATGGTGTTCCATTAATACCTTTAAGCACCCTCAAAATTTCTTTTTTTTTAAGTGTTAATGGTCGACCGACCCACCGACCGACCCAACCCCTGGGTCGGTCCGTTCCAGTAACTTTCTGGTTCGTACATTTCTCTTAGACCGACCCACGACCGACCCAACCTTATGGGTCGGTCCATCTCAGAAATTTTTCCGTCTTTTAAAATCATCCGTCCGACCCAAAACTAAACCGACCGACCCAAACCCTTTGGGTCGGTCCATTCCAGAACAATTTCCTACGTTGAATTTTTGCCCGACCGACCCAAAGCTAAGCCGACCGACCCAAAACCCTCTGGGTCGGTCCAGTCCAGAGACATTCTGGCTGGCTTAACATGGTCCGACCGACCCAGAACTGGGTCGGACCCTGGGTCGGTCCACTACAGATTTTTCTCTCAAATTGTTCTTTCAATTCCAAACTCTTCCACAAGTGTCCTAATAGGTCTAACACCATCTTGGCACATTTAACCTACCTTATAACCTTCACCAAACTCATTAAAACAACCTCCAAAGATCTTCTCAACCATTTACTCAATTCTTATGAAAACTCCCAACACTTAGCACTTATTTTCCCTATATTTCTAACATGCAACTCACCTAGAATTTTCACCAACCAAATGCTCCCTCCTTAAGAACTTGACCACACCATGTACACCACTTTCCACCCTTATTGCATTTATCAAACTTCCTTAGATTCTAAACTCTAGTTCACACATAAACCATCTCAAAGTTTTATGCTCTTTTACATCAAACTTACTAAAACAACCTCCAAAGATCTTCTCAACCATTTACTCAATTCTTATGAAAACTCCCAACACTTAGCACTTATTTTCCCTATATTTCTAACATGCAACTCACCTAGAATTTTCACCAACCAAATGCTCCCTCCTTAAGAACTTGACCACACCATGTACACCACTTTCCACCCTTATTGCATTTATCAAACTTCCTTAGATTCTAAACTCTAGTTCACACATAAACCATCTCAAAGTTTTATGCTCTTTTACATCAAACTTACTAAAGTTTCCTAGCTTCATTTATCAACATTTACCTAAGTCCTAAATACCCAAGTACATACTTTTGATTCCTAAATCCATCATGGTGATACCTAAGTCATTATAAGTCATTAAAACACCTTAATCTCACCCTTTTTCATCAAGACAACCTCTAGAACTTCCTAGTACTTCCTTAGTCATTAGATCCCCTTAGAATCTATTAAATACTTAAGTTCTCCTTAAATTTGCCATGGGTTCCCTAGTAGATAGTACATCCTAACACTTGGTTTTCTCCATCAACCAACCAATATCACTCAAATTTCATCACAAACCTTAACACACAATTTACACCAAACTACACCACATAATCTTATAGTGCTAAACTTAATGCTGGCACTTGGCCCTTAAATGACAATATCTTAACCACTGAATTTCACATATATTGCCTTCACCTGCGAATACACACAACAAGGCCATTGAAATAAAATGCTTCTTGTAATTCACCTAGATATTCTTAAACTATTCTTTTTCTCATTTGCCTAGTCACAAGTTCACAAACATAGTCATTGTTTCTCCTAGGTCATATATAAACCCTTTTCTATGTAAACCTCTCCAAAATATCACATACCTAAATCCCATTCCCTTAAACAATGAAACCCTAAGTAAGTAATGTACTGTTCTTTTACAAGCTTTAAAAACTTTTCCTTAGGTTTTTCCTTCCTCAATCTCGGTCACCAATATATATCTCCTTGCCAATGTTCTAACCAATATCCAATGACTCCAATGAGTACTAGATAATACATTAACCCTAAGGAACAAACCCTAGGTTAAAAATGTGCTTTAAGGTATTAAGGTGATTGTTTTACCTTAGTTTCTCAAGACAAGCTTGGATATGAAGCAAGAAGGACCTCCTCAATCCTTTGAAGAGTAGAAAACAAGCTAGAACAAGGCATTAAAATGAAGCCTCATGAGCATGTATTTTTGGTTATGAAGAAAAGTGATGGAAACCTAGATTTTCTTACACTTTCTTTACCTTAAGAGAATGGAGAAGCCAATGGAGTCTCCAAACTTGAATTTCCTCCTCTAATGGTGGTTTGGCTTGGCACCAAACCAAAGCTCTTGAAGTTTTGAAAAGATAGAAAGAGAGAGCTTGAGCTAACTAAGAGGAATATGTAATTTGTTTTGGTTTTGGAGCTAAAATGAGTAAGTTGTGTGCAAGAGAAGGTGGAGCTAGCATGGAGTTGCTCTTCACGTTAATGGAGAAGGGAGAGAGCTTGAGAAAACCGTGGGAACAAGAGAGAATGAAGAGGTGAGGAGAGAGATGGTTAAAGGTAAGATATTTATCTTTGTAAAGTGAATAGTAGTTTTGCTTTATAACTCTTTATTTGCTTAATGACTCATAAAGGTGGTGACTCACCTTATAAAAACCGGCCCCCATTAAGTAACAAGGGTACTTAAGTCTTTGTTGACCAAATATCTCACTTATATTGACTTATGTTATAAACTAGCTTAATTAAGTTACTATTCACAAAACAAGGCACATTGTTGTGAAATTTTTGATTTCCCATTGATATAGACTTCCAAATGTGATACTATATAGTACACATGTTAATTAAAGAGTAATGATGGACATTTAGCCATTCAAAACTCATTTACAAGACAATTTTTCAAAAATGTGCTTTAAGACTCCTTAAAGCACATTTTGTGTTTTAACTTGTTTTCAAGCTTGGTTTTCTTTGGTAATTAATTTAAATTGACCATTAGGATATTACTAAGGTCTTAGAAAAATATTTGGGTACTCACCCAAGTCTCTCCAAGCTTAGAGCACGTTTTTGCTTAAACTGCTCTTTTGGTGTTTCCTTATATTTTCTTTGATTAGAAATGTTTCTTAATGTTTCTAAGGCATCATTTAGCCTCCTTATATCTTAGTTTATCATTTAAACACCATATCTAAGTTTGGGGTATTTCAATCTACCCCCCTTAAAAGAACTTTATCCTCAAAGTTCACATATGTGCTTAATCATTCACGGTACTCAATTCCCTTAATCTTAACACCACATCTTATATTCACATTCACACACCTCAATACTCAAAGGTCAATCTCAAATACAATACATAATTATTATACATAACTCAAACTTAACACCAAAGTGTAGCAACTTACACACAAATTCACATCTTAGACAACCAAACAAACGACAACAAGTTTATTTCTTAACTCAAAAGCGAGGAAGCTCTACCCCCCTTAAAAAGGGGTACACCCCGTACCCTATACAGACGATCTAGTCAGTAAACAAAGAAGGGTACTTCGCCCTCATCTTATCCTCTAATTCCCACGTGGCCTATTCGACATCCTGGTTAGACCAGAGAACCTTCACCAGTCGCACTGACTTGTGGCGAGTGTCCCTAGTCTTACTGTCCAAGATTCTCTGAGGAGTTTCCACGGATCTCATATTCGGTTCTAAAGTCAACCTCTCAGGTTCTAACACATGGGAGGGGTGGTGCATGTATTTCTTTAGCTGTGAAACATGAAAAACATCATGCACTTTACCCAGCTCAGCAGGTAAATTCAACCTGTAAGCAACCGGGCCCACCCGCTCCGTAATCTCATAAGGACCAACAAATTTCGGGCTTAATTTGCCCTTCTGCCCAAACCTGAATACACCCTTCATCGGTGAAACTCGCAGAAATACCTGGTCGCCCACTGCGAACTCCAGGTCCCGTCATCGAACATCAGCATACGACTTCTGCCTATCTTGACCAGCCTTCATGTTCTCCCTGATTTGCTGAACTTCAGCCTTAACTTGCTCTAAGTACTCTGGTCCTATAATGACCGTCTCACTCGACTCATTCCAGCAGAGTGGTGTACGATATGGTCTACCGTACAACGCTTGAAAAGGTGCCATCTTGATCGAAGCGTGATAGCTGTTGTTGTATGAAAACTCGATTAGATGTAGTCTGTCAATCCAACTGCCCTGGAAGTCTAAGGCACATGCCCTCAGCATGTCCTCGAGTGTCTGAATAGTACGCTCAGTCTGACCATCTGTCTGAGGATGGAACGCGGTACTCAGCTTGAGTTCTGTACCCAACGCTTCTCTAGTAGCTCTCCAGTACCTCGAAAGGAATCTGGTATCTCTATCTGACACTATGGTCTTCGGTATCCCGTGATGTCTCATGATTTCTTTCTCAAATAACTCAGCTAATTTGGTCACCTTCCAAGTATCCTTCATCGGTATGAATCGGGCTACTTTGGTAAGGTGATCCACCACCACCCATATCATGTTGAGACCTCCCCTAGCAGTGGAAGCCCAACTACGAAGTCCATGGAGATATCATGGAACTTCCACTCCGGAACTGGCATCGACTGTACCATTCCGCCCGGTCGTCGGTGCTCAAATTTCACCTTCTGAGAACACCTCAAGACGAACTCGGTAACATCTGTCTTCATCCCCGACCACCAGAAGTATCTCTTCATGTCTTTATACATTTTAGAGGCTCCCGGATGGACGGAAACTGAAGAACAGTGTGATTCTCTAAGTATACGGTCTTTCAGATCCGTGTTGCCCCGTGGTATGCATAACCGGCCCTTAAGTCTGATCAGATCATCGTCATGAAGTCTGAAGTCGTATTTCTGACTCTCAAAGGTACCATCTGTAAGCTTCTGTCTGACCTCTCTCATATACTCATCTGTCCTCTGAGCCTCTCGCACCTCATCAACCAAGCTGGAGAAGGAAACTAGCGAATGGAGTGAGTGTGCTCGACGGCTCAGGGTGTCTGCTACAACATTGGCCTTCCCCTCTTTGTATTGGAGGTCAATGTCATAGTCTTTCAAAAACTCTAACCATCTCCTCTGTCGAAGGTTCAACTCCTTCTGAGTGAATATGTATCTCAAACTCTTGTGATCGGTGTAAATCGTCACACTAACCCCGTATAAGTAGTGGCGCCATATCTTCAAAGCGAAGACTACAGCTCCCAGCTCTAAATCATGTGTGGGGTAGTTCTCCTCATGTTTCTTCAACTGGCGTGAGGCATATGCCACCACCTTGCCATGTTGCATAAGCACGCAACCCAGCCCTCTGCCGGATGCATTACAATAAACCTCAAAGCCCTCTGTACCGTCTGGAATGGTCAGAACCGGTGCAGTGGTCAGTGAGTCCTTCAAGCTCTGAAATGATCTCTCACAGTCAGCCGTCCACAAGAACGGTGCATCCTTCTTCATCAGACTGGTCATCGGTTTCGCGACCTTGCTGAAATCCCTAACAAACCTCCTATAGTAACCTGCCAGACCGAGAAAGCTCCGGATGTCGGTAACAGTCTTCGGTCTTGGCCAAGTACGTACGGCATCAATCTTTGCTGGATCCACTGAGATCCCAGCATCTGAGATGACATGACCTAGGAAGGAGACCTGGTCAAGCCAAAACTCACACTTGGAGAACTTAGCATATAGCTGGTTCTCCCTCAATATTTCCAATACTCTCCTCAAATGTTCCTCATGTTCAACCTTAGATTTCGAGTATATCAAAATGTCATCAATAAACACCACAACCGACTTGTCCAGCTGCTCCCGGAACAAGCGGTTCATCAGATCCATAAACTTCGCCGGTGCGTTTGACAATCCAAACGGCATCACTGTAAACTCATAGTGGCCGTATCTTGTCCGGAATGCCGTCTTCTCAATGTCTCCTTCCTTAATGGCTATCTGATGATACCCCGATCTGAGATCAATCTTGGAGAACACAGATGCTCCCTTCAACTGATCGAACAGATCGTCGATGCGGGGTAGTGGGTACTTATTCTTCACTGTCACTGCATTCAGCTCTCTGTAGTCGATGCAGAGGCGGAGACTACCATCCTTCTTCTTCACGAAGAGGACTGGCGCTCCCCATGGTGACACACTTGGTCTAATAAATCCCTTATCTAACAAATCTTTCAATTGTTCCTTTAACTCAGTCATTTCTGCCGGAGCCATACGGTATGGTGCCTTGGCTATTGGTCCGGTACCAGGTAGCAGCTCGATGGTGAACTCTACCTCCCGAGTGGGTGGCATGCCGGGCAGTTCCCGTGGAAATAAGTCGGGGAACTCCGACACTACCGGTAAGTCGGGGTCGAACTCAGGGTCTCTCTCTATGTCCTGTACATAGCAGAGGTACACTTCTTCCTTTCTCCTCAATTTCTTATACATTGCCATGGCGGTGATGATCTTAGTCGAAGGCTCTCTGGGCCTCTGGCGGTATGATATTGTTACCCCAGACGGACTCCTGAGCAGCAATCTATGCTCGGCGCAGAGGATACGTCCCTTGTGCCGCTCCAACCAGTTCATCCCGAAGATAACATCAAATCCTAGCCCACTGAACTCAATAAAACTGACTGGAAAGTCTTCTCCCTTAATTCTGACAGTGGCTCCTCGGTAGTGACGAGTGCAACGAACCTTCTCCTTAGACGGAAGCGTAACCGTGAAGTCGGGTAGCTCATCAGCGTCTAGCCCCAATTTGCTCGCAAAAGATGCCGAGACAAAGGTATGCGAGGCCCCTGAGTCGAAGAGAACTGATGCCTCAATCCCATTAATCGGAAAGGTGGCGGTGAGGATAGTGCCGCTAGCGTCGGCCTGTGCCTCTGTAAGTATGCTTAGCGCACCTTCCGTACCAAGTCCATAACCTAATTGTATTCATAAGCTTCATGAGTATTGATGGTATAACAAGAGTCGAAACAATTTATATGAACAACACTGTTATTTTATTCATAACCATTCTGTTTACAACATGTGCTTCAATCTTACATCTCATTCCTAATTTCATTCTAACATTACATGACTAATATTGTCTAAAGGTTAGGTTTAATCTTCCTGGTCTCATGTGTGTCGCATTGATTACTACTGACGGTGCTGTACATCTCCTGACTTAAGTACTAACTTATTCGCACAGTCCGCACGCTTCTGCTCGCCGTATAAAAACTCTGCATCATCCCCAATGGACCAAGACACTACGGGTATCCCTCTTTCGAGAGACTCCGTTGTCTCGTCCTTATCCTGGTGTAGTCCCAGTCGCCCATCCTTCTCGTAGAAGTGCACAATGCAAATGTCTGCTTGAATGTCTGGAATCGGTTCAGCTTCCAACTACTGAGCGATCTCCACGACTTGTGTAATAACTGGATGGAACTCTTCGGGTATTCCCGGTGGTGAGACTCCATCTTGTATCCTCGTGGTTTGGTAGTTCTTGGCATTCGGATTCCAATCCTTGCCTAAGCTCATCATCTTTAACCTCATTCTTGCTCCCCCTGGGTACTCCGGTGTATAAAAACCTCCCGGTCCCATTCCTAGTTGATTGCATCTTCTGATGATGGCTATTTGTGCTTCGGGTGTCAGGTATCCCCTTAATAAAATCATACCTGGGCGGATAACCTGACATTGTTCGGTTGGAAAGTCTATGGTTTCGATGTCAGTGTGCCCCGGGTTAGGTGTAGATGGTATTGGATAGCAGATGTTGAAGCTTCCTAAAGTGGTAGTAGGTTACATCTTACTTAAGTTCTAATCTTATCTCATTCTTACTTAACTTAATCATTCACCAAACATGCATGATAATGCGGTAAACAGGTAGTTTTATTACTAAATGGTTATAGCGGTACCTGGCCTCGATGAGGGTTCAGGCTCATCGTCCCGGTCCACCATGTGTAGTGTGGGTCCCGACTTCTGGGTCACCCTTGGGTTCTTGTCTGCCGCCTGCTGCACCTTCCTCTGACCGTCAGATCCAGCTCCCTGATCGGTCTTGCCCTTGCCCCTGGTGTCGCGCCTATAGGCTCTGCTAGCAGGGTTCCGGTAACACTCATACGCTCGGTGACCGTAAACTCCACAAAAATTGCACTCCACCTTATTCCCCTTACAATCGAGCCCGGGGTGGTCCTTGTGACACCACCTACAGATGTAGCATCGCTGGTAGCCACCACCGGCTCCCTTCTCAGTCTCAGATCCTGATCATTCACAATATCAATACTCATATCTCAAACGGTTACTAATTTGTTCCTTAACTCACTTAATACCAATTTCTTACCCTTTGGCGCCCTAGAGCGCAGGGGTGTAGCTGCATAAGCATATGTCAACTTCAATGGCTCTTCGGAGCCTTCTCCTTCTCCTCCTTCCCTTTAGGGTTCTGACTATTCTGGGCCTGAGGCTGGTACTTCTGTTTCTTGTACCCTCCTTGCCCTTAACTCTCCGAGCTCTTACCAGCACTCTTCCTCTTGGCATTCTCCTCGTCCCTCAGCTGGACGGTTATCTCAACCTTAGCAGCGGCATGATAGCACTCCTGCTTTTCCACAGTATCAGTCACTCTTATTCTTCCATAATCTAAATCTTACTCATTACTTACTCAAATCTCAATTATTCTTATTACCTGCAAGGTAGTGTAACTCGTCGGCCCCATGCCGTAGCAGAGTCGATGGCTAAGCCCGCCATAGAAGCGGTCCACCAGGATCTGGTCAGAATATCCAAGACCTGGCAGAAGATGGAGCAAGGCGGTGAACTCTGAGTAATACTCGTCTACCGTCATCTTGTCGGTCTGCTTAAGCGCATCCAACTACAAGCGCTTCTACGTCTGGACATGGGCGGGGTAGTACTTTGCTCGTAGCAAGGCGGTGTACTGCTCCCAGCCGAACTCTGGATTGGCCACATGCTCGGCCCTCACCAGCTTCCACCAATCGCCTGCCGCCCCCTTCAGATAGAAAGCAGCCAGACGCACCTTGATCCCAGCAGGGACATCAAGGGTCTCAAAGGAGGTCTCCAGCTCGGAGATGTACGCCTCAAGCTTGGCGGGATCGGTCTCCCCCTTAAAGTGTGCGGGTCGAAGGTCTGCAAGACTCTTCACCCAATTTGGTTCCCTGGGTTGTGGCGGTGGAGGTGGTGCACCCACACCAGGCTGATAGCCCATATGCCCTAAGGCGGCAGCTACGATCTCTGCGATCGTCTGCCCTCCCGGTATTCCTGAAGCATCATCACCTTGGCTGCGACCTCGGCTTCCTCTAGGACGTCCTGCCATCTGAACAAGCATAACTCACATTAGATTCGTATTCACCACTATTTCGGTTAACGAATTTATAACGTCCGTAGACGGTAAAGACGATCCACACTTATTAGTGGTCATCTGACTCTACTCACTCTAACTTCTCACACCCTTAACCCATCACTTATTCCTTAACTTATATCCTAACTCGGTGGTTACTTATGTCCGGTATTTCTTGATCAGAGCGTAACTACGCTCTGATACCACTTTTTGTAACACCCCATCCAAAGCCAATCGTGGTTATCGCAAACTGTACACTTAATCGAATTCGTCGCAGTGGAAATAATAAACACCTGGACCTTGCCACGGTCTGATCGTTAGAATATACCGGCCTTATCAAATACAACACTTATCCAAAATACATAACCAACCCAAAACATCACCATCCATAATACGAACCACCAACCGAGTACAAATAACTAAGTCATAATCACAACCTTACATCAGTTTAAATATAAACAGACGGGTGCACAAGCGCAACCCGTACTCAAAATAAACATCCCATCCTAAGTCTAACCACTCCTACTCTCGTAGTGCGTCCTCATGGGTCTCTTACCTGCAAGTGTAAAAATAGCCCCCAAAGGGGGTCAGCACGAATGCTGGTACACCCTCTCATGGCCCCCAAGCTAACGGGGCTACGACGACTAATTGTCGATAGCATGGAAATTGATTACATACACAAGCATGATATGAAGTGCAATAACAATAATCCACAGATGAACATGCATAGTTCACAAACAATGAACGACTCAAGCGTTCCCTTATCAAGTGGGTTAGTAACCCCCTCCTTAGTCCTCATTTCCTTAATCTCCGTTCCTTACCTTACCTTAATCTTAATCTCAACTTATTCTCAGTTTACAAACCGTTCTTGGAGGGGAATGGTTGTAGCTTAATTCAAACCTGGGATTTAGGTGATCCCACCGCACCATCTTAATGCCACCTACCCTGGACGGGAGTCCAGCGCAGCTGAGCCGGCAACCGGCCCTAGGCTACAAGTCCGAAGACAAGTCCTTAAGCGGAGGGCGGATCTGATTCAGATACCGTCCCCCTTTCCTTAGCATGCATGACCGGAGTTCGGTCCCGGGTTTCCTCACTCAAGGTCCAGTTAGTAGAAATCTTAATCACCATGTGCTAGCTAAGCCTTAACGGGCATTAACCAACAACCACCAAAACTTAACTCTTATTCTTAACTCAATAAGTACTAAACTTGGTTAGTAACAATCTCAAGTCTCGCGGGTTAGTGCAAGATAACACAATCACAACGAGAACAAATATAACCGGTTGTGAGCCTCGATTTTAAACCCTATCCTATGTGGATTAACTTGATTGGGATCTAATCGGGTTTTAGGTCCACTTATAGCCTAATATTAATAACTATGTCATATAACAATAATTATTAAAACCTAAGCCAGCTCACTGGAACCTATTATGAGTCGCCACCTAATTTTAACCTAGATCAAATTAGGAAAGAAGAGTTCGGGTTTGGGGGCTTGATATTCGACTTAATTAGGGTTCAAATTACTTTCATTACCCTTCCTAGGTCGTTTTTCCTCTACTTGGTTCAATTACGGCTTTCTACAAAGTTGTTTTTAACCTAGGTGCGCGCTTCTTTTTTTTATTTTTTAACGTTTTTTGACAGAAAATTAAAGTGGAAATTAAAATTACCTAAACTAGGGTTTCGGAGGCAGAATTAGGTCAAATTTTGTTTCCGTCCGTAGCCACGGACCTAATGTCCGAGACCACGGACCCCAGTTAACCTATATGAAAATAAAAGTCGAATTAAACAGAAAACAGAAAATTGTAAAGTCCGGGGCCATGGACAGGCTGTCCGTGGGCCCGGACATTATTAGAAAACCTAAATTTTTAAAATTTAAAAAATCCCGCCGCCGTCTGTGGGTGTCCGAGCTTACGGACAGGGAGTTCGGGACCCCGGACATGACGTCCGTGGGTGCGGACCGCCCTCGGACGGCGGCGTTGAGGCTGTTCCCGAAGGTGTTTTTGGCTCAAATTTTATGGGTGTGTAGCCTGAAAGATGTACAAGACGTTAGTGATTGAAAGAATTCAATTTGAAGTCAAAATTAATACGAAACTTAGTTAACAAGTTATTAGACAGAAACACAAACAAACCTTAATTCAGAAGCAATAAAAAGTCAATTCGATTAGAAATTTCACACATAAGTGTATTCTGATCAGAGGGGTTAAGGAAGTCAAATTCCAACTGTTCTTAGGGGGGGGGGGATTGTTCCTTAACGTCGGGAATCTTCGAGAGCTTCGTTGATGGCCAATCCGGTTCGACTTTGACCCAAGCTTCTGGCTCCTTCTTCCTTGTATTGTTAGCCACGGTTTGCTTCTGTATTTTTGTGTTTTGGTGCTAGGAATCTCAATGGGAGAAGAAGGAATGTGTTTTTTGGTGATTTCGGGATGATTTCGGTATAGATTCGAGGCTCGGGGTTGCAAAAACGTTGGAAGTAGGTTGACGGCTGAGTTCTCTGACTTTGGGATGATCTCCTCTGCCCTAGGTCGTTTTTGGAAGGTCCTTTTATAGAAAGAGCAAGGCCATGTTGATAGAACAAGATTTTTATCTAAAACCCTGATTTTGTGCTCTAAGGGAATCTGATTTTTTAAAATATGTTGCAGGCCGATAAAAATTATGAAATTTTAACTGAAGATAAAGGATGATTTTTAAGAATTTTGAGAGTTGGAATCGGGTTATTTTGATAAATAACCGATTAGATAAAAATCTCACAACCAGGAATCTCCCATAATTCATAACTTATTATTGGAAAGTCGAAATAACGAAATTCCAACGGCATTAGTCTCTAATAATCATCCTCTATCCTGTGTTAAAATTTCATGACGTTTTGTTTCGATTTCGTTATTTTCCATAGGAGAGAGAAAATTGCAAAAATGATTGAATTTCTCTTTTAAATTTTGGGTTAAGGTTCCAAATAAAATAATTTCAGGTTTATGACTGTATGTAGTCATTCTAACCATGTGACAATTTTATTTTAATTTTGGAAACCTTTTATTATTTCTATTTTGAGGTTATTTCATGTGTTAATTTAAGAAATTAGCTTATAATATGAATTAAAAGCTAAATTTCCAGAATAAATATTATCAGAAAATCATGAAATACCTTTCATAATGACTATGATATTTGGAAGTGTTTGGAGATAATGAACAAGTCATATAAAAATAGAAAATCCCGATAATGTCCTTGGAAAATCCCGCCTTGGTGCTTTTTGACCCCTTTTGCCCTTTGTAACACGTATGCCTTAGAGACTACTCCGGGGGGGTTGAAATTTTGGGTATAACAGATTGCCCCCTGTCAACCAGGCTTTGTAATGAAGATGAGAAGACTAGTTGATGCCTGAGTGATACCCCAAAGTTTTGGATCTTAAAAGACCCTACATGTAAATTGTGTCGAGCTATTCTAAGGCGCTGACTACCTATGAGTGAGAATGAAAATGAAAAGACGTCAAGCGATTCTAAGGTGTTGACTACCTAAAAATGAAATGATGAAATAAATGTCAATCGATTCTAAGGCGTTGACAACCTAAAAATGAAATGATGTCAAGCTATTCTAAGGCGTTGACTACCTGAAGATGATGAAAGCTAAATAATGTGTAGATGTAGGAATGCTGATATGCTAGCGATGCTAATGATGCTAATGGTATTGATGATGTTGATGATGATGCTGATGATGCTGATGATATTGATGATGTTGATGATGCTCGGATGCTTCTGGGGACCGAAACCCGTGCCGATGCTCCTGGCTGGACCCAATGTGGACTTATTGCCATCGCCCCCCAAGCCGGTGTGCAGGGATAACTCCTGGTACAAACCCTGGGGACTTATTGCCTTTGCCCACCATTCGTTGATCCCAAAGTAAGTTGACATAAAGATGGGGACTTATTGCCTCTGCCCCGCCAACTTAGATCACGCTCTGTCTCGTACTTGTCTCGCACTGAAGATGATACTAGGTCTCGTACTGGTCTCGCACTGGATGATGATGCTCGGTCTCGCACTGATGAAGGTGATAGGTCTCGTACTGATGAAGGTGATAGGTCTCGCACTAATGAAGATGAGAGGCCTTGCACTGATGAAAGTGATGGTATCGCACTGATGAAGATGCATGGTCTCGCACTGATGAAGATGCATGGTCTCGCACTGAAGTCTCATACTAAACGGATGAAAAAAAACTGGATTTCGCACTGATTCTGGGTCGCACACTGAATGAAGATGTCTCGTACTAAAGTCTTGAAAATGATGGGTCTCGCACTGATTTTGGGTCTCGAGCTAAAAATGAGTTAGAAAGATAATGGTCTCGTGCAAATGATGAAAAATGATTACCGGAGTGCCAATCATGGCAATGTATGCAATCAAAATATATGAAAGATACTCGTTCAAAACAGGAAACTGTTGGAAAAGGTGCCAAACTTGGCATTGTTGAGGTGTTATGCAAAAGTTGTAAAATGCAACTAAAGTGTTTGTTGGAAGCTTGCCAAAACAAGAAACTGTTGAAAAAGGAAAGTGAAATGATCATTTCCTGACTAAAAATTTTATATCCGCAATTTGTTTCTTGAAAAATGAACATGTCATTGGTGGAAGTGTGGTGGTGTTTGTTGTGGTGCTGAAGGCTTTTGCCGGTGTTCAGGATTTGTGACAGACCTGGGATTGGGTTGTGATTTTGGATGGAGGTCAAGGCCAATGACGGTCTTGAGAGTGTGTGTGTGGTGGTAAGGACTTATGTGTGCCTGTGGTGGGATGGTGGTGCTCAAGCTTTGGGTTTTAATTGGTGTTGACATGGCAATTGTTGGAACCAACAATTGCCCCCAGTATTTTTCCTTTAGGACAATCTGAGCTAGAGTTCATGGCAATCGATCGGGACGATCGATTGCCCCCAGTATTTTCTTTGATTAAACATGCGAACAAGTCTCACCCTCACAGGGTCGAGGCTTATGCTTTGATGTGGTGCTCCCTAGCCTACACTTGACGTGGTTGGTGTTTGCACTCATTTCTCGCTCATGATCATAACTTCTAGACCATTGAATTCGATATTTGATGGATTTACGCATTTGATCTGTTACTTTCACGTGATTGGACACACAACTATCAAGTCGGAACTCTTTAAAGCTTATAACGTGGCCACGGGGTGTGATGAAGGACAACGGGACCATGGAGGAATATTTGAGGTATGTGGAGCTAAAAGAGGTGACCAAAGCTGCACACTACGTCTTCTCTTGGATTCATCTTCCTTGTCTTGAAGTCGTCTAACTGCTTCATGTTGACGTTGTTTTTGAGCTTCTGGACTTGGACTTCTGAAGTTGTCCTTTACACCATTTCTCTTTTCGTCTTTTGGATTTCTTCGAGGCACTTCGGTTTTGCCTCTTTGTTTGATCCTTTCTTGACTTCGCCTTCGGGGTTCTTGTGTTTCCTGGTTTTGGGCTTCGAGAGCTATTTTGATGTGTGCTCTTTGGATCCTGTGTCACTCTGGGACCATTTACGGATCGTTTCGTCATGTCGATAGCGGTGTTGCTTTTTTTGAACTAATGAAGATGTTATCTGAGTCTCGAGCCTCTCGCTTCCTTTGGTCACCGGGTCGGACATTCATCACTGGCTGGGTTATTTTGTGGAGTTCACAATATCGAAAAGGGATATATGGAAGGCTCAGCGGGGGTGCCTAGGGTTTAACATCGGGGTTCACAAGCTTTTGGCTATGTGGTGCTGTACCTAGGTGCTTCGTCATTCCTGATAGTTGTGTATCCGTTCCTTGTTACTTTTCGCAGGTCTAAGAGTAAATTTACAAATTATCTCCTTCGGTCAAAGTTATGCCATTTACCTCACCTTTGAATGTGGTCTCACCAGAGTCGTGTAAAAATGACACGCTCGTTCGCTCATGGTTTTTCCGCTCAAGACACTCTCGCGAGATTTTCACTTGGGAACTCGTCACACATTTAAACAAAAGATAAAAGATGACGAACTTAAACTTAGATTGCCCCCAGTATTGATTTGGGGCTTGCGAAAACAATTCGATAGATGTGGACTTTGAACCTCTTTGTGGGTTGTTTGGATATTATGGGGTGAGTTGTAGTGTTTGGTTAGGCATGTTCAAATTTTAGAAACAAGAGACAAGCCGTTCCATAGTCAGAAAATGATTGCTTCGTGATCCTTTTTCTTAAAAAACAATTTTGTTTTTTTCGATGAATGAAAATGGTTTGTACAGGAATTGTGAAAATGGAACTATGATTTTATTTACGAATCATGAAAGAAACGTAAAGATTACAATCTGAGGTGACCGAAAACTAACTAATAAGCTACTAGTAAAACTTGAAGATGCAAGAAAACGATCTGCACACTTAGAAAAATTGGACTCCTTGCTCGAGGAGGTCTTGAATCTTGTGCTTCAATGCTTGGCAATTGTCAGCATAATGGCCAGGCAACTGATGGTAGTGGCAGAATTGATTGAGATGCCTCCCCAAATGAGTGGTTCCTGGCCGAGGGGCCAGGGGCTGTAGCAGGTTTCTCTTCTGAAGCTCTTCAAACGCCTGACCTGGTGCTCGGCCAATGTTGGTGAATTCCCTTTGCGATGAGTCTCGGCGTGGTAAGGGTACTGTCCTAAGGTTTTGATGCGGAGATCTAGGTCGTTGAACCATATTCACTTCTGGGAAACTGCTTTGAGCGCAAGCTACTGTATGAAGATAAGCCTTTTCTGGTCCTGGCTTAGATAATTTGGAGCCACTGCCGGAGTTTCTTGAGCACTCGAGCTCCAAACCTTCCTTATGAATCCTTTCCTCTAGAATACCGACTTGTCCCATCAACATGTCCAAACTCGGAAAGTACATAAATTTTAGCTCATGGTTGTGTTGTTTTCGCATGTTCTCAATTATCATGCGGATTTGCTCCTGCTCGTCCATTCTGGTAGGCATGGCTGCAGCCTTTCTCCTCCAACGCTTGATGAAGTCAGACATGGACTCACCATCTTTCTGTCGAGTTCCTGCCAGATCGATTCTGGTGACCTCGAGGTTCTTAGCATACTCGAAATGATTTAGGAAAGCCTCGCAAACCTCCTCGTAGGTTTTGGTATTCATCTTCTGAGTGAGATACCAACGCTGAGGAGTCTCGTCTAGATAGCGTGCGAAAACTTTGGCTTTTTGCATGTCATTGAGCCCCAAGATGGACATTTCCCGGTCGAACATAGCCAAGTGAATCTGTGGATCCGAGGAACCCTTGTACAAAGCGAGTGTAGGTAGCTTCAGCTTTGGGGGAAGGTCAACCTCGGGATATGACGTCATGGAAAGGTAATCGAGGCCAGCCGGCTTGCTAGCCTTTTCCATGCGCTCGATCCTTTTCAGAGCCTTCTTGAGTTCTGCGGTTAGTTGGTGGTCTGGGGCAGCTTCCCCTACAAATCTGTGCGCATCCTGGACCCCAACGGAGTTAATTTCGATGTAGTCGCGCTCGTTCCCAGAGTCGGCAATCCTCCTTGGAATGTTTCCTGATGACCAACCTCAAGAGAATTGATTTTTCTTTTCAGCTCTTCGATGATGGTGACATACTTAGCCTCCATGTCATTAGTGGTGGACCTATGTTTCTGTTCCATGGCATCAAAGACGGCCATGTACTTTTGCTCTAAGGCTGCAAGCTGGGCCTCCATGCTGATTGGGTTTCCTCCCTCTGCCATACTTGGGATTCGGGCTTATCTGTTGGAAAACAAAAGTGGATTGAGCTAAAATTCTGGACCGCGAAGAAGTTTTAGGTGAAAACTTGTTTGGGCTGCAAGAAAAGCATATGAGCTGGAATGTTTCGAAGATTATGGGTAGACACTGAGGCCAAAAATAAGTTGGAAGGGAGGCGCCTAGAAGTGTTTGAAGAATGTGACTCTTAGGCCAGAATATTTTGAGAATTGGGCGCTTGGGCCAGAATGTGTCTGGGCTAGAGGTAAAGCATACGGGCTAAACTGATTCCTAAACCATGTTCTTGATGTGAATTGGAACCTGTGCCAAGTAATTCAGATTGGTCCTAAAATATGATGCATGTGTCTTGGATCTTGGGTCAAAACCCGAGTGAAAAGTCTTCCTAGACTAGAATGGGCCTTGAAATGGAAAGGCCTGATGGATTTTTATGGATTGCTTCAGGTGGATTTGTTTTCCATGGGCCTAAAACTAAATTGGTAATTTAAATTGGGCTGAAATATAAATCACCTAAATCTAAACTTTTGGGCCGAAGCCTGAACAAATAACTCACACATTCAAATCAAGCAGGGTCTTTGGGCCGCAAACAATAAAGCCGTGATATCGGGTTGGGCTGAGTTGATGTAGGAGAAGTTCCTATCAATTACTAGGCTGGGTAGTGGGCCGATCATGCAGGTAAACAAGGCCCACACAAATTCAACATGTCCTCACTAGATGTTAAGATTAAACCGGGTATGGATCGATCCGGAGAGATGCTTGGGGCTTGGGCCCAGGTCGCCACAAAGGAATAGGGCTTGCACGCTATTCTCTTTGGGCTTCCCCACTTTTTTCACATCACCTGAAGGTGTGCGTCTACGGTCGGGTCTTTGACTGACCAAACAATGGGCTAGGTAAGGGCACTGCCAGGAAAACGCTTGGGGCTAAAGCCCAGGTATTAAGGGGATGTGGTTAGACGACATCCTCCTCTTTTCCCCCGCTTATTCACATCACCTAAAAGGTGTGAGTCCCTGACAGGGGACCCTCAAACGGGTCCCTGGGTGAAATCGGTTTGTGTGGACCCTCGCTCTCATATGATGCAAAGGTGCAGAAATTAAAGTGCACACAAAGTAAACAAACAAAGTAATAAAGCCATAAATAAACATTTTCGAGTTAAGCCCTCTTTCTTAAAATTAAACAAGTTAAAATTAAGAGTTTGTCCCCAGCAGAGTCGCCAGTCTGTGAGTCTCGATTTTAAACCCTATCCTATGTGGATTAACTTGATTGGGATCTAATCGGGTTTTAGGTCCACTTATAGCCTAAGATTAATAACTATGTCATATAACAATAATTATTAAAACCTAAGCCAGCTCACTGGAACCTATTATGAGTCGCCACCTAATTTTAACCTAGATCAAATTAGGAAAGAGAGTTCGGGTTTGGGGGCTTGATATTCGACTTAATTAGGGTTCAAATTACTTTCATTACCCTTCCTAGGTCGTTTTTCCTCTACTTGGTTCAATTACGGCTTTCTACAAAGTTGTTTTTAACCTAGGTGCGCGCTTCTGTTTTTTTTATTTTTTAACGTTTTTTGACAGAAAATTAAAGTGGAAATTAAAATTACCTAAACTAGGGTTTCGGAGGCAGAATTAGGTCAAATTTTGTTTCCGTCCGTAGCCACGGACCTAATGTCCGAGACCACGGACCTAACGTCCGAGACCACGGACCCCAGTTAACCTATATGAAAATAAAAGTCGATTTAAACAGAAAACAGAAAATTGTAAAGTCCGGGGCCACGGACAGGCTGTCCGTGGGCCCGGACATTATTAGAAAACCTAAATTTTTAAAATTTAAAAAATCCCGCCGCCGTCCGTGGGCGTCCGAGCTTACGGACAGGGAGTCCGGGACCCCGGACATGACGTCCGTGGGTGCGGACCGCCCTCGGACGGCGGTGTTGAGGCTGTTCCCGAAGGTGTTTTTGGCTCAAATTTTATGGGTGTGTAGCCTGAAAGATGTACAAGACGTTAGTGATTGAAAGAATTCAATTTGAAGTCAAAATTAATACGAAACTTAGTTAACAAGTTATTAGACAGAAACACAAACAAACCTTAATTCAGAAGCAATAAAAAGTCAATTCGATTAGAAATTTCACACATAAGTGTATTCTGATTAGAGGGTTAAGGAAGTCAAATTCCAACCTGTTTTGACTTCGGGATTTGATTGTTCCTTCACGTCGGGAATCTTCGAGAGCTTCATTGATGGCCAATCCGGTTCGACTTTGACCCAAGCTTCTGGCTCCTTCTTCCTTGTATTGTTAGCCACGGTTTGCTTCTGTATTTTTGTGTTTTGGTGCTAGGAATCTCAATGGGAGAAGAAGGAATGTGTTTTTTGGTGATTTCGGGATGATTTCGGTATAGATTCGAGGCTCGGGGTTGCAAAAACGTTGGAAGTAGGTTGACGGCTGAGTTCTCTGACTTTGGGGATGATCTCCTCTGCCCTAGGTCATTTTTGGAAGGTCCTTTTATAGAAAGAGCAAGGCCATGTTGATAGAACAAGATTTTTATCTAAAACCATGATTTTGTGCTCTAAGGGAATCTGATTTTTTAAAATATGTTGCAGGCCGATAAAAATTATGAAATTTTAACTGAAGATAAAGGATGATTTTTAAGAATTTTGAGAGTTGGAATCGGGTTATTTTGATAAATAACCGATTAGATAAAAATCTCACAACCAGGAATCTCCCATAATTCATAACTTATTATTGGAAAGTCGAAATAACGAAATTCCAACGGCATTAGTCTCTAATAATCATCCTCTATCTTGTGTTAAAATTACATGACGTTTTGTTTCGATTTCGTTATTTTCCATAGGAGAGAGAAAATTGCAAAAATGATTGAATTTCTCTTTTAAATTTTGGGTTAAGGTTCCAAATAAAATAATTTCAGGTTTATGACTGTATGTAGTCATTCTAACCATGTGACAATTTTATTTTAATTTTGGAAACCTTTTATTATTTCTATTTTGAGGTTATTTCATGTGTTAATTTAAGAAATTAGCTTATAATATGAATTAAAAGCTAAATTTCCAGAATAAATATTATCAGAAAATCATGAAATACCTTTCATAATGACTATGATATTTGGAAGTGTTTGGAGATAATGAACAAGTCATATAAAAATAGAAAATCCCGATAATGTCCTTGGAAAATCCCGCCTTGGTGCTTTTTGACCCCTTTTGCCCTTTGTAA
This sequence comes from Limonium bicolor, assembly GCA_023374045.1. Lineage (NCBI taxonomy): Eukaryota > Viridiplantae > Streptophyta > Magnoliopsida > Caryophyllales > Plumbaginaceae > Limonium > Limonium bicolor. Next base: position 53,204,958 of record CM041782.1, read on the forward strand.
CACGTACGCCTTAGAGACTACTCCGGGGGGGTTGAAATTTTGGGTATAACACCGGTTGCATGCTTTATCTTGTTTTAGTCATAGCATTTAAACAGATAGCACACAAGCCGAGGGACACCTCGTTAGCAAGTAGGTCACAAGAAAGATTGTACCGTTCACCGTCGATTGTCCCGTTGTTTAATTCTCCTCCGGGTTCCAAACTTTCAAGTCCTAAAATTCATCCAACTTAGATTATTAATTATCTACGCATTACTTAACCCTTAACGATCCCCATCTAATACTTCTTAAGTCTTATACTTAACCTTACAATCTTAGCTTTAAACATTAAAGTCTTTTCCTTACTTAATCCCCCAGGTCTTTAGGTCTCTAATCATCATTGCCCCCCTTAATGGTGTTCCATTAATACCTTTAAGCACCCTCAAAATTTCTTTTTTTTTTAAGTGTTAATGGTCGACCGACCCACCGACCGACCCAACCCCTAGGTCGGTCCGTTCCAGTAACTTTCTGGTTCGTACATTTCTCTTAGACCGACCCACGACCGACCCAACCTTATGGGTTGGTCCATCTCAGAAAATTTTCCGTCTTTTAAAATCATCCGGCTGACTCAAAACTAAACCGACCGACCCAAACCCTCTGGGTCGGTCCATTCCAGAACAATTTCCTACATTGAATTTTTGCCCGACCGACCCAAAGCTAAGCCGACCGACCCAAAACCCTCTGGGTCGGTCCAGTCCAGAGACATTCTGGCTGGCTTAACATGGTCCGACCGACCCAGAACTGGGTCGGACCCTGGGTTGGTCCACTACAGATTTTTCTCTTAAATTGTTCTTTCAATTCCAAACTCTTCCACAAGTTTCCTAACAGGTCTAACACCATCTTGGCACATTTAACCTACCTTATAACCTTCACCATACTCATTAAAACAACCTCCAAAGATCTTCTCAACCATTTACTCAATTCTTATGAAAACTCCCAACACTTAGCACTTATTTTCCCTATATTTCTAACATGCAACTCACCTAGAATTTTCACCAACCAAATGCTCCCTCCTTAAGAACTTGACCACACCATGTACACCACTTTCCACCCTTATTGCATTTATCAAACTTCCTTAGATTCTAAACTCTAGTTCACACATAAACCATCTCAAAGTTTTATGCTCTTTTACATCAAACTTACTAAAGTTTCCTAGCTTCTTTTATCAATATTTACCTAAGTCCTAAATACCCAAGTACATACTTTTGATTCCTAAATCCATCATGGTGATACCTAAGTCATTATAAGTCATTAAAACACCTTAATCTCACCCTTTTTCATCAAGACAACCTCTAGAACTTCCTAGTACTTCCTTAGTCATTAGATCCCCTTAGAATATCTTAAACACTTAAGTTCTCCTTTAAATTTTGCCATGGGTTCCCTAGTATATAGTACATCCTAACACTTGGTTTTTCTCCATCAACCAACCAATATCACTCAAATTCTCATCACAACACCTTAACACACAATTTACACCAAAACTACACCACATCATCTTATAGTGCATAAACTTAAATGCTTGGCACTTAGGCCCTTAAATGACAATAATCTTAACCACTGAATTTCTACATATATATTGCCTTCAACCTGCGAATACACACAACAAGGCTCCCATTGAAATAAAATGCTTCTTGTAATTCACCTAGATATTCTTAAACTATCTCTTTTTCCTCATTTGCTCCTTAGTCACAAGTTCACAAACATAGTCATTGTTTCTCCTAGGTCATATATAACCCTTTTCTAATGTAAACTCTCCACTAAACTCATCACATACCTAAATCCCATTCCCTTAAACAATGAAACACCTTAAGGTAAGTAATTTACCTTGTTCTTTTACAAGCTTTAAAAACTTTCTTCCTTAGGTTTTTCCTTCCTCAATCTCGGTCACCAATATATATCTCCTTGCCAATGTTCTAACCAATATCCAATGACTCCAATGAGTACTAGATAATACATTAACCCTAAGGAACAAACCCTAGGTTAAAAATGTGCTTTAAGGTATTAAGGTGATTGTTTTACCTTAGTTTCTCAAGACAAGCTTGGATATGAAGCAAGAAGGACCTCCTCAATCCTTTGAAGAGTAGAAAACAAGCTAGAACTAGGCATTAAAATGAAGCCTCATGAGCATGTATTTTTGGTTATGAAGAAAAGTGATGGAAACCTAGATTTTCTTACACTTTCTTTACCTTAAGAGAATGGAGAAGCCAATGGAGTCTCCAAACTTGAATTTCCTCCTCTAATGGTGGTTTGGCTTGGCACCAAACCAAAGCTCTTGAAGTTTTGAAAAGATAGAAAGAGAGAGCTTGAGCTAACTAAGAGGAATATGTAATTTGTTTTGGTTTTGGAGCTAAAATGAGTAAGTTGTGTGCAAGAGAAGGTGGAGCTAGCATGGAGTTGCTCTTCACGTTAATGGAGAAGGGAGAGAGCTTGAGAAAACCGTGGGAACAAGAGAGAATGAAGAGGTGAGGAGAGAGATGGTTAAAGGTAAGATATTTATCTTTGTAAAGTGAATAGTAGTTTTGCTTTATAACTCTTTATTTGCTTAATGACTCATAAAGGTGGTTACTCACCTTATAAAAACCGGCCCCCATTAAGTAACAAGGGTACTTAAGTCTTTGTTGACCAAATATCTCACTTATATTGACTTATGTTATAAACTAGCTTAATTAAGTTACTATTCACAAAACAAGGCACATTGTTGTGAAATTTTTGATTTCCCATTGATATAGACTTCCAAATGTGATACTATATAGTACACATGTTAATTAAAGAGTAATGATGGACATTTAGCCATTCAAAACTCATTTACAAGACAATTTTTCAAAAATGTGCTTTAAGACTCCTTAAAGCACATTTTGTGTTTTAACTTGTTTTCAAGCTTGGTTTTCTTTGGTAATTGATTTAAATTGACCATTAGGATATTACTAAGGTCTTAGAACAATATTTGGGTACTCACCCAAGTCTCTCCAAGCTTAGAGCACGTTTTTGCTTAAACTGCTCTTTTGGTGTTTCCTTATATTTTCTTTGATTAGAAATGTTTCTTAATGTTTCTAAGGCATCATTTAGCCTCCTTATATCTTAGTTTATCATTTAAACACCATATCAAAGTTTGGGGTATTTCACCAGCCATTGTCTTCTTAGTGTGTGTGCGAGTAAAGAGTTTAGGAACAGTTGGGAGAACCCTGCTATTTTCTTTAGCCTATGTTATAGCATCTACATTAGTAAATTACTTTAAGATAGAAACAAAAGCAAATAAATCCTTAATAAACATATAACAAAGCTCCTACCATGTGTTTAGCTAAATCGTGAAAAGATATAAATGCAATGCAATGTCTTGGATGAAAGTTATCACCTTCAGATCCAGATTTTCTGTTTGTCTTGGAACATTTAGATCTTTCAATGGATCCAATGCCTTCTCCTTCAGCTTCTTAAAAATAGTCATCGACATCCATTTGGGGGGGGGGGGGGGTTCACTATCACTTCTTTGTTGTTCCTTGTATCTTAGATCTTTAAGTCGATCGGTGCCTACTTGACTAAACCCTTTATACGCCTCTTCCTTGATAGTTGGATCCCTTGTATAATTGTTCTACTCAAATGACAAATTACAATTGTTATAAAGCCTTAACTATACTTAAAGTTCAACTAAAAATTAATCAACACAAGTGTATTTATATGAGATGAAACTTTAACTTCAACCACTTACATTAAAAGCACAATACCACTGATCTCTTACATGTTGGGGTGGTTTAGACTAACAGAACCATGCATTATTGTAGTGTCATTTGATGACATCCAAGACTCTTTGACTTACGGTTGAGTGCTTAAACCTGTAAAAATAGAATATTCAATTTGGGTTCATGTTTGATAACAAGAGTTAGTGAATAAAATAGTTTGTGAATAAGTAACACAAAAATGTGAAATGAATTACTGAAGCAATAGTATAGTATCTCTCACCAGAACCCTTTCGGGTCTAAAAGTTTCTTCGAGGAACAAGATCCCGCACTCAACACAGCTAGCTATGTTTTCGACACAGTTGGAGGTAAGGTCCCTTGTGTGGCATCCTCACCATTACATGTCTCCTCATCGTCGTTAACTAGTTTCGTCAGAGTCATAGAATGTATGGGAATCAGGTGGATGAATGGTTGAACAATATGGGGTGATACCAAGTACATCACTCTACATTTCAACCTATTTAAACCCTTATTAGCACCTAGTGCGCCTGTAACACTGGGGGTCCATTTATGGTGCCAGACACACCACCATCATTACTTACACCTCTTTTCACTCTAGTTGTGGACCAACCACCACCTTGACCACCTTGACCTCCTGCAATAAGATTACGTCCCCTACCTCTAGATGACATTGTTGTTTATCTATTTAATGAATGAAAATTTTGACTTTTGAATAAATAAAACTATTAAAAGAAACCATTAACTCCAAAATAACAAAAGTTTAAAGCACACAAAAATAACATTATGCACATAAATCTACATTACTTATCCAACTTCATTAAGCACTCATACTCAACTTTGAAGAAAAATCAACATACCATATCAATCTTTTAACACGTCCAATTGGCTTAAAATATTCAAAAAGTAACCATAATCATGAACACCTAAAAGTGTGACAAACCTAACATTGAGCCAATATGAGATTGTACCAGTTTGGTTCAAATAGGGCTCAAATTGAACCAAATTCAATTAGTAAACATATTCCGGTTTGTTATAAAAAATATGCTACCATTTATCACCCTTCATACTAAAAAAGCTAGAACGGCAAGGCAGGTTCATATTTTGACAAGAAGAATATGCAATGTTTTTTAAAGTCTTCTTTCGAACAAAGATCAAACAAACTGGCTTTGAGCTTTATGTTTTAATGAACTCTAAACCTATCCAGGTTGCTCTTTTGCATGAAAACAGTGAGTTATAAATTGGGCTACAGCTACCAGTTGGACCTATAAAAAGGTAATAACTCACAAATGTCTGTTTAATGTGGAGTTAGTCCAAGGTGATTGTTGGGTGTAATTTATCCACTACTATTTAGTAGGTATCTTTATGTATTACTTTTGAGAAGGTTGAATTATGTATATATTGCTTTGAACCGTTTTATAGCTCCAGTTTGTCTTGTAATCTATTGGATTGGTAGCTTGTTTGTACTGCTCTTGTGACACTATTATATACGTGTCCAGCGTAAGCGTCCGGCTGAAGCTTGTCTGGACGTGCCTATTTGTTACGTATACACAACCATTCTCGTCTCTCAGTTATGTATATACAGCCGTCCAGCCGGTGTGCATCCAATCCAGTTAGCCAGACGGTACGTCCATACTTGTTTACGTAATGCATCCATACAGGCAACCAGGTGGGGTGCACCTAGATCGTTTAGCCAAACAGGTGGTCCGAACACATGATAGCGATGTTGTTTTATTTCTATTTTGCTCATGTCATTTTGATAAAAGTTTTGTTAGGTTAATATATATCTTTTCCAGAAAGTTATGTGTGTTAGTATGTATGAAACTTCTCCAACGCCGTTTTGACAGTATTCTAAACAAAAGTTCTAATATTAAAGTTCTTCAATCAATTTTCTTTGTTTTCTACATATTTTTCACAAATTCTATTATGTTATCAGAGTAGTTAAATTCAGTGTAGTATGTGGTTCATAATTAATGATGGCCGATGATAATGGAGCAGGCAAAACGCTACTTGGCAACTCGAATTTTGTTGTGAGTGTAATTGATGTTTCAGATCGTTCTATGTGCACGGTTCGGAGCAACCAGGGGTTAGTCTGGCTCCGAAATTCACAGGCACTGGCTTTTTGGGATGGAAGTGGGTGAAGATTCTTAGTCTACAGGGAAAAAACTAGTATGTTTTTATAACTGGTGACATGAAAAAACCAGGAACAAATGACCCAGTTTGCGCGGCTGTATGGGTTCGTTCTAGTTCTCTAGTAGCTTCTTGGACTATTGCTTCGCTGGATCCAAAAATTGCAGCAAGTGTGGAGCTTGAAAGATTTAGGAGAATTCCTGATTTGGAGAAATCCAGGTTTGTGGAATGTAGAAGTTCATGGATTTTGAATATATTTTAGTGTTTGTTTGAGATTCGAGAGTTTTAGAGATGCATGAATCCTTCTAAAATGTATGATGTGTGGGAGGCTAGAGTTTGTGAGACGCTCGGGTCTGTGAGATATTTGAAACCTTGAGATGATGAAGTCTGTGAGATAGTTGCAGTTTATGATTAGGTTGATATATTTATCATGATATACTTGAAATGCTATGCCATTATTGACGTTGTTGCTTAACATGATTATATGGAATAGGTAAGACTTGATAATTTGCACTTGTTGCTATATAATGTGGAAATGTTATTTGTGGCATGAGTGAGATTTTTGCACTGGTGGTTAATGTTTTGGGGTATTATTGAGGTGTGTGGTAAGCTTAAGCTATGGGGACAAAGCTTTGTTTAAGGTGGGGAGGTTGAAATACCTCAAATTATGAGGAAACCATAAAGTCCCGGAGGTCCCGGAAACGCTAGAAACCCTAGTTCATGAAAGTCCCGGAAATGGTCTTGAAAACCTTAGGAAAGCTTTGGAAACTTAACAAAACCCTAGGAAACCCTAGTAACCCGAGATGGAAAGCCTTGGAAAACCTCAGAAGACCTAGTAAAACCTTAGTAGCAGGAAATGCTTTCACAACTAGTTTTACTCCATCATGATCACTTTTCTTCATAGAAAACACCTTAAGCAGCTTGTTAAGCATGAGGTGGCGACGTAGTTAAGGTAAGCACGAGGTGGCAACCTAGTAGGTAGTAAGCATGAGGTGGCAACCTAGTTAATCTATGCACGAGGTGTCATGAAATGATTGGTTAGCATGCTGTCCAATAGGAACCACACAAACAAGCAAGCAAGTAGGAGGTGTCATGAAGTCATTGGTTAGGTTTTAAGCTAAAGAACAACAACATGTTCCTTATTTACACTTAGAATTACTTATTCCCTTTTATACCCTTAAAAGACGCCTTGAATGGGCTGTAACTAGAAGTGTATTCACTTCCATTTGCACTTACACATTAGTAGAACATGTTACTAAACCCAGCCTAGCAAAAAACGGTCAAGGCAAGGCAACAATCCTCAAGAAATTTTGGCCACATTTATTACTTGTCATGGTTAGTTTTCAGCTCATTATGGCCAGCCCCCTTGCCAACCTCACCCATACCTCGACAACTCTTATTTGTCTTCATTTGACTCAGCCGAACCCATAGCCAATAGGAGAAGAGAAGGTGTCATGTGATGTGTCACCTTAATAAGGCTAACCTTAAGTACTAAGTCATCTTTCCTTGCTTATATTAGAAGATCCACGACCTGGATTTATTCCTTACACCAATATACTTCCATAAATCCTTATAATATAAAGAAACACAAGCCAATAAGTAGAGCAAGCCAGCCAACCAAGAACTTCAAAACCGAGAGCAAGGAGGTGTTGAAACCGAGAAGAAGTGAGGGGTTTTAAAGGTGTTCTTGGGCAAGTTCTTGGAAGGCCTTGAATTAAAAATTTAGCCTATTCAATTACTTAAGTCATGGTGAAAATATATGGCAAGAAGGATCCAAGTAGCTCCTGTGCAGTATCCATCTTTCCTTAAGTGTCAATTATGGTGACATTTTCTATTTTGGTTTGTTTCAACAGCTTAGGCCGTGATTCTCTTATAACTATTTTAACGGTATGAAATTATACTCTTCAATGGTGATTTTATATATAATAGGCCCCGAGAATGTATGGGATTCTTGGTGAACAACCGTTGTTTTCTTAGTGTCAATTTTGGTGATTTTTATGCTTTAACTTGGAGCTAGCTGTATGAATAATTTTTGTGAGTGACCTCTGTGGTTTTTAAGCTAAAAATGATGAAAAATTATCACTCTTAAATTTTCCAGTTTGTGGGTAAGTTCACCAGTTGAGTTTTGATGAGTTAAAGGCAAGATAAGAGCTAAAAAACATGCTTTAAGACCTTTCAGGTTTCTATTAAAAATATGAAGATGTTTTCGAAGGTTTATTACTTTTATTTCATGGATAATTAATCATAATGTGATAATATTGAATTGGTAAAAAGGTAGGTTGAAGTTACACAGCAATAAGACCTTAATCATGGATTTGTTTTAAAGGTGCTTTAAAGGTTTTTTAACTTGTTTATTGTTTACTTAATGGTGGCTATGTGCTTTTATTCTTTTTGGTATGATGTTTGGATGTTTTAATAAGGCTAAGGACGTGGGTGGATGACCTAAACAATTGGTAATGACTATGGAACTTGGTATCACAAGTTGATGAGCCCTCGGAGGCTAGACACTGATTTTTTCCCACTACTAATGAATTGTGGGTAAACCATCATGATCTATTATATGGGCTGATGACCTGTTGGAGGTGTGCACAATTAAGGACATAGGGAAAGGTGGAAATAGCTGTCCAAGGGGCCGTGGGTCTTAGTACCTTTTGTCGAAAGATCAATGTGCCCGAGGATTGGTGGAATAATTAAATTGTACTATAAATTGTGATGGTAACTTCTTGGTTGGTCTATATCTTGTCTTTTGGTAAGTTTATTGTGTGGTTTTGGTTGATGTGTCTTTTTATATCTACTTGTGTGTTATTATGCAGTTTAAAGTGTTTTATAAACTAAAATGAATTTCACAGGTGGTGACAAGAATTACTTAGTTTTTTCTGACTTTACCTGTGACCCCTTTCTCTGTGTATGGCTTTTTTGTTATAGATTGATCTGATTTGGATGGTCAAGTGGGAGGGTGATGAATCGACTTTTAGCTATTTTATAGATGTCTACTTAGTGGATAACTTGGGGCTGGTCTTAAGAGTCCAAGCAGTTATCACCAGGAAGATCATGCCAAAGGCCTTAATCTACCGCCCTCCCATGAGGCAAGCTAGGATGGGAACCATGACCGTCAACCAAGTGAAGAAATATTTTACATACTTTAATTAGGAAGATGTTTTGTACTTAGGTTTTAGATAGCATATGTTTTTTGTAAGTTTGTTTTACTTAGGTTTTGGTGGGAAGATAAGTGTAAGGGAAGTTAACCATTTTTGGATAAGGGTGTAACTAGTCTTTTAGCCTTTACATCCACAGATGTGTGGATGTGGTGGTAACACCCGGGAAGGAAATATTTTGTGAGTTTCCTCTGCGAAGTTTAAAATACTAATATAACTTGGATGGTTTACCCTTAGTAAAGTATGGGTGTTACACGCAGCCACGCCGGTTCGAATACAAAGGGCACTATGGCCCTCGGCCCCTTGGATATTCTCTCGGGCACACCGGTTTGTGACAAAAGGACACTATGGCCCTCGGCCCCTCGGTTTAACTCAATACTCCTCACCTTATGTCCTTAAGTGTGCACACCCCCTACAGGTCTTCAGCTCATAGATTTGACCATAGTGGATTAACCACAATACATTGATAATGGCGCATAATCAGTGTAAGAATTTGTTTATGAACCATAGCGAGCATCTCCATGTATGGCACAAAACGAGTATGTTCGTAAAACTATCAATACATTTGCTTTTAGCATAAAACCAACCATTTCACATGAAAACAAAGTTTACTTAAGATGGAGAGCGATTCTTACTTTCACCAAGATACCAACACATTTGCCACCAAATAGATAACCACCACCTAAGGATAACGATCTTACCCACAAGTAAAACCACACACACATGATGAACATAACTACTTACATGTTCTTTACTTCTACTAACTCAAGACGTGACCTGTAGTCTCAAAGCACTCCTTCCTCAGCTACTCTCCCTTGATCGACTGTCCTTACTCCCCTTTCTTTTTCCCTTAATCACTCTCGATATCACATCTATTTAGTTTTACGTAACTTCCGTAGTTTCCAACCGTTAACCAAGAATACAGGTTTAGAGGTTTACATAGAACTTCGGATCTAACACTTATGACACATCTACTTCATTCTAAAGAAAGGTATGGATGATTCCTACTTAGCTAGGCAATTACACACGTCATGCTAATCTTGGTCGTATTGATTTCCTAGACATAAGGTACGAGTCTATTGGCTAACAATAAGGTAATCAATAGGAAAATAAAACCTAACCTTGGGTAGTGCTACAGTTAGGTCCCTCTACGAGTTTGCCTTTTACTCTCTCAGTCTATGTCCACATGGTCCTCTAAAATCTTGGCCACTTGCCGGGTCATCTCAATTCATTTTACACTCATAGATGCTCGAGCAAAAATGCCGGACGATAAAGGTATCAGCCTCCCAGTCACAAATGTCGGGCGATAAAACACAACTCACCAATTCATTCCTCATTAATCACTACAAGACTTTGGGGTATTTCATTAACTGCAGGTGAAAGTCACTCTGGGAGAGAAGCTTCAGAACTAATCAGTCAAGTGAGTCTTGAGATACTACCATAGATAATCAGTTTAATTCAAGAATGTAGTGAAAAAAGAAAAATCTTTCTATAATTTTTCTGGTAAGAGTTTAGATTTTCCCCTTAGAAGTTAGTATCTATTGAATAGTGACTCAAATGATTTGGCTACCAAGTGGATTCTAGATATAGGGGCTACTGATCATCTGCGTGGGTCTTCTAGTTTATTTGTGAGAAATCTAGATAATTGTAAATCGATTGTCTTGCCAAATGGTCAGCCACAACAAATTTACAAAACATGAGATGTGAAATTTGGGAACAGTTTTAGGATAAATGGAGTTCTTTATGTGCTAGAATTTCAGTTTAATTTGATTTATGTCCGCAAGTTAATTGAGCAATATAGAATAGATCTCATATTTACTTCTCGTTCTTGTACTTTTCAGAACCCTATTACAGGGATGAATGATTTGTTGGGTGAAGAGCATGGTAGCCTTTAATTCTTGGATGTTAATCGTGCTGAGAGCTGGGCCAGTAGTTTGATTCGAGGAGGAAACAAAGACATTTGTAGAGATTTCAGTTTAATTTCCTTTAATAATCTTTCAGCTTTTGACATATATGTGAAGTTAAGACATGTACCCTTTGACAATCTTGTTGACATGGGTTTAATAAAGAACCAAGATTTTTTTACAACAGTCTGCTTTTGATGCTTATTATAAGGCACAAGCTCAGAGGCATCCTTTTGTGTATGAAATTAAATCAGTGCGGTCGTTTGATATGATACATGTTGACTTTTGGGGTGTCTTTTGATCCGAGACGTATAATGGGTATAAATATTTTATTTGCTTTGTTGATGATTACACTCGCTCGACATGGGTACATTTTTTGTCTCATAAGGGTGAGTCTTGGCAAGCCATAGTTCATTTTATATGGATGATAAAAAGACACTTTGAATTAAAAGTCAAAGTTGCCCGAAGTGATGATGCATATGAGTTGGGTAGTTCTAAAGAGGGACAAAAGTTCTATCGTGTAGTGGGAATTGTTCATTATACTACTTGCACTTATAATCCATAGTAGAATGCGGTGGTTGAACACAAGCATAAATATCTTTTAGAGACAGCTAGAGCTTTGTTTTTCCAATCTAAGGTTCCTTTGTTGTATTGGGGAGAGTGTATCTTGCATGCAACCTTTTCAAATTAATCGTCTCCCTACGAAAGCGCTAAAAGGTGCTACACCTTACGAATATCTTGATGGGTAGAAAGTTATTTATGATGATATACAACCTTTTGGATGTCTTTGCTATGTAACTCTAGTTCGACCAAAGGATGGTAAGTTTAGCCCTCAAGCAGAAGCTTGTGTTTAATTGGGAGAAGATTCCATAAAGAAGGGTAACAAAGTGTTGAGCTTAACAACAAAGAAGGTGAATGTTTGTCGGGATGTCAAGTTTCATCCTCAGTCGTTTCCTTTCTGACAGGTTCAGTCTGCACAGAGTGAGGATAATAGAAGTTTTGATCAAGCTGAAAATATTCGTGGTCCTTATTTATGGTGTGATTTTGATGACATTATTCAATAACCGCCTTCTAACGTAGAGAATGTTTCTGATAATATTATGCTTTCTGAGCCAACTGATACTTAGGTTTTTGTTCCTGATCAAGTTCTTGCAGTTGAACAGCCCAGTAAGACTGATGTTGTTTCTTTTGGAGAAGAGGTCAGGTGTTCTACCAGGAATGTTCAGAAGCCTTGTTATCTTGATGATTATATCTGCAATACAGTTTTTCATGACATTCTAGATGATCGTATTTACAGGAGAGGAAATGTCAATGTTCTTTGCTAATTTTGAGAGCTTGACCAATATCACTCCCCCTCGGTTTAAGATTGTAACCGTGTTCGAGTCTAGTCATATACGTCACTGTTTGCTTGTTGCTGATGAACCTACTCATTATAATGAAGCTGTTTTACACAATCATTGAAGAGATGCCATGCAGAATGAATTGCGTGCCCTGGAAGCAAATCAAACTTGGGAGATTGTTGAATTACCAAAAAGGAAGAAACTGGTAGGGTGTAAATGAGTTATAAGGTGAAAGTGAAATCAGATGGTACTTTAGAATGCTACAAGGCATGACTTGTGGCGAAATGTTTTACTCAGAGACATGGTCTTGACTATCATGGAATCTTTTCTCCTATTGTTAAGATGACTACAATCCAAGCTATTATCTCAGTTGCGCTTAGCAAAGGATGGGTTATTAATCAGTTGGTTGTTAATAATACGTTTGTACATGGAGACTTAGATGAAGAGGTTTACATGAGGGTGCCGCTTGGTTTGGATGTGGTGGTGAAGAATAAAGCTTGTTTGTTGAAAAAGTCCTTGTATGGTCTTAACCAGGTGTCGCGTCAGTGGTTTCTAAGCTTGCACATTTTCTTTGAACCATGGGTTTCGCACAGTCCAAAAATGATTACTCCTTATTTTTCTGGGAGGTTGGGAATCACTTTCTGCATATTGCTATATATGTTGATGACATGCTAGTCATAGACACTTATCAGACAGATGTTGATTCAATCAAATGTGCGAAGGATTATAACTTCAAGATCAAGGATTTTGGACAATTACGCTATTTCCTTGGCATTGAGCTTATTCCTATTATAGAGCACGGAGTAGTCCTGTCTTAACGCAAGTTTTGTATGGAACTTGTAAATGAATATCAATGTCAGGATACCAGATCTATTGTTGGACCTATGGTTGTGGGGACACCACTATTTGCACATGATGGTGAATTGTTTGAGGATCCTACTGTGTATAGGAGGCTTGTTGGGAAGTTAAACTATCTTTCTAATACTTATCCTGATCTCAACTTCAGATGGCAGCTATCTGTGCTTTGCGCTAGGTAAAAGGCGCCATGGGTGATGGCATAGTGTTACACAGAGGTGGGATGCGAACCTAAAGCTTACAGCCTACTATGATTCTAATTAGGTAGCCTGTCCTGACACTCGCCGATCTGTTTCTGGGTTTTATATTTCTTGGGTGCTAGTCTAGTTTCTTGAAAAACTAAGAAACAGTCTTTTATGTCTTTTTCTAGTGCAGAAGCAGAATATTGTTCATTGTGCCGTGTTACTAGAGAGCTTACGTGGCTTAGTCGAATGTTACACAAACTTAAAGTTGATGATGTTACGCCCATTGTTGTTAAATGTGATAACCGGTCGACCATTCGTATTGCATGTAATCCAGTGTTTCATGAAAGGACTAAGCACATTGAGATTGATTGTCATTTTGTCTGAGAGAAGTTTCGAGAAGGTTTGGTTGATCTTAGTTATACTACAACTTCTACACAACTGGCTGATATGATGACCAAGGTTCTTCCTGATAGCCGGTACAAAAATCAGTTGCAGCGGCTTGGCATGGAAGATGGTTATGCTTTAACACTTGTCGATCAAGCTCATCTATACCTTGGGGGGGGGGGGGGGGGGGGGGGGGGGGGGGGGGGGGGTTCTTGTGACACTATTGTATACGTGTCCAGCATAAGCATCTGGCTGAAGCTTGTGCGGACGGGTGGTCCGAACACACCTATTTGTTACGTACACAATCATTCCGCACCTCTTAGTTACGTAACCCAGTTAGCCAGACGGTATGTCCGGACATGTCTACGTAACGCATCCATACAGGCAACCAGGCAGGGTGCGTCCAGTTCGTTTAGCCGGACAGGTGGTCCGGACACATGATACCGATGTCGTTTTTATTTCTGTTGTACTCTTGTCGTTTTGATAAAAGTTTTGTTAGGTTAATATATTTCTTTTCCGATCAATTACGTGTGTTGGTATGTATGAAACTTCCCGAGCGCCGCTTTGACGGTATTCTAAACAAAAGTTCTTCAATCAATTCTGTTTGTTTTTCTAGTGTTTTTCACAATCTATGCCGGGAGTGAAGAGAAGCAAAAGGAGTCGAGGTCTGCCGCACTTGATAGATACTGTTATCGATGAAAGCTGCAAAGTCCTAAAACACTGATTAGCCCTCTATCGGTGGAGTACTGATAGTAGCATATGCTCAATTTTACGTTTATACATCATGAAGGGATGAAATAGAAAAATGGCAAACCTTGTCTTCACTCTTCAGTCCTTATCAAACACGATATGAGATTGCCATGGTTGAAGAGTAGAGCATCGAGATTATTATTGCTTAATAAGAAAGTCTATTGAGTAATGATAATACTGCTTAGCTGGAAGAGGAAGAGATTGAACCTTACTCAAGTAAGCAACCTAGGCTACCCCATTTAGTGAACACCAAACTGATCTGAAATCAAGTTTTGAGCATTATGATCTAGTTGATCGTAGGATACCCCAGTTAGGTTTTGTTTATAATTCTGCAAGTTTATACTTGTTGAAGCCGTGATGTACTTGGAACAGGTTATCTTGATTTTCTCTGACAAAGCGTTACGAAAAAAACTCAATCTGTTTCGTTCGCTTATGTTTAACGAGTTCATTGCCGGGACCTACCTTAAATAGCATAGAGAGGCAAGTTGAGAGTTCCAATCTCGAATTTCCAAAGAAAACTCAACCATCCACACCGAAACTGAAGAAAAATTGTTTATGCCAGTAATTACTAGAATTAGGGGTTGAATCAGAAATATCAATACCTAATGATGGAAAACGTCCTTTGTTATGGAAAACTTTCTCCTCTTGCTTGAAGCCGTTCTGCTCTGCTGCGTCTAATTTGGGCGGTAAATCTTTCAAGCAGAGACGGACCGAAGGGGTGCACGCGGGGTCACGTGACCCCATGATTTTTGTAAAAAGAAAATAATTATAGTAAGTTTTAATACAGTTTTTTTATAAAATAATAGTTATTTTATGTCTTGGTGACCCCATAAATAACATATAAATTAACTATAGAAATTTTTATTTGTCAGTGAACCCATAACATTGAATCTCTGAGTCCGCCCCTGCTTTCAAGCAGCGCGCAAAAGAAGAGGAAAGAGTAGCTTCTTTTTTGCTGGAAAACTTTCTCCTGGAAACCGTTCTGCTGCGTCTAATTTGGGCGGTAATTCTTTCCAGCAGCGCGCAAAAGAAGAGGAAAGAGAAGTTTTGGAGGGTCAAAGTTTAAATACGGGAAAAAATAAGTCAAGATAGAATATTTGGTCAACTTAGGAGGGAAATTGGGGTTTGACCAAATAAGAGAAAGAAATGTTAGAAATGTGAATTAAGGAAAGATTAGTGATTATTTGGAAGTTTAGGAAAAGATGTGGGGTTATTTCGTAAATGAAATACCCCAAACTTAGATATGGTGTTTAAATGATAAACTAAGATATAAGGAGGCTAAATAATGCCTTAGAAACATTAAGAAACATTTCTAATCAAAGAAAATATAAGGAAACACCAAAAGAGCAGTTTAAGCAAAAACGTGCTTTAAGCATGGAGAGACTTGGGTGAGTACCCAAATATTGTTCTAAGACCTTAGTATTATCCTAATGGTCATTTTAAATCAATTGCCAAAGAAAACCAAGCTTGAAAACAAGTTAAAACACAAAATGTGCTTTAAGGAGTCTTAAAGCACATTTTTGAAAAATTGTCTTGTAAATGAGTTTTGAATGGCTAAATGTCCATCATTACTCTTTAATTAACATGTGTACTATATAGTATCACATTTGGGAGTCTATATCAATGGGAAATCAAAAATTTCACAACAATGTACCTTGTTTTGTGAATAGTAATTTAATTAAGCTAGTTTATAACATAAGTCAATATAAGTGAGATATTTGGTCAACAAAGACTTAAGTACCCTTGTTACTTAATGGGGGCCGGTTTTTACAAGGTGAGTCACCACCTTTATTAGTCATTAAGCAAATAAGAAAGGAAAATTATAGGATAAAGTAGAAACTACTATTCACTTTATACATAAATATCTCATTTTACTCACCTCTCTCCTCACCTCTTCATTCTCTCTTGTTCCCACGATTTTCTCAAGCTCTCTCCCTTCTCCATTAACGTGAAGAGCAACCCCATGCTAGCTCCACCTTCTCTTGCACACTACTTACTCATTTTAGCTCCAAAACTAAAACAAATTACATATTCCTCTTAGTTAGCTCAAGCTCTCTCTTTCTATCTTTTCAAAACTCCAAGAGCTTTGATTTGGTGCCAAGCCAAACCACCATTAGAGGAGGAAATTCAAGTTTGGAGACTCCATTGGCTTCTCCATTCTCTTAAGGTAAAGAAAGTGTAAGAAAATCTAGGTTTCCATCACTTTTCTTCTTGACCGAAAATGTATGCTCATGAGGCTTCATTTTAATGCCTTGTTCTAGCTTGTTTTCTACTCTTCAAAGGATTGAGGAGGTCCTTCTTGCTTCATATCCAAGCTTGTCTTGAGAAACCAAGGTAAAACAATCACCTTAATACCTTAAAGCACATTTTTAACCTAGGGTTTGTTCCTTAGGGTTAATGTATTATCTAGTACTCATTGGAGTCATTGGATATTGGTTAGAACATTGGCAAGGAGATATATATTGGTGACCGAGATTGAGGAAGGAAAAACCTAAGGAAGAAAGTTTTAAAGCTTGTAAAAGAACAAGGTAAATTACTTACCTTAAGGTGTTTTATTGTTTAAGGGAATGGGATTTAGATATGTGATGAGTTTAGTGTAGAGTTTACATTAGAAAAGGGTTATATATGACCTAGGAGAAACAATGACTATGTTTGAGAACTTGTGACTAAGGAGCCAATGAGAAAAGGATAGTCAAACAATGTTGAAATGAATTACAAGAAGCATTTTATTTCAATGGGAGCCTTGTTGTGTGTATTCGCATGTTAAAGGCAAATATGTGGAAATTCAGTGGTTAAGATTATTGTCATTTAAGGGCCTAAGTGCCAAGCATTTAAGTTTGTGCACTATATGATGATGTGGTGTAGTTTTGGTGTAAATTGTGTGTTAAGGTGTTGTGATGAGAATTTGAGAGATATTGGTTGGTTGATGGAGAAAAACCAAGTGTTAGGATGTGCTATATACTAGAGAACCCATGGCAAAATTTAAAGGAGCTTAAGTGTTTAAGATGTTCTAAGGGAATTTAATGACTAAGGAAGTACTAGGAAGTTTTAGAGGTTGTCTTGATGAAAAAGGGGTGAGATAGAGTGTTTTAATGAGTTATAATGACTTAGGCATTACTATGAAGGATTTAGGAATCAAGAGAATGTATTTGAGTATTTAGGACTTAGGCAAATGTTGGTAAACAACTAGAAGGAAATAAGGTGTTGATGGATGGAAGCTTAAGCTTGTGAAGGAACTTTAAGTAAATGCATAAAAGAGTTTTAGATGGTGAAAGATGCTTGGGAGATGATGTTATAGTGGTGGGGAAACATTTGGCATAGTGGTTACATTAGGTATGAACCACCACCTAGAAACCTAGTGGAAAATGTTACAAGTGTTGGCATGGTTACAAGGAAAAATGCATAATGATTAAAGTGGATGTTGGTGAGTGATTTAAAGTGTTTAGTGGTTGGCTTAAGGTGTATTTGAGGTGCCCAAATGAGGTTATAACATATTAGGATATATGAGGAGAAGTTTGGAGTAAAAGAGAATTTAGAAACAAGGTTCTGGAGCCGACCGACCTTAGGGACCGGACCTGCAAGGTCGGTCGAGCTCAGTTTACACTGCCGGAGAAAGTTTCTGGAACCGCCGAACTTGGGGACCGGACTTACAAGTTCGGTCGGGCTTGTATTTTGTGAAGGAATTAAGTCTCTGGAACGGACCGACCTTGGGACCGGACTTGCAAGGTCGGTCATGCCTAGAATTTTGTGCGGGAATTAGTCTCTGGAATCGACCGAACATAGGACCGGACTTGACAAGTTCGGTCGAGCTCAAATTTCCCTCGGGGAAAACTCTCGGGAATGGACCGACCTCGGGGACCGGACTTGCAAGGTCGGTCGGGGTAGAATTTTCAAGCGGTAATATGTTCTGGAATGGACCGACCTTGGGTAAGGTCGGTCGTAAGTTCGGTCGGGCCTAAAACAAAAAAAAAAAGAAGAAATTTCAAATTCTAAGGATGTTTAATGGTATTAATGGTACACCATTTAGAGGACATTGATGATTAGAGACCTAAGAACCATATAGGATTAAGTTAAGTTAAATATAAGTTAAAAAGCTTAAGGTTAAGTTGCAAGATTAAGTTATAAGACTTAAGAAGTGTTGATTGGGGACCACTAAGGGGTTAAGTAAGTTAAATAAGTTAAGTAAAGTATAAGTAATTAATAATCTAAGTTGGATGGATATTTTAGGACTCGAAAGTTGGGACTCAGAGGAGAATTAAACTACGGGACAAACGACGGTGAACGGTACAATCTTTCTTGTGACCTGCTTGCTAACGAGGTGTCCCTCGGCTTGTGTGCTATCTGTTTAATTGCTATGACTAAAACAAGATAAAGCATGCAACCGGTTATATTTGTTCTCGTTGTGTATGTGTTATCTTTGCACTAACCCGCGAGACTTGAGATTGTTACTAACCAAGTTTAGTACTTACTGAGTTAAGAATAAGAGTTAAGTTTTGGTGGTTGTTGGTTAATGCCCATTAAGGCTTAGCTAGCACATGGTGATTAAGATTTCTACTAACTGGAACTTGAGTGAGGAAACCCGGGACCGAACTCCGGTCATGCATGCTAAGGAAAGGGGGACGGTATCTGAATCAGATCCGCCCTCCGCTTAAGGACTTGTCTTCGGACTTGTAGCCTAGGGCCGGTTGCCGGCTCAGCTACGCTGGACTCCCGTCCAGAGTAGGTGGCATTAAGATGGTGCGGTGGGATCACCTAAATCCCAGGTTCGAATTAAGCTACAACCATTCCCTTCCAGGAACGGTTTGTATACTGAGATTAAGATTAAGGTAAGGTAAGGAACTGAGATTAAGGAAATGAGGACTAAGGAGGGGGTTACTAACCCACTTGATAAGGGAACGCTTGAGTCGTTCGTTGTTTGTGAACTATATAGGTTCATCTGTGGTTATTGTTATCGCACTTCATATCATGCCTGTGTATGTAATCAATTTCCATGCTATCGAAAATTAGTCGTCGTAGCCCCGTTAGCTTGGGGGCCATGAGAGGGTGTACCAGCATTCGTGCTGACCCCCTTTGGGGGCTGTTTTTACACTTGCAGGTAAGAGACCCATGAGGACGCACCACGAGAGTAGGAGCGGTTAGACTTAGGATGGGATGTTTATTTTGAGTACGGGTTACGCTTGTGCACCCGTCTGTTTATATTAAACTGATGTAAGGTTGTGATTATAACTTAGTTACTTGTACTCGGTTGGTTGTTGGTATTTTGGACGGTGATGTTTTGGGTTGGTAACTTATTTTGGATAAGTGTGGTAATTGATAAGGCCGGTATATTCTAACGATCAGACCGTGGCAAGGTCCAGGTGTTTGTTATTTCCGCTGCGATGAATTCGATTAAGTGTTCAGTTTTGCGATAACCACGATTGGCTTTGGATGGGGTGTTACAGTAAATCTAGGAACGTTAGGGTGAAAATCAAATAGGGCAGTTAGGGGTCTATTATGAAATTTTAAAGAATTGAGTTGAACTTTGAATGAAAATTAAGTGACAAGTTAGAATTATAAAGTATATGTGAAATTGGGATAAGACTATAAGTTTGGGAAATATGTGGTGTGAAAAATGTAATATTGAATAATTAAGGTGTATAGCTGAGAATTATGAGGATTTAGAGTGAGTTGGTTATAAGGTTAACAAACATATCATCTAACATTAAATACAAGGTCTTAATGTTAGTATATAAAGGTTAGTGCAAATTAAGGAATTTTGTAATTCACATGAAGTAATGAGAGTTGTTGGTAATGTTGTAGAATTATATACTGAGGTGAGAATTATATAAATTGAAAGTAGAGGCTAATATATAAAGATAATGAGATGAATATGTTACTTAAGTATAAGGTCTTAAAGTTAATGTGGAGTTTAAAGTCATTGGAGACTTAAGGATTTTATAATCCTTATTATTTTATATGGACATTTAATATGTTGGAGTTAATGAGAAATTTGTATATTAAGATTAAATTTGAATTATGGGATGATAATGACTAAGAAGAAAACCTAAGTCATTAGTGTAAGTTAGAATGTTGTTTAAGAAACCATTACATAAATGATAAAGGAATTCTTCAATGAAGTAAATAACTTGATAATGTTCTTAAGGTCATATGAACAAGTTGACTATATAAACCTTGACCTAATCTACTAAGTTGACCATTGGAGTCAAATTAACAACACATTAAAGTTAAATGAGATAGATATGATGAATGCTTAATCCTAAGGTTATAGAGTTTGTACAACCGTGTTAGTTACTAACAACAGGATGATATTAATTCAGATACTTTAAACACTAACCTGACCATTAATGAATAGATGATCATTGGGGTTAACTTTAAGGGGGTACCAAATTTATTTAAGATTGTAGAGAGCTAATGCTTAGCCTCGTATTCCAGAGCTAGAGATTTAGAGGACGGGTGCGGGATCACACGTTAGCGTCTTTTACCTTGGTGAACGGTATGTTATTGTGTGGTCCGATTTTTCTTGAGGATTTTGTTGGGTTTGAACATATATGGGTGAATGTTTGATAAGATCGATATGTATGAACATATATTGATATGCGTATATGAATTTGATTGCCCGATTATCTCGCGTTATTAATTGTGTGCAAACATCTTTTGGACTGAGGCAATACCGAATGCAAACTCGAATCGAGTTACGATTAATGATATGGAAAATATTGTTCATGATCGATTAATGAGATATATCATATTATCCCTAATCAACCTAAGTAAATATCTTAGGTAGAGAATCAGTAATACCGTTCTCAAGAGTAGATGTATTCGAACATGGAAGTAACCTAGATGAATTATAGGTGAACATTAAAGACCTAAAGGGCAAACACATGGAGAATTTATTCACTACAATCGCATGGCGAGAAATTGAATATGAGGAGAAATCCAGGAATCTTTGATTACCTGGTTGCGCATTGTGATCACTGGAGAGGATTACCGAATCGGGTCCGCTCAATATGGAAAGCCAGCGAGTCACATTTGATTGTTGGTCGGAGGGCACTACCGTTGGTGCATGGCTATGACCGTAAAGGATCGCCTTTAAAAGGGCAAAGAGGAAAGCTAGAGATATTTGGATCATTGGTCGGAGGGCATTACTGTTGGTGCACATGGCTTCTGCCACGGGCTACTGCCAAATGAATATAAGGAGTATGAAGCATAAGAACGGGTCGTCTTAACATGACGCCTGCCAAAAGTTAACGAGTTAAAAGATAAATGAATGAGTAAACGATCATTAGCTAAACAGTAGCGTGGAACTCCAAGTAAACCTTGTAAGGTATGGATAACGTATTAAAACTTGAAAGGACAAGTAATGAGAACAGTTCAAGAAACAACTCTTGATTTGTTATTATCTGGACTGGTTATTGGATTGTTTATATGATTGATTATATGTGGAATTTAGTGATTGTGCTTGATTGGATGAGTTATTGATGGTTGTTTAAGTTATGTTTTTTTTTAAGTTTACTATATAATATGGAATTGCATGAAATGAACCGCATGATAATTCGACCAAATAACTTAAGGGGTAGAGGGTTCATGACGGTCACACCATAGCATACTCAGCAGTGGCTGATTCCATAAAAATAAGGCAAAATTCACAATATACCCCTGTTTTCTTTCGTAATTCACAATATATCCCTTTTTTGAAACTTTGTCACAAGATACCCCTGTTTTCTTTGCTCATTCACAAAATGCCCCTTTTTAAAAACGGAGTCAAATATTTCGTTAACCTCCCCTGGAAAATGACTATTTTGCCCCTGACCCGTTTTTTCTTTTTTGGGAAAATTCACGATATACCCCTGTTATCTTTTGTAATTCACAATATACCCCTGTTGGTTTTCGTAATTCAACTTTAAACATGCTTAAATGTTGTCCAAAATTGATGAAACTCTACATGGACAATGCTAAAGTGTTATATTTTGGTCCAATATCAAGTTTGAAGTTTTTTAAGCTCATATGTGACATATGGGACCCAATGAACGTGTCGCAATTTTCATTGGGTCCCACATGTCACATGTGAGCTTAAAAAACTTCAAATTTGATATTGGACCAAAATATAACACTTTAGCATCGTCCATGTAAAGTTTCATCAACTTTGGACAACATTTAAACATGTTTAAAGTTGAATTATGAAAACCAACAGGGGTATATTGTGAATTACGAAAGAAAACAGGGGTATATCGTGAATTTTCCCTTCTTTTTTTGAAACATTCACAGCTTTTTGGCTACTTTTTTTTTGAAAAATTTTAAAATTTATAATATACCCCTATTTAAGTTTGTTGTTCACGAAATACCTCTGTTTATGTTTTAAAGTTCACAAGATCCCCTGTTTATGTTTTGTAGTTCACGAAATACCCTTATCACTCTGAGGCCCTGGTAAAGCATCGCCTAGTTTTTTCTTGGTTTTCAAGTGCCTTCAGCCTCTTCATAATCCCAAGACAAATGTTGTTTGCATTCCAGTTCTTTGAGGTTTCTTGTCTCTCGGAATGTCTCACCAATAGCTGAGTATGAATCCCTGTCATTCATAGTTAGACACAATTATAATATATGACTAGAGACAAACTAGTATAGCATGGATTATTTACATAGTTAGGTAAATACCTTCAAGTAAAGAGTAGATTGATTTAGTCTTGTGGACAAACAATAATGTCACAGGCATTGGGTTTAAAGTGGCTACCTCTTGGTCGAACTCAGTAGCGGACCAGAACTTTTATTTAGGGGGGGCAAAATTTTTTTTGACACTATTGTTCTTTAAAACATTATGTTATTTTGTATTTTTTAAAAATTTATAAGAGCATTTTGCAAATTTTCAAAAGTTTGGGGGGGGGGGGAGCCTTCCCCCCTTTGTGTTCGTCCCTGGTCAAACTTGTGTTGTGCCAAGCACTCTAATGGGATATTGCTCAGATATTTGAATGCACCAAAATCCATCTCCCTAATGGCCACCGCCCCCCCCAAACTTTTGAAAATTTGCAAAATGCTCTTATAAATTTTTTAAAAATACAAAATAACATAATGTTTTAAAGAACAATAGTGTCAAAAAAAATTTTTGCCCCCCTAAACAAAAGTTCTAGTCCGCTACTGAGTTCGACCAAGAGGTAGCCATTTTAAACCCAATGCCTGTGACATTATTGTTTGTCCACACGACTAAATCAATCTACTCTTTACTTGAAGGTATTTACCTAACTATGTAAATAATCCATGCTATACATGTTTGTCTCTGGTCATATATTATAATTGTGTCTAATTGTGAATGACAGGGATTCATACTCAGCTATTGGTGAGACATTCCGAGAGACAAGAAACATTAGAGAACTGGAATGCAAACAACATTTGTCCTGGGATTATGAAGAGGTTGAAGGCACTTGAAAAATAAGAGAAAACTAGGCGATGCTTTACCAGGGCATCAGGGTGATAAGGGTATTTCGTGAACTACAAAACATAAACAAGGGTATCTTGTGAACTTCAAAACATAAACAGGGGTATTTCATGAACAACAAACTTAAATAGGGGTATATTATAAAATTTAAAAATTTTCAAAAAAAAGTAGCCAAAAAAACTGCGAATTTTTCAAAAAAAAAAAAGAAAAAACGGGTCAGGGACAAAATAGTCATTTTCTAGGGGAGGTTAACGGAATATTTGACGTCATTTTTAAAAAGGGGCATTTTGTGAATTAACAAAGAAAATAGGGATATCTTGTGACAAAGTTTCAAAAAGGGGGTATATTGTGAATTACAAAAGAAAACAAGGGTATATTATGAATTTTCCCTAAAAATAAACTAATTACAGGTTCATAGCTGACGAAGACCGACGTTGGAGCGCGGGTCTGGGGTAATCAATGGTATATGACTTTTGGGTTTTATTTAGTTTATACCTTATATATGAGATGGGTATAGTAGATTGCTCATTGGTTTTTGGATTTAAAGTGTTGTACATTTTGGATTAAACTACATCTTTGTCATCACAGCATATGTATATTGGTATGTATTTTTGGACGCTTCATTACTCACAAGGGTGAGTAATGGCGGTAACACCTGGTATTAGTGTGGTTGTATTTATTTTCGTTACGATCGAATTATTTAATTATGATAAGTACGTAAATAATACGAGTTTACGAAGTAGGGGTGTTATAATTTCTGTAACACCCGTACTACGCACATGTCACTAAACGAAATCGCAGCGGAAATAAATAACTAAACAGTAACTAACGCCTCGGTGCTACAACGCCGTCAACCACCCACGTGGTCGACAAGGCAGAATAAATACACGCGTACCGGTCTGATGATCAGACTCCCGAGCATAATACTAAACCATAAATACATCATATACAATACCGAGTGTTACATACATCCTTCACTGTTAAACGTCACTGTAAACTGTCACAACCAAAAATATATCACGCCACGGGAGCACAGGCGCATCCCGGGCCAACATCCAAAAGTACACAAAAGTAAACCACCTCCTAGGATCTAGAGCCACTCCGCTTCTTCGATCCTCATCCTGCAGTATAAGAAATATGGATCCCCCGAGGGGGTCAGCAACCCTTGGCTGGTATGGTTAACGCGCAGCCCATCGGCTACCGGGATACGCGCAACTAATTGTCATGATAACATGGCGTTCATTTATATACATAACATAACATAACATGTGGCATAGCATCAATAGTGCACAGCACAACATCACATACACAGTGGATCTTCGTGCCACAATAACAAACCACAAGGGTCAAATAACACAAGAGCCTAGAGAATGATTCACCCTCATGTTAAGCTCGTTAAACACACTCATTACCGTTCTGTTAGACGAACGAGTAACTTAAGTCACAGATGGTTCGGATTTAGTGACCCGAACACACCACACAAACACATGTTCCCACTAAACCGATCATAAGTCAGAATAGGTAAGCTTTGGAAGAAGCTAGCGGGAGATCGAACGCCAAATTAAGGAGAACAATCTTAACAACATAAGAGTCGAATCTGATTCAGATATCTACTCTTAATTTACATGCATGACCGGACAACCGGATTCCTCACTTCCCAGTTAACACTTGTTAGAAGTTCATAGTGGAACTTAACAACCAATACACAATAAGTGGTAAGTCATGTTAGACACACACAAGGGAATTGAGTCACATCACAACTTCACAATAATATGAACAACGGTAACTCATTACATGTTTAAGTCTTATAACGTCATAAACACACAGAAAAACATACAACACACAAGCCGGTGTAAACGGTAGACAACAGACTGCAAGAAAACCATACCTTGGTCCTTGCCTTGATTTGTTTCCACCGTAGGTCACTCCTATACATGATTCAAGAATGTCGGTTAATTAACTTACTTAACCTCCAAATTTACTAAGTGTTTAACATGATTATTTGACATGTTTAAGTGTCTAACTTACCCTAGGTTATCCTCATTATACACCCTAGGGTTAACTACATAAGTCACATTCTTTTCTGTTTTTTTTTTTAAGTTTTGGTATGTCCGACCCACCGTCCGACCCACAACTGGGTCGGACCCTTCCAGTGGTTTTCGGGTCTGAAGAACCTTACCTTGTCCGACCCATGTCCGACCCAACCTTCTGGGTCGGACCATTCCAGAGACATGTCCGACCCACGTCCGACTCACTCGACTGGGTCGGACCATTACAGAGAATTTCATCGACCTCAGAACAGACATGTCCGACCCATGTCCGACCCACTCTTCTGGGTCGGACCATTACAGAACATTTTACCGCCTTACAAACATGCCCGTCCGACCCACGTCCGACTCACTCGACTGGGTCGGACCATTCCAGAACATTTTCCCTCCTTTGAAATATGACCGTCCGACCCATGTCCGACCCACCCTTTTGGGTCGGACCATTACAGAACATTTTCCTAACGTCTAACAGAGGCTGTCCGACCCACAACTGGGTCGGACCCCTGGGTCGGACGTCCTCTAAATTTACCCAAACCTTGTCAAATCTTCACCAAACTTCTCCTTAAGCCTCTTAATGCTTCCTAACAACATTTGGTAGCCTTATATCCACATACAACATCTATAAAACTCATTTTCTAATTCCTTAAGCCTTTACTTATTTCCTTGTAAAATTCCTTAACACTTACAACATTTTATACTAGGTTTCTAAATGGTGTTTCTCACCTATGATAACTACTATCCCAAAATGCTTTCTCCTCATCTTAACATCATCTCTTAAGCATTATTTCTCACAACTAACTCCTTATGTCATTCTTGAAGTTCTTTTTCCAAGTTTACACTTTCTCCTTATTTACCAAAGTTTGCCTAAGTCTTTACCTAAGTCCAAAATGACTTTGGTACATACTAAAACCTCAAGCTCATGCCTAAGTCCTTCTCACATCTTAAATCACCTTAATGCATGTTTCTTTCACAAGGAAAACACTTAACCATTCTAAACACCTCTTAGCTTATCAAACTCATTTTAACTCTTAGAACTTCTCATTTATTACCTAAATTTCGACATAGGTTCTCCTAGAACATTACTAAACCAAAACATATTGTTTTCACCAACAAACAACCAAGAACACTAAAAATACATCAAGCACTTATTATACACAAACTCCACTCATAAAGCACTACATCACAATATAGTGCATAATTTAAATTACATGGCACTTAGGCCCTTAAATGACATGGCTCTTAGGCCCTTAAGATGCATAAATCATAAACACTGAATTTCCACAATATATTTGCCTTTAACATGCAAATACACTCAACAACACATATGCCTTTTACTAAGCTCTTGAGAACACTTTACTAAGTCATTCACCATTTGCTCTTTAGGTAGTTTTAATAAGCATTATAAGCTCATTTCTCCTAAGGCATTAAACAACATTAGGTTAGTAGATTTACCTCTTTTTCCAAACAACTTCTTTCTTGTTTCCTTTAAAAACCGGTAGGGTATTTGACTCTTTGACAAGTTCTAAACAATATACAAACATTATAATGAGTATTCAAGCTATAAGCTTCATCTCATTGTAAACCCTAATTTTACATTGTTTCAAAAACATTAATGTAGTTGTTTTACCTTGATCTTTGAAGAGAGTTTGAATATCTAACAAGAGAGGACTCCACCTAGTCCATGAAGAGTTGGAATGAAGCTAGAACAAAGTCACACAAAGAGCTCCTTCAATATGTATTTTCGGTCACAACAAAAACATGAAGGAAATGAAGTTTTTATTTGAGATTCCTTACCTAGAAGCAAAGGAGAGTAACAATATGTAAAAATACAAGCTCAAGCTCCTTCAATGGTGGAACTCCTTGGCACCGAAATGGTGATCTTGGAATTTTAAGAAGATAGAAATGAAGAGCTTGATGAGAGAAAGAGATTGGTGGTGTTTGTTTTTGATTTGGACAAGTGAGCTAGATTTTACAAGAGATCAAAGAAGAGGTTTAATGGTGGTGGTGTGGTATTACCGTGGAAGAGAAGGAAGAAGAGAGGTTGAAGAGAGTGTGGAGCCGTGTGAATACAAGGGGGAAATGAGAGAATGAGATTGACTTACTTTTTTGAAGATATTTGTAGTAATAAAGTAAAAAGTAAGTTTAATTAGTTTTCCTTATTTACTTAATATGTTAACAAAAGAGTGGTGAGTCACCACACTTAAGAAAACCGGCCCCCATTAGTATTTAGGGGTAACATAGTCTTTATTTGTCAATTTAATTACTTATACAAACATATGTTACAAAATAGCTTATAAAAATCACTATTCATGAAAACAAGGCACATAGAAGTGAAATTTTTGATTTCCCATTGATATAGACATCCAAATGTGATATTATATAGTACACATAATATTTAAGAGTAATGATGGACATCTAGCCACTCAAAACTCATTTACAAGACAATTTTTCAAAAATGTGCTTTAAGACTCCTTAAAGCACATTTTGTGTTTAAACTTGTTTTCAAACTTGGTTTTCTTTGGTAATTGGTTTAATATGTTCATTAGCATATAATTAAGATCTTGGTAAGTTCATTAGGTCTTAACCAATTTTATCCCAAGCTTAGAGCACATTTTGGCTCTTATTGACTTTAAAGCACATTTTGTGTTTTCTTTTGTTTAAATTTGTTTGCTAATGTTTCTAAGACTCTTTTTAGTCTTAATATACCATATTTAAGTGTTTAAACAATATATTAAGGTTTGGGGTATTTCAATTTCGGTCTCAAGAAGCATCCGAGTAGTATCATTTTCTTCATTTTGGATGGGTTTTTGTCCCCGGAAGCATCCAAATCGCATCACATCTCATTAAGTAAAGGTACCAGTCCGTAGAAGCACTTGGATACACTTTACTTAAAACCCGGAAAGGTCCAGGCCCCTAGAAGTGTCTGGGTACAATCTCCCTCATATAGGATAGATCCAGGCCCCTAGAAAGACCTGAGTACACTCGCCTTCACATTGGACATGACCAGGCCCCTAGAAGTGCCTAGGTACATATATTTTCACTTGGATTTGTCCTGGCCCCTAGAAGTGCCTACGAACATTGACTTTCTTCACGTTTAGGTGGTCAGCACCTCCAAATAGCCTGGAAACTTCTAGAGTCTTCCCATAGGTAGCCAACATCTTAGACTAGCTCAACACAATTAACAAATTTCGGCATAAACTCAAGGCAGAAATTAGAAGCTCCAAGGTCGGGCAAAATTTTAGGATGTCACTCAAGCATCAACTATTCTTTTCATCTACATTATAAAGTCTAGTTGGGGGGGGGGGGGGGAATATGTTATACCCAAAATTTTGATCCTCGAGAAAGGCCCTTGTGCCTAAAGGTAAGGGCAAAATGGTCAAATTGCATAAGGTCAGAATTTTCCAAGGATATTCTCGAGACTTTCTATTTTAATATGATTTGTTGACCATCTCAAAACACTACTAAAAAGTAGCGGTTTAGAGATGGAAATTGAGACGAAAATATTTCCATCTCTATATAGAGACGGAATAAAGACGGATTAGAGATGAATGAAAATTTAAATAATTGAGACATAATAGAGTCAGAATTACGACAGATTAATGCGAGAATCATTTGGTTGTGTATTTTCGCATTTAACGGCAAATATAGAGATGGAATAGAGACAAAAAATTAGGTCTCTATATTAAAATAAAATAGAGACGGTAAAATTCTATCTCAAATGAAGGTGAGACTAAATTTCCTCTCAAATAGAGACGGAATATTATATTCGACTCTAATAGAGATGGATAATATCTGACTCTAACATTCCTGGCATGGAATTCCATGAATAGAATATGACCTCATTTGATTGTTATGATAGGAATACTTAGAATTTGATATTTTTTATTTGGTTGTCAGAATAATGATAGGATTAGATTGAGAATAAAATACATAGTTATGTATATAATAAATAAGACATTATTATTAGTTAATGATTAACTATAAATTAAACTTATATAAGTTAAATTCAAATTTTTCTAAACAAAATATATGGTAAAAAATGATTGATGAGTTTAACTTCTCATAATTATAAAAACCCAAATAATAAACTAATCATTTTTTTAAAATCAATTCTCTTAATTTCTATTTAAATTTTGTAGATATTGTAGAATTGATTGATACTACAAATATATACTATAATTATTGAGTATGCGGAACACATAAAAGAAACAAAATTACATTATATATTAGCATGTAATATGAATGTGATTAATATAAATTGATTATCATACAACTATGAGTTCTTTTACAAAATTGTATGGATTTTAAAAACGGAAAAACAGTCTTTTATACATAATAACAATTTATTTAAATAGTAAATTAAACTATTAATATAAAAATAAAGAAATGGTATAATATGTAATTTAAAATTAAAATTACTTTATTTTTAGCATTGATATAGGGTAATATATTTAATTTTTTAAGATTAATTACTAATAGGTAGTATATAATATATTTTGAAGTTCTTATAACATGGCGATAGTACACATGTCAGTATGAGATTGAAGAAAAAAAAGACAGAAAAATATGACAACTTGTGCAATCGCTACGTCTCTTTATTTTTTTTAAATACTCCCTCTGCTACGTAAGAGAAAGATAAGTTAGGAGAGAGAAAATATTTTTTTTTCAAAATGTTATAACTC
The DNA here is from genome assembly GCA_023374045.1 of Limonium bicolor. NCBI lineage: Eukaryota > Viridiplantae > Streptophyta > Magnoliopsida > Caryophyllales > Plumbaginaceae > Limonium > Limonium bicolor. Next base: position 53,235,540 of record CM041782.1, read on the forward strand.
ATAAAATATAAGTGCAAAAATAAAAAAAATTATATCATTGTTCATCATTTTTCGTGCTCTTCAAAACAAGATGTATTATGGATATGTTTTGGCAAACTTAAAATTTTATATTTTTAGAATGAGTATATATTAGGTATTTTCAAAGTGAATCTTATTCATTAGCAAAATGAATCTTCTTTAATAATAAAATGAATCTTATTCATTAACAAAATGAATCTTACCGCAAACACTCTAAAAACCATCATAGTAAAGTTAGACCCTAAACCCTACACTACAAACCATAAAAAACTGTCAAGTAGTGACGATAATATAAAATATAGAACTAATGCCAAAAAGATTACACTACCCCCAAACAACCTATAAACCACCCTCGCATAAGTTTGTGGTAGAATTAACTTTTACTAGTATTAAACAAAATATTCACTTTTCTTAAACCTTTGATTCACCTTTAAAAAACATTTGATTCATTTTTCTTAAACCTCTGATTCACTTTTCTTAAAACTTCTTATTCATTTTAGTTAAAACAATCTTTATTTACGAGAATAACTTTTCTTAAACCTTTGATTCACTTTTCTTAAACGCATGATTCACTTTATAAAAACCTCTGATTCACATTTCTTAAACATCTTAATCACTTTAGTTAAACAATCTATGGTTACGAGATTCACTCTTATTACCCTGATTCACTTTGTAACAACTTGTGATTCACTTTTTAACAACCTTTGATTCACTTTTCTAAAATCTTTAATTCACACTAGTCAAACAATCATAACCACTTTAGTTAAACAATCCTTGTTTATGAGATTCACTTTTTTTAAACCTCTTATTCACTTTTAAGCAACTCTTTGATTCACTTTATAATAACCTTTGATTCACTTTATAACAACCTTTGATTCACTTTTCTTAAACTTAAGATTCACAATTAATCTTAAAAAATATGTACATACAAAAAATAAAAACTTTAAAATTAAACATATTCATGTTTGGTCTTATTTTGAAGAGCTCGAATTATGATAAACAATGGTATAAAATTTATGTTATTTGGACTTATATCTAATAAACTATAATATTTTAATATTTTATAAAAACATATAACATAAAAAGACAAAAAAGATGGCAAATGACTAAAATAGCCATCACCACCTTACCGTATGACGCTAGCGCCAGCTTCTAATTCGATTTAAAATCCTCTAAAATAGAGACCGAATTTTAAATCCAACTCTAATAAAGACTTCAATCTGACTCTAATAGAGACGGAATTTTCTTTATTTAACCCATTACAAAACACGACGACTATTTTGTAAAACTCCATTCACGGTAATTTCTCATCTCTGACTGTCGAACATCCAACACTGCGCCAGCGATTCAAGAGCTTCACTCACGGTAATTTTCTATCCTAACTAGCGAACAAGGATTCAAATTCAGTTTTTCCTAATTCACGGTACTTTTCTTTCTTCTTCCCTCTTCACTCATTTTCGGTAATTGTGCATAACTGACAGTCGAACATAGAACATTTTGCTCTGTGCCAGTGAGTCTAGGAACATACTCCTCTTCTTGAGCTTCACTCACGGTAATTTTCTATCCTAACCTGTTACATACTTCTTTCTATTTCACTCACTCACGGTAATTTTGCATCACTGCCTGTCGAACAAGGAACACCTTGCTCTGCGCCAGAGATTCAAGAAGTATACTTGTTTGTCCAGCTTCACTCACGGTAATTTTCTATTCTAACCGGCAAACAACGATTTGTTATGTCTTCTTCCCCAGTTCACTCACTCACGGTAATTTTGCATTACTGTCTGTCGAACAAGGAACACCTGGCTCTGCACTACAGATTCAAGGAATATTGCCCAGCTTAACAGGACAACAAATGTTAGCGCATTACTTTTATGCTTCGAGAAACATGATCCCATAAACCTGCACTTGGTAACACAACTATGACAAAAACAAATGGAGACAACATAAATTATTTAAGATGCATACCTCACGTCTTGCAAAATACTTGCTCAATTTTTTTCCTTGATGTTACAACTTTTTGAAGTCTTAAAAAAATGTAAAAGATGACTGTCTACTCTACTTTTTCTCTTGTTTAGTAACACCCCAATCCGAAATCTAATAACCTGAACGACGATCGCTCCCAAATAAACTTAAACTGCATCGGAATAAATTACAATAACCGGGCGGTATTACAATGCCGTTAGCCACTCTTGTGACCAACAAGGCTAACTCCAAATACAAATCTCCAAAAGTCACGGTCTGAATACGAATACAATCCGAGATACTAGGAATCAAACTCAAAGGTACAATAATTAAGTAAAACAAATAACTAGTAACAAACTCCCATAGCTTGATCTACCCCACATACACTCGGTGTGGTAATCTCTGCAACTTCAGGTACCTGAAAAATGGGGGTGCCCCCAAAGGGGCTCAGCAAACAATGCTGGTATGGAAAACGTGCAGCCCATCGGCTACTGGGCCACACCAACTACTTTGTCGAATACATGCAGTTCATTTTTGTAAAGCTGTAAACAAGCATAACATGATAATAACAAATATCCATACAAGGACAACAATGTCACATAGAACAAGACTTCAGAAGGTCAAGTTAGATGAACTGTAATCATTTGATAATAGTCGGGTCCACACGATGGGACTGACAGGTGTATAAGAGTATGTCAATAAAGTGAAGGTATAGTGACCTTGTTAAAAGAAAAGGTGGGTAATGAGTCCCTCAAAAGATAACGTAGTTAACTCCTGTACTTTAAAGAGGTGGGAATTGAACCCTCGAGAGGAATAAAGTCTTCCTCCCCACTTGAACTGTTCCGGTACGCAGCCGGTGAGTGACATAGTGCACCCAAAACTCCCGTCGCGACGTAAATTGAATAGGAGATGACCTGTGACAGGTACAACTCCTGTAGCATGCATGGCCAGATCCAACTGGGCTTCTCGTTCTCGTAGTATAGAATTGTTAGGTGTCACACAAGGACGTTAAACATGAACACAAGGTGTATTGTCGGTTATCGCGTTTAGGACAACGACGTTTGTTATAAAGTGAAGTTAGTGAGAAACTTGAGTACAAGTTCTCGGTATATAAAACGCAGGTATTTAATCCACTGGTAAGGTAGTGTTGTATGCGTGGGACATACACGTTATAGTTAGCATCAACACGCACATAAAATAACATAACAGTGCATAAGAGTAATACAACATTTTACATTAATTATCTTGGTCGTTATTTCAGACAACAGATAGCACACAAGCCGGTGTAATCCGGTAGCAAACAGGTTGCAAGAATCCTATACCGTTCACCATAGATTGCAGCTGAATATATCCTGGTCAACGTCTGGTCAAGTGTTGTCATATATTAGGATTAACTGAGAGGGCTAATTTATGTTACCCTTGTATAATAATTTCATTGGATCATTCAACAATTTTATTATTTCATGCGAGGTTTATTTCTTTATACTTAGATAGTTTCTTTAACCTCTTAACCTCATTGATGATTAAGGTGTTTACATATATTCCAATTTATATAGTCTTAATAAATGACTTATTTTTTTGTGTGGTAATTTCTTTTAATTACCTTATGATTTATTGCTTCACTTGTTTTGTTATTCCTTCTTGATTTATTTGTAAATCCTTTAATGTACATACATGTAGATATTTATTCATGTACTATTTATGTTACATATTTTTAATTGTCTAGATGACATAATAAATTTATAATTCCTTAACTATATTTATATGCCATACATGGACATAATATTCTTATAGTTTTTATTATTCCCCTTTTCACCATAAATAATATTTATTGGTTACCTTTAAATTCCTTATAACTATATAAGCCATAGTTTTAATTCCATAATTGTAACACCCCATCCAAACAACATACACACTTAACAACAAACTGCAGCGGAAAACAAACTTCAACACATTACTTAACTTCTTGGTGTTACACGCCGTTAACCACCCACGTGGCTAACAAGGCTAATACATATACATTGTACCGGTCTGATGGGCTAAATTCCCGAGCGACTACACATTACTATCCCTTTCCATTAACAACAACAACATACACCTTTCAACTGTACCGAGTATTCACAAACTGATGCCGATAACAGTTTCGGTCTTACTACGCCTACTGTATATATACACTTAAATGATTACCCATGTACAACGACTACCCGTCCTACTCTCGAACGGCTTCTAGCACTTCGTACCTGAAAAAAGAAAAGAAGAGAAAGGGTGGCCCCCAAGGGGCTCAGCACCTTTGCTGGTATGGTAATCCCGCAGCCCACATGCTACCGGGCCACGCACAACTAATTGTCGTCTTAGCATGCGGTTGATTATATTTAAATCGTGCACGCAACTGTAAACACACAACACACAACATTTCGCCTCAATGGGCTCAATAAACGGATAATACATCCTTATTTGATAAGTCACTCATGGTATTCATTATCCCTAGAGTGTTTCTCCTCTAATGGAGCTACTTCCTTAATAGACGACACTTACCCGTTATTCGGGTTATCCTTAAACGCCTCTTATCACAAACTGGGATTCATATCCATGATCCACATACTCCACATTTTACAACATATAACATGCATCCCATAACAACACATAACAACACTTTCACGTTTCAACGTGCACATAATAACATCGCAATAGAAATTGCATTACAACAACATCACATAACATAACGGGAATGGTTCTCTTAGGAACCGACCCAAACATTGTTAATACACTGGTGAGCCTAGAGAATGTTGCCAGTCTCATGATAAGCTCGTTACATAACTCGTTACCGTCACGTTAAATGAGCGGATAACTTAACACAAGGTGTCTCGGATATAGTGATCCAAGCACACCGAACAAACATAACATAGTATGCCCCTGTGGCCCGACGTGAGTCAGTAATAGCCTTGGTTAAGCTAAAGGGAAGGTTGGAAACCAAATTGGAAAACAACCATAACATACGGAGAGGATCGAACCTGATATGACAACGACCCCCATACTCACACGCGTGGCCGGAACAGACCGGACTCCTCACTTCCCCCGTTAGCACTTGTTAGAAGTTCAACATTGAACTTAATTAAACAATCACAACACTGGGTTAAGTCTTGTTAGACACACAAGGGAAGGGAGAGTCATACTTTCACACACAAACATCACACACAAACATCACATAACTAACGCATGCATAGCCGTGGTTAGAACGTTCCTTAGGTCGGAAACGTAATCACCGGATACCGTTCTCTTACGTTTACCTAATAGTGGTTAACTAGCCCTTCAAGCGCACTCGAGGTTACCAGTATTGGCACGTAAACATACAACAACAATAACGACTGTAAACTCGTTTCATGATTTATCTTATAACGTGGCAAACACACAGAAAAACACATTGTCATACAAGCCGGTGTAATCCGGTAGGACACAGGTTGCAAGAAAACCATACCTTTCACCACGGTCCACTATATTGTGTCCTCCTAGTTTCCTCGAACAAATCCCGTACAACTGGTAACATCACAATTACTTTCATTAACATTGGAGTAACATGCTTGTTTAACGTCTAATGCGCCCATAGTTACCCTGTCATCCCGTTATATTTAATTTTACACTTGTGATCTTAAGTTCACAACTCTCACATCAAACCTAACATTTGTTTACACACTTTAAGACCTTTACATGTCACCAAACAAGGCCTAAACATCATCTAAAACCATTACCATTCAATCCCCCATCATTAGGAGCCTTAAACAAATTTTTTTCTTCATCTCTGGTCTGGACCGCCCCTCTGGAGCGGTCCCAGGGGCGGTCCGCAACAGATGCTACACGTTTTTTTTTTCACTTCTCTGCACTGGACCTCCCCACAGGGGCGGTCCGTAGGGGCGGTCCACTACATAACCAATTTTCTAATGTGCTTTTCTCCCCTTTCTGAACTCCAAATTCATCCCAATTTTTTCCTATGCTTTACACATGTTCTCCCACATGTTTTAACATCTTTTGGGCACACTTAAACCCTCTCGAAACATCCCAAAAATTCCTTAAACTTTTACTCAACTTTTACTAAGTCCTTAACACTTAGAACATTTTTTTCTTACACTTGTAACTTGTATTCTTGCCTAAAACTTCACCTAACCAAAGTACTCCCTCACTACCTTATAACCACCCTTTTAAACATCATTTGCACTACACTCATCCCCTTTACACACACTCCTCAAGTCTTTCCCACAAGTTCATAATTAAACCTTCGCAAGGCGTTACACATCCATTGTTCACCAAACTTTGCACAAGACTTTACGACACCTCCACCATCACCTTGGTGTATCAAGAAATCATCCATTAGTTCCCTAAATCTCCAAGACTATGCCTAAGGCATCTTAACACCTAAGAACACCTTAATTCACTTTCTTTCACCATCTTAACACTTAAAAATTCCTAGTACCTTCTAGGTCATAAAATCTCATTACAACACATAAACTCTTTTGTTTATCAACTAAATTTCACCATAGCTTCTCTTGTATCACCTTACACCAAAACACATTATTTTTCACCTTTAGACAATCAAGAACATTCAATCTCTTAATACACACTCTTATACACAAACATATGGTTTTTCATCCTTTAACCATCAAACACATTCACCTTCACAAGAGATGTTCTTTACACACAACTAAACCTTTAAACTACACTACATCACAATATAGTGCATAAACTTAAATTGCTTGGCACTTAGGCCCTTAAATTGCATAAACCTTAAACACTGAATTTCCACATAAATAATGCCTTTGACCTGCAATTACATACAACAATGCTCCCATGTCCTTTTAGTCCACCTTGTGGATAGTTTTCTATCTCATTTCCCATTGGCTCTTTAGGTTAATTATCAAGCAAATATAGCTCAATTTCCTAGTACATAAAACTACATTAAGAGAGGTCATTTACCTCTTTGTTTTCCAAGCTTTCCCACATGTTTTCTCTTGTTCTTTCTTGGTTGAAAATCGGCAAGGAGCTTTTATCACTTGTCAATCTTCTAACCAATACACATATAAGGGTAATGAGCATTAAGTTTAATACTTAAACTCATAATTAAACCCTAGGTTACATAAGTGTCCTTAAAACACTAAAATTGATGTTTACCTTTGGAATTTGAAAGGGAACTTGAATAAGTAGCAAGATAGGACTCCTCCTAGTCCTTTGAAGATTAAATTAAGATAAGAATAGAGCAAGACAAGGCACCATTAAGGGGTGAATTTTCGGCTATACACAAAAATGAAGGAAACTTGGATTTTCTTTGATTTTCCTTACCTTGAATGAGAGAAGAAGCAAAAGAGCTCTTCAAACAGAACTTTCCCCCTTCAATGGAGTTTCTTCATGGCATCAAACATGAGCTTTTGAAATTTTGAAAAGAGGATGAAAGGCCTTGACTCAACTAAGACAAATATGTGCTTAGTTTTGATTTGGAATCATTTGAACATTTGGTGAGCAATTGAAGTTGGAGAAGAGATGTGCTGTAGCAAGAACGAGATTGGTTGGGAGAATGGAGGAAGAACACGGTGGGAACAAGAGGAAATGAAGAAATGAGGTGAGAGGTATGCTTTGTTAAGATATTTTGACTTATAAAGGTAAAGTAACTTTACTTTATTTCTTTTTCTTTTCTTTAGTTGGCTGGCTTGGTATGGTGACTCACACTCTAAAAACCGTGCCCCCTTCATTCTAAAAGATATTTATGGTCTTTGTTGACCATTTAACTAATCAAAGTTGACTTAAGTCAAAACTAGCACTATTTGAGCACTATTCACATATTAAGGCACATATTTGTGAAATTTGTGATTTCCCATTGATCTAGACTTCCTAATGTGATACTAAGTAGTACACATGTTGATTAAAGAGTAATGATGGACATTTAGCCACTCAAAACTCATTTACAAGACAATTTTTCAGAAATGTGCTTTAAGACTCCTTAAAGCACATTTTGTGTTTTAACTTGTTTTCAAGCTTGGTTTTCTTTGGTAATTGATTTAATATGTTCATTAACATATTTATAAGGTATAGTTATGACCATTAGGTCTTATACAAATTTATCCCAAGCTTAGAGCACATTTTTGCTCTTATTGACTTTAAGGTATTTTCTTGTGTTTTGTTTTTTAACTGTCTACCAAAGTTTCCTAAGGACTTAATTAGCCTTATTAAATCATAATTGAATATTATTAAGTCATGGTAGGCTCTTTGGGTCCTAACCAAGTTCACTCCAAGCTTAGAGCATGTTTTTGCTCAAACTGTATCTTAGTGCTTTATTGCATTTTACTATGGTTTAAATTGTTCACCGATGTTTCTAAGGCACTTTTTAGCCTTTACATACCATAGTTTAATATTTAAACCACATATCAAGGTTTGGGGTATTTCAATAATCCCTTAAATCAAAATTCTTTTTCTAATTCCTCCAAATATCCACATAGGACCTATATTTATTTAAATCTAAATTCTTACCCTTATATTTCGGTTATTTACAAAACAATCATAATAATTCATAAACTTTACATTTAAACTCTAATCTCATTATATTATATAGTTTTTAATTCCTTATTTAATTATATTACAAAACCACCATATTCTTTTCATAACTTTTGGTATATTACCACTTAGCCCCTCAAACTTTCGGCTTTTACATATTCTTTTCCATAATTACAATTTAACCTCAAAACCTTATAACCTTTACATAATGTCTTATAAACTATAGTTTTAATTTTAATTCTCTTTAATTGTCGAATATATATATATATAATTTCTTAAATTACAAATCTAACCCCAAACAATTCGGCTTTGACATAAACTTTCCTTTATTTACATTTTCACCCCAAAACTTTATAATAGTTACTTAATAACTTATACACTATAGTTTAAATATTTAATTCCTCAAAATTTCGGAAGTGAATTTTAATATTCTCTTAATTATGGATTCGCCCCATATTAATCTCCAAATTTTCATAATAACTTTTATAAATTACATAATGGCCCAAAACTTTATAAATTGTTGTTTTAACACTTGTTTAAATTATCTAAAATTCATAAACTTAATTCCTAACCTTATATTATATCATAATTATTCCAAAGATACCCTTAACTCTCGGCTTTCAACATATGTACACCAAACTTTGTAAAATTTACAATTTAGCCACATAACTTAATTAATTAGCCATTTAAGCACTAATAAAATATTTTTAACTCACCAAACTTTATAATATAAGTTTATATACATAAGTAGCTCATTAAAACCTATTCTTCAACAAGACCATTCAGCCATAATTTATAAGTTACCATATAGTATATAAAAGTAGATTTATATGTCAAAATAATTATACATAAATCCATATGAGTCATATAACTCATGTAAAAATTATTGTAATGTCTTAGATTGATTCTTAGCTCAAAATATAGCATATTCATCCTTGACAATTCGGTATGAACAAACTTTTATCCTAGGTAGATTTTGGGACACAAAAATGTGTCTTAAGGAAATAAATTTACCATGTATGTTATAAGCTATATTCTTGGCATAAGTTACCATGTAGTTTCGGTTTTAGGTATCCTAGGAGGTGTGCATAAATTTTGTATAATTTTTAGAAGCTTAACCAAGCTTAAAACATAAAGATTAGCTTAGTAAACTTACTTCTTAATAAAGGATGGTTAAGGGCTTGAACTCTTCTTGAATCCCCAAGCTTTCTCCAAAGGAATTTGATGCTCCCCTTCGGTTTGTATGCAAGAGGTGAAGGAGTTTAGGAGTTAGATCTTTAACAAAGATCTTAAGTAGATTTGTAAGTAGTTTTTCAAGGATTTACCTTAAGCTTTTCTCCTTAGGATTTCGGCACACTTAAGATGGATGAAGAGCAAACTTTCCTTCATGAAAATGAAGAAGAAAAGAGCCTTAGAAGAAGTAGAATTCGGTTACACATAAAAATGTGCTTTAAGTATTTTCAAGCATGAAAAATACCTTAAGGTAACCTTGAGATGCTCCTTGGATTAATCTTGATTTATACAACTTCCTTGGAGTATTAATTGATGCCGAATCCTTGTAGGTGTGCTAGGAAGAGTTTTGCATCAAGGCTTGATAAGAAATGCTAGGGAATTACCTTAAAGATGAAGATAGAAGTTAAATCTCCATTAATGAACTTAAGAGCTTCAAAGGAAGAAGATGAAAGGAGAAGAGAGGAGCTTACCCAACCAGTTGCAAGGAGTGTGGGAAATGAAATTGCAACCGTAAGACTTAAGGTAAGTTTGCTTGATTTTTGTTTTTTTTTTAATTTTGGACCATAATTGGCATGTTAGGTCATGTCTTTGTTTAATGTTTTTCTTTAGATTATTAGGCTCCAAATTCCCTAAATTAAGGCACCCATTCGGCCATGTTACAAGGCAAGGCAAGGTGGAAGAAATAATGGAAGCTAAATGACAAGGTAAGTTAGGTAAGGTTTTATTCTTTTGATTTTCAATGTTAAAACTTGTCTTCTTCTTCCCTTGTAGGTGGCCGATTTTTAGGTCTAATTGGAGCCCCTCAATCGGCAGCTAGGAGGCATGGACAAGCATGGGATGGTCACTTACATTTAACAAATCAAAAAGTAGAATCTAGATCTACTTTTTGCTTTAATAATTTTTGCTTTTGTCAAGCTAACATGGCCTTGTTTTCTTGCATGATTTCGACAGCATGGGGGTCAAATATGACTTGTATTCTTCTGCCTTTAAGTATTATAGCACATGGGAAGGTGAGTCACCATGTTCTATGTCTTTTATAAGTTTTAAATGTAAATTTTATACTAGTTTTTAGGCAGAAAATCGGCCCCTATAGAGCACCTTGTTTGACACTGAATTTAGTTAATTTAGAGATTCAATTTATCCCCATTTAAGGTTCATAATTCGTGGCATGTCAAAAACTACAAGGTAATTGCGTAAAACGCGTTTTAGTGACACCCGAAGGTGCGTTTTTGTGCTCTAAGGATATTTTGGGAAATAAGTTGTCTTTATGAGTTCCAAGTGTTTATAAACATTTATTATAGTAAATATTGATATATTAAGGTGTTACATTGAGTTATATGGGGTTACATCAACTCGTGACATAATTTCGGAGCTATCGGGACACTCCCGGGGCAAAAAGGAGCGTTAAGAATTTCCCCCGAGCATTTTATTGAATTTTGAGAAACTAGCTCGTGGGTTCTCTTTATAATGATTATTAATGATGTTAGGAACTCTAAGAATGAATTTTATAGGAGTTCGTGCCGCCTCGGAACCTCTACGGGCTTTTCGTGCTTTAAGGGGCGTGCGCGAGCACTCCCGAGCGTTTTGCGTTTTTGACTAAATATAGCCTAGGGAATATGTTTGTATAGTCATATAATGAGGGTATGACCATTTGGTTTGAGTTTTAGAAGGTCATACAAGGTCATGCTTAATCACATGTTTCTAAGGCGTTTTAGCGTTTATGGTGAAACGACTATTTTTACGTAACGTTCTCATGCATGTCTTTGCATGCGTACGTGAAATGGTTTATATTTGGATTATTTTCCATTAAATAATGGTTTTATAATGTTAATTAGATTTGGGGTATTTCAATCTACCCCCCTTAAAAAGGACTTCGCCCCGAAGTCTCATATCTAAATTTATAAGGTTGTGGGGGAAACAAGTTCCGTTAAGTATCCACAACTCAATTTAGTTTTTAGGGATCAAGTCCCAAGTCTCTATATTCCTAAGTTCATAGTGTACATCAAACACAACATGAACACTTTGGAAGGTCATATCATATACCTACAATGTAGTGCAATGTAGTATACACAATCACATTTCACTTCAAATAGTGCAGCGTAGTGTACATGATCTTTCCATTGTAGTGTAACGAAGTACACATCAGCAAGTAAAAGTACAAGGTACATTCAAATACAATGTTACACAAGAACACATACAAGACAAAGTGCCACAGAAATGCACGAAAGTGCAACAAAATGCACACTAAACTCACAAACGAAAAAGGCTCTACCCCCTTAAAAAGGGGGTACGCCCACGTACCCTAGACTAAGGTGTCTAGTCGGTAAATAATGAGGGAAACTTTGCTCTCATATCTGCTTCTAATTCCCATGTGGCCTCTTCAACATCATGGTTCGACCAAAGAACCTTTACGAGGCTCACAGACTTGTTTCGAGTATCTCGTGTCTTTCTATCTAAGATTCGTTGCGGTGTTTCCACGTACCGCATTGTTGGTTCTAATGATAGTGTCTCTGGTTGTAGAACATGAGAAGGATGAGGCATGTATTTTGTTGGGGTAAAACCTAACGACAAGTGTACCGGTCAATTCTAGCAAGTTTTAATAGAGAGTATTCCCTAAGTATCTTACCAGAGGAGGCGATGTCTAGTTTAAATCTTTACTAACTGGAAAAGAAATAAGAAAACTAAATAACAAATTAAAACAGGAAATTGGGGTTTGATTCGATGACAATTAAAAAATGTAAACAGAATGTAAAACAGTAAAAAGCAAGAAAATAATTGTTGTGAAACTGATTGGGAAAGAGATCCCAATTTACTACTTCTCCCTAAATCCTGTAATTCCTATCCCTAAGTGATTTCCAAAACAACTCTGAGTAAAACCCTAGAACGAAGATAATTCACCTCCGGTCTCCCGCTTAGCAAATTCTAGTTAGCAAAGATCGAATTCTAACTCTCGTTACGAACCCACTGTTTACTAACCGCCTTAAGAACAATCTAGTTTATCGGTCAATTAGTAATTTAGAGGAATTACCGTCTCTAAACTAACCGGTTATTTTCCTGTAATCAATTGAAAGCCGCAGTCGTCACATATAAGCTAACAAAATACTAATCCTTATAATTGGCCAAACTATAACGATTAAAGAAATTAAGCAAGGAAAATAACTTTACTCAATAGAATTGCATTAAATCACAAAGGAACAGGAATAGTCAATATAGGGATACATAGCAAACCAGAATCTAAGGAAACTACTCAGCCATTGACATGTTTACAATAAGCAAAACTGTACTGAGTAGTAATAAAGAACAAGAAGAAACTCTATTGAGACTTCTGGAGAAGCCTCCGTGATGAACTGCTTCCTCTGCTCTGCTCCAGACTCCCAATCAGAATCAGTCTCAAACTAAGCTAATCTCTCTGTGTTGTATCGTGACAATTTGTGGTCTATCCAAGCATATCCTTCACGTTGACAGGGCCTCTCCTTTTATAACAATCAAACTCTATCTTTAAATCTTCCGGCTCGTTAAAGATAGAATAATTGACTTCCGTTATTTCCGAAACAAATCTTCTGGTGCTCCGCTTGTATTGGTCCGGGTTTGCAAACAGGTACGCAAACCCGGACCACCACTAAAACTCGGCAGTAGGCTTTCGCTTGAAGACGGTCCGGGTTTGCAAACAAGTACGCAAACCCGGACCACCACTAAAACTAGGCAGTAAGTTCTGCGATGAGATGGTCCGGGTTTACAAAGTAGGATACAAACCCGGACCCTCATTAAAACAAGGCAGTAGTTGGTAAAAATCAGCCTTTGACTCTGGTTTGACTTCCACTTGTTGCCTCAACCTTTGAAATCTTCATTTAAGCACTTTATTGAGCATTTCATCCTGAAAACATATCAAATCTATCATTGGAGACAAATATAACAATAAAGTGTAAATAAAGCATTAAGGAGGGAAGTTAATGACATAATGTAGATAATTAAGCATGAATTAGCCTAGTAAACTTAGACAAATTCCTGACTTATCAACTTCCTCACACTTAATCTTTGCTTGCCCTCAAGCAAATAGAAACATACTGAAATCTTACAGAAGGGAGACGTCAGTTTAGAACCGTGCACAAGGAGATCTAATAATGAAAAGCAGTCATAGAGAACAATGATCCACACTTGCAGGTTTTCATAAACAGTGAATTGAGAAGTATTTTCCAAAGGCTTAAGACACATAGTAAAACCACCTGACTCCAATTTCACCCAGGGACTACTTTCCAATTAACTTTCCACAATCCATGGACGACAAGGGGTGAGAAGTAATATCTTATTCCATATTACCTTTCATCACCACGTACTCATAATCAAGAAAGAATTTGCACTTTGCATTTGAAATAAATTTCTTCAACTTTCTAAACAAGCATTAACTTTCTCTTTTATATCCCTCAGACATTTCTCTCCATTCATGTAGCGGTGTTAGGTCTTCTATCCCGGATCAGATGACCTTAGGTAGATGGGTGGTGAGGCACACCAAGGACTTAATTACCAAATGGACGAGGCCTGTTTCTGGGTTAAAAGTTCGATTAGAGGAGTACCTTGCCTTTGTCCTTCCTTCCTTTCATTCAAGAATCATTCCCAAAGTCCCCAAGTGAAATCAAAATCAAATAGTTACACTAATAGGCTTAACTTTTTAATGAAGAAATAGACAAGCATTAATCAAAACTGTACATACAAGCAGTGCAACCAGAATTTCCACAGCTGTTTTCCAGCTTCGATCTCACAAAACTAGTGCTACTCGTGCGGTGTTCCAAACCAACTTATACAACCACTGAATAAGACTCAGGTATGTTATGCAACTAAAAATTTTTGAGGGCCAACAAAAATGTAGTGAAAATGGAGTGGTAGCCTTTAAAAATGTTCAAAATTAGCACATTCGAATGTAATTGAGCATGAGCATGTGTAATTTCCCTTCCTCACACTTAAAATCAAGCAATGCCCTCATTGCTTTCAATATAAAACCAAGTGTAACCTTCTTTTCTCACACTTAAAATTAAGCAATGCCCTCATTGCTTCCAAAATTAAAACAAAGTGAAAAAGGTAGAACAGAACTCCCCTGGTTATTATTGTTGCAATATGTAGAACGACTTCGCCCCTGGTTGCTCAAGTGTTGCAGCTTGGTTGCAGTATCATCATGAATAATTCATCTGATAAGAAAAACACCAGAAGTAGCCAAAACTACAAAACGTGGTTAAAAATTAATAAACCACAAAACTAGGAAAAACTACAAAAAGAAATTAAAACCAAAATTAAAAACTAACAAAAGAAAATATAACACTGGGTTGCCTCCCAGCCAGCTGCCCTTCTTTAATGTCTTTGGCTAGACGTGCCTCATTCTCTCAAGAGACTCCAGATGATTGACCTGTCTTTGGAACCCAGCGACAAGAAGTTTGAGAAGCTTCCAAAACTTGTTTCGAAGACCTACCAGCATAAAATAGTAGTTGCTCACCCTCCGCATTCAAAGTGATTGTACCGTGAGCAACTTCGATTCGAGCGTCGGCTGTTGCTAGGAAGGGTCTTCCAAGGATGATAGGAACTGTTGGATCTGCAGCCATGTCAAGTACGAAAAAATCGCAAGGAAAGTATAGATGCTCCACCTTAACCATCACATCCTTAGCAATCCCACAAGGATAAACCATTGAGCGATCTGCTAGCTGAAGCGTCATTCGTGTAGGTTCTAAGTCCCCAATCCCAAGCTTTTCAAATATAGCGTATGGCATGAGATTGATCGATGATCCCAAATCAGCAAGACAGTGGTCGAAGTCAATGTCTCCTACCTTGCAAGGAATTGTGAAACTTCCAGGATCTTTGCATTTTTCTGGTAGGCGCTTTTGTATGATCGCTGAACAAGTTCTTGTAAGCTGAATAGTCCCTGTCTCAATATCCTCCTTGAAACGCTTGGTTTTGTTTGGGAAGGGAACTGGAGGAGAAACTTCAACTGCAGGTGGTGTAGGTGGAGGAGATTGGGTGGTTTCGCAATTACGCTCATTCTCTAGCACCGGTTCCTCTATATTCACCACCTCAAGCTCATTAGTTTTACCTTTACTGCTCCTAGTAGTTACCTTCTTCACCGTTTCCTTTTCCTGCAAAGAAGATTTTTTAGCCAAGATATTATCTACTAGTTTAGCATAATTTGGCATAGACTTAAGCACTTCAGAAAAAGGCATATCCTTAGTTGATTTCTTAAAAATGTTAAGAAATTTTCCAAGCTGGTCATCAAGGTCCCTTTTCTTTAACCTGTCAGGAAAAGGAATAGGTTCTTTAAATTTATGATTAGAAACAGAAGAGTAAGAAAGTCGAGTTTCAGGAGACTCCTTCTCCTTGGGTGTTTCAAAAGCTTTACTAGAGTCCTCAACCTCTTTTTGAACGGGCTGAATGACAGCAACAAGTGGAGCATCATCTTCCACAACAAAAACAACTTTGGCATGCTTTCTCGGATTCTACTCTGACTGACTAGGCAAGGAACCCAAAGGACGCTGAGCCAACTGCTGCGATATCTGAGACAGCTGAGTCTCAATGTTTCAATTGAATGTCCTCTGGTCATTATTGAAGGTTCTCTGCTCCTGATTGAAGGCTTCCAGCTCATTGACTCTGCAGCGGCTGCTTCTGATAGGAAGGATTATACTGCTGCTGAGGTCTCTGATTGTAGTTGTTGTTACCACCAGCTTGGTAACGATTCTGCTGCTGAGCGTGGTAACCCGGATTGCCTTGATTTCCAAAATAATTACCCGGTCTATTACCAACATAATTTGCTGCCTCTTCTTGTGGCGGAGTACCTTGGCACATGTTTGAAGCCCTACCACAATACTCACAAGGTGGAAAAACCTTAGGAACAGCTGCTGCACTTGACTGCGGATTCATCACTGCACACATACGCTCGAACTGCTTTGACATCGCTTCTATCTTGGCAGCCAAAAAAATATTTGAATCTACCTCATAAACCCCAGCAGGTTTCTTCGGTGCAGCTTCTCCAGCTCTCGTACCTCCCCACTGATTAGCAGCTATGGTGATAGTCTCTAACAGCTCTTTAATTCGTGTAATGGGCAGCTCCATCAAATTCCTCCAGCACAAGTATCGACCAACAACCGGCTAGAAGGGTCCAAATCCTTGTAAAAAGACTGCAGTACAACCTCTTCTCCTAGTCCGTGATGCGGTACCTTTCTTACTATCCCCTTAAAACGCTCCCAAGCTTCAGATAATGTCTCACCGGCAAACTGTTTGAAGTTAGTGATTTCTCCTCTCATGGTAAGCATCCGAGAGGGTGGAAAATACTTCGCCAGGAATGCATTAGCCAGTCCTTCCCAAGTAGTGATACTGTCAGGCGTCAGCGAGTTTAACCATTCAGCAGCTCTATCCCTCAGAGAGAATGGAAACAGAGTTAGCCGAGCAACCTCCTACGAAGCTGGTGTCGAACACGCTCCTACCAATCTCAGGAATGTGGTGAGGTGGACATTCGGGTCTTCAGTGACTGTCCCGCTGAACTAAAGCGCGTTCATCACCATGGTCACGTAGTGGGTCTTGAACTACCACTGCACTCCCACTTGCATTGTAGGAATCACTATTGGCGACACCAACCCTTCCACACTTGGACGGGTGTAGTCCCTCATCTGCCTCTCGTTGTTCGCCATGTTAACATCTGGTTGAACTTTCGGACCCTCTTCAACAACAGGTGGTTCGAGCACCCTCTCCTCAACTGGTGGATCCAGATTCAAGTCCCTTCGAAGCTGTCTTGCAAACCTCTCGATCTCGAGATTGAGTTCGAACTCCGGTTCTCCTGTAGAGCGGGTTTTAAACATAAACCGAACATTAGTAAACTGAAGCTAAGATAGCGTAAATTAAAAGAACAGTAGCAATTAAATTAAAACAACAAAAATCAGAGAGAGATAAAAAGAATTAACTCACAAAATATGCAGATAGAAATCCTAATTACTAACACAAAATATTCAAATAAAGAAATAAAAACAGGAATAAAATCTGGAAGAATATCTAAAACAAAATCAAACTAGAAATTAGAACAAATTAAAAAACAGATTAACTAACATGATTTGCCTTAAACTATCTCCTAAAACAGAACAAGAAAACTTAAAGATAAAAGAAGAAAATTTAAAACAAAACAGGCATGTTCAAACTATCCTAACCAAACAACTACACTAATCAAAATCAAGAACACAGAACAGACTATCATAACAAAATAAATCAAACGAACAAATTGAACAAAATAAAATAAAACACAGTAAATCTAAACAGAAAATAATTAAAGAACAAAATAAATAAAATAAAAATTAAACTAAATAACCGTGCCTCCCCGGCAACGGCGCCAAACACTTGTTGGGGTAAAACCTAACGGCAAGTGTACCGGTCAATTCTAGCAAATTTTAATAGAGAGTATTCCCTAAGTATCGAACCAGAGGAGGCGATGTCTAGTTTAAATCTTTACTAACTGGAAAAGAAATAAGAAAACTAAATAACAAATTAAAACAGGAAATTGGGGTTTGATTCGATGACAATTAAAAACTGTAAACAGAATGTAAAACAGTAAAAAGCAAGAAAATAATTGTTGTGAAACTGATTGGGAAAGAGATCCCAGTTTACTACTTCTCCCTAAATCTTGTAATTCCTATCCCTAAGTGATTTCCAAAACAACTCTGAGTAAAACCCTAGAACGAAGATAATTCACCTCCGGTCTCCCGCTTAGCAAATTCTAGTTAGCAAAGACCGAATTCTAACTCTCGTTACGAACCCACTGTTTACTAACCGCCTTAAGAACAATCTAGTTTATCGGTCAATTAGCAATTTAGAGGAATTACCGTCTCTAAACTAACCGGTTATTTTCCTGTAATCAATTGAAAGCTGCAGTCGTCACATATAAGCTAACAAAATACTAATCCTTATAATTGGCCAAACTATAACGATTAAAGAAATTAAGCAAGGAAAATAACTTTACTCAATAGAATTGCATTAAATCACAAAGGAACAGGAATAGTCAATATAGGGATACATAGCAAACCAGAATCTAAGGAAACTACTCAGCCATTGGCATGTTTACAATAAGCAAAACTGTACTGAGTAGTAATAAAGAACAAGAAGAAACTCTATTGAGACTTCTGGAGAAGCCTCCGTGATGAACTGCTTCCTCTGCTCTGCTCCAGACTCCCAATCAGAATCAATCTCAAACTAAGCTAATCTCTCCGTGTTGTATCGTGACAATTTGTGGTCTATCCAAGCATATCCTTCACGTTGACAGGGCCTCTCCTTTTATAACAATCAAACTCTATCTTTAAATCTTCCGGCTCGTTAAAGATAGAATAATTGACTTCCGTTATTTCCGAAACAAATCTTCTGGCGCTCCGCTTGTATTGGTCCGGGTTTGCAAATAGGTACGCAAACCCGGACCACCACTAAAACTCGGCAGTAGGCTTTCGCTTGAAGACGGTCCGGGTTCGCAAACAAGTACGTAAACCCGGACCACCACTAAAACTAGGCAGTAGGTTCTGCGATGAGATGGTCCGGGTTTACAAAGTAGGGTACAAACCCGGACCCTCATTAAAACAAGGCAGTAGTTGGTAAAAATCAGCCTTTGACTCTGGTTTGACTTCCACTTGTTACCTCAACCTCTGAAATCTTCATTTAAGCACTTTATTGAGCATTTCATCCTGAAAACATATCAAATCTATCATTGGAGACAAATATAATAATAAAGTGTAAATTAAGCATTAAGGAGGGAAGTTAATGACATAATATAGATAATTAAGCATGAATTAGCCTAGTAAACTTAGACAAATTCCCGACTTATCATATTTCTTAAGCTGAGACACGTGAAAAACGTTGTGTACTTTGCCCAACTCTGTAGGTAAATCAAGTCGATATACCACAAGGCCCACCCGCTCTGTGATAGCGTAGGGTCCTTCAAACTTCGGGCTTAGCTTGCCCTTCTGTCCAAATCTGAATACACCCTTCATCGGTGATACTCGTAGAAATACCTGGTCGCCAACTGCGAACTCAAGGTCTCGTCGTCTCTCATCAGTATACGATTTCTGTCTGTCTTGTGCTGCTTTCATATTATTTCTGATTTGTTGTACTTCTGCCTGAACTTGCTCTAAGTACTCAGGCCCAATGATGATGGTCTCACTAGACTCGTCCCAGCACAATGGTGTGCGGCATGGTCTGCCATATAATGCTTGAAAAGGTGACATCTGTATAGAGGCGTGATAGCTGTTATTGTATGCAAACTCGATTAGATGTAACCTATCTATCCAGCTACCCTGGAAATCCAAGGCACATGCTCGTAGCATGTCCTCTAAGGTCTGAATAGTCCTCTCTGATTGACCATCTGTCTAAGGATGAAATGCTGTGCTAAGCTTCAATTTAGTTCCAAGTGCTTCGCGAGTAGCTCGCCAATATCGTGAAAGAAATTTTGTATCTCGATCTAAAACAATAGTCTTTGGTACTCCATGATGTCTGATAATCTCTTTCTCGAATAGTTCTGCCAACTTTGGTACCTTCCAAGTGTCTTTCATCGGTATAAATCTCGCCACTTTGGTCAGTCGATCAACAACAACCCAAATCATATTTAGTCCTCCTCTCATAGGTGGTAGTCCCACCATGAAGTCCATAGAGATATCATAAAACTTCCATTCAGGAACTGGCATAGACTGTACCATGCCTCCTGGTCGTCTATGTTCGAATTTCACTTTCTAACAAGTGAGACATCGAATCACATACTCTGTCACGTCGCCCTTCATACCACTCCACCAGAAGTACCTCTTTAGATCTTTGTACATCTTAGAAGCTCCTGGATGGACAGATGTGGAAGAAGTGTGGGACTCTCGAAGAATATGCTCTTTTATATCTGTGTTGTCTCTGGGAATACACAATCTACCCTTTAATCTGATTAGTCTATCATCGTGTAGCTGAAACTCATACTTCCCTCATTCAAATGTACCGTCAGACAACTTCTGACTAATCTCCATCATTCGCTGATCATTCTGCTGTGCGCTACGTATGTCGTCTATAAGACTCGAGCTAGCCACAATGGCATTTAAGGAATGTGCTCGTCGACTCAATGCGTCTGCTACAACATTAGCTTTTCCTTCTTTGTACTGCAAATTGATGTCGTAATCTTTGAGAAATTCAACCCATCTTCATTGTCTCATGTTTAACTCCTTCTGGGTGAATACATATTTCAAACTTTTGTGATCCGAGTATACGGTCATCTGGACACCATACAGGTAGTGGCGCCAGATCTTCAATGCAAATACGATTGCTCCAAGTTCCAAGTCATGTGTGGGATAGTTCTCCTCATGTTTCTTCAGCTGTCGGGAAGCGTATGCGACTACCTTCCCATTCTGCATGAGTACACACCCTAATCCCCTTCTTGATGCATCACAGTAAACTTCATAACCTCTATGGCTTCAGGTATAGTCAAAACTGGTGCTGATGTCAAAGCATCCTTTAAATACTGGAATGAGGTTTCACATTCTGTAGTCCATGTGAATGGTGCGTCTTTCTTCATTAAGCTTGTCATAGGTTTTGCTATTTTGGAGAAGTCTCTGATGAACCTTTTGTAGTAACCTGCTAACCCAAGGAAACTCCTGATATCAGTCACTGTCTTTGGTCTGGGCCAGGTGCGGACTGCTTCTATTTTTGCTGGATCCACTGCGATCCCAGCGTCTGAGATAACATGTCCTAGAAAGGAAACCCGGTCTAGCCAAAACTCACACTTGGAGAACTTAGCATAAAGCTGGTTCTCCCTTAAGATCTCGAGTACATGTCGGAGGTGGCTCTCATGCTCTTCCTTTGACTTTGAATAAATTAGGATATCATCGATGAATACGACTACTGTCTTGTCCAGCTGCTCTCTGAATAATCTGTTCATTAAGTCCATGAAGACTGCCGGTGCGTTTGACAAGCCAAAAGGCATAACTGTAAACTCATAGTGGCCATATCGTGTTCTGAATGCTGTCTTTTCCCAGTCTTGCTCCCTGATAGGTATCTGATGGTATCCTGATCTCAGATCGATCTTTGAAAACACCTTTGCTCCTCTTAACTGATCAAACAAATCGTCAATTCATGGTAGTGGATATTTGTTCTTCACTGACACTGCATTAAGCTCTCTGTAATCGATACATAACCGAAGGCTTCCATCCTTCTTCTTCACAAAGAGGACTGGTGCTCCCCAAGGCGATACGCTAGGTCGTATGTATCCCTTGTCTAATAAATCCTTCAACTGTTCCTTCAACTCAGCCATCTCTGCTGGTGCCATACGGTACGGTGCCTTAGCTATGGGACCGGTACCTGGTAGTAATTCAATGGAGAACTCTACCTCTCTGGATGGCGGTAAGCCTGGAAGTTCCTTTTGGAAAAATATCGGGAAATTCTGACACCACTGGCATATCTGGATCAAAGTCTGGGTCATGCTCTACATCCTGAACATAGCATAAATATACTTCCTTCTGCTTCCTGACTTGTTTGTACATGGACATAGCAGATATCACTTTTATTGATGGTGCTCTAGGGCTCTGCCGGTAAGACACTGTCACTCCTGATGGGCTCTTAAGTAACAGTCTGCGCTCTGCACAATGGATGCGGCCTCTGTGCCGCCCCAACCAATCTATCCCGGCTATAACGTCGAATCCTAGACCTCTGAACTCAATTAGGTCAATGGGAAATTCCTCCTCCTTAATACGGATAGTGGCTCCTCTATAAAGGCGCGTGCAACTGACCTTCTCCTTAGACGGTAAGTGCCACCTTACTTAAAGTCAGGTAACTTGGTAATCTACAGCATCTAGCCCCAACTTCCTAAAGCGAAGGCGAAACAAAAGTAAGTATGTGAGGGCTCCGGAGGTCGAACAGTACTCTATGCAAGCCCCACTCCGTTGAAAGGAAAGGTACCAGTGAGGATCGTGCCGCCCTTGCTGGGCCTGGCCCCTCCTCAGTAGTATACTTAAGGCACCTTCCGTCTCCTTAGCACAACCTAACAACAGGAAATCTAATTTGGTAAGTACTTTGGACATATGATAGAGAAAGAAGAAGAAAGATTCACTTTTCATAACAATAATGCTTCATTGATGAGATGATCTTCTTTCAGATGTCTAAAGACAATTACAATGCTAGTATTTTCTAAAAGTCAACTTAATCTTCCTGGTTTCATTTGTGGGTGGCGTTTATCACTGTCGAAGGTGCTGAGTTCATTTAATCCTTTTAATTCCATGGTATAGCAATCTTGACTTTCCACCCATTATTAACACATCTCCTAACTTCAAATGATTTTCTTCGCAACGTCCACACGCTTCTGCTCACCATATAGGAACTCTGCGTCATCTCCAATTGACAAAGACATTCACTGCCTTTAGTTTATTTAGAGAGTCAATTTATCCCCATTTAAGGTTCATAATTCGTGGCATGTCAAAAACTACAAGGTAATTGCGTAAAACGCGTTTTAGTGACACCCGAAGGTGCGTTTTGTGCTCTAAGGATATTTTGGGAAATTTGGGAATAAGTTGTCTTTATGAGTTCCAAGTGTTTATAAACATTTATTATAGTAAATAATGATATATTAAGGTGTTACATTGAGTTATATGGGGTTACATCAACTCGGACATAATTTCGGAGCTATCGGGACACTCCCGGGGCAAAAAGGAGCGTTAAGAATTTCCCCAAGCATTTATTGAATTTTGAGAAACTAGCTCGTGGGTTCTCTTTAGAATTATTATTAATGATGTTAGGAACTCTATGAATGAATTTTATAGGAGTTCGTGCCGCCTCGGCACCTCTCCGGCTTTTCATGCTTTAAGGGGCGTGCGCGAGCACTCCCGAGCATTTTGCGTTTTTGACTAAATATAGCCTAGGGACTATGTTTGTATATTCATATAATGAGGGTATGGCCATTTGGTTTGAGCTTTAGAAGGTCATACAAGGTCATGCTTAATCGCATGTTTCTAAGGCGTTTTAGCGTTTTTATGGTGAAACGACTATTTTTACGTAACGTTCTCATGCATGTCTTTGCATGCGTACGTGAAATGGTTTATATTTGGATTATTTTCCATTAAATAATGGTTTATAATGTTAATTATATTTGGGGTATTTCATGTTCTTTTTCTGTCATTTTTTACACTAGACAAGAAATATTGTGTGAAAGAAACGATACTGTATAGTCAAATAAACACATAACCTATTGCTACTATGATAGAAGTTTCACTTACCATTAAATATGCTGCATGTTTAATATAAGTAAATACAGTTTCAAACTAAAGGAAATGAAAGATGCGAGATCTGCTACATAGAGACCAGATCTAAGGTGGAAGAAAGAAAAAAATTTAGCTAATTGAACTGATTGGCGGGTTCATTATGCTTTGTCCTCTGATTGGTGGGTTCATTACATTGTGAATCTAAAAAATTTGTTGCATATTAAGAGAGAAAACTGTAGCACATTCCCTCTGTATTTGATGTTATTATCAAAACCTTGCTCAGTCTCTACGCTATTCCAGAACTAATTCGCGGCTTACTTAAATATTTTCTTTGTTTCCTTGTGGTCACAAGAGTACAGAACTAAAATATGCAGTCTCATGTTGTTATTGTTATTGTTACTATTAATAGCTTTATACAATTTTTAACATTAGCAACTAGGTTTATACAATATTTCAGAACCTAGCTTAATGGAAATATACTTTATGGTTTTTTTATTATAATTAGCTGAATGATCATAGATAATCGAATAATAATTTAGCTCTTACAAATTCAAACAGCTACACAAGTATCTAACTAATACCTCAATTAAGCATTCTACATCCTGCATCTTCAGCAGCATTCAGCGATCAACCGACATCCTATTTTCAGCTTCTACATTTTTAGCTTTCATAGTCATCACTTCTAGGTGTGCCTTCGACTCTTTGTTTTCAGCAACAACCAATTCTAGACCTTGTTGTGTTTATCATGTGATTTTCTTATATTTGTGTTTATATGAGAGCTAATGCATTTATTGTGTCAAATGCAACAAAACATATTGAAATTGCATTCTTCATTTCTTTAAGGATTTCAATGCAACAAACGGGGAGCAAAACTAGGCTAAAAAAAAGAATCTAGGCCTTGTTGAAGTGGTATCCAACCATGAGTCCAGACTTGCAAGGTCGGTGTGAGCCCCGGGTTTTGAACCTTTATCCTATGTTAATTTGGGTTAATTAGGATCTGATTAGGTTTTAGGTTCACTTATAACTAAACCTAATAATTATGTCATAAAAAATCATAATCATTAAATCCTAAGTTAGTCCACTAGAACTATTATGAGTCGCCCACCTAATTTTAGCCTACCGTAAATCAGGAAAGGTTAGAGTTCGGGTTCAGGGGCTTGGTATATAACTTTTTCCAGGTTGAAATTACTTTCACTACCTTTTAAATAATTATTTCTTTACTAATATCATTAACGACTGATTATAAAGTTGATACCTAAGTGTGCATGCTTCTGTATTTTTATGTTTTCTGACATTTTTTACTCAAATTGAAAGTGAAATTTGAAATAACCTAATCTAGGATTTCGGGGGCAGAATTAGGTCAATTTTAAAATGTCCGTGGCTACGGACCTAGTGTTCTTACCCATAGACCATAATTAAACTAGTTATACAGAAAGATCAAACTTACAAAATGTAAAAATTTCAAAGGGTCAGGGGCCACAGATAGGGTGTCCAAGGCCCTGACGTATTTATAAAACCTTAACATAAAAAAAAAAACAAAAAAAAATCTTGCCACCATCCGAGGCCGCCCGTGGGTAGGGACCACCATCGGATGACAACATTCAGGTGTTTCTAGCGGTGTTTTTGGCTAAACTTTTATGGGTAGATTCTTTGAAAGATTTTAAACACGTTAGTAAGTGAAATACTTCAATTTGAGTTCAAATTTAACACGAGACTTGATCTACAAGTTATTAGACAAAAAGCTATCTAAACCCTAATTAACACCACCAGAAAAAGTCGAATTGACTGGAACCTTATACTGAGAATGTATAAAGACCAAAGGAGTTAAAGAATTTAATTCTAACCTGTTTTGACTTCGGGAATCGGATGTTTCTTCACGTCGGGATTCTTCGGTGGCTCTGTTGATGACTGATCCGGTTGAACTTTGACCCGTGTAGTTGGGATTTCTCACGTTTCAATGGTGATTATTCTAACTTTTGATGGTTGGATTGACGATGGGGTTCAAAGGCTTGGTTTTTGTGGATTTTAGGAAGTTTTAGTATGATTTGATAGTCAAGCGTAGGAAAAACGTGGGAGATGAGTTCACGACCATTTTTTATCACTTCCTACTAAGATTATCTTTATGCAACAGCCATTGCCATAGATCATACTAACAAGTTGTCCAACCTTCATCTGCCATTCTTCTTTATTTATTGTCACCCATCACTACCCAAATGACTGCATCAGTCAATACCAACACAAACTTGCTACTAGCATAGATCAGCATCTCCATAAGCTTGTTATGTGACATCAATTTTGACATAAACCCAAAATTGATGTTAGTTCGATAAAACCAGTTTTAGATTCAGCAACCCCACCAACTCATAAATTTTCCAAAAAATAGTTTCTATATAGTGACTAAATGTTCCATTTGATTATTCATTTATGTTAAAAAGTTAAATAAAATAACCTATATATTAAATATAAATAAAAAATCTAGTCAGCTTGTTCGACCTCCGAATTGAACAAATACATCCGACATTGAATACAGGTCAGATTTAGAGTTAAAAAAATGGATATCTCAACTATAAATAGCATGCTTAACCTTGGACCCACTAGTTATCAAGAAATACAAATCTCAACCATATATTATTCGGATCATCATCAGCTTCAGCCGCCCTCAAGGAGATACGCATTAGGACTTGTCTCATCATTACATATGTTGAAACACCCCAACAAAAGAATGTTCAGGCAAAAAAGCAACAACCTCTTCCTTGGCAGACTTCCTACACACCTCCGACTCACTTGAGACTTGACATAAACCATCATCATCTACTTCCACCTTCATAAAAACTAGAGCCACCAGCCATTGAATTGAATGTCAACTTTCACTTCTAGGAAGACAATAAGACCAATGACTAGATGTCACTTGTATACCTCGAAGGGAGAAGTAGTGGCATACAATTACTAACTGGGTAGATTATTTTCACTAGTTGTTGGTAGTCATTAAAATGGTATACTGAACAAAGACATTCAATTCCTGAACAAAGACATCTGAAGGATGACTTCTTCTAAGAGGTATAGGAATAGACAGTATCTTGAACCAGCAAGAATATTCTTCTTTTGACAGCTTTAGTGCCTGGGCCAAAGAATCCCAAAGGCAAAATTGATGTTTTCTTGCAACCTTTAGTGGCTGAATTATAGGAGTTGTGGGGTAGTGGAGTCACACCATATGATGTCTCAAGGAAAAAGAACATCTAGATTCGATCTGCATTGTTGTGGACAATTAACGATTTCCTTCCATACGCTGTGTTATCAGATTAGAGTACTACAGGAAAATTGCATGCCCATACTGTATGGCTGATAGTGACACATTCTACCTCTGTTGTAGTAGTAGAAAAATATCTTAGTTTGATAATCACGGGAAGTATTATGTGAATACCATCACTTTCGTAATGACAAAAAATCATTCATAAAAGGTAAAAAAGTGACAAAAAGTCCTCCACCTTTAAAAGATGGTAGGGAGATATTGGCAGAGTTAGATCATTTAAGTTTAAAGAAGGTGACTAAGGTTTGATTCGTATTTGGTTAACAATCAAGTTTCCAAGACATATGGGTGGAACAAAAGGAGCATCTTTAGGGATTTACCGTACTGGAAAAATTTGTTGATCAGACATATCCATGATGTGATGCACATTGAGAATAATGTGTTTGAGAACCTATTTAACACATTGTTTAATGTTAAATGAAAAATAGAAGACATCATCAGTCACATGAATAGTTGAATGATTATTGTACTTGTCCAGAATTGGCACCTGATTTGACATCAAACATCTATCCAATGGCTAATTATGTATTGGATAAGGAGTCAATTCAAATATTATGCAATTGGGTTAGAGAATTGAAGTTTCTAGATGAATATGCTTCCAACATGGGAAGATGTGTTGACATGACTAATAAGAAGATGTTGGTAAGAAAAGTCATTATTGTCACGTTTTTTATGCAAAGATTGATGCCCATTGCATTCTGTCATCTTCTTCTAAAGAAGGTTTGGGAGCGAATTACAGAGCTCTGTCTATTCTTCAAAGAATGACATCTACATCACTTATAGCTAACAATATTCAGATGATGAATGATAAGATTGCATATATCCTATGCAAGTTGGAAAGGTTTTTTCCTCCAAGTTTCTTTGACTCCATGGAACATCTTATAGTCCATCTAGCATATGAAGCCCTATTATGTGGTCCAGAGTAATAGAGATGGATGTACCCATTCAAGAGGTATAAATTTGAGATAATGCTAGTAAATACACTCTTTTACTAAATTATATTTGCTAATTACCCATGTTCTTGAATGCGTTAGGTATTTGGGCAAACTAAAAAGGTTGATTCGAAATAACAACAAGGTTGAGGGTTCAATTTGTAATGGATATCTCTTACAAGAGATTACCAATTTTACCAAATTTTATTTTGTGGTTGGAGATCCTGCATACCTTTATCCCCTTGGCAGAAATGAAGTGAATATGAATGATGTTGAAGATTGTAATACCCCTATCCCACATCAGGATATGAGTAGTAATGTGAATGGTTCATAAGGATACATATGGGTTAACTACAACAACAAGACCTTCCACTTTTAAGCCCAAGTGAGCATTGAGGGCCTAAAGTGACTAGTTTTCAAGCCTGAATGGTTTGAGAGCTAGATGTTGGACAGTTACCCACATGGGGTGTTTCAAATGGTATCAGAGCTGACTCGGGACCGTGTCAGGATGATCTACCCGACACCTACCGAGAAGGTCCATGAGACTTGGATGTTAGGCTTGTGACAAGGACGTCACGTTCTTTGAGTGGGGAGTATGTAAACCCCTATCCCACATCGGAATATGAGTAGTAATATGAATGGTTTATAAGGATACATAGGGGTTAACTATAACAACAAGGCCTTCCACTTTTAAGCCCAAGTGAGGATTGAGGGTCCAAAGTGGCTAGTTTTCAAGACTGAATGGTTTGAGAGCTAGATTGTTGGATAGTTACCTACATGGGGTGTTACAAAGATGACCCACATAGATTGTCAATCTTTAAAGCGGTTGGTAAACTAATTGGGAAAGGAACCAGAAGAGTGTTGGCAAATCATGAAGTACTTGTTGCACAAAGATACCTACTAATGAATTGTGAGGAAGTTGAACCATATATAGAGTAAGATATCAAATACAAAAGCGATTTAAGTGTGTAACTTACTCGAGAATTGTATTTGAAATTAATGTTGATGGTTTTATGAATACACTAGGATTTTTTTGCAATAACTATATGATGAAGATTCGACTCTCGATGAGAGCGCCATTACTAAAAGTATGGAAAAGGAGTTTATGAATTGGTTAAGCACATATGTGATTTCTTCCTCCGAGCAGAAACTACTTATAATAAATTCATTTGTAGTCTTGCACAAAGACCATTAAATGTGGCCACATCCTATCAAGGGTTATTTGTCAATGGTTACATGTTTTATACAAGAGCTTATTCGCAAGGTCGATCTACATTAAACAGTGGAGTTAGCATCTCTCGGTTCAGGTTATGATTATTATGGTTTGTTGAAAGAAATAATTGAACTAGAGTAGGCTTGGCCCGTTAAAAAGGTCTTCTTGTTCAGTTTTCATTGGTATGATCTAAAGGAACAAAGGGGAGTAAAAATACATCTAGAGTACAATTTGATTGATGTTAATCATACCAAGGCGTTTGACTAGTATGAGCCATTTGTGTTAGCTAATCAAGTTGATCAAGTACAATTTTGTTCATATCCCTCTAAAAAATAAGGAAAGAAAAGATTAGATGGTTGTCATCATGATTAAACCAAGAAGTGGTTTGGATATGCCAAGTTCATCAACAAATGAAGACGATATGCAAGAGCCATTGCAGGATGACATCATTAATGGCAGCAATCATATTACTAGTCCTTTACAAGATGATGAAGAATATGTAGATTTGGTTGATCCAACAAATGATAATGACTTAATCATACATGAGTTAGAAGATCAAAATGAAAATGAAGACAACAATGATGACTCTATTTTATCATAATGTATAGGTTGACTTTGTTTGACATTACATACTGT
The DNA here is from genome assembly GCA_023374045.1 of Limonium bicolor. NCBI lineage: Eukaryota > Viridiplantae > Streptophyta > Magnoliopsida > Caryophyllales > Plumbaginaceae > Limonium > Limonium bicolor. Next base: position 53,265,594 of record CM041782.1, read on the forward strand.
CTAACTAATACTTCGACACTTTTTTGACTCATACTATCTAACTAATACTTCTATACTTTTTTATTGTGAATATTTTTTGTCATTAGTGCAATGACTGGTGGAAATATATGTTGGAGTGGCTTAGTAAGGGGAAGGACACGGGCTCATCACGACATAGCGATCATTCGGCTACTAAGCATGATGAACATGAGTCACAAGCTAGCCTTGAAGCACAACAGTAAGCTCATAGACCCATGCAAGCACCTATGGGAACTCCACACTTCCCCACTCTTCTTGTTCCCTGTCCATGGGCTACACATGTTCTAGAGACCTGGCAGGATTCCGAAGAACTTCCTTTGCATGATGACATCTGAAATACCCCTAACCTTTAAATAATTAAATAAGGGTACATAAGTATTATTTGGGGGATTATTAAACCCTGAGAAAAGTATATAAACAGTTAGGCGTTTAAAACGCACCTAAACTCCTTAAGGTCATAAACGGGCGTTAAGCCGGACCTTAAGCTAAACAAGTTATATAAGCTATAAGACTCATATGAAGTAAACCAAGGATCATTATATGACCCTTAGAACACAGGACCTCATCTATAACTGAGTAAAAATACAAAATGCCCGGGAGTTCCTTTAAGGACCCGAAAGACCCAAAAGTCCGGAAGTATTTTATAAGATGAAATAAAGCATTGCACTTCATTCCAAATGCACCATAACACTATATTATACATATAAGATGAAGGCCTCATGATAAATTCTCAGTTAAAGACAAAGTGCTCGGAAGTTCCTGATGGGGGCCCCATAAACTCCCGGGAATGCCCCGGAGAGGTACCGAAGTGGCACAAACTCCAACATAAATCATTCTTAGTGTTCCTATCATCAATATTCATCATTATAAAGAGAATTCTCGAGCTACTTTTACAAAAATACACAAAGTGCTCGGGGGAATTTCTTAACGCTCCTTTTTGCCCGGGAGTGTCCCGGTAGCCCAAAAATTGTGTCAGGAGTTGATATAAACCCCATATAACTCAATGTAACACCTTAATATATTATTATTGACTATAAAAAATGTTTATAAACACTTGGAACTCATAGAGACTACTTATTTTCCAGAATATCCTTAAAGCACAAAAACGCACCTTCGGGTGTCATAAAAACGCGTTTTACGCAATTACCTTGAAGCTTTTGAGGAGCCACGAGTTGGGAATCCTAAATGGGGATAAGTTTATCATCTAAATCAATTAAATCCAGTGCTATACACATAGCACAAACAGGGCCTAATTTTAGATCAAAAAGGTACCATAAATCAGTATTTTTACCTTAGAACTTTCGTCTTTTACCTTTGTATAAATGTACCAAATAAATGCTGGAACCTATTACATGTTATAATATGGTCTTAATACAATATAGTGTGACAGGAATAAAATTAAAAATCAATCCCATATGACTGCTATAGTGGGTGCCATTTAGGGTGTTTTTGGACTAGTTTTAGTTTGAAAATTTGTCTTATGGAATGGTGACTCACCTTGCACATGCCATGTGACATTGTGTCAAATAATTTCAGTCAATGGAGCTCCTCATTACCGATTTCCTGCAAGAAACAACAAAGAAATAAGTTAGGAAAAGTCATAGAAATTAATATGCAAAAAGTAAGTTTCTAGATCTACTTTAGTACTAGTTTAATTAATGGCAACTAAGCAGCCCATGTTCTATCCTATGGCTGCCGATTTTGTGTGGGAAAAGGAGAGATTGATTGCTAAATGTAAGTCAAATAAAACAGCCACCTAACAATGAACATGCCTATGTTCAATATAGACAAAAATCAAATGGTCTTCTCTAGCCACCCATTACCGAAAATAAGCAAGAAAAGAAGGTGTGATTGCCTTATAAAAATTAAACTAAGATACCTACCTACCGAGAAAAATACCCCAAACCTTAGTATGTGGTTTAGACATTAAAATATGGTATAATAAGGCTAAAAAGTGCCTTAGAAACATTAGTGAACAATTTAAACCACAGTAAGCACAAATAAAAACCTTAAAGTCGATATGGGCGAAAATGTGCCCTAAGCTTGGGATAAGCTTGGTCAAGACCTAATAAGCTTACCAAGACTTTATTTATATGTTAATGAACATAATAAACCAATTACCAAAGAAAACCAAGCTTGAAAACAAGTTAAAACACAAAATATGCTTTAAGGAGTCTTAAAACACATTTTTGAAACAATTGTCATGTAAATGAGTTTGAATGGCTAAATGTCCATCATTACTCTTCAATTAACATATGTACTACTTAGTATCACATTAGGAAGTTTAAATCAATGGGAAATCAAAAATTTCACAAATATGTGCCTTGTTTTGTGAATAGTAACCAAATTAAGCAAGTTTATAACATAAGTCAACATAAGTGAGTTAATTGGTCAACAAAGACTACTATAACCCTTATTATAATATGGGGGCCAGTTTTCTTGTGTGACTCACCACACTTAAACAAAAAAGAGCTAAGTAAAGTAATAAAGTAAAAGGTACTATTTGCTTTACTACTTAAATATCTAAACTAGCTAACTTATCTTCATTCTCTTCTTTCCTTCTTCATTTCCCACGCCTCCAACCTCTCTTCTTCCTCCATACACGGTTTTGCTACAGCCCAAGCACCATTCTCCATCTTTAAACTCTTGTAATTCCTAGCTCCATTTACCAAATCAAAAACTAAGACCACCATTCTTCTAGTCTCATCAAGCTCTTCAACCATGTCTTCTCAAATCTTCAAGACCACCATTTCGGTGCCATGGAGATCCACCATTGAAGGAGCTGAGCTTATATTTTATGCCTTGTTGATCACCTTTGCTTCAAGGTAACAAAAAACCAAGAAAAACAACATTTCCTCCGTGATTTGATGTTGACCGAAAATCACCATGATTGTGGTGTTTTCTCTTGCTTTGTTCTAGCTTCATTGCAATCTTTCAAGGACTAGGTGGAGTCCTCTCTTGCTACATATTCAAACTCGCTTCTAATACCAAGGTAAAACAACTATCTTAATGTTTTAAGACAAAGTGTAAATTAGGGTTTATAAATGAGCTCAGGCATGAAGCTTGAATGCTCATTCTCTTGCTTGTATATTGATTAGAAACTTGACAAGCAAACCAAAGTCCTTGCCGATTTTAATCAAGGAAGAGCAAGGAGAAATTTAGTGAAAAACTTGTGAAGGAAAAGAGGTAAATGTGTTAACCTAATGTAGTTTAAAGTCTTAGGAGAAATGAGCTTATGTTACTTGTTAAAAACTACCTAAGGAGCCAATGGTGAATGACTTAGTAAAATGTTCTCAAGGAGACTATTAAAGGCATATGTGTTGTTGTATGTATTTGCAGGTCAAAGGCAAATATATTGTGGGAAATTCAGTGTTTAAGGTTTATGTTATTTAAGGGCCCAAGTGCCAAGCAATTTAAATAATGCACTATATTGTGATGTAGTGTAATTTTGGTGTAGTCTTGTGTATGAGAATGCTCTTGATGGATTTAGGTGCTCTTGAATGTTTAATGGTGAAAACCTTGTGTTTAGGTGTAACAAGATGCTAGGAGAACCCATGTCAAATTTAGATAATGTATAAGAAGTTATAAGTGTTTAAAATGAGTTTTGGTGAGTTAGGAAGTGTTTAGAATGATTAAGTGTTCTACTAGTGAAAGAAACATGCATTAAGGTATTTTCGGATGTAAAAAGGACTTAGGTAATATTTTAGAGGACTTAGAATGCAAATGAGTGTTTGGGATACTTCAAGGTCATGGTGAGATTGTGCTTAGGACTTATACAATGTTAGTGAACAAGGAGGAAGTGATGTGTTGCATGAAGGAGCTATAAGCTTGTGGAGTTATTCAAGGTGTTGGTTGGTGAGAAAAGATGCTTGGGAGATGATGTTGTAGTGGTGAGAAAACATTGGGAATAGTGATAGTTATAGGTATAAAAACACCACATAAAACTTAGTGAAAAACATTGCATGTGCTAAACGTTTTATAAGAATTTGTGTAATGCTTGAAGAGGATTTTAGTGAATGATTTAAGGAGTTTAATGGAGGTATTAAGGTGTGTTTGAAGTGCCCATATGAGGTTAGAACATACTAGAATACATAAGGTGAAGTTTGGAGTTAAATGGGCAATTAAAAACAAGGGTCTGGAGCAGACCGACCTTGGGGACCGGACCTGCAAGGTCGGTAGAGCCCAGTTTACCCTGCCAGAAATGGTCTCTGGAAGGGACCGACCTTGGGGACCGGACTTGCAAGGTCGGTCGGGCGTGGATTTTCGGTATGGATTAAGTCTCTGGAATAGACCGACCTTGGGACCGAACTTACAAGGTCAGTCATGCCTAAATCTTTGTATGTAAGTTGGTCTCGGAATCGACCGATCTTGGGACCGAACTTGCCAAGATCGGTCGGGCCTGAATTTTCAAAGGGGAAAAACTCTCGGGAATAGACCAACCTTTTGGACCGAACTTGCAAGGTCGGTCGGAGTAGAATTTTCTGACGGTAATATGTTCTGGAATGGACCGACCTTGTGTAAGGTTGGTCGGTAAGGTCGGTCGGTCCAAAACTTGTTAAAAAAAAAAAAACAAAGAGTGGCTTAAGTAGTTAACCCTAGGGGGTATAATGAAGGTAATCAAGGGTGAGTTTACGCATAGGAACATGTCATACAATCATGTAAATACTTAGTAAACGGAAGTTAAATAAGTTAATTAACCGACATTATTAATTATGTTTAGGGACTACGCTTGGCGGGTCACGTTCGCAGCATGGACCAATGTATGTTTTCTTGTAGTCTGTTGCCTACGGTTTACACCGGCTTGGTGTTGTATGTTTTTATGAGTGTTTATGACCTTGTAAGATTAAGGCATGTAATGAGTTTACAGTTGTTTAAGTTATTATATCGGAAAGATGTGTCTCATTTCCCTTGCGTATGTGTGTCTAACATGACCTAAACACTTGCTTGCGAATTTGTTGATTAAGTCCAACACTGGGACTTCTAACAAGTGCTAACTGGGGAAGTGAGGAGTCCGGTAGTTCCGGCCACGCGTTTGAGTATGGGAGTCGATGTCATAACCGGTTCGATTCTCTTTGTATGTTAAGGTTGTCTTCTCTTTTGGTTTTCAACCTTCCCTTTAGCTTAACCAAGGCTATTTTACTGACTCACGTTGGGCCACAGGGGACTATATGTTTGTTCGGTGTGCTCGGATCACTATATCCAACACACCTTTGTGTTAAGTTATTCGTTCAATTTAACAGGACGGTAACGAGTTATGTAACGAGCTTAGCATGAGTTTGGCAACATTCTCTAGGCTCTCCAAGTGATCTAATTGTGTTGGTTCGTTTCCTAAAAGGATTCGTTCTTGTATGTTATGTGTGATGTTGTTATGCAATACTCTTGCTATGATATATATGTCATATGTTTAAAATGAATGCCATGTCATCATGACAATTAGTTGCGCGTATCCCGGTAGCCAAGGGCTGCGCGTTAACCATACCAGCCAAGGGTTGCTGACCCCCTCAGGGGCTCCATATTTATATTTACAGGATGAGGATCGAAGAAGCGGAGTGGCTGTAGATCCTAGGTTGTAGAAATATTTTTGGAACCTTTTGGTAGGTAGGCCCGGGATGCGCCTGTGCTCACGTGGCGGTATATTTTGGATAATGAACACATTACAGTGACAGTTAATAGTGATGGTTGGAAATAATTACTCGGTATTGTATATTATGTATTTATGGTTTAGTTCTATGCTCGGGAGTCTGATCATCAGACCGGTACACTTGTATTTATTATGCCTTGTTAACCACGTGGGTGGTTAACGGCGTTGTAGCACCGAACCGTTTAGTTATTGTTTAGTTGTTTATTTCCGCTGCGATTTAGGTAAATTGTTAAGTACGTAGTAAGGGTGTTACTAAAAGTGGTATCAGAGTGAAGTATCGCTCTGATGACTGGAATACCGAGCTTAGGAACATACCGAGTTAGGAAACCTAACCATAGTTACCTAAGTAAGCAGTCGTGGAATGGTTAACCACTAATTAAGTGTGGAATACCTTATTGTCGGGAAGACATTACAACCGTTGGAACCGATAAGTGTGCAAGCATGATGCTAATGAATGTTCCTGTGAATTCAGATGTCAGGTAGAGCACGTGGTAGAGGTCGCGGCCGCGGCATTGGTGATATTGGGAACCAGGGAGAGAACCCTACGGCGCAAGTCATGGCCGATGCTGTTGCGGCCGCCGTAGCCCAGATGGTCCCACAGTTGGTAGCTGCGATACAGCAAGGGGCAACAGCCGAAGTTCAACCACCACCGCCACTGCCACGAGAGACCAACTGGGTCAAGGTGTTGGCTGATTTGAGACCCACGTCGTTTAGTGGGGAGACCGACCCTAGTAAGTTGGAGGCGTATATCTCCAAGATGGAGACCGCCTACGAGACCTTGAATGTGCCCGAGGAGGTCAAGGTCCGTCTTGCCACTTACTATCTGAAGGTTCAGCACAGAGTTGGTGGAAGTTGGTACGGGAGGGTAGAGTTGCTGACCCTACCTTTCAGTGGAGGGAGTACACGGCTCTGCTGCGAGCCAAGTACTACCCGATACACGTGCAAGAGGCCAAGCGCCTAGAGCTCGACAATCTAAGGCAAGGGGATAAGATGACGGTAGATGAGTACTATCCGCTTTCATCGGACTTATCCACCTGCTGCCGGATCTGGGTTACTCAGACCGGATTTTAGTGAACCGTTTCTACAACGGACTGAGCTACCGCCTACGCTATGGTGTGGGGCCAACCGGATATACTACTTTGCAGGTAATGGAACCACCATGTGATGTGAATAAGTATGTACAATGTGTTAATGTAAATGTGAGTTGATTTGCGGGGCATAACTAACACCCTAAATAATATGAGTGCTATCAAGCCGCTGCTATAGTAGAGATCACCGTCCGTCTGAGGGACGAGGAGAATGCGCTCAAGCACAAGGCCATGAGCGAGGGTCAAAGCACGCAGGGTATGGGGAGGGGAGGAAGAAGAAAAAGAAAAATCCATACCCACAGTCCCATAAAGGACTGCAACAGGGTGGCAAGGGCCAGGCCCAGACCACCACTGCCGAGGAGCTGTTGCAGCTCACCTATGCATATGCGACTAAGCCCCTGCGCTCTCAACCCTTCAAGGGTAACTAATTAGTTCTGAATATCAAGTTTAAGTGTGTGATGTTATAATGTGAAGTATGTACTGAATGTGTGATGTGTTAGCAGCTAGCACGGGCTCTGGATCCGATCGCCACTACTACTGCAAGTGGTGCAAGGGAGACCACCCCGGCAAGGACTGCAAGGGAGATGATGTGCAGTGCTGATTCTGTAAGAAGATGGGGCATCGTGACTACGAGTGCTTCCAGAACCCGAATGACAGAAACTATAGACCCAAGGGGCAGTGGAAGGGCAAGGCCGCCGTGACTACCGATGGCCCGAAGACGGCTAACCAGCCACCCACCGATCAGAGGTACATTGATTCCTAGAAGGGGAAGGGGCGGGATCCGGCAAGGCCGCCCTGCATGTGGTGGACCGGTTTGAGGCGCCAGGACCCTCTTCTAGACCAGGTACCGCCTAAACCGTTAAATGAAATGAGTAATTGCATACCGCATTTCATGCATGTGTGTTAGTGAGTCTAAGTATACAACCATGTAAGTAAAGAGTTAGAGTATAGTGTGGAAACACCTAAATTAGGCAATCTGAAAAATCTAGGAACCTTCAATATCTGTTATCCAATCCCGCCCACACCAACCCTGAAGTGACAACCATCAGCATCACCGAGTTCCCAATGGAGCAGTGTCAGGTTATCCAACCAGGTATGGTACTCTTAAATGGATACCTGACACCCAAAGCACAAATCTACATCATCAGACGATGTAATGAATTAGGAGCAGCACCTGGAGGTTTCTACACACCCGAATCCCCGAGTGGATCGAGGATGAAATTGAAGATGATGTGCATGGGTAAGGACTGGAATCCTTACACCAAGACATATCAAGATGAGCGAGCCGAAGACGGAGCAACTGTACCGAGGATACCTGAGGAGTTCCTTGCGGTCGTTAACCACGCCGTGGGAATTGCTCAGCAAGTTGAATCGGATCCAATTCCAAGGTTAAATCAGATTATGTATTGTGAACTTCTACCAGAAAGGTGGACGGTTAGGGTTACACCAAGATAAGGACGAGTCACCCGAGTCTCTAAGTAAGGGAGTACCCGTGGTGTCTTGGTCCATTGGTGATACCGCAGTGTTTGTGTACGGTGAGCAAAAGCAGGTGATCTCGCAAGAAGTTAGTATTGAAGTCAGGTGATGTATTAATCATGGGTGGGCAGTCAAGGATGCTTTACCACGGTATCAAGAAGATCAAACTGAATACCGCACCTTCGGCAGTGATCAATGCCACACATATGAAAACCGGATGTTTGAATTTGACCTTCAGGCAGTTTTGAAGCCTTGTGTAACCATGTAATCGATGAAGCCAGTTGTATGTTAAGGATGTTATGTAAATGTTAGTTATGTTGACAGAGTGAACCAACTTATGGTGTAAAGAGTATGTTAATGAATAAAGAGGTGTTGTTTTGGAAGTATATCAACCATGTTGTTATCGTATACTTATGAAGTTTGCCAATGAATTAGGCTGTGCACTCGGAACGGGAGGTATACTGGATGTTTGTAATGAGGTAGAAGTCGGCAAGAGCGGCACATTCCTCACCGGTACCTTTCCAGTCAATGGCGTGGACGCTTCGATCTTGTTCGACTCCGGAGCCTCACATACATTTATCTCGCTATCTTTTGCGAAGAGGCTGGGGTTAGACGGTGAAGAGATGCCAGACTTTCTAGTCACTCTCCCGTCGAAAGAGCGGGTCAGGTGTACCCGCTACCACCGAGATGTTGTTGTACGAATTAGAGAAGAGGAGTTTCCGATCGACTTGATAGAGTTCGAGGGACTTGGTTTTGATGTGATTATCGGGATGAACTGGTTGGAGCGGTACTAGGGTAGAATCCTGTGTGCCGAGCATCGTCTGCTACTTTGGAGTCGTCTGGGGTGGGTTGCAATATCATACCGCCAGAGGCCCAGGGAGCCTTCGACTCAGATCATCACCGCCATGGCCATGTGTCGTGAGCTACGACGAGGGAGTGATGATGTGTACCTTGCTATGTCCAGGACATAGAGAGAGACCCATCAGAGTTTAGCCCAGATGTGCCGGTAGTAGTGTCGGAGTTTCCTGATGTATTCCTAAGGAACTGCCGGGCATGCCGCTAGCACGGGAAGTAGAGTTTGAGATTGATTTGGTTCCAGGCACCGGACCAATAGCGAAGGCGCCCTATCGTATGGCTTAGCAGAGATGACAGAGCTCAAGGAGCAGCTGAGAGACCTACTCGACAAGGGATTTATCTGCCCTAGCGTTTCACCATGGGGAGCGCGGTCCTCTTCGTGAAGAAGATGGACGGTAGTCTTCGCCTTTGTATTGATTTTCGAGAGCTGAATGTAGTTACGGTGAATAACCGTTATCCTTTACCACGCATCGACGACTTATTTGATCAGTTGAAAGGAGCATCAGTGTTCTCCAAGATAGATCTATGATCCGGATACCATCAGATTGCCATCCGTGAGAGTGACATTGAGAAGACCGCATTCAGAACCAGATATGGACATTACGAGTTTACGGTTATGCCGTTTGGTTTATCCAATGCACCATCCAAGTTCATGGACTTAATGAACCACTTGTTCCAAGATCAGTTGGACAAGTCAATGGTAGTCTTCATCGACGATATCCTTGTGTACTTGAAATCGAAAGGTGAGCATGAAAGCCACCTGAGAAGTGTGTTGCAAACGTTGAGAAAGAATCAGCTGTATGCTAATTTTCAAAGTGTGAGTTTGGTTGAACCAAGTATCTTTTCTTGGTCATGTGATTTCTGAAGCCGGGATAGCTGTTGATCCGGCAAAGATAGATGCAGTGCGCACCTGGCCTAGGCCAAAGACAGTTACTGACATACGGAGCTTCCTCGGTCTTGCAGGATATTACAGGAGGTTTGTGAAGGACTTCTCCAGTGTCTCGAAGCCGATGACTTCCTTAATGAATAAGGATGCACCATTCAAGTGGACAGTCGACTGTGAGAGTTCTTTCCAGAGTCTCAAGGATTCTCTGACATCTGCACCAGTCCTGACTTTACTAGACGGTTCAGATAGTTTTGAGGTCTATTGTGACGCATCAGGCAGAGGTATGGGATGTGTATTGATGCAGCACGGGAAGGTCGTGGCTTACGCCTCCCGGCAATTGAAGAAACACGAAGAGATCTACCCTACTCACGATTTAGAGTTTGGGTGCCATAGTCTTCGCATTGAAGATATGGCGACATCATTTGTATGGGGTAAGTGTGACGATTTATTCTGACCACAAGAGTTTAAATACTTGTTCACTCAGAAGGAGTTGAACATGAGACAAAGAAGGTGGGTAGAATTCTTAAACGACTACGACATCAATTTACAGTACAAGGAGGGTAAAGCAAATGTGGTAGCTGACGCACTGAGTCGCCGGACACACTCTCTCCATTCGCTAGTCTCTCATTCTAGCTTGGTTGAAGAGGTGCGGAGTGCTCAGATGTCGGATCAGTATATGTTGGAGATCAGGCAGAAGCTTATTGATGGAACATTCGAGGGTCAGAAGTACGACTTCCAACTCCACGATGATGACATGATTAGGCTTAATGGCTGACTATGTATTCCGAGGAGTAGCGCTGAGCTGAAGGAGCGCATACTGAGTGAATCCCATTGTTCTACGACTTCGATTCACCCCGGAGCTTCAAAAATGTATAAGGGTATGAAAAGATACTTTTGGTGGACAGGTATTAAAAAGGATGTGAACGATTATGTGTTGAGGTGTCTCACTTGTCAAAAGGTCAAGTTTGAGCACCGACGGCCTGGTGGTATGGTACAGCCAATGCTAGTGCCTGAATGGAAGTTCCATGACATTTATATGGATTCCGCCTACAAGGGGAGGTCTGAATATGATTTAGGTTGTTGTTGACCGACTGACCAAGGTGGCTAGATTCATACTGATGAAGGACACCTGGAAAGTGGCAAAGCTTTGCAGAACTCTTCGACAGAGAGATTGTAAGACATCATGGGGTACCGAAAACGATTGTGTCTGACAGGGATACCAGATTCCTCTCGAGGTACTGGAAATCCACACGGGAAGCGCTTGGTACCGAGCTGAAGCTAAGTACGGCGTTTCACCCGCAGACCGATGGTCAGAGTGAGCGCACCATCCAGACACTCGAGGATATGTTACGTGCATGTGCACTTGACTTTCAGACCAACTGGATTGACAAGTTACATCTGATCGAGTTCAGCTACAACAACAGTTACCATGCTTCGATCAAGATGTCTCCCTTCCAGGCTTTGTACGGTAGACCATGCCGCACGCCATTATGCTGGGATGAGTCGAGTGAGACGGTCATATAGGACTAGAGTATCTGGATCAAGTACAGTCAGAAGTACGCCAGATCCTGGCTAACATGAAGGCAGCTCAGGATAGGCAGAAATCATACGCCGATGTGCGTAGACGTGACCTGGAGTTCGCCGTGGGCGATCAGGTATTTCTTAGAGTATCCCCATGAAGGGAGTGTTTCGTTTTGGCCAGAAAGGCAAGTTTAGCCCGAAATATGTGGGGCTGTATGTTGTGACAGAGCGGATAGGCCCGGTAGCTTACAAGCTAGATTTACCTGCTAAGCTGGGCAAGGTACACAATGTATTTCATGTGTCCCAGTTGAAGAAATATATGTCTCATCCGTCTCATGTACTTCAGCCTAAAAGGCTAACCTTAGAGCCGACCATGCGATCAGTGGAGACTCCCGTACGGATTTTGGACTCTAAGACTCGAGACACTCGCCATAAGTCTGTGAGACTGGTGAAAGTTCTCTGGTCTAACCAGGACGTCGAGGAGGCCACCTGGGAGCTGGAAGATAAGATGAAGGCGAAGTACCCGTTGTTGTTTACTTCTTAGTGTTTATGTGTATAGGGTACGGGGCGTACCCCTATTTTAAGGGGGTAGAGCCGTTTCGGTTATGTGTGTATGACATGTATTTAAATACATTGTCTATGTTATGTTGTTACGGACCGCTGTGTCTTGTCTATGTTGTTGTGTTACAGACCGTTGAGTCTGAATGATGTGTTGTTGTTTGGACCTTGTGTCCGATGTTATGTAAGTGTGTTGTTAATGTTGCTATGGAAGTATTGTTTTATAAGTGTTTCCCGTGTTCTAATATTAAAGCTATGTGGGAAGTGTGAACTTTGGGGACAAAGTTCTTTTAAGGGGGTAGATTGAAATACCCAAACCTTAGTATGTGGTTTAGACATTAAAATATGGTATAATAAGGCTAAAAGTTCCTTAGAAACATTAGTGAACAATTTAAACCACAGTAAACACAAATAAATACCTTAAAGTCGATATGGGCGAAAATGTGCTCTAAGATTGGGATAAGCTTGGTCAAGACCTAATAAGCTTACCAAGACTTTATTTATATGTTAATTAACATAATAAACCAATTACCAAAGAAAACCAAGCTTGAAAACAAGTTAAAACAAAAATGTGCTTTAAGGAGTCTTAAAGCACATTTTTGAACAATTGTCATGTAAATGAGTTTTGAATGGCTAAATGTCCATCATTACTCTTCAATTAACATGTGTACTACTTAGTATCACATTAGGAAGTTTAAATCAATGGGAAATCAAAAATTTCACAAATATGTGCCTTGTTTGTGAATAGTAACCAAATTAAGCAAGTTTATAACATAAGTCAACATAAGTGAGTTAATTGGTCAACAAAGACTAATATACCCCTTATTATAATATGGGGGCCGGTTTTCTTGTGTGACTCACCACACTTAAACAAAAAAGAGCTAAGTAAAGTAATAAAGTAAAAGGTACTATTTGCTTTACTACTTAAATATCTAAACTAGCTAACTTATCTTCATTCTCTTCTTTCCTTCTTCATTTCCCACGCCTCCAACCTCTCTTTTTCCTCCATACACGGTTTTGCTACAGCCCAAGAACATTCTCTATCTTTAAACTCTTGTAATTCCTAGCTCCATTTACCAAATCAAAAACTAAGACCACCATTCTTCTAGTCTCATCAAGCTCTTCAACCTTGTCTTCTCAAATCTTCAGACCACCATTTTGGTGCCATGGAGATCCACCATTGAAGGAGCTTGAGCTTATATTTTTATGCCTTGTTGATCACCTTTGCTTCAAGGTAAGGAAAAACCAAGAAAAACAATGTTTCCTCCATGTTTTGATGTTGACCGAAAATCACCATTGATGGTGTTTTCTCTTGCTTTGTTCTAGCTTAATTGCAATCTTTCAAGGACTAGGTAGAGTCCTCTATTGCTACATATTCTAACTCTCTTCTAATACCAAGGTAAAACAACTATCTTAATGTTTAAGACAAAATGTAAATTAGGGTTTATAAATGAGCTTAGGCATGAAGCTTGAATGCTCATTCTCTTGCTTGTATTGATTAGAAACTTGACAAGAAAACCAAAGTCCTTGCCGATTTTAATCAAGGAAGAGCAAGGAGAAATTTAGTGAAAAACTTGTGAAGGAAAGAGGTAAATGTTTAACCTAATGTAGTTTAAAGTCTTAGGAGAAATGAGCTTATGTTACTTGTAAAAACTACCTAAGGAGCCAATGGTGAATGACTTAGTAAAATGTTCTCAAGGAGACTATTAAAGGGCATATGTGTTGTTGTATGTATTTGCAGGTCAAAGGCAAATATATTGTGGGAAATTCAGTGTTTAAGGTTTATGTTATTTAAGGGCCTAAGTTCCAAGCAATTTAAATAATGCACTATATTGTGATGTAGTGTAATTTTGGTGTAGTCTTGTGTATGAGAATGCTCTTGATGGATTAGGTGCTCTTGAATGTTTAATGGTGAAAACCTTGTATTTAGGTGTAACAAGATGCTAGGAGAACCCATGTCGAAATTTAGATAATGTATAAGAAGTTTTAGGTGTTTAAAATGAGTTTTGGTGAGTTAGGAAGTGTTTAGAATGATTAAGTGTTCTACTAGTGAAAGAAACATGCATTAAGGTATTTTAGGATGTAAAAAGGACTTAGGCAATATTTTAGAGGACTTAGAATGCAAATGAGTGTTTTGGGATACTTCAAGGTCATGGTGAGATTGTGCTTAGGACTTATATAATGTAAGTGAACAAGGAGGAAGTGATGTGTTGCATGAAGGAGCAATAAGCTTGTGGAGTTATTCAAGGTGTTGGTGGTGAGAAAAGATGCTTGGGAGATGATGTTGTAGTGGTGAGAAAACATTTGGGAATAGTGATAGTTATAGGTATATAAAACACACATAAAAACTTAGTGAAAAACATTGCATGTGCTAACCTTTTTATAAGAATTTGTGTAATGCTTGAGGAGGATTTTAGTGAATGATTTAAGGAGTTTAATGGAGGTATTAAGGTATGTTTGAAGTGCCCATATGAGGTTAGAACATACTAGGATACATAAGGTGAAGTTTGGAGTTAAATGGGCAATTAAAAACAAGGGTCTGGAGCAGACCGACCTTGGGGACCGGACCTACAAGGTCGGTCGAGCCCAGTTTACCCTGCCAGAAATGGTCTCTGGAAGGGACCGACCTTGGGGACCGGACTTGCAAGGTCGGTCGGGCGTGGATTTTTGGTACGGATTAAGTCTCTGAAATAGACAGAGCTTGGGACCGAACTTACAAGGTCGGTCATGCCCAATCTTTGTACATAATTTGGTCTCGGGAATCGACCGATCTTGGGACCGAACTTGCCAAGATCAGTCGGGCCTGAATTTTCAAAGGGGAAAAACTCTCGGGAATAGACCGACCTTGTGGACCGAACTTGCAAGGTCGGTCGGAGTAGAATTTTCTGACGGTAATATGTTCTGGAATGGACCGACCTTGTGTAAGGTCGGTCGGTAAGGTCGGTCGGACCAAAACTTGTTAAAAAACAAACAAACAAAGAGTGGCTTAAGTAGTTAACCCTGGAGGGTATAATGAAGGTAATCAAGGGTGAGTTTAAGCATAGGAACATGTCATACAATCATGTAAATACTTAGTAAACGGAAGTTAAATAAGTTAATTAACCGACATTATTAATTATGTTTAGGGACTACGCTTGGCGGGTCACGTTCGCAGCAAGGACCAAGGTATGGTTTCTTGCAGTCTGTTGCCTACCGGTTTACACCGCTTGTGTGTTGTATGTTTTTATGAGTGTTTAGACCTTGTAAGATTAAGGCATGTAATGAGTTTACAGTTGTTTAAGTTATTATATCTGAAAGATGTGTCTCATTTCCCTTGCGTATGTGTGTCTAACATGACCTAAACACTTGCTTGCGAATTCGTTGATTAAGTCCAACACTTGGACTTCTAACAAGTGCTAAACGGGGAAGTAAGGAGTCGGTAGTTCCGGCCACGCGTGTGAGTATGGGAGTCGATGTCATGTCATAACCGGTTTTATTCTCTTTGTATGTTAAGGTTGTCTTCTCTTTGGTTTTCAACCTTCCCTTTAGCTTAACCAAGACTATTTTACTGACTCACGTCGGGCCACAGGGGCATACTATGTTTGTTCGGTGTGCTCGGATCACTATATCCGACGCACCTTTGTGTTAAGTTATTCGTTCAATATAACAGGACGGTAACGAGTTATGTAACGAGCTTAGCATGAGTTTGGCAACATTCTCTAGGCTCTCTAAGTAATCTAATTGTGTTGGTTCGTTTCCTAAAAGGATTTGTTCTTGTATGTTATGTGTGATGTTGTTATGCAATACTCTTGCTATGATATATATGTCGTATGTTTAAAATGAATGCCATGTCATCATGACAATTAGTTGCGTGTATCCCGGTAGCCGATGGGCTGCGCGTTAACCATACCAGCCAAGGGTTGCTGACCCCCTCAGGGGCTCCATATTTATATTTGCAGGATGAGGATCGAAGAAGCGGAGTGGCTGTAGATCCTAGGTTGTAGAAATACTTTTGGAACCTTTTGGTTGGTAGGCCGGGATGCGCCTGTGCTCCGTGGCGGTATATTTGGATAATGAAACATTACAGTGACAGTTAACAGTGATGGTATAAATAATTACTCGGTATTGTATATTATGTATTTATGGTTTAGTTCTATGCTCGGGAGTCTGATCATCAGACCGGTACACTTGTATTTATTCTGCCTTGTTAACCACGTGGGTGGTTAACGGCGGTTGTAGCACCGAACCGTTTAGTTATTGTTTAGTTGTTTATTTCCGCTGCGATTTAGGTAAATTGTTAAGTACGTAGTAGGGGTGTTACACCTAGGCATACTCTAATGTCTTCAATTATCAAGAATCAAATACCCACATCCAGTTCCTATTACCGTAAGCAAACAAAAGAACAAGACAAGCTAATTGTTTAATCTTCTTAGAAAATTCAAAGAAGACAACTACCTACCATAGCCCTTGTCCTCTTGCTCAAATTAACAAATCAAAGTCTTCATTCTTCCTTATCAATCAGCCGAAAGCTAGCCTCAATTAAGGGATTTTATGGAGCCATGGGACAAATGAATAAACAAAGAAAAGCTAGACATTTTTGACATTATTTTGTCAAAGTGAGATTCCTTCATTCCTTGCCTTTGTTTCTCTAAAACTCTCACGGTAGCCATTGTTTCCTTTGCCCCTCATTCCACCGAATTGGTAAGCTTCTATCTCCTTTCTTTTCTTTCTTCATTTGGTAGTTTATTCCTTAGAGCTTCAAAGCTCCATTACTGGTGAATTAAGTTCTAACACCATTTATATGTAATTTTCCTAGTTAAAACTACTAAGTCTTGAAGCAAGAATTATCCTAGCAACCCTTGCTATTTTCGCCAAGCATTAGTACTCCAAGGAAGTGTCTTGATTCAACAACAACACAAGGAACAACAAGATCAAGTTAAGGTATATTTTCATGTTGAAAATCCTAAGTAAATACCTAAGTCATTTCCAAAAATTATGAACTTCTAAACCAAGGTTCTCTTCATCATTTCATGAAGGGAAACTTGGATCTACAATCATCCCAAGGTGTACCGAAAATTCCTTGAAAAATACCTAAGGTAAACTCTTGTAAAAACTACTCCAAATCTTACTTTTAAATCCTTGTTAGAAGTCTAACATTTGGATCTCCTAAACCTATGTGTGGAGGCCGAAATTTCTTCATCAAAATACCATTGGAGGAGCTTGGAATTCAAGGAGAAATCAAGTACAAGAATTATCTTGATTTAAGGAGTAAGTTTCTATAATTAAGGTTTATTAAGTTTAAGTTTGATTTAAGCTTCAAACTTTGGTATAAAAATTATGTATAAGCCTTAGTAATATTAAGGCCGAAAATATTGAGTTATAATGTCAAGAAAATAAGTTACAACATACAAGGGAAGATTATTACCTTAAGGTATAAAATTGTGTCACAAAAATTAAATATGATTCATATATGTACAAGCCGAATTATCTAGGGATTAAATGCTCTATTTTGAGTTTATAATCATTCTAAGTCATTAGCATAATTTTAGAAGTGTTATATGACTTATATACATTTATATGTATTTATTATAGGGTATAAATCAAGTTTTAAAATCATATGGTAAATATTTATCAAAGCCAAGAATTAAATGTTTTATTTGGTGATTTTCGAAATATATAAGTATATTAGCTTATATTATAAATTTTGGGAACATTAAAAAGAACTACAAGTATTTAATGGCTAGTTTATAAAGTTATGTGGCTAAAATGTAAATTTTGAAAAGATTTGTGTGCTAAATATAAAAGCCAAGAGTTTAAGGATTAATTTGGTATAATTATGGTATAATATAAGGTAGGAATTAATATATGAATTTTGGTGAATTTAAATAAGTTTAAGTGTTAAAATAACAATTTATAAAGTTTTGGGGCTATTATGTAATTTCTGGAAAGTATGGTGTAAAAACCAAATTACATATGTTTCTAGGTATATTAAAGTATTAACTATGAAATTAAGTCTTGGTCAAAGTGTTGACCAAAAACTTGGGTTTAATTAAAATGATTATGACACAAAATATTAAGTTTATAAAAGTTTTGGGGTGAATATGTAATTTATGAAAATATAAATGTGGAACCGAATTGAATAAGGGGTGAATTCATAGTATACAAAAGTATATGGGTCATTTCGGTTATTTAAAGAAATTAAATATTAAAACAATAGTTTATAAGTTAATATTAACTTATATAAAGTTTTGGGGTTAAATTGTAAATAAAGGAAAGATATGTAATAAGACCGAAAGTATATTTGGTCATTTGGTAATTTATAAAGATTAGAATATTCATTTTGTAATTATCGAAAGTTAAGTGGTTAATTAGCAATTTATAAAAGTTATGTGTTTAATATATAATTACTGAATTTATAAGGTTGGTTTTGTAATTAAATAAAGAAAGGAATTAAAACTAAGTATTATGATATATTATGGAGTATGATATAAAGTTTATAAAATAATTATGGTTATAATAAAAAAACCAAAGATATTAATATATGGACTAAGTGGAAATAATTATGGATATACGATTAATGAAATAAGGATACACAATACAATGGAAATTCATTATCACATGTAGATACTACATAAAATAATGGACTGTTAAACTACATTGACCCATTGTTAAATAACAGGGAGAAATAAAGAACCTACGAGGTTAGTATACTACGAGTATTAGTTCTGTAGTGACAGTACTGTAATACTTAGTAAATAGTTATATTAACGTCACCCGGTATTGCATGTGAATATAACAGCGTACGGGGAGGAATTTCTAAAGCGTAAATTTTCAAGCTAGCAAGTTACACGGTGAACGGTATGTTAATTGTGTGGTCTGAATGTCTTAAGGATTTCTCTAAGGTCCAGACTGTAACACCCCAACCCGAAATCCAATAACCTGAACGGCGATCACTCCAAATAAAATCCAACTGCAGCGGAAATAAATACAAAAATGGGCGGTATTACAATGCCGTTGGTCACCCTTGTGACCAACAAGGCTAACTCCAAATACAATCTCCAAAAGTCACGGTCTGAATACGAATACAATCCGAGATACTAGGAATCAAACTCAAATGTAAAATACTTAAGTAAAAACAAATATCTAGAAGAAGACTCCCATAGCTTGAATCTACCCCACCTACACTCGGTGTGGTAATCTTCTCAACTTCAAGTACCTGAAAAATGGGGGTGCCCCAAAGGGGCTCAGCAAACAATGCTGGTATGGAAACGTGCAGCCCATCGTCTACCGGCCACACCAACTACTTTGTCGAATACATGCAGTTCATTTTATAAAGCTGTAAACAAACATAGTAGGATAATAACAAGTATCCATACAAGGACAATAATGTCACATAGAACAAGACTTCAGAAGGTCAAGTTAGCTGAACAGTAATCTTTTAATGATAGTCGGGTCCACACAATGGGACTGACAGGTATAACTGAATATCTCAAATAGTGGAGGTATAGTGACCTCGTTAAGATTGAAAGGTTGGGAAACTAGTCCTCAGAAGATAACGTAGTTAACTCCTGTACTGAGAAATGTGGGAATCGTACCCTCGAGAGGAATGAAGTCTTCCTCTCCACTGAACTGATGGGAAATAGAACCCTCGAGAGGAATAAAGTCTTCTCTCCACTAAAATGTTCCGTCGCGACGTATAACTGAATAGGAGACGACCTGAGACAGGTACAACTCCTGTAGCATGCATGGCCAGATCCAACTGGGCTCCTCGTTCTCGTAGTATAGAATTGTTAAGTGTCATATAAAGACGTTAAACAAGAACACAATGTGTATTGTCAATTACCACGTTTAGGATAATGACGTTTGTTATAAAGTGAAGTTAGTGAGAGACTTGAGTCAAGTCCTCGGTATACTGAAACGCAGGTATTTAATCCACTGGTATAGTAGTGTGTGTATGCGTGGGACATACACGTTGTAGTCAGCATCATTCACGCACATAAAATAATACTACAGTGCACAAGAGTAAACAACATTTACATTAATTATCTTGGTCGTTATTTCAAACAACAGATAGCACACAAGCCGGTGTAATCCGGTAGAAAACAGGTTGCAAGAATCCCATACCGTTCACCGTAGACTGTACTTGTTTAATTCCCGGTCAACGTCTGGTCAAACAAAGTCCTAGAATAGGATTAACTGAGAGGTTAATTTATGTTACCCTTATATAATAATTCTATTGGATCTTTTAACAATCTCGTATCTGTTATTTCATTTGAGGTTTATTTCTTTTAATTACCTCATGATTTCATGTACAACTTATTTGTTATTCTTTGATTTATTTATAAATCCTTTAATGTACATGAAGGTATTTATTTTTCATGTACTATGTTTTTGTTTATTTTGATTGTCTAGGTGACATAACAACTTATAAATCCTTAACTATATTTCTATGTCATACATGGACATAATATCCTTATAGTTTTTATTATTCCTCCTTTAGCCATAAATTATAATTATTGGTTACCTTTAATTTCCTTATAACTATATAAGTCATAGTTTCATCTTCATAATTCCTTTAATCAAAATTCTTTCTTTCTAATTCCTCCAAAAATCCACATGGGACCTATATTATTTAAATCTAAATATTACCCTTATATTTCGGTTATTTACAAAACAACCACATTAATTCATAAACTTTACATTTAAATTCTAATCTCTTTATATAACATAGTTTTAATTCCTTAATTAAATCACAAAACAACCATAATATTTTATTTGGTATATACTTTTAAATATTGTAACTTTTGAAAATTACAACTTAGCCCTCCATTCTCGGCCTATATATATATATATATATATTTCTTATAATTGCAATTTAGCCACCACAATCTATATAATCTTAACATAATGCCTTATAAACTATAGTTTTAATTCTAATTCTCCATAAATGCCGAATATATATATATAAATTCTTAAATTACCAAACTACCCCAAAGTAATTCGGCTTTGCCATTTATTTTTCCTTAATTACATTTTCACCCCAAAACTTTATAATAGTTACTTAATAACTTATAAACTATATTCTAAATATTTAATTCCTCAAAATTTCGAAGGTGAACCTAATAAATCTCTTAATTATGAATTCGCCCACTAATAAGTTCCAAACTTTCATAACAACTTTATAAATTACATAATAGCCCAAAACTTTATAAAATGTTATTTTAACACTTGTTTAAATTATCTAAAATTCATAAACTTAATTCTTAACCTTATATATATATCATAATTACTCTAAATATACTCTTAACTCTCGGCTTTCACAATATATACACCAAACTTTGTAAAAATTACATTTTGCCACATAACTTATTTAATTAGCCATTAAGCTCTAATAAAATATTTTTAACTCACCAACTTTGTAGTATAAGTTTATATACATAAGTAGCTCATAAAAATCTATTTTTCACTTAGGCAATTCGGCCATAATTAAATAGTCACCATATAGTATAAAAAGTGGATTTATATGTCATAATAATATACATAAACTCATATGAGTCATACAACTCATGTAAAAATTATTGTAATGTCTTATATTGATTCTTAGCTCAAAATAAAGTATTTTTGCCCTTGAAATTTCGGCCTTGAATTAATATGTAACATAAATAAATTTTGTGACACAAAAATGTGTCTTAAGGTAAATATTTTCCATATATGTTATAGATTATATTTTGGCATATAATCCCATGTAGTTTCGGTTTTAATTGACCTAGGAGATGTAGATAATTTTTGTATAATTTTAGAAGCTAACAAAGCTTATAACATAAAGTTAATTTAATAAACTATTATTAACAAAGGTGGTTAAGTGCTTGAACTCCTCTTGAATCTCCAAGCTTTCTCCAAGGAATTTTGATGCTCCACTTCGGTTATATGCAAGTGGTGAAGGAGTTTAGGAGTTAGATCTTGAATAAAGATCTTAAGTTGATTTGTAAGTAGTTTTCCCAAGAATTTTACCTTAAGCTTTTCTCCTTCTAATTTCGGCTCACTTAAGGTGGATGAAGAACAAGTTCTCATTCATGAAAATGAAGAAGAAAAGAGTCTTATAAGAGATAGAAATCAGTTACACAATAAAATTTGGCTTTAAGGATTTTCAAGCTTGAAAACTACCTTAAGATAACCTTGAGATGCTCTTGGTTTAATGTTGGTTTGGACAACCTCCTTGGAACATTAGTTGATTCCGAAATGCTATGGTGTGATAGGAAGAGTTTTGCTTCAAGTTGACAAGAAATGCTAGGAAATTACCTTAAAGATGAAGATAGAAGTTAAAACTCCATCAATGGACTTAAGAGCTTCAAAGGAAGAGAGATGATGAAGCAAGAAGAGAGAGGGAAGGCGCCTTACCAATTCGTGAGTGAAGTGTGCAAGGAGGAGGAGAAATGAGGCTAACTCACGTAAATGCAAGAATGCACTTGAAATTGATTTGTGTTTTGTTAATTTTTAATGTCACATGACTATTCTTTTTCCTTAGTTTATTACATGGGTTATTGGCTCAATAAATGCCCTTTTTCCAGCATCTAATCGGCCATAATGGAAGACAAGGCAAGTGGAGGGAAATAATGGTGAGCTAATGACAAGGTAAGAAAAGGAAGGTTTATTCTTTTGATTTTTCTAAGTTTTGCTTGTCTTCTTCTTCTCTTGCAGGGTGGACGATTTCAAAGCTCAAATGGAGGGTCTCAATCGGTGATGAAGAGCCAAGGAAGAAGCATGGAAAGTCTCTTGAAGTTTAAGAAATGAAAAAGGTGGAATCTAGATCCACTTTTGCCTTTTTACATTTTGTTTTTTCCTAGCTCACATGGCCTTGTTCCATGGCATAATTTCGACAGATTGCTGGTCAAATGAGACCTACATACTTTGACATTAAGTATTATAGCACATGGGAAGGTGAGTCACCAGGTTTTATGCCTTTTATCAATTTTTAATGTAAGTTTTATACTAGTTTTTGAGCATAAAATCGTCCCCTATAGAGTGCCTTGTTGACTAGTCTCTCCAACTGATTTAGAAGGTCATGTAACCCTATTTAATATTACCAATTCGTGGCATGTCAAAACTACAAGGCAATTGCGTAAAACGCGTTTTCGTGACACCCGAAGGTGTGTTTTTGTGCTCTAAGGAAATTTGGGAAATAAATTGTTTTTATGAGTTCCAAGTGTTTGTAAACACTTATTATAGTAAATAATGATATATTAAGACATTACATTAAGTTACATGAGGTTACATCAACCCATGTCATAATTTACGGGCTTCGGGACACTCCCGGGCCAAAAAGGAGCGCTAAGAAATACTCCTGAGGTTTTTGTTGAATTTTGAGAAACCACTTCGTGGGTTCTCTTTAGAATGATTAATAATGATGTTAGGAACTCTAAGAATTAATTTTATAGGAGTTCGTGCCACCTCGGCACTCCTCCGGGCTTTTCGTGCTTTAAGGAGCGGGCGTGAGCACTCCCGAGCATTTTGCGTTTTTGACTGGATATAGCTAGGGAATATGTTTATATATTCATATAATGAGTGTATGACCATTTGGTTTGAGTTTTAGAAGGTCATACAAGGTCATGCTTGATCACATGTTCCTAAGGCGTTTTAGCGTTTATGGTGAAACGACTATTTTTACGTAACGTTTTCATGCATGGGTTTGCATGCGTACGTGAAATGATTTATATTTGAATTATATTCCATTAAATAATGGTTTTATAATGTTAATTAGATTTGGGGTATTTCACAGACGTGTGTGTGTTTAATTGTTAAGAGCGATATCTGTGATTTATGTTATTATCTTGTATATTGTATTGCTCGACATGACTGCATTTTTTTTTACGCGAACGTCTTATGACTGGAAGTTTATACATCTAAACTGGAACAAGACTAACTGACCTTTAGGTATTATGAGAACCTAAATGATGGTCAACTGTTATAGTCATAACTCAAGGATTGATTATTGTACACTTACTAAAGGGCTAACTTATAAAGAGAGGAATCCAGACTGTTTCGACTTTCTGGTTGCGCATCTGTAACACCCCCGAATAAACATCCAACAATACAAACATCGTTCCTCGCCATATTACAAGTTAACTATGCAGCAGAAATAAACTCCATCCGGGTGTCACAGACGCCAACCACCCACGTGGTTGACACAACCACTCTTCCAACACCAAGTTACGGTCTGTATGACTGGAAACAGCCCTCTATCAAAGCTCGTATACAACATAAAGTACAATTCCCAAATACCGAGTGTCTACAACAGAATTACCAAAGCATAAACTAAGAATTACATCTCGGGTTTAGTAACAACCATATATTGCACATACTACTACGAACTTAAAAGTCATGCCCTGATGGACTACCCCCATGGTAGCCATCCTGCCTACGCTCCATTATCGTCCGACATAATACCTGAAAAAAATTGGGTTGTAAAGGACTCAACAAACTACGCTGAGTATGAACGTGTGTAGCCCGTGTGTTGCCGGGCTACACGACTACTTGGTCGAATATTATTAGGTCAATTACATGCTATAATAAAGCAGTAAAGCAGGCCACAATACATCATGGTTTCATACACACTCAAAGTAGCAAAGCATTAACACAAGCCAACCAAGCATAACATGCTGGCGTCATAGCAACAACAAACATGCAACCAAGCACAACAAGCTGCTAGTATCGCAACAACAATCATGTACATAATAAAACGTGTGCATAGGTATGTTATACTCCTGATCCTCACTATGGGATCATTCGAGCGTTGTGTGTTTTTATTTCTTTTCTCTTGTTCGCATAATGTGTATTTTCTTGCTCTTTCCTTGCACCAGGTCTGGGGATATAGTTTAGATCTGGTGACCATATCATGTAGGTGCCAATCTTACTTGTTTCTTTAAGGGTTACTTGTGAATTCTCTTATCACCGCACGTTGGAGGACGTCTCCTCCATAGAATCCCCCATTCCCGATGTCATGTGCCGAGAAAGTGAAGTCGCCTCTAGACTCCAGGATATGCTCCACCAATTGCCAATCCCCCATTCCGACGCCAAGGGTCGAGAAAGCGAGGTCACCACTAGACCTCAGGATGTGCTGAGCAAGCGGGGTCACCAGGGACCCCCAAATATATGTTCCACCATATACGGTCGAAGGATCTGATGCAGATACCAACTCCCGAGCATCCATACCGCGCGGCCCGAGATGTTGTCTTCCGGGTTATTTCATGTTTCACCAGTTGGTATTTACTCATCATTACCATTAATAGCTTAACACCATAGGGGTGTCGTTATAAGTCCGCTATAGTTCGAGAGGAGTTTTCTCTTTGTATAGTTCTTTTGTTTTGTTTACGTAGTTCATCATGTTCCATCTCAAAGTTCCACAACGAGACGGGACTAAACTACTGTGTGTGCGCAAAGAATATGCAACAAAGATATAGCAATCATATAAAAGAAGATAAGCAACAATCCAAATTTCATGCTTTGATCTTATGGTCATTTTCACACATGGCATACAGCAAACAAGTCGTGTAACACGGCAACATACGAACCACACATGTCTATACCTGGTTCAGAAGCAAAAGTTGTCTCACACACGCGGGTCCCCAGTTGGCGTTCGTTACGGCCCTTGACTTAATTAAAATAACATATCAGTTCATTTATGATTTCATGTGACGACCATTGTGAACGTTTCTTAGTTTATCATAACTTATCAGGTATTGTCCCCTAGGTGAATCTTGAAAAACTTAGTTTACATTAAATTTCTTAGAACTTCCTAAGGATTAACCTTAGGCTTAATTTAACTCCTAGGACATTTACATAGTCAATTCACACATTAAATAGGTCCATCCTCTCGCTAACGTTTTAGAGTTTCTAAGCGCTAACATGTAACAAGTTTATCCTACGATTGGATTTTAGTTCACCCAAGATGTATATCTTCCTTAGCTAGCAAGTTAGAAACGTTATAATCTTGTTATCATGACATCAGAGTCTTTAAAATGCTCCAAAACCCATTTATACAGAAGCCCCCAAGGTTATAAAACCGCAACATCATTTCTGTGTTTAATCTCACTTAACCTCCCTTTTAGTGTATCAGCTAATGTTTATCCTTCCCAAAATGTTTCATGACCTAACTAGATGTGTTAGTACTGTTCTGGGTTCACTATCGAACCAACACCACACGTATACCACCCCTGGAAGTGTACCATACTTAATTATAAATTTCAGAAAGCCAAAACAAACAACCTGTGCAACCCTCAATTCCAACCCCTTATCTGATGTATGTCTTTGGTTCCTATCTTCTCAAAAGTGTTTATAAACTCACTAGGTGTATTAGAGATGATTTTAACTAACGATCAGCTCATGGAGACACCGCTAGTACCTTTGTAAAACCATTATACAGAAACCACAACCTATTGAAAAACTGTACACACCCTTGTGCACACTTACACCTACCCTTGCGGTTTAATAAGTTAAACTGTTTCCAATTCTTTCCCTATTGTTTACATCTCTAAGGTAGGTGATTTAGCAAGGTGTTCAGTTCAGTTCATTTCTAGATTAAACAACATTCTTAGACTTCCTGAAACTCAGTTATACTGGCGCACTCTTTACCAAATTTCTGAAACCACCTCCTAGGTTCTACTTCTTAATTCTTGTTTTTAGTTAGTTCAGCTGCTGTTTCATTCTTTCCCACCGTGTTACCCAACTAGCTATAGGTGTTAATAAGGTTTTAAACTCAAAACTAAACACTTACAGACCTTATACTCTTAAGCACACAGAAGCAGCCCAACAATAGAAACCTGGACAAAACAGCATTGGTGCATCTCATGATTTTCTTTTGTCAGTATATTAAGTTGACCTCCAATCCTCCAAAAGAGTACAACCCCTTAGATAGGGGTGTTAGCCCGGCTTTGAGTTTATCATTAAACCAACACTCACCCTTATACTTCTTGTATCTTAGTTATACAGAGGTAACCATCACAGAAAGGAAGTTGAACAGGATCGGTGCATTTTCTGTTTGATTTTTGCTTGAAGTTAATTATTCTGGCCTCTATTCTTCCCCTAGGTACTTATAACTTACTAAGGTATGTTATGGGTGTTCTAGATTCATTTGCAACTCAATACAACCCATCCTAATCCTTTTACACAAAACTATACAGAACTGAACATAAACTGCCTAATCTGAAGCATGAACTGATTTACCCTCTCATCTCCTCTCTGTTGCCCATTAATCTGATCTCTAATGTCTCCCAAGGTGTTTATATCTGAGTTAGATGAATTAGAAAGGTTCTAAGTTTATATAGCTCTCAATATACCCCCCTTCAGGACTCTCTGTACTAAGTTATACAGAAAACAATTCTTAGGAAACAAAACATCAACCTGAAGTATTAACTTCTGTTATCTTTTATTTTATTCTCTTTTGTTACTGATCAGGTTTTTGCTCTCCCTCAATAATCTAGCTATTTAGTTGAATGTCTTAATATAGTTTTTAATCTTCAAAGCAGAACCCAAATGACAAGACCACACTCCTGAAAGTACTCTACATAGAAAACAACAATCTGAAACTGATATCTTTTTCCTCTTCTGTTCCCTTTTCTGTTTGTTCACAAGTTTGTCTCTCACATTTTTCTTTACACTTACTCACTGGATTAGGTGCTCTAGCTATGCTTTAACCCAAGAACTATCTAGGCAATCCCATTACACCCAGTGATGTAGTTATTATACTGAAACATAAAGGGAATTGCAAAACTGAAAAAAATGGATATACTGATGAACTGATGCATATTTCTTTTATGTCATCTAACTTATTTTCCAGTTTCTCCTACTTGTTTACAGGTAGACCTAGGTGATAGCAATGTAGCAGGTTCATCAATAGACCAACAAGACCCTCATAACCCCACGGGAAATTTGGTTATACAGATACAAACGTTCAGGAAGACTGAAAAAACTGAAATAGCTAATCTGATGTTGCTATACTTCTGTCTACTTTCTTTTTGTTGTTTCAATTACCTCCCACCGTATTCCCCCCACTTAGCTACATGAGTTAACATGGTTTTAATCCCATCTTCAACCCCATACAACACTCATTTAGCTTCTGTACTAATTACACAGAAACACAAACACAAGATAATCAAAAACAAAACCTGAACTGATGCATTATCATTTCCTTCCTCTGTCAGTTGTCAAACTGATTTCTAATTCATCCCCAAGGGGTTTATAACTTCACTTAAGTGTCTTAGGTATGATTAGGTTCGTTCATCATTCATTTCATCCCTCATAAGCCCTCTGAAGTAGGATTACACAGAACCGATACAAACTACAATATCGAAAGGCATAACTGAAACTCTTCTCCTGTTTCTTTTCTGTTTGCTATTAATCTGTCTTTCAATTTATCACTAACTGCTGACTCAGTTAATCAAGCGTTTTATCAGGTCCCTAACCTCAAACAGATTCACAGCAACGTACACAATACCTCTGGAAACCTACTATACAGACCTAAGAAAATTCCAAGACTAAAACATGGAGCTGAAAACTGAACCTGATGTATTCTTTCCCATTTCTTTCTTTTTCTATCCATTAATCTAACTTTCAATTTCTCCCCATTAGTTCCTTAAGTAGCATTTTTCTTTCTCTGAACACCACACATGAGAGGGGATTTTTTTCAAAACTGCATTCGAAACCAGTGCATTATTTGGATCCACTTACCACTTTGTGTTCTTTCTTATTCTTCTCCGCGGTTAGTTCTTCCTGATCCACTCTTGGCAACATGTGAAACTCTCAGGGCTTTGAAGTTTCAGCCTTACTGAGGAGATTACTCAGGATTAGACTTGACAAACCAGACAAAGAAGATAGGGGCTGGAGAAACCAGAAAGTTGTTTTGAGGTTGTTACCTTCCTGTTGCGCTTCAGAGAGATATTGGGCAGCTTCTACTCAAGTGATTTTTTCTCCAACAGATCTAAGAGGACTGCTTGAGAGGCTCATGCATGGAAGGAACAAGTGCTTTGGAGGTGTAAGTCTGTAGTGTCTCAAACATCAGAAAAAGAAAAACAAGGAAGAGGCTGTAAGGGAGGATGATGTGAGCTCTTACCGTGAATGGGTTTTCTAGAGGTATTGCTGGGTTTTTTCTTAGCAAGTTCCGGTACATATTATGAAGGCAGCTCCATTAGCTTTCATGCGTGAAGGAGGGAAAATAGAGGAGTCAAAAGCCATGGTTTTTTTTTCTGACATAAGCAGTAAGGGAAGTAGATAGTGAAGTTGGCCGCAGCTTACCTTGCTGTTTCACGCCTATTTGCTCTAGTTTGGAGTACTACCTTGAGCTGGGAACCGAGGAGGATGGAGTGGGTTTTCTGAGAAATCTCAGCCTACTACAAGGAGCATTTCCTGAGAGCGTTTTCCAGATTGTGCAGAAGCTTGCGCCAGGAAGGACAAGGGTGTTGAAGGAAAACGTGAAGAGTTTCAGAACATGCAGGGTAGAATTTCCCAACTAGAATCATAGGGAGAATTGAAAAGCAAGGATGGGTTGATTCCTCATGCGACAGTGGACCAGTGGTTCTTATCAGTATAGGGGGAAACAATTCTGATGCGTGGGAATTGCAACAACAACAAAGTCTGACGGTTTGTTGTTGTTTGGTGGCTTTTACTGAATTCAAGGTGGTTCAGGTGGGGGTTGCAAGTTACTAAAAGGAGTTGTGGGAGATTGGTGAGTTCAAACGCATATGGTCCATACTTCTATGTCGGGTTCTCTCAAGTTCCATAAGTGATAGCAACATACCTACTTCAGTTGCTGTTGATATAATTTTTGTTTTTGTAGTCACAGTCGTCTCATTACTAGTTTAACTCGGCTAGTAGATGCTACTGAATTCGAGCATAGCTCAACCGGTTAAAGTATTCAGGAGGGGTACGAGAGGTACCGGGTTCGAATCCCGGCTAGAGCAGGTTTGCTCTTTTTTTTTTGTAAAGTGTATATACATACCTATTTTATCGTTGTTACATACCTATACATATATGTAACTATCTTATCTTGTCACGTTGTTGATTATACCTATATATATGTACGACTATTTTATTTTGTCACGTTTTAGTTATATATATATGTATGTATGACTATATATATTTACGCGACTGCTGTATTATGTCACGTTTATTACTTGTGCACGTAACGTGGTGATATTATAACGTTGGTTGTACGTATGTATATATATGTATACGGGTGACTATATCGACGTTTTCATGTTTGCGTCGCATTATTAATCATAACATCTCCGGTTTAGAGATGTGTATAAGTACGAGTTTACGTTTACGATTATGGGTCCGTTCGATGCTTACAGATCGTGTGTTTTTTATGATTTGTTGAAATAAAGCCCCAACTTTTGTAGATAAAGCTGACATAAAAGTGGTAGATTAATGTCAAACTTGAGCTTTATCTAAAAGCATGTTTTACCTGCGTTCACCCCGTTAAGCTATTCCACCCCATATTGTATGAGTGATAATTACCTAGTGTACCCCTCCACATCTTCCTCGCTCTCGTTCGTCTTTCTGTGAGGGTGGAGTACTGATGTTTCTAGGGTTTCATTTTTACTGATTCCCCATTTAGATAAATTTCACTTTCCATTTATTACACTTGTTTATAGGATCTAGTAATGCCTTTTCACTACCTCAGCCGACTTCCCACCTCCAATGGACTTGACGATGTTTTGCAGAGAGAACAACAGGTTTGGATGAAATGGAGAGCGGTGGTGATCAGGGTGAGGTGTGGTATGTTTATGCCGCTGTAAATTCAAGATGCTGATGCGCAGAGTTGATTGCCGTTGCTAGTGTTGTTGCTGGTGGTGGATCTGCGACAATGGATGTCGAACTAAAACTTGGTGTGAATGGGAAAACGATAAAAGACCGAAGAACAGTGAGGGTACCATGGACATTTCACAACCTGCCACATTACTATTTTTAATGTCACTAACGAACATATACAAATAAAGTTGTAGCTTAATGTCAACATTAAGCTTGAAAGATATTATGAGATTAATGTGACTAAATTTTTTAAGGTCGCCGTCGAACGACACCTATAATTCGTCCAAGGTACATAGGATGTTCATACAATTTATTGGGCGCACTAGTGGTATTTATTTTACGTAACGATATGTACATTCTATATTTTAAATACCATAATGGTTCATGGTAATTATTGCACATAATTTAATTTAAACTTCACTAATTTACAGTGGTAATTACTTGGGGTATTTCAGTCTACCCCCTTAAAAGAACTTCGTCCCAAAGTTGTCTCAATTGAATATGTACCTAACCACCCAACGAATCTCTGGGTTCAACCCATTCAATCCTTTCAATTCTTGAGTTCCAACATTTTCCTAACCTTCCATTCTACCCCTAGTTTTCCAATCCAAACCAGTCACACATACATGTATATATCACAAGTCCCAAGGGACATACATACGCAATAGTTCCCGTACACATCCCTAAATACATCTCAAGTGTAAAGCACACCAATGCAACAATCAACATATCACACCGTAAACAACCAACATACAACATTCATTCATCGCACAGTGTACATCCAATACAATACACACAATTCTGTACAATTCACACCCACAGACCTACCAACCAACGTGTGGTTGTAGGAACATAGTGAAATCGTTCTCTATAACCAGTTCTATTTCACCATTTGTGCTTATAAGCACCACGCCACGTCTGTGGCTTGCCCAAATTCTCCATAATATTGTAATGTACCAGTAATACTCATATACTGTACTCATCAGCAATCAATTGAACAAGTTACTCATTCATAACCACAATGCATTCAACCCAATCCACACACATAGCATTCAAAACAACACCACAAAACGAGCAACAGTACAGTAAAACGCAGCGCGTGTAACACCCCTACAACGCCCCTATCATCTACTGAAATCTCAGCGGAAAAACCAACCAACAATAATTTAACGCTTTGGTGTTACAACGCCGTTGACCACCCACGTGGTTAACTAGGCAGTAATACAAGTGTATCGGTCTGATGATCAGACTCCCGAGCATAGATCCTAACATCCACAAATATATATAGCCAACAATACCGAGTATTTAATTTCACAACTTCCAACCGTAAACATCCACCACTGTTTAACAACGGTACCAAAATGTAATGCCTCGGGAGCACAGGCGCATCCCGGGCTCAACAACCAAAACAACCAAAAGTACATCATCGACCTAGGATCTAGAGCCACTCCGCTTCTTCGATCCTCATCCTGCAGTAAAATATGGAGCCCCCGAGGGGGACAGCAACCTTTGCTGGTATGGTTAACGCGCAGCCCATCGGCTACCGGGATACGCGCAACCAATTGTCATGATAACATGGCATTCATTTTAAACATCCAACAATATATACCATAGCATAGCAAGGGAAATTGCATAGCACAACAACAATACATAACACCATAAAATCGGTTCTCACAAGGAACCTTCCACCATAGTTAGTATACATAGTGAGCCTAGAGATTATTGCCAATCTCATGCTAAGCTCGTTATCAACCTCGTTACCGTCCAGTTATATCGAACGGTTAACTTATACCCAAGGTGTGTCGGATATAGTAATCCCAAGCACACCGAAATAACATTCGTATGCCCCTGTGGCCCGACGTGAGTCAGTAACTAGCTTTGGATAAGCTAAGGGAAGGTAGAAACCAAATTGGAATACAACCTATACATACACCAAGAGAGCCGAACCGGATATGACATCGACTCCCGTCCTCACACGCGTGGCCGGAACATACCGGACTCCTCACTCCCCCCGATTAGCACTTGTTAGTGATCACACAATGTTTTGTTAAGTCACATACAAGCAAATATTTAGGTCTTGTTAGACAACCAAGGAAAGGAGTCACAACATTACCACATCATAATGTATAACAACTGTAAACTCTTTTCATGCCTTAATCTTATAAGGTCGTAACACACAGAAAAGCAACACCCAAGCCGGTGTAAACCGGTAGACAACAAACTGCAAGAAACCATACCTTGGTCCTTGCCTCGATTGGTTTCCTCCGTAGGTCACTCCTATACATAATTAATAACGTCGGTTAATTATTTATTCAATTCAAACTTGCTAAGTATTTAACATGATTGTATGACATGTTTTAATGTCTATCTTACCCTAGGTTACCTTCATTATACACCCTAGGGTTTACTACATAAGTCACATTCTTTTCTGTTTTTTTTTTTAAGTTTTGGTATGTCCGACCCATGTCCGACCCACCCTTCTGGGTCGGACCATTAACACATTTACCGCCTTACAAACATGCCTCCGTCCGACCCACGTCCGACTCACTCGACTGGGTCGGACCATTCCAGAACATTTTCCCTCCTTTGAAACATGACCGTCCGACCCATGTCCGACCCACCCTTGGGTCGGACCATTCCAGAACAATTTCCTGACGTCTAACAGAGGCTGTCCGACCCAAACTTGGGTCGGACCCCTGGGTCGGACGTCCTCTAAACTTACCCAAACTTTGTCAAATCTTCACCAAACTTCTCCTAAAGCCTCTTAATGTCTCATAACAACATTGTGTACCCTTATATCCACATACAACATCCATGAAACTCATTTTCTAATTCCTTAAGCCTTTACTTAATTCCTTGTAAAATTCCTTAACACTTACAACATTTTATACTAGGTTTCTAAATGGTGTTTCTCACCTATGATAACTACTATCCCAAATGCTTTCTCCTCCTCTTAACATCATCTCTTAAGCATTATTTCTCACAACTAACTCCTTATGTCATTCTTGAAATTGTTTTCCAAGTTTACACTTTCTCCTTATTTTACCAAAGTTTGCCTAAGTCTTTACCTAAGTCCAAAATGACTTTGGTACATACTAAAACCTCAAGCTCATGCCTAAGTCCTTGTTACACTCTAGAACACTTAAGACATTATATCTTCTCTTGTAAAACACCTAGTCATTTCCTAACACCTCTAATTCACCAAACCTTATGTAAACACTTAGAACCTTCTCTTCTTCCTACCTAAATTTGACATGGATTCCCCTAGAACATTACTAAGCCTGAACACTTTGTTTTCTCCATTAAACACACAAGAACACCTAGAATCACCAAGAACACTCTCATACACAACTTCACCAAATTCACACTACATTACAATATAGTGCATAATTTAAATTGCATGGCACTTAGGCCCTTAAAATGCATGGCTCTTAGGCCCTTAAAATGCATAACTCTTAAACTTTGAATTTCCACAATATATATGCCTTTGACCTGCAAATACACTCAACACACATATGCCTCTTACTAGTCTCTTGAGAACACTTCACTAAGTCATTCACCATTTGCTCTTTAGGTAGTTTTAATAAGCATTATAAGCTCATTTCTCCTAAGGCATTAAACAACATTAGGTTAGTAGATTTACCTCTTTTCCAAACAACTTCTTTCTTGTTTCCTTGTAAAAACCGGTAAGGTATTTGATTCCTTGTCAAGTTCTAAACAATATACAAACATTATAATGAGTATTCAAGCTATAAGCTTCATCTCATTGTAAACCCTAATTTTACATTGTTTCAAAAACATTAATGTAGTTGTTTTACCTTGGTCTTTGAAGAGAGTTTGGATATCTATGAAGAGAGGACTCCACCTAGTCCTTGAAAGGTTGGAATGAAGCTAAAACAAAGCCACATAAAGAGCACCTTCAATGTTTATTTTCGGTCACCACAAAACATGAAGGAAATGTAGTTTTTATTTGAGATTCCTTACCTAGAAGCAAAGGAGAGTAATAATATGTAGAAATACAAGCTCAAGCTCTTCAATGGTGGAACTCCTTGGCACCGAAATGGGGCTCTTGAAGTTTTGAGAAGATAGGAATGAAGAGCTTGATGAGAGGAAGAGATGGTGGTGTTTGTTTTTTATTTGGACAAGTGAGCTAGATTTTACAAGAGGTCAAAGATGGAGATGGTGGTGTGTACTATTGCAAACCGTGAGAGAATGAAGAAGAGAGGTTGAAGATGGTGTTTGGAACCGTGGGAAATGAAGGAGAAATGAGAGAATGAAGATAGAACTTACTTTTAGGAGATATTTATGCTTTATAAAGTAAAAAGGTAACTTAATTAGTTTTCTTTATTTACTTATCATATTAACTAGAGAGTGGTGAGTCACCACACTTAGAAAACCGGCCCCCTATAATATAATGAGGGTATTTTTGTCTTTGTTTGTCAATTTAATTACTTATGACAACATATGTTACAAACTAGCTTATAAAAATCACTATTCACCAAAACAAGGCACTTAGAAGTGAAATTTTTGATTTCCCATTATATAGCCACCCAAATGTGATACTATATAGTACACATATATTTAAGAGTAATGATGGACATTTAGCCACTTAAAACTCATTTACCAGACAATTTTTCAAAAATGTGCTTTAAGACTCCTTAAAGCACATTTTGTATTTAAACTTGTTTTCAAGCTTGGTTTTCTTTAGTAATTGATTTAATATGCTCATTAGTATATAAATTAGGTCTTGGTAAGTTCATTAGGTCTTAACCAAGCTTATCCCAAGCTTAGAGCACATTTTGGCTCTTATTGACTTTAAAGCACATTTTGTGTTTTCTTTTTTTGTTTAAATTTGTTTACTAATGTTTCTAAGACTCTTTTTAGTCTTTATATACCACATTAGGTGTTTAAAAATATACTAAGGTTTGGGGTATTTCAATCTACCCCCCTTAAAAGAACTTTGTCCCAAAGTTCACACTTCCCACATATCTTAATATTAGAACACGGGGAACACTTATAAAAACAATACTTCCAAAACATCTTTACCAACATTACCATCATTCTTACACCACAACGGACTCAAGGTCCAAACCACATAATACCATTCAGACACAACGGTCTGTAACATAACATAGACAATGTATACATATACATGTCGTACACAACCATAACCGAAACGGCTCTACCCCCCTTAAAAGGGTACGCCCCGTACCCTATACATATAAACACTAAGAAGCAAACAATGACGGGTGCTTCGCCTTCATCTTATCTTCCAGCTCCCAAGTGGCCTCCTCAACGTCCTGGTTAGACCAGAGGACCTTCACCAGTCTCACGGACTTATGGCGAGTGTCTCGAGTCTTAGTATCCAGAATCCGTACGGGAGTCTCCACTGATCGCATGGTCGGCTCTAAGGTTAGCCTTTCAGGCTGAAGCACATGAGACGGATGAGACATATACTTCTTCAACTGGGACACATGAAATACATCATGTACCTTGCCCAGCTCGGCGGGTAAATCAAGTCTATAAGCTACCGGGCCGATCCGCTCCGTCACAACATAAGGACCCACATATTTCGGGCTCAACTTGCCCTTCTGGCCAAAACGAAATACTCCCTTCATGGGGGATACTCTCAAAAATACCTGATCGCCCACGGCGAACTCCAGGTCACGTCTGCGCACATCTGCGTACGACTTCTGTCTATCCTGAGCTGCTCTCATGTTAGCCCGGATCTGGCGCACTTCTGCCTGAACCTGTTCCAGATACTCTGGTCCTATAATGACCGTCTCACTCGACTCATCCCAGCATAAAGGCGTGCGGCATGGTCTACTGTACAATGCCTGGAAGGGAGACATCTTGATCGAAGTATGGTAACTGTTGTTGTAACTAAACTCGATCAGATGTAACTTATCAATCCAGCTGGTCTGAAAGTCAAGTGCACATGCACGTAACATATCCTCAAGTGTCTGGATGGTGCGCTCACTCTGACCATCTGTCTGTGGGTGAAACGCTGTGCTCAATTTCAGTTCAGTACCCAGTGCCTCTCGTGTAGACTTCCAATATCTGGATAGGAATCTGGTACTCTGTTGGATACAATCGTTTTCGGAACCCCATGATGTCTTACAATCTCTCTGTCGAAGAGCTCTGCAAGCTTAGCCACTTTCCAGGTGTTCTTCATCGGTATGAATCGAGCCACCTTGGTCAGTCGGTCTACCACAACCCAAATCATATTCAGACCTCCCCTTGTAGGCGGAAGCCCTACCACGAAGTCCATAGATATGTCATGGAACTTCCACTCAGGCACTGGCATTGGCTGCACCATACCACCAGGCCGTCGGTGCTCAAACTTGACCTTCTGACAAGTGAGACACCTCAACACATAATCATTCACATCCTTTTTCATTCCAGCCCACCAGAAATAACGTTTCATACCCTTATACATCTTTGAAGCTCCGGGTGAATCGATGTCGTAGAACAATGGGATTCACTCAGTATGCGCTCCTTCAGCTCAGCGCTACTCCTCGGTATACACACCGGCCATTAAGCCTAATCAGGTCATCATCGTGGAGTCTGAAGTCGTACTTCTGACCCTCGAATGTGCCATCAATAAGCTTCTGTCTAATCTCCACCATATACTGATCCGTCATCTGAGCACTCCGCACCTCTTCAACCAAGCTAGTATGAGAGACTAGCGAATGGAGAGAGTGTGCTCGGCGACTCAATGCGTCAGCTACCACATTCGCCTTACCCTCCTTATACTGTAAATTGATGTCATAATCATTTAAGAACTCGACCCACCTTCTTTGCCTCATGTTCAACTCTTTCTGAGTGAACAAGTATTTCAAACTCTTGTGGTCGGAATAGATTGTCACGCTTACCCCATATAAATGATGTCGCCATATCTTCAATGCGAAGACAATGGCACCCAATTCTAAATCGTGGGTAGGGTAGTTCTCTCTCATGCTTCTTCAGCTGTCGGGAGGCGTAAGCCACGACTTTCCCGTGTTGCATCAACACACAACCCATACCTCTGCCTGATGCATCGCAATAGACCTCAAAACCATCTGGACCGTCTGGTAATGTCAGAACCGGTGCAGATGTCAGAGCATCCTTGAGACTCGTGAAAGAACTCTCGCAGTCGACTGTCCACTCAAATGGTGCATCCTTCTCATCAAGGAAGTCATCGGCTTCGAGACACTGGAGAAGTCCTTCACAAACCTCCTATAGTAACCTGCCAGACCGAGGAAGCTCCTGATATCGGTAACTGTCTTCGGCCTAGGCCAGGTGCGCACTGCATCTATCTTTGCCGGATCAACAGCGATCCCGGCCTCAGAAATCACGTGTCCAAGAAATGATACTTGGTTCAACCAAAATTCACACTTAGAAAATTTAGCATACAGCTGATTCTTCCTCAATGTTTGCAATACATCTCTCAGGTGGCTTTCATGCTCACCTCTCGATTTCGAATACACAAGTATGTCATCGATGAAGACTACCACTGATTTGTCCAACTGATCTTGGAACAAGGTTCATTAAGTCCATGAACTTTGCTGGTGCATTTGACAAGCCAAACGGCATAACTGTGAACTCATAATGCCCATACCTAGTTCTGAATGCTGTCTTTTCGATATCACTGTCACGGATGGCAATCTGGTGGTATCCGGAACGTAGGTCTATCTTGGAGAATACTGATGCTCCCCTCAGCTGATCAAATAGATCGTCGATGCGTGGTAAAGGGTAACGGTTCTTCACCGTAACAGCATTCAGCTCCCGATAATCAATACACAGGCGGCGGAGGCTACCGTCCTTCTTCTTCACGAAGAGGACCGCGCTCCCCATGGTGAAACACTAGGGCGGATAAAGCCCTTGTCGAGTAGGTCTCTCAGCTGCTCCTTGAGCTCTGTCATCTCTGCTGGAGCCATACGATATGGTGCTTTCGCAATGGGTCCAGTGCCCGGAACTAGATCGATCTCAAACTCAACCTCTCGTGCTGGCGGCATGCCCGGCAGTTCCTTAGGAAATACATCAGGAAACTCCGACACTACCGGCACATCTGGGCTAAACTCAGGGTCTCTCTCTATGTCCTGGACATAGCAGAGGTACACCATCCTTTCTCGTCGCAACTCACGATACATGGCCATGGCGGTGATGATCTGTGTCGAAGGCTCCCTGGGCCTCTAGCGGTATGATATAGTAACCCCAGATGGACTCCGAAGAAGCAGTCGATGCTCGGCACATAGGATTCTACCCTTGTACCGCTCCAACCAGTTCATCCCGACAATCACATCAAAACCTAGTCCGTCGAACTCTATCAAGTCGATCGGAAACTCCTCATCCATGATTCGAACAACAGCATCTCGGTAGTAGTGGGTACACCTGATCTGCTCTTTCGACGGGAGAGTGACCACGAAGTCTGGCATCTCTTCACCGTCTAACCCCAGCCTCTTCGCAAATGATAGCGAAATGAATGTGTGTGAGGCTCCAGAGTCGAACAAGATCGATGCATCCGCCATTCACTGGAAAGGTACCGGTGAGGATTGTACCGCTCTTGCCGGCTTCTGCCTTATTGCAGACACTCAGTATACCTCCCGTTCCGAGTGCACAGCCTAATTCATTGGCAAACTCATAAGTATACGGCAGTAACACGTTGATACACTCCAAAACAACATCCCTTTATTCATTAACACAGTCTTTACACCATAAGTTGGTTACATTGTAGACATGGCTAGATATAGCTCCCTTATCAAACACTGGCTTAATACGTTACATGATTACACAAGGCTCAAACTGCCTGAAGGTCAAATTCAAACGTCCAGGTTTCAGATGTGTGGCATTTACTACTGTCGACGGTGCGGTATTCAATTTAATCTTCTTGATACCGTGGTATAACATCCTTGATTGTCCTCCCATGATTAATACATCACCTGACTTCACACAGCTTCTTCTTTGCGAGATCACCACGCTTCTGCTCGCCATACATAAACACTGCGCGTATCACCAATGGACCAAGACACCACGGGTACTCCCTTATTAGAGACTCGGGTGACTCGTCCTTATCTTGGTGTAACCCCAACCGTCCACCTTTCTGGTAGAAGTTCACAATGCATAAGTCTGCTTCCACGTTCGGAATCGGTTCCGATTCAAGTTGCTGAGCAATTCCCACGGTGTGGTTAACAACCGCAAGGAACTCCTCAGGTATGCCTGGTACAGTTGCTCCGTCTTCAGCTCGCACATCCTGATATGACTTGGTGTAGGATTCCAGTCCTTACCCATGCACATCATCTTCAGCTTCATCTTCGAACCGCTCGGGTATTCGGTGTGTAGAAACCTCCTGGTGCTGCTCCAAGTTCGTTGCAACGTCTGATGATGTGGATTTGTGCTTCCGGTGTCAGGTATCCATTTAAGAGTATCATACCTGGTTGGATAACCTGACATTGCTCCAGTGGGAATTCGGTGATGCTGATGGTGGTCTCTTCAGGGTTTGGTGTGGGCGGGATTGATAACAGATATTGAAGGTTCCTAAGTGTTCCACATTGTCTAATTTAGGTGTCTCTCACATCATTATTAACTCATTACTTAGGTGGTTGTACATTAGACTCACTAATACAACACTCATGCATGAAATGCGGTAAGCAATCACTTTTTCATTTGAACAGTTTAGGCGGTACCTGGTCTCGAAGAGGATCCTGGTGCCTCAGACCGGTCCACCACATCAGGGCAGCCTTGCCGGACCCCGTACCCTTCCCCTTCTGGGATTCAGTGTACTTCTTGTCAGAAGTCTGCTGAATGATCGCCTTCGGGCTTTCGGTGGTCGCGGTAGTATTACCCTTCCACTGCCCCTTTGGCTTATAGTTCTTGCTGTTGGGGTTCGTCCAACACTCAAATTCGCGGTGCCCCATCTTCTGGCAGTGACGACACCTATCCCACATTCCCCTTTCAGTCTTTGCCGGGGTGGTCTCCGCATACCGGTTACACCACTTACAGTAAAAGTGGCGCTCCGGTCCAGAACCCGCGCTAGCTGCTATAACAACACACAATCAATACTCACTTCCATCTTAACAACATACACCTCAACTAGATACACATGATTAAGTAATTACCCTTAGGCGGGTAGGAGCGTAGAGGCTTCGCCGCATACGCATACGTGAGCTTCAGTGGCTCATCAGCTGTAGTGGTCTGGGCTTGGCCCTTGTCACCCTGGTACTGGCTCTTCTGGGGCTGAGGGTAGGGTTTCTTTTTCTTTCCTCCCCCATACCCTTGCTGACTCTGGCCCTCGTTCGTGGCCTTGCGCTTGTGCGCATTCTCCTCGTCCCTCAGACGGACGGTAATTTCAACCTTAGCAGCGGCATGATAGCACTCCTGAATTTTAGGATGTCAGTCATGCCCCGCAAAAACAACTTACCAACTCACATTAACATTCACTCATGGTATAAATTGATTCACAACAAGGTACTCTAATTACCTGCAAGGTAGTATACTCAGCTGGCCCCATCCATAGCGGAGACGGTGGCTAAGACCATTGTAGAACCGTTCACCAACACTCGGTTCGAATACCCAAGGTCTGGTAACAGGTGGATAAGGCCGAATGCGGTGTAGTAGTCATCAACCGACATCTTATCCCCCTGCCTCAGACTGTCCAGCTCGAGGCGCTTGGCCTCCTGCACATGAACAGGGTAATACTTGGCTCGCAGTAGAGCCGTGTACTCCCCCCCAACTCAGGATCAGCTATCCTGTCCTCTTTCACCAACTTCCACCAACTCTGTGCCGTACCCTTCAA
The DNA here is from genome assembly GCA_023374045.1 of Limonium bicolor. Lineage (NCBI taxonomy): Eukaryota > Viridiplantae > Streptophyta > Magnoliopsida > Caryophyllales > Plumbaginaceae > Limonium > Limonium bicolor. The sequence goes on from CM041782.1 coordinate 53,307,194, forward strand.
GTAGTAAGCGGCAAGACGGACCTTAGCTTCAGCAGGTACTGCCAAGGTCTCGTAGGCGGTCTCCAGCTCGGAGATGTACGCCTCCAGCTTTCGAGGGTCGGTCTCCCCATTGAATGACGGCGGTCTCAATCAGCCAACGCCTTGACCCAATTGGTCTCTCGTGGCGGTGGTGGTGGTGGCTGAACTCCGGGCTGTTGCCCTTGCTGTAATGCAGCAACCATCTGGGGTACCATCTGGGCTACGGCGGCTGCTACTGCCTCAGCCATGGTCTGTGCCGTAGTATCATCGCCCTGGTCACCCATACCTCCAGTACCGCGCCCGCGGCCTCTACCTCGTGGTCTACCTGCCATCTGAATTCATATGAACATTTCATTAGCATTATGCTTGCACACTTATCGGTCCAACGTTGTAGCATCTTCCCGACAACAGGTATTCCACACTTAGTTAGTGGTTAACCTTTCCAAATCTGTTCACTTAGGTAACTATGGTTAGGTTTCCTAACTCGGTATATTTCTAGCTCGGTATTCTAGTCATCAGAGCGATACTTCGCTCTGATACCACTTTTTGTAACACCCCTACAACGCCCCTATCAACTACTGAAATCGCAGCGGAAAAACCAACCAACAATAATTTAACGCTTTGGTGTTACAACGCCGTTAACCACCCACGTGGTTAACTAGGCAGAATAATACAAGTGTATCGGTCTGATGATCAGACTCCCGAGCATAGATCCTAACATCCACAAATATATATAGCCAACAATACCGAGTATTTAATTTACATCACAACTACCAACCGTAAACATCCACCACTGTTTAACAACGGTACCAAAATGTAATGCCTCGGGAGCACAGGCGCATCCCGGGCTCAACAACCAAAACAACCAAAAGTACATCATCGACCTAGGATCTAGAGCCACTCCGCTTCTTCGATCCTCATCCTGCAGTAAAATATGGAGCCCCCGAGGGGGTCAGCAACCTTTGCTGGTATGGTTAACGCGCAGCCCATCGGCTACCGGGATACGCGCAACCAATTGTCATGATAACATGGCATTCATTTTAAACATCCAACATATATATACCATAGCATAGCAAGGGAATTGCATAGCACAACAACAATACATAACACCATAAAATCGGTTCTCACAAGGAACCTTCCACCATAGTTAGTATACATAGTGAGCCTAGAGATTATTGCCAATCTCATGCTAAGCTCGTTACCAACCTCGTTACCGTCCAGTTATATCGAACGGTTAACTTATACCCAAGGTGTGTCGGATATAGTAATCCCAAGCACACCGAAATAACATTCGTATGCCCCTGTGGCCCGACGTGAGTCAGTAACTAGCTTTGGATAAGCTAAGGGAAGGTAGAAACCAAATTGGAATACAACCTATACATACACCAAGAGAGCCGAACCGGATATGACATCGACTCCCGTCCTCACACGCGTGGCCGGAACAACCGGACTCCTCACTCCCCCGATTAGCACTTGTTAGTGATCACACAATGTTTTGTTAAGTCACACACAAGCAATGTTTAGGTCTTGTTAGACACACCAAGGAAAGGAGTCACAATATTACAACATCATAATATATAACAACTGTAAACTCTTTTCATGCCTTAATCTTATAAGGTCGTAACACACAGAAAAGCAAACAACACCCAAGCCGGTGTAAACCGGTAGACAACAGACTGCAAGAAAACCATACCTTGGTCCTTGCCTCGATTGGTTTCCTCCGTAGGTCACTCCTATAATAATTAATAACGTCGGTTAATTATTTATTCAATTCAAACTTGCTAAGTATTTAACATGATTGTATGACATGTTTTAATGTCTATCTTACCCTAGGTTACCTTCATTATACACCCTAGGTTTACTACATAAGTCACATTCTTTTCTGTTTTTTTTTTAAATTTTTGGTATGTCCGACCCACCGTCCGACCCACACTGGGTCGGACCCTTCCAGTGGTTTTCGGGTCTGAAGAACCTTACCTTGTCCGACCCATGTCCGACCCAACCTTCTGGTCGGACCATTCCAGAGAACTTCATCGACCTCAGAACATACATGTCCGACCCATGTCCGCCCCCCTTCTGGGTCGGACCATTACAGAACATTTACCGCCTTACAAACATGCCCGTCCGACCACGTCCGACTCACTCGACTGGGTCGGACCATCCAAACATTCCCTCCTTTGAAACATGACCGTCCGACCCATGTCCGACCCACCCTCTGGGTCGGACCATTCCAGAACAATTTCCTGACGTCTAACAGAGGCTGTCCGACCCAACTTGGGTCGGACCCTGGGTCGGACGTCCTCTAAACTTACCCAAACGTTGTCAAATCTTCACCAAACTTCTCCTAAGCCTCTTAATGTCTCCTAACAACATTCGTACCCTTATATCCACATACAACTCCATGAAACTCATTTCTAATTCCTTACCTTTACTTAATTCCTTGTAAATCCTTAACACTTACACATTTTATACTAGTTTCAAAATGGTGTTTCTCACCTATGATAACTACTATCCAAATGCTTTCTCCTCCTCTTAACATCATCTCTTAAGCATTATTTCCACAACTAACTCCTTATGTCATTCTTGAAATTCTTTCCAAGTTTACACTTTCTCCTTATTTTACCAAAGTTTGCCTAAGTCTTTACCTAAGTCCAAAATGACTTTGGTACATACTAAAACCTCAAGCTCATGCCTAAGTCCTTGTTACACTCTAGAACACTTAAGACATTATATCTTCTCTTGTAAAACACCTAGTCATTTCCTAAACCTCTAATTCACCAAACCTTATGTAAACACTTAGAACTTCTTGCTTCTACCTAAATTTTGACATGGATTCCCCTAGAACATTACTAAGCCTAACACTTTGTTTTCTCCATTAAACACACAAGAACACCTAAATCACCAAGAACACTCTCATACACAACTTCACCAAATTCACACTACATTACAATATAGTGCATAATTTAAATTGCATGGCACTTAGGCCCTTAAAATGCATGGCTCTTAGGCCCTTAAAATGCATAATCTTAAACACTGAATTTCCACAATATATATGCCTTTGACCTGCAAATACACTCAACACACATATGCCTCTTACTAGTCTCTTGAGAACACTTCACTAAGTCATTCACCATTTGCTCTTTAGGTAGTTTTAATAAGCATTATAAGCTCATTTCTCCTAAGGCATTAAACAACATTAGGTTAGTAGATTTACCTCTTTTCCAAACAACTTCTTTCTTGTTTCCTTATAAAACCGGTAAGGTATTTGATTCCTTGTCAAGTTCTAAACAATATACAAACATTATAATGAGTATTCAAGCTATAAGCTTCATCTCATTGTAAACCCTAATTTTACATTGTTTCAAAAACATTAATGTAGTTGTTTTACCTTGGTCTTTGAAGAGAGTTTGGATATCTGAAGAGAGGACTCCACCTAGTCCATGAAAGGTTGGAATGAAGCTAAAACAAAGCCACACAAAGAGCACCTTAAATGGGTATTTTCGGTCACCACAAAAACATGAAGGAATGTAGTTTTTATTTGAGATTCCTTACCTAGAAGCAAAGGAGAGTAATAATATGTAAAATACAAGCTCAAGCTCCTTCAATGGTGGAACTCCTTGGCACCGAAATGGGGCTCTTGAAGTTTTGAGAAGATAGGAATGAAGAGCTTGATGAGAGGAAGAGATTGGTGGTGTTTGTTTTTGATTTGGACAAGTGAGCTAGATTTTACAAGAGGTCAAAGATGGAGATGGTGGGTGTACTATTGCAAACCGTGAGAGAATGAAGAAGAGAGGTTGAAGATGGTGTTTGGAACCGTGGGAAATGAAGGAGAAATGAGAGAATGAAGATAGAACTTACTTTTAGGAGATATTTATGCTTTATAAAGTAAAAAGGTAACTTAATTAGTTTTCTTTATTTACTTATCATATTAACTAGAGTGGTGAGTCACCACACTTAGAAAACCGCCCCCTATAATATAATGAGGGTATTTTTGTCTTTGTTTGTCAATTTAATTACTTATGACAACATATGTTACAAACTAGCTTATAAAAATCACTATTCACCAAAACAAGGCACTTAGAAGTGAAATTTTTGATTTCCCATTAATATAGCCACCCAAATGTGATACTATATAGTACACATATATATTTAAGAGTAATGATGGACATTTAGCCACTCAAAACTCATTTACAAGACAATTTTTCAAAAATGTGCTTTAAGACTCCTTAAAGCACATTTTGTATTTAAACTTGTTTTCAAGCTTGGTTTTCTTTAGTAATTGATTTAATATGTTCATTAGTATATAAATGAGGTCTTGGTAAGTTCATTAGGTCTTAACCAAGCTTATCCCAAGCTTAGAGCACATTTTGGCTCTTATTGACTTAAAGCACATTTTGTGTTTTCTTTTGTTTAAATTTGTTTACTAATGTTTCTAAGACTCTTTTTAGTCTTTATATACCACATTAGGTGTTTAAAAACATACTAAGGTTTGGGGTATTTCATCGCGTCTACCCCCCTTAAAAATAGATTACGCCCCGTAATCCTTATGGTATCATCTTAGAAACCTTTTTCAAGATTCTAAATCCTCATGGGCATTCTTGTTACTATGGCCATTAGCTCACCTTATAATCTATCACTGTCTTGACCGCGTTAAGGCTTAGTTCTATCTCATGGATTATTATCGGTTTTCCATACCGATCGAAAATGGATTCGTATTTTAGGCTCTCTAGGTCTAAAATATTGGCCGATATGTCGCTTGTTATGCAAATTGAAAAGTGAAATATAGTCCCCAGCTTCTGTTGTGCGACTCTGATTATCTTCGGTGCATGGCTTAATGGTATTCTTATCATTTTGGATGTAATTGTCTCTGACTAACATAGGGTATTTTATTATACACGGTCTCAGTAAGATTTGTTTGTACTTTGTCTATTCTTTCCTTTGGAGGTCGGATATTCATTCTTTTAGTGCGCTTTTAAGCGTCTGAGTTATTCTTTCTAACTGCCCTTAAGTTTATATTCATATATGCGTTGTAGTAACGGTTTTAGTTCTTAATATTTGAATGTAACAACCATGTCATTGTTATAACAACATGTCTAGTTGATATTACCGCTCATAATCATATGTAGGTAGCTAGTTTACTCTCCTAGCATTGCTACCTATTTTGATCCCTTATTGTGAATAGCTAAACTAGACGTTTTTCGTCCTTTGAAATGATCTTTATTTTTCAGACCAATTGTGGCTTTGACCCTGCTGGTTGACTTCAATTAGTTTCAGTCAAAAGGTTACCGAATTATGTATGTTAAAAGTTTTTGTGATTATAAACCGTTTAGCATGGGATATTTAGTTTCCTTATCATCACCATTGTTCTTATGTTCCGTCAGGAAGTAAAGTGATTGATTTCTACCGGTTCTTATTGGCATTTGATTACGGTAGTGTATACTTTATGTATTAACAGCTATGTTATTGGTAACATCACATTATTTCCAATCGTCACATATCTGTAAAACCTTGTGTATTTTCGAGCCATGTACTCAAGTATGTTATGGTTCATCAGCTAGTATCAATACGGCTTCCTTCGCATTTTTACTTATTCAACTTATAACTTTCACCTGCTTGTTGTTTATGGGTTCACTTGTGGGGGGGGGGGGTTCGGGAGTCATCCAACGCTAACGTGATCAGAGTAAGTGTCCGACTACCCCTTCACCCTAATTTGCGCGCAGTGTCCCTTGACCTGGCCAGGTCAAGTTCAACCTTGCACGTCCGGTTTAAACGACCAATCATTTTAACCATTTTTTTTTAAGTTCTTATCCCACCTGTTCCTACTCATCTAGCAATTAATTATGGGAAAGTATTAAAATCTAAGCCTTTTAGATTAATTGTTCAGATTCTTTAACTCTATATTTATACATATATACTCGTGTGTTATAACCTCTTGATTTGTATATAGGTTCGCATATGAGTATTCCAATAAGTTAATGATATACCAGTACATGCATTTATATCCCCTAGTATTATCAGCTCTTCACATTCCAATCCCCGTACCATATGTAGGTATTTCATGTTGGTTTCTTAAGTACATGTGGTCTCATAGATATTAGTGTTAGTCTATTAGGTATACAGTTGTATACTTCCCAACTCTCATGTTATTACTATTATCCTCAACATTGCAGACTAAATCTGAATTTACAACATGATTCCTCACCTATCTTTTTTTTAAAAAAACAAATGTCCATTAATTAATTCCTCCAATAAGTCTGTTAACTCTTGTTTAAAATTTCCAAATTTCAATACCCAATTATTAGAAATATTTGGTTTTCTCCTTGATATTTCCCTCTTCATATATATTTTTTGACTGATTTTTCTTGTTGGACCGAGATTAGGCTCACTTCGATTAGCCTTAAGGTTATAAATGTAATTCGTTATTCCGTTTTCCATCTTAGTCTTTCCTGGGTCTTGTAATCCTTTTGTTACTTTCTGATTATTATTCCTTGTGTGTTTTCTCTCTACTTGAAATAGTCTAGCTTTTTGCCTTCTTGGTCCACCAATATTTATTTTCGGTGTTTAAGTTATATCATTAGCTTAAGTCGGGTGCGATTGATTTACTAATCACGATCTTCTTTAATTGAACCTCATTTTCTCCTTGAGTTTAATTAACATCTTGTCTTCTTGATATGTATGTGTGCACATTCGTATATATAATTTGATATATCCTGTTTAGGGTTCCTCGTGTTTAGTTTGCCTAGGTTACATTTACTAGGTTACCAATCTTACCAGAAGCTCCTCTTCGGTCCTTTGATTTATAGTAGTTACCTCCTTCATGTGTAGGGTGTTTAGAGGTATTTTATGATAATAATGGGTGTTATCATTCCCGGGAGGTCAAACTTGTGTGGTGATGTTTGTGATTTCGATAATAACAGACGATGTAAAGGGTTTATCCATTATAGAACGGAATTCTTCAGCCACCAGCGACATTTTGTTGGTATTCTGACAGTTCCTCTTTTAGACTGTGTTCATCCATGATTGTCATTTAATTTCTGTTGTACAATTCTTCCTTTATTTGATCTCCGTGATCATGATACTCGATAAATGGTTGAAACATAATGGCGAATTCGCTACCATTCCTTATATGTTTGAGTTGGGTTTGTGGGTGGCAACTAGTACCTGATACTATTGGTTACTTATAAAGTTCAAGAGACCTGTTTATGGGCTGTATCAATGTGTTTTTGATCTCCGAGAATTGCAAATTAAAGTTGAGAAGAATGTTGTGTGCAAGAAGCAATGAGAAGCAGAAAGAATCAAAATAGAGGATTTGAGCTTCATAAGAAGTCACGGTAGCCATGTATTTGGATAGTTATATGCCAATGGTGAGATAGGTCGTGTATGGTGATGGTGGTTAAATGGGCATATATGCCACACACTGAACTAGCGACTAGATATTTGTAATACTTGTTGCCCATTCCAATGGTGTGCTATTATAGTGTTGTAGAGTAGAAGAATGATAAGCAACGTTTGTCCTTCATGGGACGTTTACTAGGTTCCAAAGATATAAAACAACTCGAACCAGAAGAGTGTGAAGGAGACGTTGATAAGCATGTATATATGTTCCTTGTTCACCGGTGGTAGAAGCAGGAGAGAAACCCAGTAATGGTCACGGTTTCATTTGTTTGAGATGGAGAAATGTAGAAGAATAATTGAATTAAAGAAGGAGAAAGGAGGCGGTGACGATGCATACCGATCGCCAGTTGGGGCATTGTGTCTTTCAGGTAATGAGAGAGAGAATGGAGAAAATGTAAGCAGGAGCAGGGAATTTATTGAATCCCGAAATATTAGATTTAGTGTATAAAATTGTGTCATGCTTTATTCAGTGTTATAGATCGTACAAATTGTATGGTGTAATTACGTCTCGAATTATATTCTCTGATTTCATTGTCTTACGAGAGGTTTTCTTAAATTACCCTCTCAAGTGTTCGAATTGCAGAATTATCTCAATCCCAATCTTGGCTTAATGAATTGGTTATTTAAGCTTTATTTAGTTCGTAACTTTTAGGGTATTTCGGTCCCCTTTGCTTGTGAGTAGGGTCCTATCGACTGCTAAGCATGTCGACACAAGTTGTCGCTAAAATTGGTCCCCCTACGGTATTATCCTTTTGGCAACGTCTATCGTATAGTATAGTCTTTTCTCCACTGGTTGATTACATGACATTAAGTAATTGCTAGATCGGGTTTTCCCGAGTATGAGGGAGACTTTCAACCTCTCTGGCGTTCTTTCTCTGAATTTTAAAGAAAATAGGGACGTAGAGGTGGGTGTAGGTGTCTGTTAAGTATCCAGTAATAACTGGGAAGAATCCTAACTAACGCGCCTCACGTACTACCCCAACCCTTAACTCATTGTCAGAATTCCTAAACTCGGTACTCCTGTTCCAGTCATCAGAGCATAACTACGCTCTGATACCACTTTCTGTAACACCCCCGAATAAACATCCAACAATACAAACATCGTTCCTCGCCATATTACAAGTTAACTATGCAGCGGAATAACTCCATCCGGGTGTCACAGACGCCAACCACCCCACGTGGTTGACACGACCACTCTTCCAACACAAGTTACGGTCTGTATGACTAGAAATAGCCCTCTATCAAAACTCGTATACAACATAAAGTACAATTCCCAAATACCGAGTGTCTACAACAGAATTACCAAAGCATAAACTAAGAATTACATCTCGGGTTTAGTAGCAACCCATATATTACACATACTACTACGAACTTAAAAGTCACGCCCTGATGGACTACCCCCATGGTAGCCATCCCCCTACGCTCCGTTATCGTCCTGCACAATACCTGAAAAAAATTGGGTTGTAAAGGACTCAGCAAACTACGCTGAGTATGAACGTGTGTGTAGCCCGTATGTTGCCGGGCTACACGACTACTTGGTCGAATATTATTAGGTCAATTTACATGCTATAATAAAGCAGTAAAGCAGGCCACAATACATCATGGTTACATACACACTCAAAGGTAGCAAAGCATTAACAAACAAGCAACCAAGCATAACATGCTGGCATCATAGCAAACATCAAACACGCAACCAAGCACAACAAGCTGCTAGTATCGCAACAACAATCATGTACATAATAAAACATGTGCATAGGTATGTTATACTCCGATCCTCACTATGGATCATTCGAGCGTTGTGTGTTTTTATATCTTTTCTCTTGTTCCCATAATGTGTATTTCTTTGCTCTTTCCTTGCACAAGGTCTGGGGATATAGTTTAGATCTCGTGATCATATCATGTAGGTGCCAATCTTTCCTTGTTTCTTTAAGGGTTACTTGTGAATTCTCTTATCACCGCACGTTGTAGGACGTCTCCCCCATAGCTAATCCCCCATTCCCGACGTCATGTGCCGAGAAAGCGAAGTCGCCTCTAGACTCCAGGATATGCTCCACCAATTGTCAATCCCCCATTTCCGACGCCAAGGGTCGAGAAAGCGAGGTCACCACTAGACCTCAGGATGTGCTGAGAAAGCGGGGTCACCCAGGGACCCCCAAAATATGTTCCACCATAGACGGTTAAAGGATCTGATGCAGATACCAACTCCCGAGCATCCATACCGCGTGGCCCGAGATGTTGTCTTCCCGGGTTATTCTCATGTTTCACCAGTTGGTATTTACTCATCATTACCATTAATAGCTTGACACCATAGTGGGTGTCGTTAGAAGTCCTCTATAGTTCGAGAGGAGTTTTTCTTTGTATAGTTCTTTTGTTTTGTTGACGTAGTTCATCATGTCCATCTCAAAGTTCCATAAACGAGAAGGGGACTAAACTACTTTGTGCGCGCAAATAATATGCAACAAAGATATAGCAATCATATAAGCAAGATAAGCAACAATCCGAATTTCATGCTTTGTTCTATGGTCATTTTCACACAAGACACACAGCAAACAAGCCGTGTGAACACGGCAACGTACGAACCACACATGTCCATGTCTGGTTCAGAAGCAAAAGTGTCTCACACACGGGGTCCCGGTTGGCGTTCGTTACGCCCCTGAGAGTTAATTAAAATGACATATCAGTTTATGATTTCATGTGACGACCAGTGTGAACGTTTCTTAGTATCACAACTTATCTGGTATTGTCCCCTAGGTGAATCTTGAAAAACTTAGTTTACATTAAATTCTTAGAAACTTCCCAAGGATTAACCTTAGGCTTAATTTAACTCCTAGGACATTACATAGTCAATTCACACATAAATAGGTTCATCCTCTCGCTAACGTTTAGAGTATTCTAAGCGCTAACATGTAACAAGTTTATCCTACGATTGGATTTTAATTCACCCAAGATGTATATCTCCTTAGCTAGCAAGTTAGAAACGTTATAATCTGTTATCATGACATCAGAGTCTTTAAATAAATGCTCCAAAAGCCCATTTATACAGAAGCGCCCAAGGTATAAAACCGCAACATCATTTTGTGTTTAATCTCACTTAACCTCCCTTTTAGTGTATCAGCTAATGTTTATCCTTCCCAAAATGTTTCACTGACTTAACTAGATGTGTTAGTACTGTTCTGGGTTCACTATCAAACCAACACCACACGTATACGACCAGTGGAAGTGGACCATACTGAAACATAAATTTCAGAAAGCCAAAACAAACATCCTGTCCAACCCTCAATTCCAACCCCTTATCTGATGTATGTCTTTGGTTCCTATCTTCTCAAAAGTATTTATAACCTCACTAGGTGTATTAGAGATGATTTACACTAACGATCAGCTCATGGAAACACCGCTAGTACCTCTGTAAAACCGTTATACAGAAACCACAACCTATCGAAAAACTGTACACATCCTTGTGCACACTTACACCTACCCTTGTGGTTTAATGAGTTAAACTATTTCCAATTCTTTCCCTATTGTTTACATCAAATACCCCAAACTTAGATATGGTGTTTAAATGATAAACTAAGTTATAAGGAGGCTAAACAATGCCTTAGAAACATTAAGAAACATTTCTAATCAAAGAAAACATAAGGAAACACCAAAAGAGCAGTTTAAGCAAAAACGTGCTCTAAGCTTGGAGAGACTTGGGAGAGTACCCAATATTGTTCTAAGACCTTAGTAATATCCTAATGGTCATTTTATATCAATTACCAAGAAAACCAAGCTTCAAAACAAGTTAAAACACAAAATGTGCTTTAAGGAGTCTTAAAGCACATTTTTGAAAAATTGTCTTGTAAATGAGTTTTGAATGGCTAAATGTCCATCATTACTCTTTAATTAACATGTGTACTATATAGTATCACATTTGGAAGTCTATATCAATGGGAAATCAAAAATTTCACAACAATGTGCCTTGTTTTGTGAATAGTAATTTAATTAAGCTAGTTTATAACATAAGTCAATATAAGTGAGATATTTGGTCAACAAAGACTTAATTACCCTTGTTACTTAATAGGGGCCGGTTTTTATAAGGTGAGTCACCACCTTTATTAGTCATTAAGCAAATAAGAAAGGAAAATTATAGGATAAAGTAGAAACTACTATTCACTTTATACATAAATATCTCATTTTACTCACCTCTCTCCTCACCTCTTCATTCTCTCTTGTTCCACGATTTTCTCAAGCTCTCTCCCTTCTCCATTAACGTGAAGAGCAAACCCATGCTAGCTCCACCTTCTCTTGCACACTACTTACTCATTTTAGCTCCAAAACGAAAACAAATTACATATTCCTCTTAGTTAGCTCAAGCTCTCTTTCTATCTTTTCAAAACTCCAAGAGCTTTGATTTGGTGCCAAGCCAAACCACCATTAGAGGAGGAAATTCAAGTTTGGAGACTCCATTGGCTTCTCCATTCTCTTAAGGTAAAGAAAGTGTAAGAAAATCTAGGTTTCCATCACTTTTCTTCTTGAGCGAAAATGTATGCTCATGAGGCTTCATTTTAATGCCTTGTTCTAGCTTGTTTTCTACTCTTCAAAGGATTGAGGAGGTCCTTCTTGCTTCATATCCAAGCTTGTCTTGAGAAACCAAGGTAAAACAATCACGTTAATACCTTAAAGCACTTTTTAACCTAGGGTTTGTTCCTTAGGGTTAATGTATTATCTAGTACTCATTGGAGTCATTGGATATTGGTTAGAACATTGGCAAGGAGATATATATTGGTGACCGAGATTGAGGAAGGAAAAACCTAGGAAGAAAGAAAGTTTTAAAGCTTGTAAAAGAACAAGGTAAATTACTCACCTTAAGGTGTTTTATTGTTTAAGGGAATGGGATTTAGATATGTGATGAGTTTAGTGTAGAGTTTACATTAGAAAAGGGTTATATATGACCTAGGAGAAACAATGACTATGTTTGAGAACTTGTGACTAAGGAGCCAATGAGAAAAGAGATAGTCAAACAATGTTGAAATGAATTACAAAAAGCATTTTATTTCAATGGGAGCCTTGTTGTGTGTATTCGCAGGTTAAAGGCAAATATATGTGGAAATTCAGTGGTTAAGATTATTGTCATTTAAGGGCCTAAGTGCCAAGCATTTAAGTTTATGCAATAAGATGATGTGGTGTAGTTTGGTGTAAATTGTGTGTTAAGGTGTTGTGATGAGAAATTGAGTGATATTGGTTGCTTGATGGAGAAAAACCAAGTGTTAGGATGTACTATATACTAGAGAACCCATGGCAAAAATTTAAAGGAGAACTTAAGTGTTTAAGATGTTCTAAGGGGATTTAATGACTAAGGAAGTACTAGGAAGTTCTAGAGATTGTCTTGATGAAAAAGGGGTGAGATAAGGTATTTTAATGAGTTATAATGACTTAGGCATTACTATGAAGGATTTAGGAATCAAGAGAATGTATTTGAGTATTTAGGACTTAGGCAAATGTTGGTAAACAACTAGGAAGGAAATAAGATGTTGATGGATGGAAGCTTAAGCTTGTGAAGGAATTTTAAGTAAATGCATAAAAGAGTTTAGATGGTGAAAGATGCTTGGGAGATGATGTTATAGTGGTGGGGAAACATATGGCATAGTGGTTACATTAGGTATGAACCACCACCTAGAACCTAGTGGAAAATGTTACAAGTGTTGGCATGGTTACAAGGGAAAATGCATAATGATTAAAGTGGATGTTGGTGAGTGATTTAAAGTGTTAGTGGTTGGCTCAAGGTGTATTTGAGGTGCCCAAATGAGGTTATAACATATTAGGATATATGAGGAGAAGTTTGGAGTTAAAAGAGAATTAAGAAACAAGGTTCTGGAGCCGACCGACCTTGGGGACCGAACCTGCAAGGTCGGTCGAGCTCAGTTTACACTGCCGGAGAAAGTTTTCTGGAACCGACCAAACTTGGGGACCAGACTTACAAGTTCGGTCGGGCTTGTATTTTGTGAAGGAATTAAGTCTCTGGAACGGACCGACCTTGGGACCGGACTTGCAAGGTCGGTCATGCCTAGAATTTTGTGCGGGAATTAGTCTCTGGAATCGACCGAACATAGGACCGGACTTGACAAGTTCGGTCGAGCTCAAATTTCCCTCGGGGAAAACGCTCGGGAATGGACCGACCTTGGGGACCGGACTTGCAAGGTCGGTCGGGGTAGAATTTTCAAGCGGTAATATGTTCTGGAATGGACCGACCTTGGGTAAGGTCGGTCGTAAGTTCGGTCGAGCCTAAAACATAAAAAAAAAAAAAAGAAATTTAAATTCTAAGGAGGATAATTGGTAATAAGGTATGCCATTGGTAAGGTAGTAATGATTAGGACCCTAAGAACCTAAGGGATTAAGTTAAGTTAAGTAAGAACCTTAATGTTTAAAAGATTAAGTTTAAAAGGGTAAGTGGTAAGGACTTAAGAGGATATTCATCGGGAATCTTTAGGGATTAAGTGAGTTAAGTGAGGTGCAAATAACTAATGGCCTAAAAATGAATCAATGTTTTAGGTTTGTGAATTGGGACCCCGGAGAAGGTTAAACAAACGACGATCGACGGTGAACGGTACAATCTTTCTTGTGACCTGCTTGCTAACGAGGTGTCCCTCGGCTTGTGTGCTATCTGTTTAAATGCTATGACTAAAACAAGATAAGGCATGCAACCGGTTATATTTGTCTCGTTGTGTATGTGTTTTCCTTACACTAACCCGCGAGACTTGAGATTGTTACTAACCAAGTTTAGTATTTACTGAGTTAAGAATAAGAGTTAAGTTTTGGTGGTTGTTGGTTAATGCCCATTAAGGCTTAGCTAGCACATGGTGATTAAGATTTCTACTAACTGGAACTTGAGTAAGGAAACCCGGACCGAACTCGGTCATGCATGCTAAGGAAAGGGGGACGGTATCTGAATCAGATCCGCCCTCCGCTTAAGGACTTCTCTTCGGACTTGTAGCCTAGGGCCGGTTGCCGGCTCAGCTACGCTGGACTCCCGTCCAGAGTAGGTGGCATTAAGATGGTGCGGTGGATCACCTAAATCCCAGGTTTGAATTAAGCTACAACCATTCCCTTCCAGGAACGGTTTGTATACTGAGAATAAGTTGTTGAGATTAAGATTAAGGTAAGGTAAGGAACTGAGATTAAGGAAATGAGGACTAAGGAGGGGGTTACTAACCCACTTGATAAGGGAACGCTTGAGTCGTCATTGTTGTGAACTATATATGTTCATCTGTGGTTATTGTTATTGCACTTCATATCATGCTTGTGTATGTAATCAATTTCCATGCTATCGACAATTAGTCGTCGTAGCCCAGTTAGCTTGGGGGCCATGAGGGGGAGTACCAGCATTCGAGCAGACCCCCTTGGGGGCTGTTTTTACACTTGCAGGTAAGAGGCCCATGAGGACGCACCACGAGAGTAGGAGCGGTGGTTAGACTTAGGATGGGATGTTTATTTTGAGTGCGGGTTGCGCTTGTGCCACCCGTCTGTTTATATTTAAACTGATGTAAGGTTGTGATTATGACTTAGTTACTTGTAATCGGTTGGTGGTGGTATTATGGATGTGATGTTAGGTTGGTTACGTATGTTTGGATAAGTGTTGTAATTGATAAGGCCGGTATATTCTAACGATCAGACCGTGGCAAGGTCCAGGTGTTGTTTATTTCCGCTGCGACGAATTCGATTAAGTGTTCAGTTTTGCGATAACCACGATTGGCTTTGGATGGGGTGTTACAAAAAGTGGTATCAGAGCGTAGTTACGCTCTGATCAAGAAATACCGGACATGAGTAACCACCGAGTTAGGATATAAGTTAAGGAATAAGTGATGGGTTAAGGGTGTGAGAAGTTAGAGTGAGTAGAGTCAAATGACCACTAATAAGTGTGGATCGTCTTTACCGTCTACGGACGTTATAAATTCGTTAACCGAAACATTGGTGGATACGAATCTAATGTGAGTTATGCTTGTTCAGATGGCAGGACGTCCTAGAGGAAGCCGAGGTCGCGGCCAAGGTGATGATGCTTCAGGAATACCTGAGGGGCAGACGATCGCAGAGATCGTGGCTGCCGCATTAGGGCATATGGGCTATCAGCCTGTGTGGGTGCACCACCTCCACCGCCACAACCTAGGGAACCAAATTGGGTGAAGAGTCTTGTAGACCTTCGACCCGCACACTTTAAGGGGGAGACCGATCCCGCCAAGCTTGAGGCGTACATCTCCGAGCTAGAGACCGCCTTCGAGACCCTTGATGTCCCTGCTGGGATCAAGGTGCGTCTGGCTGCTTTCTACCTGAAGGGGGCGGCAGGCGATTGGTGGAAGCTGGTGAGGGCCGAGCATGTGGCCAATCCAGAGTTCGGTTGGGAGCAGTACACACGCCTTGCTACGAGCAAAGTACTACCCCGCCCATGTCCAGACAAAGAAGCGCTTGCAGTTGGATGCGCTTAAGCAGACCGACAAATGACGGTGGACGAGTATTACTCAGAGTTCACCGCCTTGCTCCGTCTTCTGCCAGGTCTCGGGTATTCAGACCAAATCCTGGTAGACCGCTTCTATGGCGGGCTTAGCCATCGACTCCGCTACGGCATGGGGCCGACGAGTTACACTACCTTGCAGGTAATAAGAATGATTGAGATTTGGGTAAGTAAATGAGTAAGATTTAGATTATGAGAAATAAGAGTGACAAACACTGTGGAAAATCAGGAGTGCTATCATCCGCTGCTAAGGTTGAGATAACCGTCCAACTGAGGGACGAGGAGAATGCTAAGAGGAAGAATGCTAGTAAGAGCTCGGAGAGTCAAGGCAAGGAGGGTACAAGAACACAGAAGTACCAGCCTCAAGCCCAGAAAAGTCAGAACCCAAAAGGGAGGAGGAAAAGGAGAAGGCTCCGGAGGAGCCATTGAAGTTGACGTATGCTTACGCAGCTACACCCCTGCGCTCTAGGGTGTCAAAGGGTAAGGGATTGGTATTGAATGAGTTAAGAACAATTAGTAACCGTTTGAGATATGAGAATTGATATTGTGAATGATCAGGATCTGAGACTGAGAAGGGAGCCAGTAGTGGCTACCAGCGACGCTACAACATCTGTAGGTGGTTTCACAAGGACCACCCTGGGCTCGATTGCAAGGGGAATAAGGTGGAGTGCAACTTTTGTGGGGTGTACGGACACCGAGCGTATGAGTGTTACCGGAACCCTGCTAGCAGAGCCTATAGGCCCGACACCAGGGGCAAGGGCAAGACCGATCAGGGAGCAGGATCTGACGTCAGAGGAAGGTGCAGTAGGCGGCAGACAAGACCCACGGGTGACCTAGAAATCGGGACCCACACTACACTTGGTGGACCGGGATGATGAGCCTGACCCCTCATCGAGGCCAGGTTACCGCTATAACCACTTAATAATAACATTGCCTGCTTACCGCATTATCATGCATGTTTTGGTGAATAATGAGTTAAGTAAGAATAAGATGAGATTAGAACTTAAGAAAGATATAGCCTACTACTACCACTTTAGGAAGCTTCAACACATCTGCTATCCAATACCAATCTACACCTAACCCCGAGCACACACCCGACATCGAAACCATAGACTTCCACACACCGAACATGTCAGTTATCCGCCAAGTATGATTTTATTAAGGGGATCCTGACACCCGAAGCAACAATAACCATCATCAGATGATGCAATCAACTAGAATGGGACCGGGAGGTTTTTTACACACCGAAGTACCTAGGGGAGCGAAGATGAAATTAAAATGATTGCTTGGGCAAGGATTGGAATCCGTATGCCAAGAACTACCAAACCACGAGGATGCAAGATGGAGTCTCACCACCGGGAATACCCGAAGAGTTCCATCTAGTTTATACACAAGTCGTGGAAATCGCTCAGCAGATAGAAGCTGAACCGATTCCAGACATTCAAGCAGACATTTGCATTATAAACTTCTACGAGAAGGATGGGCGACTTGGACTACACCAGGATATGACGAGACAACGGACTCTCCTCGAAAGGGGGATACCCGTAGTGTCTTGGTCATTGGGGATGATGCAGAGTTTTTAATACGGCGAGCAGAAGCGTGCGGACCGTGCGAATAAGTTAGTACTTAAGTCAGGAGATGTATTTATATGGGAGGAGAATCAAGGATGTTATACCATGGGATTAAGAGAATCAAGTTGAATACAACACCGTCAGCATAATCAATGCGACGCACATGAGACCTGGGAGATTAAACCTAACCTTTTAGACAATATTAGCCATGTAATGTTTGAATGAGATGAGGAATGAGATGTAGATCAACACATGTTGTAAACGGATGGTTATAATAAAAAATAACAGTGTTGTTCATATAAATTGTTACGACTCTGTTATTCCATCAATACTCATGAACCTTGTGAACACAATTAGGTTATGGACTCAGAACGGAAGGTGCGTGCTAATAAGTATAATTCACAGAGGCACAGGCCGACGCTTAGCGGTACTATCCTCACCGGCACCTTTCCGATTAATGGGATTGAGGCATCAGTTCTCTTTTTGACTCAGGGGCCTCGCATACCTTTGTCTTGGCATCATTCGCGAGCAGGTTGGGGCTAGACGCTGATGAGCTACCCGACTTCACGGTTACGCTCCCGTCTAAGGAGAAGGTTCGTTGCACTCACTACTACCAAGGAGCCACTGTCAGAATTAAGGGAGAAGACTTTCCAGTCAGTTTTATTGAGCTCAGTGAGCTAGGATTTGATGTTATCTTCGGGATGAACTGGTTGGAGCGGCACAAGGGACGTATCCTCTGCGCCGAGCATAGATTGCTGCTCAGGAGTCCGTCTGGGGTAACAATATCATACCGCCAGAGGCCCAGAGAGCCTTCGACTAAGATCATCACCGCCATGGCAATGTATAAAGAATTGAGGAGAAAGAAGAAGTGTACCTCTGCTATGTACAGGACATAGAGAGAGACCCTGAGTTCGACCCCGACTTACCGGTAGTGTCGGAGTTCCCCGACTTATTTCCACGGGAACTGCCGGCATGCCACCCACTCGGGAGGTAGAGTTCACCATCGAGCTGCTACCTGGTACCGGACCGATAGCCAAGGCACCATACCGTATGGCTCCGGCAGAAATGACTGAGTTAAAGGAACAATTGAAAGATTTGTTAAATAAGGGATTCATTAGACCAAGTGTGTCACCATGGGGAGCGCCAGTCCTCTTCGTGAAGAAGAAGGATGGTAGTCTCCGCCTCTACATCGACTACAGAGAGTTGAATGCTGTGACAGTGAAGAATAAGTACCCACTACCCCGCATCGACGATCTGTTCGATCAGTTAAAGGGAGCATCTGTGTTCTCCAAGATTGATCTCAGATCGGGTATCATCAGATAGCCATTAAGGAAGGAGACATTGAGAAGACGGCATTCCGGACACGATACAGCCACTATGATTTACAGTGATGCCGTTCGGTTTGTCGAACGCACCGGCGAAGTTTATGGATCTGATGAACCGCTTGTTCCGGGAGCAGCTGGACAAGTCGGTTGTGGTGTTTATTGATGACATTTTGATATACTCGAAATCTAAGGTTGAACATGAGGAACATCTGAGGAGAGTATTGGAAATATTGAGGGAGAACCAGCTATATGCTAAGTTCTCCAAGTGTGAGTTTTGGCTTGACCAGGTCTCTTTCCTAGGTCATGTCATCTCAGATGCTGGGATCTCAGTGGATCCAGCAAAGATTGATGCCGTACGTACTTGGCCAAGGCCGAAGACTGTTACCGACATCCGGAGCTTTCTCGGTCTGGCAGGTTACTACAGGAGGTTTGTTAGGGATTTCAGCAAGGTCGCGAAACCGATGACCAGTCTGATGAAGAAAGGATGCACCGTTCTTATGGACGGTTGACTATGAGAAATCATTTCAGAGCCTGAAGGACTCACTGACCACTGCACCGGTTCTGACCATTCCAGACGGTACAGAGAGCTTTGAGGTTTATTGTGATGCATCCGGCAGAGGGCTGGGTTGCGTGCTCATGAAACATGGCAAGGTGGTGGCATATGCCTCACGCCAGTTGAAGAAACATGAGGAGAACTACCCCACACATGATTTAGAGTTGGGAGCTGTAGTCTTCGCTTTGAAGATATGGCGCCACTACTTATATGGGGTTAGTGTGACGATCTACACCGATCATAAGAGCTTAAGATACATATTTACTCAGAAGGATTGAATCTCAGACAGAGAAGATGGTTAGAGTTCTGAAAGACTATGACATTGACCTCCAATACAAAGAGGGGAAGGCCAATGTTGTAGCAGACGCCCTGAGCCGTCGAACACACTCACTCCATTCGCTAGTTTCTTTCTCCAACTTGGTTGATGAGGTGCGAGAGGCTCAGAGGACAGATGAGTACATGAGAGAGGTCAGACAGAAGCTGACAGAGGGTACCTTTGAGAACCAGAAATACGACTTCAGACTTCATGATGATGATCTGATCAGATTAAGGGCCGGTTATGCATACCACGGGGCAACACGGATCTAAAAGACCGTATACTTAGAGAATCACACTGTTCTTCAGTTTCCATCCATCCGGGAGCCTCTAAAATGTATAAAGACATGAAGAGATACTTCTGGTGGTCGGGGATGAAGACAGATGTTACCGAGTTCGTCTTGAGGTGTCTCACATGCCAGAAGGTAAAATTCGAGCACCGACGACCGGGCGGAATGGTACAGTCGATGCCAGTTCCGGAGTGGAAGTTCCATGATATCTCCATGGACTTTGTAGTTGGGCTTCCACCTGCTAGGGGAGGTCTCAACATGATATGGGTGGTGGTGGATCGCCTTACCAAAGTAGCCGATTCATACCGATGAAGGATACTTGGAAGGTGACCAAATTAGCTGAGTTATTTGAGAAAGAAATCATGAGACATCACGGGATACCGAAGACCATAGTGTCAGATAGAGATACCAGATTCCTTTCGAGGTACTGGAGAGCTACCAGGGAAGCGTTGGGTACGGAACTCAAGCTGAGTACCGCGTTCCATCCTCAGACAGATGGTCAGACTGAGCGTACTATTCAGACACTCAAGGACATGGAGAGCAGCATGCCTTAGACTTCCAGGGCAGTTGGATTGACAAATTGCATCTGATCGAGTTTTCATACAACAACAGCTATCACGCTTCGATCAAGATGGCACCTTTTCAAGCGTTGTACGATAGACCATGTCGTACACCGCTCTGCTGGGATGAGTCGAGTGAGACGGTCATTATGGACCAGAGTACTTAGAGCAAGTTAAGGCTGAAGTTCAGCAAACCAGGGAGAACATGAAAGCTGCTCAAGATAGGCAGAAGTCGTATGCTGATGTTCGACGACGGGACCTGGAGTTCGCAGTGGGCGACCAGGTATTTCTGCGAGTTTCACCGATGAAGGGTGTATTCAGGTTTGGGCAGAAGGGCAAATTAAGCCCGAAATTTGTTGGTCCTTATCAGATTACGGAGCGGGTGGGCCCGGTTGCTTACAGGTTGAATTTACCTGCTGAGCTGGGTAAAGTGCATGATGTTTTTCATGTTTCACAGCTAAAGAAATATATGCACCACCCCTCCCATGTGTTGGAACCTGAGAGGTTGACTTTAGAACCGAATATGAGATCCGTGGAAACTCCTCAGAGAATCTTGGACAGTAAGACTAGGGACACTCGCCACAAGTCAGTGCGACTGGTGAAGGTTCTCTGGTCTAACCAGGATGTCGAAGAGGCCACGTGGGAATTAGAGGATAAGATGAGGGCGAAGTACCCTTCTTTGTTTACTGACTATATCGTCTGTATAGGGTACGGGGCGTACCCCTTTTTAAGGGGGTAGAGCTTCCTCGCTTTTGATTTAGGAAACGATCATATTTGTCGTTTGTTTGGTTGTTTAAGATGTGAATTTGTGTAAGTTGCTACACTTTGGTGTTAAGTTTGAGTTATGTATAATACTTATGTATTGTATTTGAGATTGACCTTTGAGTCTTGAGATGTGTGAATGTGAATATAAGATGTGGTGTTAAGATTAAGGGAATTGAGTACCGTGAATGGTTAAGCATATATGTGAACTTTGAGGACAAAGTTCTTTTAAGGGGGGTAGATTGAAATACCCCAAACTTAGATATGGTGTTTAAATGATAAACTAAGTTATAAGGAGGCTAAATAATGCCTTACAAACATTAAGAAACATTTCTAATCAAAGAAAACATAAGGAAACACCAAAAGAGCAGTTTAAGCAAAAACGTGCTCTAAGCTTGGAGAGACTTGGGAGAGTACCCAATATTGTTCTAAGACCTTAGTAATATCCTAATGGTCATTTTAAATCAATTACCAAAGAAAACCAAGCTTAAAACAAGTTAAAACACAAAATGTGCTTTAAGGAGTCTTAAAGCACATTTTTGAAAAATTATCTTGTAAATGAGTTTTGAATGGCTAAATGTCCATCATTACTCTTTAATTAACATGTGTACTATATAGTATCACATTTGGAAGTCTATATCAATGGGAAATCAAAAATTTCACAACAATGTGCCTTGTTTTGTGAATAGTAATTTAATTAAGCTAGTTTATAACATAAGTCAATATAAGTGAGATATTTGGTCAACAAAGACTTAAGTACCCTTGTTACTTAATAGGGGCCGGTTTTATAAGGTGAGTCACCACCTTATTAGTCATTAAGCAAATAAGAAAGGAAAATTATAGGATAAAGTAGAAACTATTCACTTTATACATAAATATCTCATTTTACTCACCTCTCTCCTCACCTCTTCATTCTCTCTTGTTCCCACGATTTTCTCAAGCTCTCTCCTTCTCCTAACGTAGAGCAACCCCATGCTATCTCCACCTTCTCTCACACTACTTATCTTAGCTCCAAAACCACTACTATCTATAGCTCAAGCTTCTCTTCACTACTTACTCATTATACTCCAAAACCAAACAAATTACATATTCTCTCAAGAGTTATCTCAAGCTCTCTCTTTCTTTCTTCAAACACAGAGCTTTGATTTGGTGCCAAGCCAAACCACCATTAGAGGAGGAAATCAAGTTTGGAGACTCCATTGGCTTCTCCATTCTCTTAAGGTAAAGAAAGTGTAAGAAAATCTAGGTTTCCATCACTTTTCTTCTTGACCGAAAATGTATGCTCATGAGGCTTCATTTTAATGCCTTGTTCTAGCTTGTTTTCTACTCTTCAAAGGATTGAGGAGGTCCTTCTTGCTTCATATCCAAGCTTGTCTTGAGAAACCAAGGTAAAACAATCACCTTAATACCTTAAAGCACTTTTTAACCTAGGGTTTGTTCCTTAGGGTTAATGTATTATCTAGTACTCATTGGAGTCATTGGATATTGGTTAGAACATTGGCAAGGAGATATATATTGGTGACCGAGATTGAGGAAGGAAAAACCTAAGGAAGAAAGTTTTTAAAGCTTGTAAAAGAACAAGGTAAATTACTTACCTTAAGGTGTTTTATTGTTTAAGGGAATGGGATTTAGATATGTGATGAGTTTAGTGTATAGTTTACATTAGAAAAGGGTTATATATGACCTAGGAGAAACAATGACTATGTTGAGAACTTGTGACTAAGAGAAGCCAATGAGAAAAGAGATAGTCAAACAATGTTGAAATGAATTACAAGAAGCATTTTATTTCAATGGGAGCCTTGTTGTGTGTATTCGCAGGTTAAAGGCAAATATATGTGGAAATTCAGTGGTTAAGATTATTGTCATTAAGGGCCTAAGTGCCAAGCATTTAAGTTTATGCACTATAAGATGATGTGGTGTAGTTTTGGTGTAAATTGTGTGTTAAGGTGTTGTGATGAGAAATTGAGTGATATTGGTTGCTTGATGGAGAAAAACCAAGTGTTAGGATGTACTATATACTAGAGAACCCATGGCAAAATTTAAAGGAGAACTTAAGTGTTCAAGATGTTCTAAGGGGATTTAATGACTAAGGAAGTACTAGGAAGTTCTAGAGATTGTCTTGATGAAAAAGGGGTGAGATAAGGTATTTTAATGAGTTATAATGACTTAGGCATTACTATGAAGGATTTAGGAATCAAGAGAATGTATTTGAGTATTTAGGACTTAGGCAAATGTTGGTAAACAACTAGGAAGGAAATAAGATGTTGATGGATGGAAGCTTAAGCTTGTGAAGGAATTTTAAGTAAATGCATAAAAGAGTTTTAGATGGTGAAAGATGCTTGGGAGATGATGTTATAGTGGTGGGGAAACATTTGGCATAGTGGTTACATTAGGTATGAACCACCACCTAGAAACCTAGTGGAAAATGTTACAAGTGTTGGCATGGTTACAAGGAAAATGCATAATGATTAAAGTGGATGTTGGTGAGTGATTTAAAGTGTTTAGTGGTTGGCTCAAGGTGTATTTGAGGTGCCCAAATGAGGTTATAATATATAGGATAATGATATGAGTTGGATTGAGAAGTTGGAGTTAAAAGAGAATTAGAAACAAGGTTCTGGAGCCGACCGACCTTGGGGACCGGACCTGCAAGGTCGGTCGCGCTCAGTTTACACTGCCGGAGAAAGTTTCTGGAACCGACCAAACTTGGGGACCGGACTTACAAGTTCGGTCGGGCTTGTATTTTGTGAAGGAATTAAGTCTCTGGAACGGACCGACCTTGGGACCGGACTTGCAAGGTCGGTCATGCCTAGAATTTTGTGCGGGAATTAGTCTCTGGAATCGACCGAACATAGGACCGGACTTGACAAGTTCGGTCAAGCTCAAATTTCCCTCGGGGAAAACTCTCGGGAATGGACCGACCTTGGGGACCGGACTTGCAAGGTCGGTCGGGGTAGAATTTTCAAGCGGTAATATGTTCTGGAATGGACCGACCTTGGGTAAGGTCGGTCGTAAGTTCGGTCGAGCCTAAAACATAAAAAAAAAGAAAAGAAATTTTAAATTCTAAGGAGGATAATTGGTAATAAGGTATGCCATTGGTAGGGTAGTAATGATTAGGACCCTAAGAACCTAAGGGATTAAGTTAAGTTAAGTAAGAACCTTAATGTTTAAAAAGATTAAGTTTAAAAGGGTAAGTGGTAAGGACTTAAGAGGATATTCATCGGGAATCTTTAGGGATTAAGTGAGTTAAGTGAGGTGCAAATAACTAATGGCCTAAAAATGAATCAATGTTTTAGGTTTGTGAATTGGGACCCCGGAGAAGGTTAAACAAACGACGATCGACGGTGAACGGTACAATCTTTCTTGTGACCTGCTTGCTAACGAGGTGTCCCTCGGCTTGTGTGCTATCTGTTTAAATGCTATGACTAAAACAAGATAAGGCATGCAACCGGTTATATTGTGTCTCGTTGTGCATGTGTTTTCTTTACACTAACCCGCGAGACTTGAGATTGTTACTAACCAAGTTTAGTATTTACTGAGTTAAGAATAAGAGTTAAGTTTTGGTGGTTGTTGGTTAATGCCCGTTAAGGCTTAGCTAGCACATGGTGATTAAGATTTCTACTAACTGGAACTTGAGTGAGGAAACCCGGGACCGAACTCCGGTCATGCATGCTAAGGAAAGGGGGACGGTATCTGAATCAGATCCGCCCTCCGCTTAAGGACTTGTCTTCGGACTTGTAGCCTAGGGCCGGTTGCCGGCTCAGCTACGTTGGACTCCCGTCCAGAGTAGGTGGCATTAAGATGGTGTGGTGGGATCACCTAAATCCCAGGTTTGAATTAAGCTACAACCATTCCCTTCCAGGAACGGTTTGTATACTGAGAATAAGTTGAGATTAAGATTAAGGTAAGGTAAGGAACTGAGATTAAGGAAATGAGGACTAAGGAGGGGGTTACTAACCCACTTGATAAGGGAACACTTGAGTCGTTCATTGTTGTGAACTATATATGTTCATCTGTGGTTATTGTTATTGCATTATATCATGCTTGTGTTGTAATCAATTTCCATGCTATCGACAATTAGTCGTCGTAGCCCCGTTAGCTTGGGGGCCATGAGGGGGAGTACCAGCATTCGTGCTGACCCCCTTTGGGGGCTGTTTTTACACTTGCAGGTAAGAGGCCCATGAGGACGCACCACGAGAGTAGGAACGGTTAGACTTAGGATGGGATGTTTATTTTGAGTGCGGGTTGCGCTTGTGCACCCGTCTGTTTATATTTAAACTGATGTAAGGTTGTGATTATGACTTAGTTACTTGTACTCGGTTGGTTGTTGGTATTATGGATGGTGATGTTTGGGTTGGTTACGTATTTTGGATAAGTGTTGTAATTGATAAGGCCGGTATATTCTAACGATCAGACCGTGGCAAGGTCCAGGTGTTATTTATTTCCGCTGCGACGAATTCGATTAAGTGTTCAGTTTGCGATAACCACGATTGGCTTTGGATGGGGTGTTACATTACATCTCTAAGGTAGGTGATTTAGCAAGGTTTTCAGTTCATTTCTAGATTAAACAGCATTCTTAGACTTCCTGCAACTCAGTTATACTGGCGCACTCTTTACCAAATTTCTGAAACCACCTTCTAGGTTCTACTTCTTAATTCTTGTTTTTAGTTAGTTCAGCTGCTGTTTCATTCTTTCCCACCGGGTTACCCAACTAGCTATAGGTGTTAATAAGATTTTAAACTCAAAACTAAACACTCACAGACCTTCTACTCTTAAGCACATAGAAGCAGCCCAACAATAGAAACCTGGACAAAAAACATCGGTGCATCTCATGATTTTCTTTTGTCAGTATATTAAGTTGACCTCCAATCCTCCAAAAGAGTACAGCCCCTTAGATAGGGTTGTTAGCTCTTCTTTGAGTTTATCATTAAACCAACACTCACCCTTATACTGCTTGTATCTTAGTTATACAGAGGTAACCATCACAGAAAGGAAGTTGAACAGGATCGGTGCATTTTCTGTTTGATTCTTGCTTGAAGTTAATTATTCTGGCCTCTATTCTTCCCCTAGGTACTTATAACTTACTAAGGTATGTTAGGGGTGTTATAGATTCATTTGCAACTCAATACAACCCATCATAATCCTTTTACACAAAACTATACAGAACTGAACATAAACTGCCTAATCTGAAGCATGAACTAATTTACCCTCTCATACCTCCTCTCTGTTGCCCGTTAATCTGATCTCTAATTTCTCCCAAGGTGTTTATATCTGAGTTAGATGAATTAGGAAGGTTCTAAGTTTATATAGCTCTCAATATACCCCCCTTCAGGACTCTCTGTAAAGTTATACAGAAAACAATTCTCAGGAAACAAAACATCAACCTGAAGTATTAACTTCTGTTATCTTTTCTTTTATTTTCTTATGTTACTGATCAGGTTTTTGCTCTCCCTCAATAATCTAGTTATTTAGTTGAATGTCCTGAAAGTTCTCTACATAGAAAACAACAATCTGAAACAGATATCTTTTTCCTCTTCTGTTCCCTTTTATGTTTGTTCACGAGTTTGTCTCTCACATTTTTCTTTACACTTACTTATTGGATTAGGTGCTCTAGCTATGCTTTAACCCAAGACCTATCTAGGCAATCCCATTACACCCACTGATGTAGTTATTATACAGAAACAGAAAGGGAATTGCAAAACTGAAAAAAACTGATATACTGATGAACTGATGCATGTTTCATTTCTGTCGTCTAACTTATTTTCCAGTTCTCCTACTTGTTTACAGGTAGACCTAGGTGATATCAATGTATCAGGTTCATCAATAGACCAACAAGACCCTCATAACCCCACGGGAAATTTGGTTATACAGATATAAACGTTCAGGAAGACTGAAAAAACTGAAATAGCTAATCTAATGTTGCTATACTTTTGTCTACTTTCTTTTGTTGTTCAATTACCTCCCACCGTATTCCCCCCACCTAGCTACATGAGTTAACAAGGTTTTAATCCTATCTCCAACCTCATACAACACTCATTTAGCTTATGTACTAATTACACAGAAAAACAAGATAAATCAAAAACAAAACCTGAACTGATGCATTATCATTTTCATTCATTCTCTATCAGTTGTCAAACTGATTTCTAATTCATCCCCAAGGGGTTTATAACTTCACTTAAGTGTCTTAGGTATGATTAGGTTCGTTCATCATTCATTTCATCCCTCATAAGCCCTCTGAAGTAGGATTACACAGAACCGATACAAACACTACAATACCGAAAGGCATACTGAAACTCTCTTCTCTTTGTTTCTTTTCTGTTTGCTATTAATCTGTCTTTCAATTTATCACTAACTGCTGACTCAGTTAAATCAAGCGTTTTATCAGGTCCCTAACCTCTAACAGATTCACAGCAACGTACACAATACCTCTGGAAACCTACTATACAAACCTAAGAAAATTCCAAGACTGAAACAGGGAGCTGAAAACTGAACCTGATGTATTCTTTCCCCCATTTCTTTCTTTTTCTATCCATTAATCTAACTTTCAATTTCTCCCCATTAGTTCCTTAAGCAGCATTTTTCTTTCTCAGAACACCACACATGAGAGGGGATTTTTTTCAAAACTACATTCAAAACCAGTGCAGATTATTTGGATCCACTTACCACTTTTGTGTTCTTTTCTTATTCTTCTCTGCGGTTAGTTCTTCCTGATCCACTCTTGGCAACATGTGAAACTCTCAGGGCTTTGAACTTTCGGCCTTACTGAAGAGATTACTCAGGATTAGACTTGACAAACCAGACAAAGAAGATAGGGGCTGGAGAAACCAGAAAGTTGTTTTGAGGCTGTTACCTTCCGGTTACGCTTCAGAGAGATATTGGGCAGCTTCTACTCAAGTGATTTTTTCTCGAACAGATCTAAGAGGAGTGCTTGAGAGGCTCATGCATGGAAGGAACAATGCTTTGGAGGTGTAAGTCTGTAGTGTCTCAAACATCAGAAAAAGAAAAACAGAGAAGAGGCTGTAAGGGAGGATGATGTGAGCTCTTACCGTGAATGGGTTTTCCAGAGGTATTGCTGGGTTTTTTCTTAGCAAGTTCTGGTAAATATTATGAAGGCAGCTCCATTAGCTTTCATGCGTGAAGGAGGGAAAATAGAGGAGTCAAGAGCCATGGTTTTTTTTCTGACAGAAGCAGTAAAGGAAGAAGATAGTGAAGTTGGCCGCAGCTTACCTTGCTGTTTCACTCCTGTTTGCTCCAGTTTGGAGTACTACCTTGAGCTGGGAACCGAGGAGGATGGAGTGGGTTTTCTGAGAAATCTCAGCCTACTACAAGGAGCATGTCCTGAGGGAATTTTTTTTTCTTCCTTGTTGTTTGGTGTCGAATGGTTTCCAGATTGTGCAGAAGCTTGCGCCAGGAAGGACAAGGGTGTTGAAGGAAAACGTGAAGAGTTTCAGAACATGCAGGGTACAATTACCAACCAGAATCACAGGGAGAATTGAAGAGCAAGGATGGGTTGCTTCCTCATGCGACAGTTGACTAGTGGTTCTTATCAGTATGGGGGGAAACAATTCTGATACGTGGGAATTGCAACAGCAACAAAGTCTGACGGTTTGTTGTTGTTTGGTGGCTTTTACTGAATTCAAGGTGGTTCTGTTTGGGTTGCAAGTTACTAAAAGGAGTTTTGGGAGATTGGTGAGTTCAAACGCATATGGTCCATAGTTCTATGTTGGGTTCTCTCAAGTTCCATAAGCGATAGCAACATATCTACTTCAGTTGTTTTGTTGTTATAATTTTTGTTTTTGCAGTCATAATCGTCTCATTACTAGTTTAACTTGGCTAGTAGATGCTACTGAATTCGAGCATAGCTCAACCGGTTAAAGTATTCATGAGGGGTACGAGAGGTACTAGGTAGGTTCGAATCCTGGCTAGAGCAGGTTTGCTCTTTTTTTGTAAAGTGTATATACATACCTATTTTATCGTTGTTACATACCTATACATATATGTAACTATCTTATCTTGTCACGTTGTTGATTATACCTATATATATATATATATATGTATATGACTATATATATTTTACGCGACTGCTGTATTACGTCACGTTTATTACTTGTGCACGTAACGTGGTGATATTATAACGTTGGTTGTACGTATGTATATATATGTATACGGGTTACTATGTTGACGTTTTCATGTTTGCGTCGCATTATTAATCATAACATCTCCAGTTTAGAGATGTGTATACGTACGAGTTTACGTTTACGATTATATTTCGTCCAAGGTACATAGGATGTTCATACAATTTATTGGGTGCACTAGTGGTATTTATTTTACGCAACGATATGTACATTCTATATTTTCAATACCATAATGGTTCATGGTAATTATTGCACATAATTTAATTTAAACTTCACTAATTTATAGTGGTAATTACTCGGGGTATTTCAGTATCGTGATCACTACGGGGACTTCTATGGGGAGTCACTCAAGGGAATCCATTGTCCACATTCGACGATGGCGGAGGGCACTACCGTTGGTGCACAGGTTCGACCAGATCGGTCAAATAATTATCCAGGGCCATAAGGTCAGCTGGTAACGGTTCCATTGGAACCCAGGGGACTACTGTCCATTAATAAGTTTTTAAGGGTTGTCTTAACATGACACCTGAGGTGGAATTTAATTGGAAAAGTCAAGTGGTTGGTTTAAAAGGATATGGGTCATGTGACCTACTAACAAGTACAGTTTATTAATACGCGTATCTTGTTTGGTTATTGCTATGGTTTACTGGTGTGTGACTATCTGGTGGTTGTTTATTATTGTGATGATTTTGACAGGTGAACTATTGTGTGTTTATTTAACATTACAGTTATTACTATTGTTGTAAAATGATTATCATGTAATGAATCTAATATCAAGGGCTAAAACGACTTAAGGAATCTAGATTACTTAGGACCGCTACATTTAGCATACCAGCATTTCGATTGCTGAGCCCTTCAATGGGCAAAACATTTCAGGTTACTAAAGAAGACACAAGCCGGAGTGCGGGACGCTGGATAGTTTGATGTATTTTTAATAAAGTACTCCTGTAGTTTTATTACGTACTGTATTATGGAGTTGTTGTATTTCATTTAGTTGCTCAGTTTGGATTTGGTTTGTAAGTTATGTATGCTCAGTATCTTGTTCATCACAGCGTGAGGAGTTGAAGTTGTTGGAAGGAGTAAGGATGTCTTGTTACTCACAAGGGTGAGTAACGACGTGTAACACCAAGGATAGATAGTTTTATTTCCGCTGTGAACGTTATTTATTATGCTACGACTTGCGACGTTATTACAGGTTTAGGATTAGAGGTGTTACAACATCCCCCAATCTAATCGTTCAAGAAGTAGGTCAGCTTCGATACCTGACAATTATGCTACATCACATGGAGCTAGTAGGTCTCGTCAAATTGATTGTCGTATCCACTTGACTATAAATAATGGGGTTAGTATTTAGCTCCTTCATATTCATAATATTAGTAAAGTATTGTAAATTATACATAGTTGAATGTTCGATATTTTTGCACTACTTTTTTTAATGAAGTTCTTTGCGTCCGGCTCATGAGGTTGGTCAATCACATCTGCAATGTTTTGAGACAAAATGGTTCCCTGAGTGATGGTGCTGGAGAAGTTGACTAACCAGTAGCATCACTTCTACTTCAAGGAGTTTAAGGTAAGACATAAAACATATTTTTTATTCTACAAATAACATTAACCTAGTCATCTATATTCATGTTTGTAAACTATTTTAACCTTTGTGATGAATTTCAATATATAGAAGCGTTTTACTAGGATGATGGGCTTGACAGTTTCGTGTACAAAATTTGGTATAAGAAAGCTTCAAAGAGGTATTCTGACACTCTCACCAAAACAAAAACTGGCACAATGAAAAAGAGGATGTCCAATAAGATATGGGCCTAATGGGAACTTGTGTGGCAATCAGAAGCATTTAGGAAGGTCGGAGAAGCAAACTCAAAGAACCTTCGATCACAGCATATTCAGGAGCTGGCATGTCCACACGCGGATGCGGTTCATGATCTATAAATGATTACAAGGATGATCTGGTAAGTTTTCAAGATCATTTTTAAAAATCATGGTATGGAGGATAATATCTGTATTATGGGATACTTCTGCTGGTTATTTGAATTGTTGGTAGTAATGCAATGTAGATCGTGGAATGTATTGTCCATATGATGCGGAATTGTTACATGTTAGTGTGATACGGATTGTGGAAATGTATTTGATATTTTGTAGAATTATTGTAGTAGTATAAAGTGGATTGTGAACCTGTACGGTAATTATGTTGAACCTGAGATGAAACAGGGGGAAATGAAAAAAAAAACAAGGAAGGTTATGTAAAATTTTTTCTAGAATTTTCTATATTGTGTGGATCTTTACATTTGACAAGTATATGTTTATTAACCGCATTGTGTTTTTGTCATTTAGATGAAAGGTTCGCATGCTTGGACACGAACTTGATGCTTATCAACTATTTGCATACACTTATTGTAGCAAAAATGAACATGGTGAGAGAGTGCCATGTTGTAGAAAGGATGAAGATATTGGAGTGAGTATTCTATTTATATATTAAAATAATTTATTCATACATAATATTTAATAACTTATGTGTATTTTTCTAACAAATGTAGGATGAGTATGGTAGACTTCTTGAAGCTTCCACACAATAGACAATTGAAAGTGGTGGGGAAGGCACGTCAGAGGCACCACCCATAGACCCGAACAAGATATATTACTAGGATGTTTAAGGAAAATCAAGGAAACAAAGGGTTTATGGTCTACATACTTGCGCTTCAGACTATTTCCCGACTCCACCGGCATCGCTAGAACCAACAATTGTGGCTATGACCATACAAGTGAATGCGAGCGGATCTACAACAAGATATATATTAGAATGTTCGTGATAAAGTCCGTCAGGACATTCGTTCGGAGATGATATTAGGCTAGATAATTTATTTTAGGCAAACCATTTATTTTAGTCCAACCATTTATTTTAGTCCATGTATGTGTATCCATAGCATTTATTTCAGTTAAACCATTTATTTTAGTCCAACCATTTATTTTAGTCCATGTATGTGTATCCATAGCATTTATTTCAGTCTGTATATAATATCTTCATTTAGGGTAGTTTTTCTGATCTTCTGTAATCTTTATGTAATCTTTCTCTACCTCCAAACTCTATATATTAGTTGCTAGTCCTAGGCTTGTAAGACACAATACACAATACAGAAAGCTTTGCCTAAATCAATCTCTCTCTCGTTTACTTTTTCTCTCGTGTCTTCTCCATTGTGAGTTCTTCTTCGACTCACTTTCCTACATGGTACCAGAGCACCAGGAAAGAAGATAGTTCTTTCGTTCTTCCACAAGCAAGATGGCCGACGATGAAATCATTGACACCGGAAAGAAAGTGGAACCAGAGAAGGGCGCTTCTTCTGGCAACACCAGCATCGACGCCAGCGATCCCCTGTATGTTCACGCGTCTGAACAACCCGGTGTGAGTCTGGTTCCAAAATTCAACGGCAGCGGATTCCAGGGTTGGAAATGGGGAATAATGATGGCTCTCAAGGCTAAAAATAAGCACGGTTTTATCAATGGCAGCATCAAGAAACCAAGTGATGCAGAACCTATTCGTCTCTTGGCTTGGGAGCGCGCCAATTCTCTCGTCGTCTCTTGGCTAACAAATTCAATCGATCCGAAACTGGCACAAAGTGTCATGTACTCTGAAAGCCCAAAGGAGATTTGGGATACGCTGTGTAAGCGATTCGAGCAAGAAAACCTCGCATCCATTCACAGCCTTCTCCAAGATCTGCACCAGTTAAAGCAAGGCGATGATTCGGTGGTAATCTATTACACCAAACTCAAACAAATTTGGGGTGAATTAGATCTTTCTCGTCCTCAATCTGTCTGTGAGTGTGGCGGATGTGTCTACGAAGTAAAGAAAACCACAAATCGACAGCGAGAAGAGGAGAAACTCATTCAATTTCTGATGGGTTTAAATTCTGAGTTTGTCTCAATCAGAGGTCAAATACTGGCGATGCAACCAACACCAGGCCTTGAGCAAGCTTTTTCACTGGTTATGCATGACGAAAAACAACGGGGAGGACGCAATCGAAGAGAGGACGGGATGAGTTTCTATTCGAGTATTTCAGGAACTGGTGAAAATGCTGTGAATCTAAGAAACTTTAACTAGAAAGGGTGAAGGGTTTGAGCAAAAGAAATTCATTGCACTTACTGCAAAAAACAAGGTCATACTATCGATGAATGCTATCAGAGGCAGAAGTGTTCACATTGTAAAAGAAGTGGGCACATAGTTGGAGAATGCTATCATTTACATGGAAAAGGAAAAGTTCTTGCCAAGAAGAAGAAAGCATACGCGAATTTGGTTGGTGGTTCAGAACAATCCACCGAGGAGAAATCTGTCACTGAGGATGGATTTTCAGCACGCCAGTTGCAACAGATTGCTGAGTTAATCAAGACCAGCAATAATCAAGCTTCAAAATCATAAGATACCACCTACTGTAACTTCTCAGGTATCGATTATCAACCTTGCGTTTTCAATTTATGTTTCATGAGTAAACAAACTGGAAACGATTTTTCTGGCAAATGGATTTTAGACTCAAGGGCTACGGACCATATGTCCGGAGCTTACAATCTGTTTGAAAATTGGAAAAATCTGGGATACAAGCGCACTGTGATTCTTCCTGATGGTAAGCCACGAACTGTTAGCATGACTGGTGATGTTCAAATTGCTCAAGGTGTCTGGTTGCGAGAAGTCTTGTATATACCTGACTTCATGTTTAACTTGGCTTCAGTTCAGAAATTAACAAAATAATTGGGTGTAGCCTAATATTTACCGCTAATCATTGTCTTGCCCAGGACCGTTTATCGGGGACACCTAAAAGACTTGGTTTGGGCCATGTCGGGCTCTATCTACTGGACACACATGAAGCAGCAAAATGTTTTGGATCTGATGCACCAGTTAAATGCAATAGCTTAGGTTTTGTTTCTATGATGAGTTCACGAGCAAAAGATTTACATGTTCGGTTGGGCCATGTGCCATTTCATAAACTTGTGCAAATGAGACTTATTAAGAGTAATGAATTTTCTTCTGAATATGCATGTGTGACGTGTTATAAGTCCCGAGCACAGCGTCTCCCATTTCCAAACTCTGAAATCAAAACCAAACGCGCATTTGAAATGCTCCATGTGTACGTCTAGGGACCATTTAGGGCAACCACTTATAATGGGTGTGGTAGATACTTTTATGTTTCGTTGATGACCACACTAGAACTACTTGGGTCCATCTTTTAAAGTAAAAGAGTGATGCTTGGCAAGCCATAGTGGGTTTCATCAAAATGGTTGCACGACAATTCGAAGCCACAGTAAAGGTTGTGCGATCCGATAATGCTAATGAACTAGGCAGCTCTAATGAAGGTAAGAAATTTTTTGCTCAAGAGGGAATAATTCATCAAACGACATGTGCTCACACACCGCAACAAAATGCGGTAGTCGAAAGAAAGCACAAATATTTACTCGAAACAGCTAGAGCATTATTTTTCCAATCTGGTGTGCCACTTGATTATTGGGGAGAATGTATATTATATGCTACCTTTTTGGTTAATCAGCTGCCTACCAAAGCCTTACATGGTCAAACGCCCTTTGAGTGTTTATATCAAATAAAGCCCAACTATGCAAATATTAAACCATTCGGTTGTCTCTTTTATAAAACTATTGTCGGTATCAAAACCGGAAAGTTCAGTCCTAGGGCCCAATCTTGTATATATTTAGGAATTGACCCAAGGAAAAAGGGACATAAAATTTTTTGTTTGGACACAATGAAAGTTGAAATATGTAGAGATGTAAAATTCCACACTCAAGAATTTCCATTCAGACTTTTAACCAAACAGAGTAACGTCACAAGTAGCGAGGCTTCTAATTTGCACACGCCTGTCTGGTATGATGATGATATGCCGCACACATATGGTATCACTGATCCATACGCAAATGAGTCACCTCCCTTACCAGCCCAACATGGCGAATCAATTGAGCTCTCTCCTTACCGGTCCAACTCAGCGAATCAGGCCCAACAAGTTGGACTGATAATGATCCCAGCGAGCAAGCTTTTGTACCGGCCCAAGAGCAGCCTTCATCCAGCAATATTCCAACAGGCTTACGCCGGTCCAACAGGGAGTCTCATAAACCAAGTTATTTGGCAGACTACATCTGCAACACTGCATTTCAGGAGATACTTGACGACAGGATATATCGTGTACAACAAACACAAATCTTTTCTCCGATTATGCAAGTTTGACTGATGCTCAATAAGTCCCTCAAAGGCCTTTGTCTCCGTTACACACAGTCCACACGAGAGTGAACCTGCAAGCTATAAGGAGGCTATCCTTTATGCGCATTGGAATGAAGCTATGCAGAAAAGAAATTCGAGCTTTAGAAGACAATAACACATGGAGCATAGTTACCCCACCTAAGGGAAAGAAACTTGTAGGTTGCAAATGGGTTTATCGTATCAAACTAAAATCTGACGGCACGTTAGAAAGGTACAAAGCACGGTTAGTGGCCAAGGGTTTTACACAACGTCACGGGCTTGACTATCACGAAACCTTCTCACCAGTAGTTAAAATGACAACAATACGTGCCCTGCTTGCTGTTTGCTTTGCATCGAGGTTGGATAATCAACCAACTTGATGTCAATAATGCCTTTTTACATGGCGATCTTGATGAAGAAGTTTACATGAAGATACCGTCGGACTTGAGGTCTCTAGAACCAATAAGGCGTGTCTCTGAAGAAATCCTTATATGGGCTGAAACAGGCGTCTCATCAGTGGTTTTCCAAGTTAGCCTCTTTTCTCCACGCTCTGGTTTCTCCCAGTCCAAAAATGATTACTCTTTATTTTCCAAGAAGAGTGACAATGAGCATTTATTTGTAGCTATATATGTGGACGACATGCTCGTCGTTGGCAATAATCAAAATAGCATTGATCACCTCAAGTGTGCTCTAGACAAAAACTTCAAAATAAAAGACCTTGGTACATTGCACTACTTCTTGGGCATAGACTTCCTACCTCACGAGGATTTGTTCTCTCCCAACGCAAGTTCTGTATAGATCTCCTCAGGGAATTCGATTGTGAAAATAAGAAGAGCAACAGCAGGACCTATGATAGTAGGCAAACCACTATTGCACACTGATGGTGTGCCTCTAGATGATCCCACTGTTTACCGACGTTCAGTGGGCAAGCTAAACTACTTGTCAAATACAAGACCTGACATCAGTTTCACTGTACAAGTCATAAGTCAGTTCATGCAACAACCAACTGATGTTCACATGCGTGCGGCAATCCATGCCCTAAGTTACATTAAGGGAACATTGAGCTATGGTATAATTCTTGCGCGAGACCATGCTAAGACACGTGACTTGGTTGCATATTGTGATTCTGACTGGGCCGCCTGCCCCAACACAAGAAAATCAGTGTCTAGGTACTACATCTTTCTAGGGAACAGTCCCATTTCCTGGAAGACCAAAAAGCAAGGTTCTGTCTCCCTCTCTAGCGTTGAGGCGGAATATCATTCTTTACGACGTGTGACCGCAGAGCTGACGTGGCTTACACGTCTTTTGCATGAAATGGGTGTCAATAACATTACCCCCATACCAGTAAAGTGTGATAACCAGTCAGCAATTTACATTGCACGCAACCCGGTCTTTCACGAACGTACGAAACACATTGAGATTGATTGTCACTTCGTACGGGATAAGATACAACAAGGTTTAGTCGATGTCGTTTACACTCCTTCCAGCAGTCAACTTGCTGATAAGATGACCAAGGCACTACCAGGCACACGATATCATACGCAGTTACCTCGGTTAGGCATTCACGATGCGCAGCGCACAAGCCTTGGCAATCTAGCTTCCCTACGGCTTGAGGGGGGGTATTAGGCTAGATAATTTATTTAGGCAAACCATTTATTTTAGTCCATGTATGTGTATCCATAGCATTTATTTCAGTGAAGCCATTTATTTTAGTCCAACCATTTATTTTAGTCCATATATGTGTATCCATAGCATTTATTTCAGTCTGTATATAATATCTTCATTTAGGGTAGTTTTTCTGATCTTCTGTAATCTTTATGTAATCTTTCTCTACCTCCAAACTCATATATTAGTTGCTAGTGGTAGGCTTGTAAGACACAATACAGAAAGCTTTGCCTACATCAATCTCTCTCGTTTACTTCTTTTCTCTCGTGTCTTCTCCATTGTGAGTTCTTCTTCGACTCACTTTCCTACAGATGACGCCGGAGGTTCGCCAATAGGTGTGTGAGCAATTGCGCCAGGAGATACATTGAGATGAGATGCAAGCTATGATCCAGGAGTAGCTTGCTCACTTATCAAGAGTGGCAGGTTAGTAGGTAGTTCAGGTAGTGGAGCAAGTAGACCACAAGACAGGGCTTAAGATAGATATTTTGGAGATTGAGGTGGATAAAAGAGTAGGGATTTGGTGGGAAACTTGATTATATACTTTTGAATACATTTACATGTCGTTTTTATTTTAAACATACTATCTAGTGGTATATAGATGTTTAAAGTAGTTGCTTAGTAAATGATTGGAGTCTTAATGTAGTACTATGTTATTTACTAATATGATGCAACATGTTCTAATGATCTAAATGTATTCAAAATTTATGTTTATGTTGTTTTGTTTGTTATTAGTTATAGTTTGAAAAATATGTTTCAAACAATTAATAATAAAAAATATATTTATGGAGACAAAATAGAGATGGAAAAAAACTCTAGTGGAGGATTTACAGAAATAGCGACGGAAATAATTCTGACTCTAGTTAGACTCGGAATAGAGACAGGATCTCGACTCTAACAGCATGGAGTAAGTTTCAGAAATCCGTCGCTAGATAGATTTAGAATATTTCTGACTCTATTCCGTCGTGAAATTCTAGCTAGAGATGGATATTTCCGACTCAAATTTGTCACCATTTTTAGTCAGAATTTTATTTTGGACACTATTAACTTAGCGACAAGGCTTTATGAGTCGGACACATTCCGACTCTATTCCTCACTATAACTGTAGAGAAGGAATAAAGATAGATTTTTCCGTCTCTAAAATGTAGTGTTTTTGTAGTGAAATATTTTAAAAATCATACATTATGAAAGGAAATCTTTCAATTCTCAATAATTTTATTCTAGAAAAATAGCTTTAATTTATATTATTAAGATAATTCTCTAATAATTAACATATAGAATTGCCTGAAAAACATAATTAAAGAAAGGCCTTCACACATTAAAATAAAATTGTCACATGGTTTACATGGCTTCACACAATCATAAACTTTGACAAAATTTTGGATCCCTAACCCAAATTTTTAAAGAAAAATTCAAACAATTTTGTAATTTTCTCTCTCCTATGGCAATTTCCAAATCAAGTCAAAATGTTATGAAATTTAACACATTATGGTGGAAGATATAAGAACATAACCTTGTTGGAATTTTGAATTTTTGAATTTCCAATATTTATTATAAAATATGATAGTTGCAATCTTGCAATATTTTATCCAAATGACGCAATTACAACTCCTGAAATTCTAAAATATCCTCGTTTACCTATGGTAAAGTTTCATAATTAATCTAGACTTATAACTCACTCAATAAAATATATAAAGTTAAATTATTTACTAAGATTCTCTTTTATCTATTTTTACCCTAGGCTTTTCTTTATAATCAGGCCTCGTATTAGATGAATTAAGGACACATTAGAACCCTCCCAAGGTCAGAAATAAGCTCTCCCAACATACCTCCCACATATGTCAGCACCTTGTGCCGAAATCATATCAAAATCACATTAAATTCATCATAACAAATTACTTTCTCTTCCATCAAATGTCCTAACATTAAAAACCCACAAAACCATAAGCAAAGTGAAGCGCAACATCAAAGAGTTGGGCCCAGAAGCTCAAAGTCATTGCCTAACCGAAGGTCAACCGATGAAGCAATCAAAGAATCTCGACGTGAAGGATCGAATAGTCATAGCTGACCAATTAGGTTAGCAATTCACTTTTCTTAAATCTACGACCTTAATAGGTCCTTGTTTGAATTCCCAGAATAGTTACAATTTGTTGATGAGCTAACTCAAGTTCTAATAACATTCTGTCTAATAACTTGTGTGTTAAGTTTCGACGTGAAAAAGACTTCAGTTTGAAAACTTTTCATCACTAATCGAGTTAGAATCAAATTAGGCACATACCTTTAAATGTTGAGCCAAAACACGTCAGGGTCATCAATTAAAATGTTGTCCAAGAGTGG
Organism: Limonium bicolor; assembly: GCA_023374045.1. NCBI lineage: Eukaryota > Viridiplantae > Streptophyta > Magnoliopsida > Caryophyllales > Plumbaginaceae > Limonium > Limonium bicolor. Next base: position 53,346,834 of record CM041782.1, read on the forward strand.
TGCGGGACCACGGACGCCTCATCCAGAACCATAGACGTCATGTCCGGAACCATAAACGTCGTGTCGGGGCCACAGACTACCCACGAATGGCGGCAAAAAAAATTGAAAAATCCAAAAATTAAGTCTCATCCTCTTGAAAACTTCAAAAGCGAGACTTGGGAACTAGTGTTGGTATGAATAATTAGTATCTCCTTAACCATGTTATTAAGGATAACAAATCAGCTTTTGCACTAATAAACATGTATCCTGAAGGAGCCATTATCTAGGACCTTAGGCAACATATGGCCCAACTAAACTATGGTCGGCCTACAACAAACCATAAACCTTAAAAAGAAGAACAAAATTGGTGATAGCTCGCACAAAAACCAGCCGTTCTCTCTAGAAAGTCCTTGGTTGGCTCTCATATCTATAGACCCCCGATACGTAACCTAAAAGCAATGATGATCTGGCCACGCACCAAGGGATATCCAGTCCCCAATCTATTCTTTCAAACAACATCTACCATTCGTACATATCCTAGACACATCATAATACCCCAAGGATTGATGTGTACATTCCGGTATATTGTGTTGTGAAGAGGGGAGGAAAAAGGGAATGACACTTCTTATCTGACAAGCCCATTCCTGATGATGTCAGTCCTACTCCACTTGAACGTTGCCTATGTCATCTGCCTAGCCAGCAGATGAGCAACGAGTCAGCTCTCATCTGTCATTTGTATATAGATAGTCATCAACGTCTGTCATTTATCACATACACATACAACATTAACTCTCCATGTTTGTACTCCCCCAATTACAGTAAGAACTTCTGTAGTAACCGTGAAATAGGTTAGTATCGAGTCACATAAACCATCATCGTCTCATCATTTTCGTTCACAATCATCATCATAAAAAATCACACCCTCATGTTCAAGAGATAATCAAACCTACTTTAAGATTATACACTAACATCTCATTGCTTGGGACTCAATGAATTAAAGGTTCGTTTGTGGCATATAATCAACAATATGAAATAATTATTTCAATTGCTCTGTTTATGGCTCATTGTTCCAAGGCTCCTTAGGGAGAATTATTTTTGTATCTTCCTATTATGTCAAAGTGAGGTTTTTAACTTTGCGATGAGGTTGATCATTTGTTTCTCAACAGTTTTCTGACCTTTGCAAGAAACTTCTTTATTATCCTTAACATGTGCAGTCACTGCAGGTCCAACTATGAGCCTGTGCAAACATACCAATCGAACAGGGCTCCCTAATATAGGGGTCCAATTTTTATTTACTTCTTTTAGATTTTGTTATGAGATAATTTTATAAGAGTCTAAATTTACTTGAATAGAACATATCAAAACTTTATATTTGAGATATATTCAAACATTATAAATATATAATTATTATGAATGTGTAATTTAATTTAGTATTTTTTATATATTTACTAATTTAATTATATAAGAGACCTTATTTTACATTTTAGCACAAAACCCCAAAACATCAAGACAACCTTCGTTCAATGTCTTCAATCCCCCATTTTCTTTTTTTTTTTTCATTAGTTTTCCTTTTTACTCTCTCATCCACTTAATTTTTTCCTACATTGTTGTCCTAGTCTATGATCCTTTTTTGTTTTTGTTTGGTTTAGCAATTTTCTTTCTGTAGATATTCGTGGTACCTACCTTATATCTTACCCTCCTTGCACCTTCGAGATATTTTGCACCCGAGTTGTTTTGATTCTAACTTGCTTTAATTTCCACCGCCACTTCCACTGCTTCATTTGTTGTTTAATGTTCCAGAGAATATGGATTCAACCTTTCAACATCCGACTTTAGGCCTCATTCTTTTGTTAGCTGAAACATATAGCTGATTTCAGTCAGCTAAAATTAGAAAAAGTAAAGAGAAAAAATAGTTAATATGACAAATGATATATGTGACATACAGAAATAATTAGATGATCAAATAAACTCGTTTAATAACATGACAAAATAATGGGGGCTTAGTTTCTTTGCGCTATGCTTCTTGTTAGTATAGTGAACCCTTTTTTTACTCCCTCGCTCAACCGTATATCTTCAAGATCTCTCTTTTATTTGTGCTTAGTGATCAATAATACCGCTTGACTTGAATTGCTTTAAGTCAACCTTGAGTTGCTATGCTTGCTAAGATCAATTGTTAAAATTTTTTATTTTAGAAAATGATAATAGAATATTTATAGTATAAAACTAAACACAATCTAAATATAAAAGAAACCAGTTCATTGGGATTTAGTTTACCTCATTATATAGGTTGACCTACTTTGCTAATCAACTACTACTTTTAAGTGATGAAGAAAGTTAGTTGTATACAATCAATAACGGATCCAAATTTTTTGTTTCAGGACCAATTTTTTTTTTTTTGACAGTAACATTTTTTGAAACATTATATTATTTTGTATTTTTTAAAAATATATAACTAATTTTCAAAATTTTTACAGGGACATGGCCCCCTCGGATTCGGCCACTGTTAATGTTTACTCATTTTTTTCTGGCAAGGAAATATTGTTTATCAACCAATAAATTATTCCTATGGATCACTGATAATAAATCCAGAAAAGAAAAATCTCTTGTGTCAAACACTTAACAAACAAAGACCCAAACGTAAAAGAAATCAACCTTGATTCATCTTTTTTCCTCAGCACACTGCGGTGATCCATCGTATTATCAATAGTGCTATCAAAGAAACCTTACGGGTATCTGTAGAGATTGAAAGCAAAACAAAACAACCACTACAAATGATCTGATTGTCTCATAAAGTACCACATTAGAAGTGTTATATTTCAGTTGAGCACACATGCAGGTAAAAGAGTGCGTCCTAAATTTCAAAAATCCATCATTTGCCCATTGATAGATATTGAATTGAAAAAGGGCACATCACATACAACAAGATTGCTCTTTTTATCATACAAGAAGCGGATCAAATCATCTAATCATTGGGTGGCGATTTGCACAACTTGCACAATATTCCTCAATCTCTACTATTACTTGCTCTACTGACTATACTTATGATACATCATCTCATCTCATCCGTTGAGCTCCTTTACTCAAAATTCTATTCGTAAACCCCACCTTGCCAAGTTGCCACAACAAGACAAATATCTCAACCAAGTCATCGCATCTGGGCCACTATCTTCCATTGCCCAAAATAAAACAAAACCAAAGCAAAAAAAAACGCGAACAAGATTTATCTAAAGCCAAAACGCCCCCACTTCAGGAATATGGATTGTGGGAACCAAGACTCCTACCATCCACACCCTGCTAGACACGTAACCTCGTTCTTATTCCATAACCATAAACCCACGCGTCAATACCAGCGCGTAGAAACTAACACTTCCTCCCTCTAACCAATCATCCATAAACCTCCACAGTCACGGCGGCGAAGACATCAACGCCGTAAGCAGCACACGTGCGAGCTGCCGTGGAGCACTGAGATGCGGCAAGTGTCCTTCAGTATCAAGCATAATCACCTTGCTCGGCCCACCTAAATGATTCTTGATGTACTCCGCTACCGTCGCCGGAACAGACACATCATTCGCCGTCTGGATTATGAAACAGGGAACATTCACCAAACCCAACACACCACGAAAATCGCTATTGAACACCGTCCTGCAAACAAATAATGATATATCCGGCCTCATATTGAATAGTGTCCGACTAAACTCCCTCACCGCCGCCGGCACATCAGCTCCCACCGCCATCGGAGCGAATCCACTCACCCATGCTGCATAATTCGCTTCCATTGCTGTAAAAACCCGTTCTATTTCCCCTTCCTCGAATCCCCCGTGGTAATCCTCGTCGTTCAAGAACCTTAATAGAATTGATTTGCCGAGATCAGTTGAGAGTAGTTACAAATTCAATTCTGGAATTCAAAAACGAGAAATCGCATTCGAACTCCACAAATCCCGCCGGAATATGAAATTTTCAGAATTATACTTAACCAGCCACACCTACCTAGGTGACGCACCGATGAGTATGAGTTTTGAGAAAAGTGAAGGGCGGCGGATGGAAGCGAGTAGACCGATGGTAGCGGAGACGGAGTGACCAACGTAGCTGCAACAAGAGATCGATAGGGAATCAAGTATGAGGAGAAGGTCGTCAACGTAGGCGTCTAAAGTGGTGTATCGGTGGAAATCGAAGTGATCAGGGTTAACACTGCCGGCGCAGACGAGATCGTAAACAACAACTTTGTAATTCGGGGTGAAGTACGGGAGGATTCGCTGCCAAGCTGACTGGTCGGTGCCGAATCCGTGCGCGAGGACGAGGTAGGCTGGGCCGGAGCCGATTACATTCACGTTCAACGCTTTGAGGATATTGGTGGTTGTTGTGGTGGTGTTCACGGCCTGTCCCATTTCCGGTTAAGTAGAATTTGATTCGGTTTTTGAGATTTAGAAATGATAAGGGAATAGAAATGAGAACGGATAATTGGGTTTTAAGTGGGGGCAAGGTTGATGATGATTTATTTTGTTCTTTGTTGTGGCCCTTGTGGGTAGAAAGGGGACTTGACTCGAGGGGTGTTTTTTTATCCATTACAGGTATGCGCGTATTTATATACAAAAATATGGGGTGTGAATGTGTGTGTCGATATTAGCTGATGGAGTAAAAAAAGGAATGTGAAATTTGGGAAAGGGGACCAACAACCAATAACAATATATACAGGTGATTGTGATGTGTTAAGTGGGGAAGTGGTAAAATAAATGGGTGGTAGTGTACGTTGGTACAAGTACTTATTTTATATCAAAGATGTTGTGGATATGCATCTTACCATATAAATTATAGTGGCCTATTTATTGCAGGAGGAAAATATCATCTTTGGTTGTGGACTTGTGGATGTCAGTGTCAAGATGACCATCTTAAGAAAAAAGACACATATATTAAGGCATGGATTTGGATAACTTATTCTTCTCTTATTATCATTACATCAGAATCAGAATGACTTTAGTGTCAAGTGTCAGTAATATACTAGTTCAAATAAAATTAAGAGAAGTAAGAGGAGGAAAAATAAAAAAATAAAGAGAAAAAGAAGAGTGTTTTGTGATTATTTGGAAAGAGAGAGAAAAAAATTAAAATGTTATAACTTACAAAATATATGTGTACAAATAAAAAAAATTATATTATTGTTCATCATAATCCGTGCTTTTCAAAACAAGATGCATCATGTATATGTTTTTGGTAAACTTAAAATTTCACATGTTTTTAGAATGAGTATATATATTACATATTATTAAAGTGAATCTTATTTATTAACAAAATGAACCTTCTTTAATATGAAGATGAACTTTATTAATTAAAAAATGAATCTTCTTTAAGATTTACTTTTCCTTAAATAAAAACTTACTTTTAGAAAAACAAAGGTTAATGTGAAAGGTTTACCTTTTTTAAATATAAGATTCACTTTTCTTGAACATTTGATTGACTTTTCTTAAGCGAAAGATCAACTTTTCAATAAACGAAGGATTCATATTGTTCTCGCATAAGTTTGTGGTAAGATTCACTTTTCTTAAACGAAAGACTCATATTATTCTTGCATAAGTTTGGGGTAAGATTCATTTTTTAAAACATAATATTCACTTTTCTTAACCATTTGAGTCACTTTTCTTATACATTTGATTCACTTTTTAATAAATGAAAGGTTCATATTGTTCTCGTATAAGTTAGTGATAAGATTCACTTTTCTTAAACCAAAGGTTCATATTATTCTCTCATAAGATTAACTTTTAAACACAAATGACTCAGATTATTTAATAGGAAAGGTTCATTTTTCTTAAACGAAAGATTCACTTTTCTTTAACTAAAGACTCATTTTTCACAAAAATTAAAGGTTAAACATGTTTTCATTGGGTCCCATAGATCAACATCCAAGTTCGCCGAATGGTTAAAGAATGCTAATTTGGTTCGATTGTTAACAATCACTTAAGAAAAATATAACCCTACCTCCACATATAACCCTAGGACCGCTAACACCGTCAATGAAGGCTAATGTGGTTCGACTATTAACCACCACACAATAAAAAAATATGACCCTACCCCATTCAACTCTTTAATGACTAACACTGCGGAAAAATCTAGCATTGTAACATATAAAAATTATGTATTTTTATTTATTTTCCCAATGAATCTTAAAACATATGTACATATAAAAATATAAAATTTTAAAGTTATCAAAATATATTAATGTAGGATCTTATTTTGAAGAGCTCAAATTATGATGAAAACCAGAAAAAATTTATGCTATTTGGATTTGTATTCAATAAACTCAACACTTTAAGCTTTAACAAAAGGACAAAGATAGAAAAAGATAAAAAAAAATGGTGCCACGAAAGAAGGTGGCACCAGCGCAGGTTTTTTTTTTCGCATACTTACAATACTAAGTGGTTGATATAGGCCACGTTCGTTACCCAAATTTTAAGATGAAACTGGCCGAGTTCATTTAAGGAGCTCACTGACCATCTTAAGTAAACCTGTTCGATAATGGTTCCATGTAATAGCATTATCATTTACCCCATTTGGCTTATTAAAGTTTTGATAGGAGTTTATATGATCATTGAATACATGATAGAGGTATACGTTCTACCCTTGACAATTACTTCTGCAAATATTTACCATGCACGCTCTTCTTGGTCAGTTCGCCCATCCTTCCTTCTACAACGATGATCTGCAATCTTCTTCAACCTGCTCACAGGTATACGCAGTTGTTCTTCCATCTCTCCAAACCTGCTCATCAGATTGTCACTGTTTCTCCTTTTATGTCTGTAGTCCAGAAACTAAAATTCATTATTTGTTTCCAATTTATAGATGAAAGTCACCACATTCTTGGTTTTATATGTGTTTGTTTAATCCATAGCCCAAACATAACTATTATATTGCACATCACCTTGAATGTAATTTGTTTTTTATAATAAGTGGATTTTATTGAAGTAAGAAAGTTTTACATGACCTAAGTTATTTTCTCTACCAGCCTTGTTTAAACCCCCTTAGGAAAACCCAGTGGGACAATAACCTTAAGAGGAAAAAGAGTATTGGTCATTGAGAAACTAACATAGCAGATTGCACAATAAAAAAAGACCAATTACAAGCATTTCAAAACACTCCTTAGATCTAGAGGAATCCATTAAAACTTTAGGGGGGGGAGTTTTTTCCACCATGACTTAGTACATCTTCATACTCCAATTTTGATCGATTTCACCACTGTCCTAGGCACAAGGATCTCTTCCCTAAAGACTTTGTTATTATGGCTTGTCCATAACTACCAAACACCACCGAAAGATTAGAAATTCGTACTCTCCTGGCATTCTTTTCTCTTATAGTACCATACCAGGCTTCGAAGATTTCTTCACTGCTACGTGTAAGATTGATAGATGTTCCCCACCATTTATGCAGCTCGTACCATACACTCGCTGTCCCTAGGCAACTAAATATGGCATGTTCGGAAGCTAACATTGCTCTGTTACATTGCGGACACAAACCACCTCCCAGGAGAATCATGTCCTTCTTGAATAGCGCATCTCGAGTATTCAGCCTTCCATATATTATAAACACACACTCCGATTTCAACTGAGGTTTTCAAATCCAGACTAGAACCTCTTTAACATGTAGATTTCCGGTTGCGGATTCAATCTTTTTTCCATTTCTCTCACCATGTCTTTTACTGAAAATATACCAGATGAGTTACCTTCCCAGTTTACCCTATCCACAAAGTTGCTGATTGGGGAGACGCGAGCTAATAGATAACATAAATCATCAAAGTCATTTTTCTTATATTCAAACAGCGGTCTGCGCCAAACTAGATTCCATTGCCACTGATTTCCATTCCATATACCGCATTATGCTACGAAGGCTTCTTGTAAGGCATTGCATCTATAAAGTGCATGGTATTTCATTTTCAGCTTATGATTACTTGTCCAACTATCAGTTCACAATCGAATGGAGTTACCATCTCCAAAGAAATTTCCAGGTTCTGTGACAGGATTGTTTTTGTTGCCACATTCTTATCTGTGCATTTTAAGATAGATGCCCAAAGCCCTGTGTACCCCTTTGACTGTTGATTTCCAGAAACTCATAATCACCCTCTTCTTTACCATAGATTGATCTAATTATTTTCTTCCACAATGTGCCTCTTTGAAATGAAAATTTCCATCTCCATTTTGCTAAGAGGCCCAGGTTTTTATGCCCCACATCTATATAAGCCTAGTCCACCTAGGTCTTTCGGTTTGGCAAGCAGTTTTCATGTGAATGAAGGATGACTTTTTGAGTGTAGGTGGCACTAGAAAAATGTTCTCTGGATGGTGGTGATTCAGTGTTGAATCTTGAGAGAAATTGGAAAGAGGCTCGCATAGTACGTTGGCAAGCTTTTCAGGAGTGGTTTGGTGAGAGTTACTCTTCCTGCCTTAGAAAGGCTGGTAGACATCCATGTCGCTAGTACTATTTCTATATTACAAATCACAGGTTCACAAGTGACTAAAATTTAAGGGTTTGCACCCAGCGGGCAACCAAGATAGGTGGTTGGAAGTGTTCCAACATTGCATCCAAGATATCTCAAACCATCTACCTTTTTCTGGGGAGGAATTTAAGTAGTAAGCCATGGTTTTATTACACCTCAGCTCTAAGTCGCTCATCTTGGTATATGCCCATAGATTTTATTGAAGGCATATGAACTCGTTCATGTCAATTGTGCTCAAAATGAATGTGTCATCAACAAATTGGAGATGCGTAAGACGTACCATATTAGTACCAATTGGATACCCGAGAATTTTCTAGTCACCCCAGCTTCTTTGATCAGCCAGTTCAAGGCTTCAACTACTACCACAAATATTAACAGTGCAAGGGGTCTCCTTGCCTCAAATCTCTCACGAAGGAGAAAGGTTTGGTCGGGGAGCCATTTATGAGTCCTGAGATGGTTTATGTTGTTATACACTTCTAAATCCATGATCTTTACTTATCTTCAAATCCTAATTTTGTCAGCATGAGATCTACAAATGGCCACTAAACTGTATCGTATGCTTTACTGAAGTCAAGTTTTAGCAGCAACCATATTTGTTTCTTCTTTCTTAGCCAGTAAACTACTTCGTTGGCGATGAACTGTTCATCTAGAATCTGTCTTCCACCAACAAAGCCACTCTATGTTTCACAGATTCATTTCGGGAGCAATCGAGACATTCTTTTTTCTAACACTTTTGGCACTACTTAATAAATACACCCACCATGCTTATGGGTCTAAAGTTTAGCTCCCACCTTTTGGGTATTAGTGGAACCCAAGTAGTGTTCACTCTTCTAGCCAACTTTCCTGTTATGAATTTTTCTCTAATTTTACTACTAAAGTCATCATCCAAAATGCTTCACATGCACTTAATGAAGTTCATATTATATCTGACATAACCCGGGGCTTTACTCCCGTCACATTCCCATACTATATTCTTTATTTACTCTATAGTGGGAATGGTTTCCATCCATACTATCTTCTTTACTCCCGTCACATTCCCATACAAATTTCTAAAGTATTCAGTCTCACATTGCTTTATCTCTACTAGATTCTAAATTAGTGTTACAGCTCCTGGGACAGCAATCACTGAAAAATGTTTTTGTTTCCTGTTTAATTATGCTCTTTGATGGAAGTATTTGGTACTTCTGTCATTTTCTTTCACTACTCTCTCTCTAGAGAGTTGCCTCCAATGGATCTCATGTTTCCTTAATGCAAAATCTAGTTGAACTTTGAATCTTGTTCTTCTTGTCGTGATGGTGATACTATTATCCCCTGGTCTATTATGTTATCTAGTGTTTTAAGTTCAAGTTGCAGCTTGTCGACATTATGGGACAAATTTCCAAACACTTCTTTATTCTACTGTTTTATTGGACCTTTCAATTGCTTTAGTTTATTGCTCACTGTCCATCCCAAGTACTCTGCCACTCTTTCATGATAAACTTCTGGAAGTGCGGGTGTTCCAGCCACGCATCCAGGGTTCTAAATGGCCTGGGTCCCAAGTTCAGGCTACACGTTTTCGCTAACAATATTCGATGGTTTGATGATGCAAACCACTCCCCCGAGGCTAGCTTCATATCTGAATAGTATGCACACCACTTGTTATTGATGACCACTCCGTCAATCTTAATCATGGAGCCTCTAGATGACCATGTGAATTTGGAATCTAGGAGTGGTAGCTCTGTAACTTCCATATTGTTTACCTAGTTTTTAAAGTCTTTCATACCTCAGTTATTCTCATGTCTCCATTATTAAATCTATTTGTTGGGTCTAGTATATCATTAAAGTCTCATAGGATCATGTGCGCTTCGCTATATCCAGCTTCTCAGTCAGCAGTTCCTAGTATAGTTGGATACTCTGTATTACATCACACGGAGCATACACATATGAAATACCCCAAACCTTGATATATTGTCAAAATGTTAAACTATGGTATTTAAAGGCTAAAAAGTGCCTTAGAAACATCAGTGAACAATTTAAACCATAGTAAAATGCAATAAAGCACTAAGATACTGTTTGAGCAAAAACATGCTCTAAGCTTGGAGTGAACTTGGTTAGGACCCAAAGAGCCTACCAAGACGTAATAATATTCAGTTATGATTTAATAAGGCTAATTAAGTCCTTAGGAAACCTTGGTAGACAATTAAACCAAACAAACACAAATAAATGCCTTAAAGTCAATATGGGCAAAAATGTGCTCTAAGCTTGGGATAAATTTGTATAAGACCTAATGGTCATACCTATACCTTATAAATATGTTAATGAACATATTAAATCAATTACCCAAGAAAACCAAGCTTGAAAACAAGTTAAAACACGAAATGTGCATTAAGGAGTCTTAAAGCACATTTTTGAAAAATTGTCTTGTAAATGAGTTTTGAGTGGCTAAATGTCCATCATTACTCTTTAATTAACATGTGTACTATATAGTATCACATTTGGAAGTCTAGATCAATGGGAAATCAAAAAATTTCACAACTATGTGCCTTGTTTTAGTGAATAGTAACTAAAATAAGCAAGTTTATAACATATGTTATATTAAGTAATTAAATGAGTCAACAAAGACTAAAATACCCCTAAGAACATAAAGGGGCCGGTTTTTAGTGTGGTGACTCACCACTCTTGTTAGTTGTTAAGTAAATAAAGATGACTCTTAAGTTACTATTTACTTTATTATGTAAATATCTTCCAAAAGCAAACTTAAAACTCATTCTCTCTTCCTTCCTCTCTGTTCCCACCGTCTTCTACCTTCCTTCTTTCTCTCTTTTACGATTTGCTATAGTTCCACACAAGAACTCCATCTTTGAATGCTTGTAACTCCTAGCTCCATGGTCCAAATTCAATTTCAAGACCACCATTCTTCTAGTTGGAGCAAGCTCTACACTTCTATCTTTTCAAATCTTCAAAAGCCTCATTTCGGTGCCAAGGAGATTCACCATTGATGGAGCTTGACCTCATATTTTCACACCTTGTTGCTCTCCTTTGCTTCCAGGTAAGGAAACTCAAAGAAAATCCATGTTTCCTCCATGTTTTTATGTTGACCGAAAATCACCACTAATGGTGTATTTACCTTGCTTTGTTCTAGTTACATTCTAATCATTCAAGGGCTTGGTGGAGTCCTCTCTTGATACTTGTTCAAGCTCTCTTCCAATTCCAAGGTAAAACAATTACCTTAATGTGTTAAGACAATATATATAACCTAGGGTTTGTAAATGAGTTTAAGCATGAAGCTTGAATACTCATTTCATTGTTTGTATAATGTTTAGAAGTTGACAAGCAACTAAGTTAGCCGATTTTTAAACAAGGAACAAGAAAGAAGTTTGTGAGGAAAAGAGGTAAACAAACTATCTC